>OX336388.2:743561577-744790077 GCA_946902985.2 Meconema thalassinum
TTTAGAAATATTAAAAATTATTTCACAGAATGATCTACAAGGAGTATTTCCAAATGTTGAAATAGCCTACCGCTTGTTGAACTGCACACCAGTTACCAACTGTAGTGCTGAACGCTCTTTTCATGTTTAAAGCGCATGTAAGACCAATTGGGATCAACCACGAGCCAGGACCGTGTGGTTTGTCAAATGATTTTGGAAATTGAAGCAGAATTAATGTCAGATATGGAATTTGACGATATTATCAAAACATTTGCTGAAAAAAAGCACGGAGAAAGATTTTTGTTAGCACACCTAGATCTTAAGTTATACCTACATATAAAATTTTCTTACGTGTAAAAAAAAGTAACTCGAATTTAATAGCTTGCCTTACTATCACTCAATTTTCAGACAAACATAAAAAATTGGGGGCAGGGGAAAAAAGTTAAATCCGCCTCTGCTTCTACCTTAGTGATGTCTGAAAGTCTGGAAGTCTCACGGCGCGGAATGAAAACCGGCACCACGATTCAGTACGGACTTCGTCCTCGAGAAAGGTCATGTCCCAGCATTCGACTAATGCTGGCTCCACGAATGAAGCAGTGCACCAGGGAAGACATCACTTCCATTTATCCTCGTCCACCTGCACCCAGCCCACTAGCCTGACACGGTCTTCCTACAGCTGGTCGGCGATGTCATGTTCCCATTCACTGGGCCCACAATGGTCCAGATACTGACGTATGTGCTCGACATTTCAATGTGTTCTAAGCTGAATAACTGACTTAATCGATGGGTCCACTAGGATAATCGGTAGAATGTCTCAATTATAGTTGTCACGTTCTCTGATATTTGTAAATTGTAAGTATTGCATTCAAAGATGTTGGAAATATGCCTGATCTGTTTAAAGCTTCATACTAACAAGTCGAAGGACGTGAAAGTGTCTTTCAAAGTTCACATTATTCTGAGAGAGGCTCACAACTTTCATACAAAGTCAGCTATGGTAAGAAGTCTACCTTCTAATGTTATAATCACTAGCATGATCGATGTACACATAGCTTTCACATTCAGAGTAGATCATGTTCACGGAACAATTTTGGAAGATGTTCCAAACATTAATGTCGCGCAAAGTCATTCAGCGGCACTTTTAGCAACACAGCAACACTGTCGGAGATAATAACGTCGTACCGGCGCGTGAGATAATAACATCAACACTAGACCGCAACAAATGTAACATGTGATCTCACATGCCTCTTCTGTCCGCACCTAAGTTTATATAGGCCTCGAAGGTCAAGAATCGACTATCGTTGCGGCATTACGTAATGGGATACACCGCATTCCATTGGATTTCGTACCAGTTATTACAGTACTTCTCCTGTGCACTGAATATTCTCTAAATACTCAGGGTATGAACTTAAATCAGCATTCTAGTTCATTTATGCCGTAAACATCCTTACATAAGAGAAATAAGTGTATTATTGAAATGCACCTCCTGGCATGCTCCAGGACCACGCGCTAAGTTCAAATCTAGCAGGCAAGCAGTCAGTAGCAACCTACTGTCGACCAAAGTATTATGTGCACTCGAGTTTGAAGGTTGTTTGTGAAGTAACCAATAGACCTACATAAAATCCAATCACATCATCATTTTCGTCGTTCTATTTTACGTTAGTTCATGTAGGCTTGTAATTTTTAATTAATATTTTAATATTTTTTATCGCAGTTGGAACACAAAATGTGCCCGTTTTTAAGCGTGTTTCAACCATGCGTCACATTTAAGAATTATTATCTCAAAAACCCGTCATCAGATCGAATGCAAATTTTAACACAATATACATTGGAATGTTGTATAACTGGTTTATTAATTTCGAAATTCTGTGTGTTCAAGAAACAAAGTTGTTATCATTTTTGTAAGGTAACTTTTTCTCGGCTCGGGGTGGTTGGAAAATATAGTTCTTGGTCGCGTTGTAATCCTTATAAATCAAGAAGTTATGCTGTATGACTGTGAAATACATACATTAATTCTCTTATTTTATACCGGTTTGTATTTGTTCGTGGAAATAAGGCATGATTCACCAGCTAGCCACTCCGGGGTAAGCTGTACAGCGTTGCTGAGATGGAGCCCATCACTGCCGAGCGAGGCGAGGTCTTATTTTCCCGTTCAAATACAAACCGATATAAAATAAGTGAATTAATTTACGTATTTTTAAGTCATACACCATAACGTTTTGATGTATAAGGATTACAACGCGACCAAGAACTACATATTCCAACCACCCCAAGCCGAGAAAATGTTACCTTACGAAAATGATAACAACTTTGTTTCTTGGACACGCAAAATTTTAAAATTAATAAACCTGCTGTACGACATTCCAGTGTATATTGTGTTAAAATTTGGATTCAATCTGATGACGGATTTTTGAGATAATAATTCTCAAATGTGACGCACGGTTGAAACACGCTTAAAAAACGGGCACTTTTTGTGTTTCAAATGCGATAAAAAATATTAAAATATAAAGTAAACATTCCAAACCTACATGAACTCACGTAAAATAGAACGACGAAAATGATGATGTTATTGGATTTTATGTAGGTCTATTGGTTACGTCACAAACAACCTTCAAACTCGAGTACACATAATACTTTGGTCGACAGGTTTCACCTCTGCGCGCTGAATTCAAACATTGCTTCACACAGGCCTTGTTGCTACATCTCATCCGGCACATATATATGAGGCGGACAGGGATTTCCAAAAGGGTATTTACATGGTACAAGGCAAACCAAACAATGATCTGATAATATTCTCTTGTTCTTCATGTCATAGTTATGATAGTCTGGCTGCCTTCTATCTCATAGTTTTTCAGCTCATTAATGCTATTCGAGACACAACTGATAAATAAGTACTTGGAGAGTTAAGAACAATTCTTGGTTTCGTCATTACACTTCCTTTTCTGCAATTAGTATTTGTCCGCCACATATGTAGTCGTAGTTATCAACATGGCAGCACATGCTGTCTTCGTTAATGTACCCTGTGTGTCATACCAAACCAAACTAAACCTGAGATATATGTTTTAGAATATTATATTACTACTGCCAGAATTTAGGCACCTAATTCGTGGCGGACAGTTACACCACATTGCATGAAACATATTACATTACAAAAAAATTAAAGATCCATACATACGAATTGACGTTATTTTTAGAAGCTTGGGTTATTGTGGTTACCCATCCAGTGTCTCGACTGTGTATGGAATTTCTCTGATATCCTGTGTACTGTGTGAATTCATAATTGGGGTAGAGGAGAGGAATTCAAAGACAACCACTTCAGAATCACTCGTGTAGGAGTCGTGTCCATCTCCTTTCAGTTATCCCCACCAGATAAGTATACCCTGTTCCAGCTCTGTTGACTGAAGTTGAATTAAAACTGACGGCAGTCATTAATCCAATTCATGACTTTTTCCTGATGGTTTTAAATATGTAATTTTAGCGAACTAAGGGGATTCAAACATTTAAAAAAAACAGCGCTGACATATATTTTATTTTAATGTAGGTAATAGAAGTAGTTTTGGCTAGAGGTTGTATTCCTGCTTTTTGTGAATAATTATTTCTACAAGTGGTAGTCTCCACCGATTTGGAAAGCAGAAACACTGTGAAATAACAGTCAGTAACGTACGTTTTCTTACAGAATAAATTCAGCAGTTTTTCCTCAAGAGCGTAAACGTGGGCTTCATCTAAAAATGCACTTTATATATTCGCTCTAAGAAAAAAAAAAGACAATGACTTTCGGTCCATATTATCAAACATCAACTGATGATATTAAAATAATTAAAATGTCGGGGATTATTATTTTCACACAACATTGCTTGTGAGAAGGAAAGGCGCAACACCACTATCAATTTGCTCTTGGGTGGACTGGGGGGAGACATGTTCATTCTTTTATATCTTCTTCTTAGTGCTGTGTGTTTTGAGTTCTCAATTAAAGGTACTCTAAAGTAACGAACTGTGTATCTTCTAACGTCCGCCTTCAGTGAATTAGGGTACGTCTGAGATTTATCGTAAAAAATAAATACTTACAAACATATATAAAAAAAGTGTCGGATTACCTCGGTTCCAGGAACGCCTGACCACAGACGCTGACATTCGATATAGCAACACGAACACAGTCCCTTTGACTGTTCCTAGATGAGACTAAACTTGCCCAAGGCTGTAAACATCCATGCAATATCAGGGTCTATTAGACGGAGGGCGTACGACAGTCGACCAGGTCCAGTCATTCCACCAGGAAGGAGGTACACTGCTCGTGTTGTCTGTAGTTCTGCCATGCCTAGACGTTCCATACCACCGTTCGATCATATCCGCATTGTTACGTTGTGTCAGGAAGGGCTCACATCAAGGGACGTTTCCAGACATCTCTGAGAAAACCAAAGCGATGTTGCTCGGACATGGTGGAGGTACAGTGATACAGGAACTGTCCACGACATGCATCGCTCAAGCCACCCAAGTGTCTCGACGGCAGTGGCTGACCGCTACTTACGAATTTCAGCTCGGAGAAACACTGAAAGCAACGCCACCTACTGAATAATGCGTTTCGTACCACCACAGAACGTCGTGTTTCGACTCAAACTGTACGCAATAGGCTGCATGATGCACAATGCAGCGCGGTACAAATCGGCCCAACATGCTGAATGGACCCGTCAGAATTAGCTACTACACGTTCTCTTCAGAGATGAGTGTAGCATATCCCTTCAACCAGACAATCGTCGGACACGTGTTTGGAGGCAGTCTGGTCAGGCTGAAAGTCTTAAACACACTGTCCAGCGAGTGCAACAAGGAGGTGGATCCCTGATGTTTTGAAGTGGCATCATGTGGGCCAACGTACGCCACTGGTGGTCGTGGAAGGCGCAATAATGCCTCTCCGACCCATAGTGCAACCATATCGGCAGAATTTCGTGGAGGCATTCGTCTTCATGGACGACAATATTCTCGCCCGCATAGTGCACTTCTTGTAAATGCGTTCCTTCATGATAACGCCATCGCTCGCCTAGAGTGGGCAGCATGTTCCTCCAGACATGGCCCCATAGAACACGCCTGGGATACATCGAGAAGAGCTGTTTCTGGACAAGATGACTCACTAATCAATCTACCAACAGTGCCTTGATGAACTCGTGGATAGTATGCCACGATGGATACAGGCATGCAGCAATGCTAGAGGACGTGCTACTCGGTGTTAGCGGCACTGGTGTATGCTGCAATCTGGACCACAACCTTCGAAAGGCTCGCTGTTTGATTGTACAACAAGCAATGTGTGGTATTCAAGAGCAATAAAGAGAGCTGAAACGTTGCTTGTGCATATATCGAGGCCATTTATATGTCAAGGTGCAGGACCTGTTCCCACCAAGGTGATGCAATTTTTTTTTCTGGATGTGTGTATAATGCCTTTGCCAGCCCTATCACAGGACACGATCACATGTGTGTTATAACTTGTGCTTTTAGAATATGCTGCTCCAGGTGTATTTCTTTCCACAGGTTGCGCAGGAACGAGGCTTGTTTACCTGTGTGACTTTATGTGTGTCTCTTCAAATGTTCGAGCTGACTGTACAGCTTCCACATAATGAGCACGCATGAGGCCGGTGCCTGGTATAGTATAAGGAATGTCTTGTTAAGTGTGCGATCTGCCTGAACTGCTTACCACATTCAGTGGCCTTGGCGCTTCATATGCTGTCTCATGGTTGTTAAATGTGTAAAATATGATCTACAAGTCTGCCTCTGAAGACCTTTATGACCACATATCGGTCGATGCCGCTCGAAATCGCCAAGCACACAAAACTCCTTTGCGCATTTAGAACAGTGAATTCTTCTTCCCTTGTAGTACAGAGCTCTGTGCATTGTAAGGCTTTGGCCACAGCTAAAAGTCTTGTTACATGTAATACAAGTATGAAGTTTCTTTTCACGTTGCCACATTAGTTTTGTCTGCAAATATTCATGACCATTGCTCTGTATTTTACAAGAAGCGTTTAACTGACTGATGTGTGTATTACGGTTCAACTCGTCATTTGTAAGAATAGAAGTGTTCTGTCCCTTCCTCCATGAATTTTTATCAACATTTATCAGTGATTTAGCAGCCGTAGTTGATGGGCTCGGCATCCTGAAATAATAAATAGCTATAAGTTGACTCAAAAATTAAGTAACATTAACAGAAATGTATTATTCAAGTTGGAGACTTCGAACTATTTAAATGAATATGCATGCTCAGTTTTAATAACGAAAATGATTAGGGTTCTACAAAACGTTCTAGGAATGTAAACAATGAAACATGTGCTATCAATGACAAATGTATTTGCATTCAATGAAACAAGATCAATAAAAACCTCAACAACAAAAAATATCCTCGGTTGGTAAAAATTCTATATATAATTTGGAATATCATTACTACTATACAGTGCGTTCGGTTCGGTTGGTGCCGAGAGAAAACTTGCTTGCCTGGCACTTGCCACGTGCGGGGCTGAGACGTGCTTACGCGCCAGTCAAGATTGATAAGGCGTCAGTCAGGTGTAGGCCAGCCTCCCGTGCGGCGCGTGTGTAACGCAGTGGTTAACAATGCAACAGGCAAAATACCCGCTGAACAGAGAGCTTTTATGTACGATACATAAGTAACAACAGAGTCATGTAGAGACGTGCGCAGACAATTTCAAGTGAAATGTCTGTGTGCTCCAATTCTGGGTAGAGAAAAGTTAGACGACTTGTTAACAAACTAAGGACAATAGGATCGCTAAATGCTTCAATTTCTAAGCTAAAACAAAGCCTAGTGACGGGGGACAAAATTGGTGAAATCATTGCATCATTCACACGCTCTCTGAATAACTCTCTAAAATCATAACCATATAGAGTATATATCGTGATTCAATTAGGGCCTACAGTTTTGTAACTGGACGTTACAAAGTATTGTGGACGGTAGTGTGGATCCTCATTTAATATTCATCTGATGAGGCGTGGTTTCATGTACTAGGACATGTTGGCTCACAGAATAACCGGTATTGGAGTACACATAATCCCCATTTAATTCACGAGGTACAATTGCATGACGAAACAAGTAGTTCCGTGAAGAACTATACAGCCTATTTTCATATATCCTACTTATGTTAACTGCCACTATCAACATACAAAATTTCAGTTTGATTGCTGCAATAGATTCGTAAATATTGAGAACCGACTAAATATTTCGGATGGTTGCCATGTTGGATTTTATATATGTAGGTCCTAGAGTTATGTACTGTTGCATGAAGATTAATGTGTGCGTGTAGCATTCAAACTTCAATCACATGATTAGGACACAAGAAGTAACAAGGAGATTTTAAAATTTCACACAGCTGCCATCTTGTGGTTATGGAAACATTGAAATAAATTAGATGCAAGTGGATTAACATTCGTATAAGGATTTACTGTACCAAATTTCACTGCACTCGGATGGTTGAATTGCGAGAAACGTCCATGGGAATATTTATATTTCGCGTCGCCGCCATGTAGGATTTGACAACACCAGATTATTTAAAGTCGTATAGGTGAATTTAAGTTCATAGCCCCTATGAAAATAAAAAAAATCAGTTTGGTTGCTATAATAGATTCGTAGATATTCAGAGCCGTCTAAATATTTCGGATGGTCGCCATGCTGGATGGTTAAATGTATAGGCCATAGAGGCTTGTACTATTAAAGAAAAATTATTGCGTAGGTTCATTATTCAAACTTTCACTTCGATCGCATGATTACGACTCAAGAAATAAAAACTTAATTATAAAATTCGCACAGCCACCATCTTGAGGTTATGTAAACAATTGAACAAAGTTAGATGTTGGTGTAATACAATGTGTATAAACATATACTGTACCACGTTTTATTGCGTTTGGTTGGTTAAATCGCGAGAAACGTCTATTTAAAAGTGGCCGCCATGTTGGTTTTGTAGTTACCAGTTTTTAAAACGTCCCATAGATGAACTTCTAGTAGCTCCCTTTATCACCGTAAAATATTCCAGGGTGATATCGGGAATAGTTTCGGAGATATTGAATGCTGGTGAAATATTTTGCACAGCCGCCATGTTGGATTGGTGAGATGTAACAAAATTTGAAGGGCACGGTCGGGGTCTTCCGGAATAGTGCTATGAACTTACCGAGTTTCATTGAAATTGCTCCAGCCGTCTAGAAGTTATTAGGGGACACACACACACACACACCTCACACACGCACACACACACAGACAAAAGGTGATCTCATAAGCCTATTTTTTTCAAAATTGAAAATAGGCTAAACATTGGTGTTTGGTGCGCCGTTACAGCGAAGCGAATTATTGGGCC
This sequence comes from Meconema thalassinum, assembly GCA_946902985.2. NCBI lineage: Eukaryota > Metazoa > Arthropoda > Insecta > Orthoptera > Tettigoniidae > Meconema > Meconema thalassinum. The sequence continues at coordinate 743,569,890 of OX336388.2, forward strand.
CATTTTCTTTCAGTAGACAATAAATACACAAAGATATCGCGCTCTAATATTCGCGCCATTTTTAGCCTATTTTCATAGGCCTATGACATCACCTTTTGTCCATGAGTGAGTATGTGTATGTGTGGGTATGTGTTTGTGTCCCCCTACCCGCCCTAATAAAATTTAAACGGCTGGAGCGATTTCTGTGAAACTCGGTAAGGTCATAGTACTCTTTGGGCCGACCCCGGCCATGCCCTTTAAATTTTAGTGCGTCTCACCAATCCAACACTGCGGCATTTCTATATCACCGGCATTCTATATCTCCGAAACTATTACAGATGTCATCATGTAATTTTGTACGGTTATAAAAAGCACTACTAAAAGATCACATATGAGACTTTAAAAAACCTGTTGACTACATGGCGGCCAATCTGAGTTAAAACAATTAAATAGACTTTTCTCGTGATTTAAGCGTCCGATCGCAGTGAATCTTGGTACAGGAAATGTTTATACACACTCCAATGAACTGGCATCTAATTTAGTTCAATTGTAAACATAACCTCAGGATGGCGGCTGTGCGAAATTTAAAAATTAAGTTCTTATTTCCTGTGTCCTAATCATGCCATAGAAGTGAACGCAATAACATCATCGAAACTCTATGGTCTACATACATAAAACTGAAATTTTGTATGTTGATCGTGGCTATGGACATAAGTTCACGTATGAGACTTTCAATAATCTGGTGAGCACAAACCCTTCATTGCGACGACGCAAAATGCAAATATTTAAATGGACGTTTAACCCGATTTAATCATCCGAGCGCAGTGAAACTTGGTACGGTAACTGCTTATACAAATTTTAATCCACTGGCAATTGTTTTCATAACCACAAGATGGTGGTTGTGTGAAAATTTTCAAAATTCGAATTTTTAAATTTCTTGTGTCCTAATCATGCAATTGAAGTTTGAATAATACACCTACACAATAATCTTCATGTATAGTTCATAACTCTTAAGACAAAAAATCCGACATGGCAACCACCCGAAATATTTAGACGGTTCTCAATATCTACGAATCTATTACAGCAATCAAACTGAAATTTTGTATGTGTACTAGCTGACCCGGCAGACGTTGTCCTGCCAATCAAACAATTTGTTGTAACTTTGTTTCTTGAAGTGCTTTCGGATACACAATATTTTTTCCATTTCTATTAACTGCCTCTAAACTATCGTAAAATGGATTACTAATTTAGAAACATTCGTGGGAGCGTGCACAACAACTCACCAAAGTTTCATAGCAATCAAATGAATGGCATATGAACGCATACGAAATCTTGTTGAAACGATTCATGCGCTGTCATCCACTTGTTGAATCTACTCGTGCGCTACCTACTGAGAAATGGATTTACTAAGTTAGAAACCTCCACGAAAGTGTACACAACAACTCATCAAAGTTTCATCGCAATGGATGAATGGTATATGAACGCATACGGGATTTTGTTAAAACGCTTCACGCTTCATTATTCATATATTGCATCTACTCGTGCGTTACCTATTGTAAAATGGATTTCTAAGTCGAAAACCTTCCCTGGAGTGTACACAACAACTCATCAAAGATTCTTCGCAATGGGATGAAAGGCATATGAACGCATACGGGACTTTGTTTAAACGATTCGCGAGCCGTCACTCATTTGTTGAATCTACTCGTACGCTACCAAAAAATGGATTTACTAATCCCGAAACCTTCCCTGGAGTGTACTCAACGATTCACCAAAGCTTCATCGCAATCGGATGAATGGTATATGAACGCATACTGGCTTTCTTAACACGATTCGCGTGCCGACGCTCATTTGTTGAATCTACTCGTGTGCTACCTATTGTAAAATACATGTACTAAGTCAGAAATCTTTCCTGGAGTGTACACAATAATTCACCAACGTTTCATCGCAATCAGATGAATGGTATATGAACGCATACGGGAATTTGTTGAAACGATTCACGCGCAATCACTCATTTGTTGAATCTACTCGTGCGCTACCAATTGTAAAATTGATTTACTAAGCCAGAAACCTTTCCTGGAGTGTACACAACAATTCGCAAAGTTTCATCGCATTCGGGTGAATGGTATATGAACGCCTAGTGGACTTTTCTTGAAACGATTCGCGTGTCGTCGCTCATTTGTTGAATATACTCGTGCGCTACCTATTGTAAAATGCATGTACTAAGCCATAAACCTTCCCTCGAGTGTACACAACATTTCACCCTAGTTTCATCGCTATCGGACGAATGGTATATGAATTCAAACGGGACTTTATTGAAACGCTCCACGTGTCGACGCTCATTTGCTGAATCTTCTCGTGTGCTACCTATTGTAAAATGGATTTACTAAGCCTGAAACCTTCCCTGAACTGTACACACCATCTCACCCAAGTTTGATAGCTATTGGATGAATGATACACGAACGCATACGGGACTATGATGAAATACTTCGCGCGTCGTCGCTCATTTGTTGAATATACTCGTGCGTTACCTATTGTAAAATGGATTTTTTAAGCCAGAAGCCTTCCCTAGAGTATACACAATATCTCACCCAAGTTTCATCGCTATCGGACGAATGGTATTTGAACGCATACGGACGAATGATATACGAACGCATACGGGACTTTGATGAAACACTTAGCGCGTCGTCGCTCATTTGTTGAATATACTCGTGCGTTACCTATTGTAAAATGGATTTACTAAGCCAAAAGCCTTCCCTGGGTTGTACACAATATCTCACCCTAGTTTCATCGCTATCGGACGAATGGTATTTGAACGCATACGGGACCTTTTTGAAACGCTTCGCGCGTCATCGCTCTACTCGTGCGCTAGATATTGTAAAATGGACTTACTAACCCAGAAACCTTCCCTGTAGTGCACTCAACATCTCATCCATGTTTCATCGCAATCGAATGAATGGTATATGACGCATACGGGATTTTGTTTAAATGATTCGTGCGCAGTCACTCATTTGTTGAATCTACTCGTGCTCTACCAACTGTGAAATGATTTTACTCAGTTTGAAAGCTTCACGTAAGTGTACACAACGACTCATCAAAGTTTCATCGCAATTGATGAATAGTATATGAACGCATACGAGATTTTGTTGAAACGCTTCGCGCGTCGTCACTCATTTGTTACATCTACTGTGCACTACCAATATTGTAAAATGGATTTTCCAAGTTGAAGGCCTTCCCCGGCGTGTACACAACAACACATCAAAGTTACATCGGAATCGGATGAATGGCATATGAACGCATACGGGATTATCTTTAAACGATTCGCATGCCGTCACTCATTTGTTGAATCTACTCATGCGCTAACTATTGTAAAATGAATTTACTAAACCAGAAACCTTTCCTGGAGTGTACACAACAATTCACCAAAGTTTCATCGCAATCGGATGTTTGGTATATGGACGCATACTGTACTTTGTTGAAACGATTCACGTGCCGTCACTCATTTGTTGAATCTACTCGTTCGCTACGTATTGTAAAATGGATTTATTAAGCCAGAAACCTTCCTTAGGGTGTACGCAAGATCTCACCCAAGTTTCATCGTATTCGGACGAAGGGTATTCGAACGCATACGGGACCTTGTTGAAACGCTTCGCGTGTCGTCGCTCATTTGTTGAATCTACTCGTGCGCTAGCTACTGTAAAATGGATTTACTAACCCAGAAACATTCCCTGTAGTGCACTCAACATCTCATCCATGTTTCATCGCAATCGGATGAATGGTATATGACGCATACGGGATTTTGTTTAAATGATTCGTGCGCAGTCACTCATTTGTTGAATCTACTCGTGCTCTACTAACTGTGAAATGGATTTACTAAGTTTGAAAGCTTCACGTAAGTGTACACAATGACTCATCAATGTTTCATCGCAATTGATGAATAGTATATGAACGCATACGGGATTTTGTTGAAACGCTTCGCGCGTCGTCGCTCATTTGTTGAATCTAATCGTGCTCAACCTGCTGTGAAATGGATTTACTAAGTTAGAATCCTTCACGTAAGTGTACACAACAACTCAGCAAAGTTTCATCGCAATCGATGAATGGTATATAAGCTTATACGGGGTTTTGTTGAAACGCTACGCGCGTCGTCGCTCATTTGTTGAATCTACTCGTGCGCTATCTATTGTAAAATAGATTTACTAAGCCAGAAACCTTCCCTGGGGTGCACTCAACATCTCATCCAACTGTCATTGCAATCGGATCTGTGGTATATGAACGCATACCGGACTTCCTTGATACGCTCTAACGTGCAGAGACAAAGAGAAGAACTCGACATCACCTCCACCTATGGTACAAAACATAACTTTCCGCCCCGGGCGGAGTGTAAGTTATGGCGGTAGTTGTGCAGGTTGCGACCAGGAGGCTCTAACGTGCAGAGACAAACCGTCCAAAGACATCAGCTTTCACCAAGGCCAAGGCTAGTGGTTTCCATGACGACTGTTTTTGACTGTATATTGTGGTTCTAAAATTGTGTGTAAATTGTGGTTTTAAAATTGTGTTCATTCCACCTACCAGGTCAGATTGTGAATCTAAATCATACATGGGCCCACCTTAACATTCATACAAAATTTCATCAAAATCGGCCCAGGCGTTTAGGAGGAGTTCAGTCACATACACACGTGTCGAAGAATTATATATATAAAGACTAGCTGACCCGGCAGACGTTGTCCTGCCAATCAAAGAAAGTGTTGTAACTTTGTTTCTTGAAGTGCTTTTGGATACACAATATTTTTTTCAATTTCTGTTAACTGCCTCTAAACTATCGTGAAATGAATTAACTAATCTAGAAACATTCGTGGGAGCGTGAACAACAACTCTCCAACGTTTCATCGCAATTGGATAAATGACATAAAACGCATACGGGATTTTGTTTAAATGATTCGTGCGCTGTCACTCATTTGTTGAATCTACTCGTGCTCTACCAACTGTGAAATTGATTTACCAAGTTCACGTAAGTATACACAACAACTCATCAAAGTCTCATCGGAATCGGATGAATGACATATGAACGTATACGGGATTTTTTTAAACGATTCGCGTGCCGTCACACATTTGTTGAATCTACTCATGCGCTACCTATTGTAAAATAGATTTACTAAGCCTGAAACCTTCTCTGGAGTGTATTCAATCATTCACCAAGGTTTCATCGCAATCGGATGAATGATATATTACCGCATTCGCGACATTGGGGAAACGATTCACGCGCCGTCGCTCATTTGTTGAATCTACTCGTGCGCTACTTATTAAAAACTGGATTTACTAATAGAGAAACCGTTCCTGGAGTTACACAACAATTCACCAAAGTTTCATCGTAATCGGATAAATGGTATATGAACGCATACAGGACTATGTTGAAACGATTTGCGCGCCATCGCACATTTGTTGAATCTACTCGTGCGCTACCTATTGTTAAATGAATTTACTGAGCCAGAAACCTTTACTGAAGTGTACACAACAATTCACCAATGTTTCATCGCAATCGGTAAATGGTATATGGACGCATATGGTACTTTGTTGAAATGATTCGCGTGCCGTCACTCATTTGTTGAATCTACTCGTGCGCTACCAATTGTAAAATGGATTTATTAAGCCAGAAACCTTCCGTAGGGTGTACACAACATCTCACCCAAGTTTCATCGTAATCGGATGAATGGTATTTGAACGCATACGAGACCTTATTGAAACGCTTCGCGCGTCTTCGCTCATTTGTTGAATCTACTCGTACGCAACCTCCTGTGAAATGGATTTCTTAAGTTAGAAACCCTCACGTAAGTGTACACAACATCTCACCCAAGTTTCATTGCAATCGGATTAATGGTATATGAACGCATACGGGACTTAATTTAAACGCTCGCACATCGTCGCTCATTTGTAGAATCTACTCGTGCGCTACCTATTGTAAAATAGATTTACTAATCCAGAAGCCTCCCCTGGAGGGTACACAACATCTCACCCAAGTTTCATCGCTATCGGACGAATGGTATTTGAACGCATACGGGACCTTGTTGAAACGCTTCGCATGTCGCCGCTCATTCGCTGAATCTACTCGTGCGCAACCTTCTCTGAAATGGATATACTAAGTTAGAAACCTTCACGTAAGTGTACACAACAACTCATCAAAGTTTCATCTCAATCGATGAATGGTATATAAACTTATACGGGATTTTGTTGAAACGCTTCGCGCGTCTTCACTCATTTGTTGAATCTAGTCGTGCGCTACCTATTGTAAAATTAATTTACTAAGCCAGAAGCCTTCCCTGGAGTGCACACAACATATCACTCAAGTGTCATCGCTATCGGACAAATGGTATTTGGACGCATACGGGACCTTGTTGAAACGCTTCGTGCGTCGGCGCTCATTTGTTTAATCTACTCGTGCTTAACCTCCTGTGAAATGGATTTACTAAGTTAGAAACCTTCACGTAAGTGTACACAACAATTCATCAAAGTTTCATCGCAATCGATGAATGGTATATAAACATATACGGGATTTTGTTGAAACATTTCGCGCGTCGTCGCCCATTTGTTGAATCTACTCGGGCGCTACCTATAGTAAAATGAATTTACTAAGCCAGAAGCCTTCCCTGGAGTGTACACAACATCTCACCCAAGTTTCATCGCTATCGGACGAATGGTATTTGAACGCATACGGGACCTTTTTGAAACGCTCCGTGCGTCGTCGCTCATTTGTTGAATCTAGTCGTGCGCTATCTATTGTAAAATGGACTTACTAAGCCAAACACCTTCCCTGAAGTGCACTCAACATCTCACCCATGTTTCATCGCAATCGGATGAATGGTATATGAACGCATATGGAACTTTGAAATGCTCTAACGTGCAGAGACAAACAGAATTCGACATCCCTGCCACCTTGGGTATAAAACACAACTTTCCGCCATGGGCGGAGTGTATGTTATGGCGGTAGTTGCACAGGTTGCGACCAGGTGGCTCTACGTGCAGAGACACACAGTCCAAAAGGATCACTTTTCACTAAGGCTAGCGGTTTCCATGACGACTGTTTATGACTGTATATTGTGGTTCTAAATTTGTGTGTAAATTGTGGTTCTAAAATTCTAAAATTCCACCTATCTGGTCAAATTGTGAATCTAAACCATACAAGGGCCCACCCTAACATTCATACAAAATTTCATCAAAATCGGCCCAGGCGTTTAGGAGGGGTTTAGTCACATACACACGTGTCGAAGAATTATTATATATAAAGATAAAGATAGAGGCACTTAAAATAAGTAGGATATATGAAAATAGGCTATATAGTTTTTCACGGAACTACTTGTTCCAAGTGCTATCAGATGAGAATCTTTATGGCTATTTTCAACTAGATTCAGCAACAGCCCATACAGCCTATGGATCCATGAACGAAATAACTGATGTGTTTGGAGAAACGATCATTTCTTAGGGTTTATGGCCGCTAAGTTCTCCCGACCTCACAGTGTGTGATTTCTATTTGTGGGGAACACTAAAAATAATGTTTATAGGAATAATCCGCACAACATAGATGAAATGAAGGAGAATATAACGATAGAAATTGGGAGAATTACCGAAAAAGAGCTTACCCGTGTGAACCGTAATTTTATTAAACGATGTCAGAACTGTGTAGCAGCAGACGGACATCACTTCCAACATCGCCTATAACAAGGTAAGTACTGTGTAGATTAATTGATTACGGTAATTACTTAATGTCTGATCCCGCCCACAAGCGACAGCATAGAGCGTGCCCGGCAAGCAATACTTTCCTCGGCCAAACCCGTAAGCGAACGCACTGTATTTCGAACTCCAAAGCATTATTAGTCTTTACTAAGCCCATTACCCTAACTGCGTGAAACATCTTGCAAAATATTGCCATATAACACCCGATTAACTACCAGTTGAGGCTGTTCTGGTTTATGGACACAAATAGAATAGACTGAGGCCCTCAAAAGAAGTACTATATTTGTTAAATATTTGTATATTTCCCTAAACAAGACTTAGAATCACTAGTACTATAATAATGTAAAATAAAAACCTAGAACTACTTAAGTTGTCAATTTCGTGCCGTTATGCGAATTGAATGTGAAATACCAAGTAAATTAAGAATCACTTGCGCAGTACTGTAGAGCTTGCCGGACATAGGCGAGATAAAGCTCGTGACATAAACTAAAACACAGCATAGCCAACTTAAAATAAGCATGACAGACGTAATATTCTTTATTCATTTTAAGGGGTAGTGATATATTGGTCATCACCCCCCACTCACCCAATTCATGTTTAATCAGTAGCCTGTAGAAAAACATTGAAAGCGAGCATGAAAAATCGTTTTTATTTTCCACCAAAAATAGCTTGATTTCAGTGTCCTATACTACTGCTAGAAAGTAAATATTTTAGAATAATCTTTCATAAAGGTCTACTTGAATAATTTGAGTCTGTATGGAAATGGTGATCATTGCTGTGCTGTGAGTGTCAAAACTGTTTGTACAAATAACAGGCTGATATTCTTGGCAGCATCTGCTGAGTTTTCATTTAAAGACTCAGCAAAATAGCAGCAACTTTCTCCAGTACACTAAAAGGCATGCTTGTAGTAATGAATGACACATTATTATCAAATCTAGTTTGTGTTTACTGAAATGTGATTGCAGAATCATGCGCCACTAAAGGTGCAGTAAGGTGAGATGTGAAACGTGTAGTTGACGGTAATCACTTCATGGCTGAAATGAATTGCTCGGACTTGGAGATCGGGGGTATGATTCCAGGCGTTGACGGCAGCCATACTAAGCCTTTGTTGGAGATTGTAATTTAAAGGTTGGCACTAGTGTGCAGGCACTAGATTCTTTGTAGAAGGCTACGGCCTGTTATTTATCTTCTGTTTTATAATTCTTCTTACAACAACAACAACAACAAGAAAAATGGCAATCCTGCAGTGACAAGTTCTGTGTTGTGATCAACATGAATTTCCTTAACGAAGCTAACAGGTTATGGGCTCAGGCCCTTCCGTGATGTTCAATAATTATTTGGAAAGAAGTGAACATTGAATTGTAAGTATTTTGTGCATTTATTTTGCAATAACGACCGTCAGCGGAAATCGTGGTATGGCGTCACTGCAGCCGACAGCCAGCCCTATATTAGAGTGGCAAATACATCTTAAGAGGCCTGGGACAAATTGCAAACATCCTTTGGCGACACTGGGGTCAACCGGAGGTGTAAATTACTTCGAAACTTTGGTCAATTACGACCAGAAGATTTTGCAAGTTTTGGCGAGTACATTCAAGCCATTGAGCGCATCGGCGCCCAACTTCAATCCCTGGGAAAGCCTCTTAATGAAGAATTTGTTGGTGCAATGATGCTGGCGGGTTGACCTGAACTTCGAGCAAAGGAGACAAATATATGACAACTGTGGAGTTGAAATAACCGGTAACATGATTGCAAAGAAATTAATGAAGTATGAAGTCGACAGCGCGGTCCACTGATCAAGGGATGCGGCATTTTATTCACGTTCCAATCCCGGATCTCACAAACAGCCCATTTACAGATGTTATGGATGTGGCTTAACATCTCACTTCAAAAAGGACTGTCCAGAGAAGAAAGACCACCACCATTCATCTGCCAAGGAAAGTCGGCTCAATCCTGGGGAGAAGAAACATCAAGAAAAGAAAAAGACTAGTCTCGAAGAGCAATCTCTGAGGAAAGGATGTAGGCTAGTAAGTGGGAAGTGGATAATCGATTCTGGTGCAACAAGTCATCTTACATGCAATGAAAATTGGCTTAAGGGTGAATGCGTAAGTGAGAAATGTAGCTGTTACCACAGCAGGTACAGAGGAGTTAAAGTCCCAAAGTAAGGTCATATTCAGGTGATCCTACAAGGAGATGATAGTGCATCCAAAATAACTGTTGTATTGTTTGAGTCAGAAATTACTGCTAATTTACTATCAGTTAGTAAAATGGTTGATAAGGGTGCTTGTGTTGTATTTAGAAAGAGAAGTTGTTCAATAATAAGGGTTATTTCAAAACAGAAGGAACAATTTTAGTGACTGCTTCTAAACAGGGTAATATTTATTGCTTAGGTGTTTAACCTGAGACAATATATTTGCAATTACAGAAAACAGTAACAAGTAATGGCACGGTAATTTGGGTCATCTTCACCCAACCTGTTTGAAGCTGGCAAGGAATGGTCTATGTGAGGGTTTGGATTTTCTAATAAAGATATTTCAATTGATTGTGTCCCCTGTATTGAAGGTAAATTTACAAAAAGTACCTTTAAATCTCGCAGGAAGAAAGCTAAGAATTTGTTCGAGGTTATTCATTCATATCTGTGTGGTCCAATGGAAATAGAAACTTACAATGGGGCTAGATATTGTTAACCTTTTCTGATGAGTATTCCAGAAAAATGTTTGTTTATTTCATTCATAGCAAAGATCAAGTATTAAATAAATTCAAGAGCTTCAAATCTTTTGTTGAAAATCAATCTGGATTAAAGGTAAAATATACAATTACTGACAATGGGGGAGAATATGTGGATAGTAATTTTTCTGAATTTTTATCTGATTGTGGCATTGAATATCGCCTATCGGTTCCATACAACCCACAGTCTTTCAGAACGAAATAATAGATCTTTGGTAGAAATGGCCAGATGTATGATGAAATGAGCAATGTGTGACAAAACGTTGAGGGCAGCGACGGTGTTTACTGCAGCTTACATTAAAATAGGACAACTTACAAAGCTTTAGTAGGTGTACGTCTTGAGGAAGTATGGTCCAAACAGAAAGTTAACCTTAAAAATTGAGGGTTTGGTTGTACTGCATATGTGCATGTACCTGATATCCAAAGAAAAATGTTCGACAGCAAGATTAGAAAGCTGATGTTTGTTGGTTATTGTCAGAATAGTTCTCAATATACACAAATTGACCTGAAGAAGTCAAGGGATATTATTAGAGCAAGAGATGTTGTACTTTTAGATCATGAGAAGTTTTGTAAAGATTCTTGTTCATGATTCTGTTGATTTTATTAAGAGAAGCTACAGTGAGAGTTATGTTCCTACCATTGAAAACTTTATGTTGCCATACGGTGAACCAAATACTCAATCTGATGTTCTGATTTCTAACATTGTTAATGAACCCGAGGATAATTCTATTAGTGATGTTGAATCTGCTGTTACTAGTGGTTGAGACCCCATTTGTATTATTGATGCTTATGTTCATAGTGATCTCAATTATGTGCCAATATGTAGCTCTCATGGGAGAGAGGTTCATTTATCTGAGAAGTTTAGGGATTTCGAACTAAATTATCTTGTGTCAGTTGCTGACGATGAAGGAAACTTTGAACATTGAGCTATGCTCAAGCTATCAAAAGCAGTCATAGGATAAAATGGGAAAGGGCTATGAAAGAAGAGAATAGTGCTCTAATAGAAAATAAGACTTGGTAATTAGTGGATTAACCTGCCAACAAAAACCAGTGAGCTGCAAATGGGTATTTAAAATTAAAGACAATCAAATTGGTGAGGAAAGTTTTAAAGCTAGACTAGTTGCAAGGGGATTGACCCAAACTCCAGGGATTGACTATTGGGAGACATTCTCACCTGTCATAGGGATATCAGTCATCAGATTCTTTTTGCTTTGTCGGTAAAATAAAATTTGAAACTGTATCATTTTGATGTTTGCACAGCCTTTCTGAATGGTCGACTTGAGGAGGGAATATACATGACACAATCTCAGGGTTTTCATGTTAATGTACATGAAAATACAGTTTGCTTGCTCCAGAAGTCCGTTTATGGGCAGAAACAAGCATCTAGGTGCTGGAATTTTGTACTAACGAGGGAACTCTTAAACAATGGTCGTCGGAATTCCAAACAAGAACCATGTTAGTTTTTCAGGAAGTGTGATGGTTATTTGTTAATAATTGCATTGTATGTTGATGATCTGCTCTTTGCAACTAATGATTCCAGAGAAAGGAAAAGGCTAAACACGAAATAGGGAGAGAAGTTCAAATTAAAAGATCTAGGGGAAGCTAGTAATTTGTTGGGAATGAGGATCAAGAAGCAAGGTGGGAAGCTGTTTGTAGATCAGGAAAACTAAATTGATAAGATACCGCATCATTTTAACATGACAAATTGTAACCCAGTTGACACTCCTTTGGAAACAGGAGTTAAATTTGATTCTGTCAATGAGTCAAATTAAATACATGAAAGAATCCCTTACTCAAAGAATTCTGTAATTGTTCAGGGCTTTACTGATGCCAACTTATGGCAATGATTCAGATAGGAAATCCTACTCTGGATATGTACTTGACTTTTGTGGGACTGTCTGTTGGAAAAGCAAGAAGCAGCAGTCTGTAGAACCTGAAAGCAGAATATAGCCTTGAGCAAAGGTTGTGAAGAAGCGTTATTTTTGGGAAAACTGTTATCTGAATTGAAAGGTTTGGAAGATACCATTCAAATTTATGTTGACAATCAGTGTACAATTCATGTTGCCAATAATTCAGGATATCACGATGGAGCAAAACACATCGATATCAGACATAATTTTGTGAAGCAAATAATTAAGGATAAATTAGTAAAAGTGGAGTATAGTAGATCAGCTGACATGAAAGCAGATAGGCTCACCAAACCACTTGCTGGAATTAAGCATTTGACATTTTTGAATGACTTAAATATGAGTATGTATTGATTTCATTCTTCTGTATGTTATGTGTGCTTTACTTTAAATTAAGGGGCGGTGTTGGAGATTGTAGTTCAAAGGTTGGCACTAGTGTTAAAGCACTAGATTCTTTGTAGAAAACTATGGTGTGTTGATTATGTTTTGTTTTATATTTCTTCTTACAACCAATAAACAAATATGGCATTCGTGCAGTGACAAGTTCTGTGTACTAATCACCATCAATTAACATAACGAAGCTATCATGTTTTACTACACTTCCTCCAGGCAAATGCTCCAATGTTCCTGTTATTTCTTTCAATTTTCAAATCAAATACTAGGTCCGGATAAGTATAGTTACCGTCATCCTTGCTATAATTCTGATGGGACCACTTTATTCATTTTGCTTGAAACAATGTGAATTTGCCATTCGGTGTAAAAATCATCAGAATCAGTCTATTATCAAAAGGTGTTTCCACCAGGAGCACCCTAATAAGGATGAAGCCCAAAAGAAACTTAAATTTATATGGTAAAATTCTAGAATGCAATGTGTTCACATTATCGGTCATAATATTATATCATGGAGTTATTTAGTTCATTTACACACACTTAAATATTGAAAGCCACAGTCTATTATCAAAAGGTATGTACACCAGGAGCACACCATTAGAATGAATTAACATTACATGATATTAACGATTTCAGTCATGGGAGATTAAACATAAAAGGAGAACCCTACAGTAAGAACCATGGTGTATTCAAAAGTGTTAGAAATATGTAACCCAATAACTGATCATTGGCCAAGAAGCGCAACACCCTTGGTGGCGGTTTTAGTTACTATAATGTTCCGGTTGATTCTTTTGTCTTCCTTTTTATATTACACCTGTAGTGTCTTGTATGTGACCTAGTAAGGTAGACCGTATTAAAATGTATCCTGCATATACGCCCAGTCTTCATTCTCCTGCCATTTAATCCAAAAGGTTATGGGCCCAGGATCATTGACAAATGTATAGTTTTTATGACCAGTGTAATTCTATTTGAATGGACAAAACTGTGATTGTGTGCAATAAGTGTGTGCATCATAGCGGAATCCAGCATCGGTTCTCTTTATAACATCCAGAAACTGAAGGGGAGAGAAAACAATATTGACTGGCGTTTCCAGATGAAGAATTATCTTATGCACGCTGATCTTTGGAAGTGCATATCTTGTTATGCAGAAGATGATAGAACGGGCACCGGGGTTAAGATACTGTGCGACGAACGTGCCTTGTGCAAGATAAACCTTATGGTGGAAAAGAGTGTTGTTCCAAACGTCATGGAAGTTAAAACAGCCAAAGCAGCATTCTACTTTAACTCAAGTGGATTCAAGAGTAATAAACTCAAGAAACCGTTCTGTTGAACTGCCGCATACCTGGCCACTGGAAACACGATTGCAAAAACCAAAACAAGACAGCAGCACTTCAAGCAGATGCCAAGCCACTTGAGAAGTAAGAAGAAGAAGGTAGGGCTCAGCTCACAGCACTAGGAGTTGATGCCCACTCAGCAGACAGCTGGTACATGGACTCTGCAGCCTCCAATCACATGACTGGTACAGAGACTGGATGTCAATGGTTGGTGATACAAGCAAATGTTTTTACAAAGGTAAGCGATGCTCTGTATGTACCTAACCTTACAGCAAACTTGCTCTCTGTGAACAGTATTGTTAAAAAGGGTCATGTAATTGTTTTTGATGAAGAAGGTTGTAAAGTGTTTCAAAACAGTGATTGTCAAGTTACAGGTGATGTGCAATTATTGACTGAAGAGTCAAATGGACTTTATATCTTAAATAACTCAGGTTCTGTAAGTGCAAATGAAACAGCAGTGTCTTGTTTGAGTGATGCTAAAAGTGTTTGTTCAAAGAGTTCTAATTCTAGAGAATTGTGGCACAAAAGGTTAGGCCATCTCCATCACGTGGGGATGGACTTGTTAAAAAATGGTTTGGCTACCGGTATTGATTTTTCGGGTGAAAAGCAGCTCTGTGTTCCATGTATAGATGGGAAACAAGCTCGACAGCCCTTGAAGACCACCAAGCATCGTGCCAAGAACCGACTGGACCTGTTGCACAGTGACCTGTGTGGACCGATGCCTGAGGAATCCTGGGGAGGAGCCAGATATTTTCTCACCTTCATCGATGACCATACGAGGAAGGTTTTTGTATTTTTTCTAAAAAAGAAAAGTGAGGTAAGAGAAATCTTTGAACAATTTGCTAATTCTGTTGAAATTGAGTGTGAAAGGAAAATCAAGGTCATACGCTCTGACAATGGTAGGGAGTATTGTAATAAAGCTATAGATGAGTTTTTCAAACAGCGTGGCATCAAGGATCAGCTAACAGTAAGGTACACACCAGAGCAAAATGGAACTGCAGAACGCATGAACAGGACTCTGAATGAGAGAGCACTCGCTATGATGCAAGGTGCAGCTTGTGACAAACGCATGTGGACAGAAGCTGTCAATACAGCTGCATATCTTGTGAACAGGTCTCCTGCACGGAAAACACCAAATTCAACACCAGAACAAATGTGGACTGGAGAGAAAATACACCTGACGCACTTAAAAGTGTTTGGATGTAATGCCTACGTTCATATTCCAGATCAGCTGAGAAGAAAACTTGATCTCAAGACTGAGAGAATGACATTTATTGGGTACTCGGATGAGAAAAGGGCTTGTGCATCCAATAACCCCTTAATTAATCAAAGCGAGAGATGCGTTTTTGATGAGATGTCTTTCTTTGCTCTAACAGATCCTCCTGTGGTACCAGGGGATAAAATAATACCCCTAACCACTGAAGTCAGTAAACCACTATTGACTGCATGTGATAGGGATGTTTCAGGTCCAGCTCCAAAGCATAATGAAGAAGTGGAAGTTGAGCCTGATAATCAAGATAATCCATCACAGCACAATGAGGAAGCACGTCGCTACCCCTAGCGAGAAAGAAGACCAAGACAATATCCTGATTACATTCTGCATAACACTCATTGTTCTGATCAAAGTGAACCATGTACAGTAAGTGAAGCCTTGTCATCACCTTACTCTAAGGAATGGCATGAAGCCATGAAGTGCGAAATGGATTCCATGATGGTTAATAAAGCGTGGGTTTTAGTTCCTAAGCCAGAAGGTAAAAACATTGTACAGAATAAGAGGGTGTTTAAAGCTAAGCGTAATACAAATGGTGATGTTGTAAAATATAAAGCAAGGTTGGTTGCAAAGGGCTTTTCACAGCAATTTGGCATCGACTTTGTTGCGACATTCTCACCAGTTGTGCGGCATGGCACACTCAGAATGTTGTTTTCTTTAACGGTTGACTGAAACTGCTTTTCTCAATGGATAGTTACAGGAGGAAATATTTATGTGTCAACCAGAGGGCTTCCAGGTGAAGGGAAAGGAAGACCAGGTTTGTTTGCTCAAAAAGGCCATTTATGGACTAAAGCAAAAAGGCTCATACAGTTCTGTCTGCTTCGGGCTACACAAACAGTCATAATGATGCATGTGTGTACAGAAAGAGTATCGGCAATACTGTAATTCTTGTTGCTCTGTACGTTGATGATTTCTTTGTGTTCCACAATGATCCACAAGAAGTTAGTAAACTAAAAGATGTCTTAAAACAAAATTTCATGATGAAAGATCTTGGACTTGCTGCTCAGGTTCTTGGAATGCAAATAGAAAGGGACACAGAACAATATACTCAAAATTTTTCAGACGCAGTTCATAAAGAATCTACTCAATAAGTTTGAGATGACTAATGTTAATCCCATCGGTACTCCTATGGATGTAAATATGAAATTGTCTAAAGCCAAAAGTGTGGACGATAAACCTTATCAGCAGCTGATAGGTACACTTATGTGCTTGAGTGCATGTACTAGACCAGATATTGCCTATTCATTGTCATATTTAAGTCAGTTTAATTCTTGCCACAGTCAGGAGCATTGGCTTGCAGCCAAAAGGGTACTTCGGTATCTTAAAGGTACAATAAACCAAGGACTTGTTTTTAAGAGCACTGGTTTAGATTTGGTAGGGTTTGCAGATGCCAGTTTTTCCACAGATAGTTATAGTAAGTCATACACTGGTTATCTTTTCAAGCTTGCTAATGCTGCCATATCATGGGAAGCTCGTAAGCAGAGCTCAGTTGCTACCTCATCGACAGAGGCTGAGTATGTAGCTGTGTCAGAGGGTGCGAAGGAAGCAGTTTATCTTAAGAGTCTGATGTTTGATTTGATTGGTTCTAATCAAGGTCCAATAAAAAATATTTTTTTAAAGGTGAATGTGATTTGCAGTGTGTGTTGATGGATTGTAATCAAGAAATTGATTTGTATAATGACAGTCAAAGTGCACAGAAAATTGCAAAAAATCCTGTTTTTCATAGGCGCACTAAACACCAAACATCATTTCATTAGGGAAAAGGTTCAAGAGAGAATCATTTCATTGCACTATTTGTCCACACAAGAAATAATTGCAGATATTCTCACCAAACCTTTACCTAAACCAAAACATGTGTATTGTACCCAAGGAATGGGATTGAACTGTTAATTAGTATTTTAATATTATATTTATTAAACACAATGTGTACTGAGAGAAAAAATAAAATAAAAATGAAAAGTTACATTGTCGTGATTTCACCAATCTTTAGATAGCTCAATTAGTGAAACAGTCCTATTTTTACACTCCTGCAGGTGATATTTCGGGCACCGTTCATTACATAGCTTACAGATGCAGCTGTCCTTAGGGTCATGGTAGGTGCTTTCTGTGCAATTAGTATTTTAAGTATACATTGTGTTCAAAAAATGTTTTCAGGATTTGTATTATGTTTATGTAGGGTACTCTATGATTGAAGTCTGATGACAAGTGTCGATTACATTCTAGATCAGCTATTGGTTTAAGTGGGTGTGTTAGAAATATGTAACCCAATAGGTGATCTATGGTTTAAATTCAGCGCCAGGAAGCGCAACACCATTGGTGGCAGTTCTAGTTACGAGAATGTTCTCGTTGATTCTTTTGTCTGTTTTTTTTTTAGATATACACGTGTATGTAACCTTGTTGTTCAGTTCGTATTAAACATGTATACTGCATATACGCCTAGACGTCTTTCTCCTGTCATATACTCCTACATATTGGACACAAGGAATGGAATTGAATTGTTAATTAGTACTTCATGTACACATTGTATTCCAAAATGTTTTCAGAAATTGTATTACGGTATGTTTATGTAGGGTACTGTATGATGGAAGTCTGGTTGTCAAATGTCTATTACATTCAAAATCAGCTATTGGTTTAAATGGGTGTGTTAGAAATATGGACCCCAACAAGTGATCTTTGGTTTTTATTAAGCTCCAAGAAGCACGACCCCCTTGGCGGTTTTAGTTACTATAATGTTCTTGTTGATTCTTTTGTCTTCCGGTACACCTGTATGTTATCTAGTAAGTTAGTTTGTAATGAAGGTCTATCTTGCACATATGCCCAGTCATCATTCTCCTGCCATTTACTCCAACAAGAAGTACATTTAATTCCTGAGTTAACAAACATAAACATAAGAGAATTGAGAAGTACAGGAAAATTCTTATTACCAGTAATCGAAATGCTTACTCAGTTAAAAGGCTGCAGGCCTCATCATGGGTGTCTTCTTTCTCATCCTGTGAGAGAATGGTATACATTAATATGTTTAGCAATAATGTATGGTCTTAGAATAGGCAGAAGAAACTCATTCGTACGGTTGCTCAACTGAACTAAAATACCAAAACTGTGCACCACTTCCTATTCATGCCATTCATACATAGTCCAACACAGAGTTCCGTTTCACTATTTCTTTTATTTTTGATCATGAATTAATACTGTACCATATTTTAGACATGTCTCATGCCATGCATTGTACAGATGGTGGAAAGAAATGGATATCTGAATTTGGATAGAAGTGAAAGTAGTAGAGCATAGAGCTAATAATGAGAACAGTATTCACCTGAATCTCATATTCCACTTTGATAATTTCTGAATTCACATCTTCTACATGTAGATCAGAAGATACATGAACTAGTTCAACCTTTACCTCTGCCAGATGTTCTGTCGGCAACTGTATATCTCGATCCTAAATTATAACAAACGAACCACTGGTAAGTAAAATGAATCTATAATATCCATTTGCAATGACTCTAAAGTCATTAAGAGTGGAGATAAAGCAGATAATTAAAAAAATATAACAATATCATAACGAAAAGCAAACTTTTAGTTTAGCATACCATAGCTCTGAACCTTAAAAGTGGAATCTGAACCTATGGACATGGAGTTACGCCTTGAAAATCTTGGATACATCAATCAGATCCCCATGCTATTACTATTTACAAGTCGTCCGCTCTTGTACGCCATAGTACAGACAGAATGTGGTCTCCCGACTTGGGTCAGCCGTCTTCGGTGAAACAGCCTACAGGCCCGGACAACTTGTAGGCTGCATAGGGATGAACGCCAGCCATGAAAGCCCAAGCTGTTATATATCAGATCCCCTTTCTGATATACAAAGATCTTGGTGATGCACGATCAAAATGGTGGAGCCGTACCAGTAATCATAATAATATAATGAGATATGAACGAGTTCGCAACGTCATAAAATCTAATGAATATTTATGATAACTTACAGATAAGAAACACTTACAACATTAGAGAATTCTTCAGTATCTGTCGACCATCCTGGCTCACATTTAATGAAACAAGGTTCTTCCATAATTTCCACAAATCTACAAAAATATACCGTAAGTGAACACAGACATGAATAACATGGAGTTGAGGTATGTAAAACGAGAAAACTAGACCTATCGTACCATACCGGCACGTTATGAATTCGAACAATGCACTTACAACCTTTAGCCTAATAGTACGGTACGGTACACTTGTTCATTAGGCCCACTTACACCACTTTATGGTAGGGGAGGTAGGGGAGGATTGATACACAGGGAGGTTTGATACAGTGATAATTTTTATATGTCCTCTTTGCTATTGTATTCTCTGTGATGGATATTATACTCTCTGAGACCTCGTAGCCATGTTGTGAAATTGTGTGAGTTATCCAACAAAATATTTTGAAGCAGGTCCAATTTGTTTGTTTTCTGGTGGTCAAAGTAAGTTTCTAGAGTATCACTATTTACTTCATTTTGTCAAATATTTTAATGTTCCATAAGTGAATATATATATTCCATTGCTTCATATTTCAGTATGATGTGACTGGAAGGGCAAAGAATAGTTGTTATTCTAGGTTAAATTTCTTCATATATAATATTCATTGTGTCTTATGGGGAGTTTTGATACACGACATGTGGGGAGCTTTGATACAGGTATCATATCTCCCCAACTAAGTCAAATAATAGAGGGAAGAATAAACCATGTTATAATTTTACGGCAGCTTACATGTTTTTACACCATTCTTTGATTCTCAAGGATGCCGATGTTCTACAAAGCGAAGGAAGGTACGAAACAAAGGAAATGTGTATCACCTACAAGAATGAAGGCTGCAGTAGCAGAAGTGGTGCAGGATGGATGTGGACTTCGTGCTACTGCTGCAAAATTCAGTATAGATAAAATGACTTTGAGACGTTATGTGGTGAAGTTTAAAGAAGATGCGACCAAGCCTGCAATATTTGAACCCGGGTATAATGCTAGCCAGGTATTCAGCAAAGCCGAAGAAACAATTCTTTCCACATATTTGAAGAAGGCTGCAAAGCTCCATTATGGTCTAGGAACTGTTGGTTGTCGCCAGCGTGCATACCAGTTTGCCAAAGCAAGAGGTAAAAAATATCTAGGTTCTTGGGACACTAATCTAATTGCAGGGTATGACTGGTTCCACGGTTTTATGAAGCGAAACTCAGATTTATCAATTAGACTTCCAGAAGCGACTAGTATTGCTCGCTCATCTGCTTTTAATGCGACTGCTGTTGGAGAATTTCAAGACAATTTAGAGCAGGTATATGTAAAACATAACTCTGGCTCTGAAAACATATGGAATATCGATGGGACAGGTGTGACAACTGTCCATAGGCCTAGCAAAGTTATAGCTCAAAAAGGTGATAAACAGGTTGGGCAAGCAACCTCACAAGAACGAGGTACCTTGGTAACTGTTTGCAATGCCATTAATGCTTTAGGGAACAAAATTCCACAATTTAAGGTGTTTCCACATGTTAATGTGAAGGATTACATGGTTAAAGGCGCACCACCAGGCAAAGCTGCTGTAGGACATCCAAAACATAGTGGTTGGATGACTGGGGACAATTTTGTTCAGTTTCTGCATCATTTTATAAAATATGCTCGATGCTCTAAGGAAAACAAAACTTTGATGATAATGGACAACCATGAAAGTCACATTTCTCTCAACTCCCTTCAAATCGCAAAGGATAATGGAATCATATTGCTAACAATACCTCCCCATACCAGCCACCGCCTGCAACCCTTAGACTTGACCGTTTATTATTCCTTCCAACATGCTTACAATGTTGCTGGCCAGCAGTGGATGATTAACCATCCTACTACTCCCATGACAATTTATGAAATAGCCGAGTTGGTTGGAATTGCATTTCCAGAAGCTTTCACGCCAAAAAACAATACCTCTGGATTTGCTAAAGCTGGCATTTGGCCATTTAATCGAGATTGTTTCTCAGATCAAGATTTTTTGTGCTCCTCCTTTACTTACTCTTCCAATGGTTCCTAGAAACCATCCACTTCTCAGGCTTCACAAGTGAGCCTCGATTTGAATGTATCCGACTCAGCCTCAGACACTCGTGGGGAAAATTCACCATCTCGACCAACGTCAGAGAAAATTGATATTATTACCAGTAATTGTTTGTATCCTGAACGTTCCCAGAATTCACCATCTCAACCAAGTTCATCCAAGCAAATAGACAGTAACAGCTTGTCTCCTGAACATGTCCGTCCCTTATCAAGGGCTTGCCCCGCAAAAAAGGGAAAATCACGAAGAAAGCCAGCTAAGTCACAGATTTTAACTGACACACCAATTAAAAATCAATTGGATCAAACATTTCATGAAATGCAACCCTTAGACTTGACAGTTTATTATTCCTTCCAACATTCTTACAATGTTGCTGGCCAGCAGTGGATGATTAACCATCCTACAACAAAAGAGAAAATTAATAAGGTGCACTGCTCTATTTACGAGTGACATAAAGCCAAAAAGAAAGCAAGAACAGAACCTGAAATTGAAACTTCGAGTGAAGATGAAGTTGATCTATCTTTAGAATCAGAATCTGACTGTTTTGAGGAAATTTCATCCGAGGAGGACATCAACCGTCCAGTTACTGTAGGAGACTGGGTGTTGGTTTCATTTCGTGAGAAAACGTGTGTTAGGCATTATGTTGGACGTATTGAGAAAGATATTCAACAAGATGAGGATAATTGGTGGCTAGTTAAGTTTGTAAGACGTGTGAGCGGAAGTAAATTTCGTTGGCCTGATACAGAAGACAAATGTATTATTGATAAAGATCAAGTGCAAAAGGCGTTGAGTCAGCCAAAGATTATTTCGAAACATAAGAGAACTGTAGCAATAATCTTTAAAGAAGGGTTTGCTGGAAAAAATAATCTGTGGTAACGCTGTTTGATGTAACCTGTGTTTACATTTGAAATATTTGTTTCCTTAAATTAACAATAATGTACAGTGTATCATACCTCCCAGAATGGTGTATAAAATCTCCCAAGCACAGGGAGGTTTGATACACTTCGTAGGTGATGATACGTTTGTACTTTGTGAAAAATCTGTTAATGTAAACTTTCTGAAATTGCAAAATCTTGTTCCCTAAATATAAGGAGAAATTATAACTAAAAAAGAGAACATCTGAAGCCAGTAAAGTAGCAGTTATACTACATTTTCAAAAAAGTGTATCAATCCTCCCCTACCCTAACGTTAACTGCCTCCCTCACTCACAAAATCCACACCTTAGCCTCGGTCGTTCTAGAAGTGGATGATTATGATATCCTGCTTAAACATCATGTGAATGTTGCAAATAATGTAAGCACCCTTGGACGAAATAGCATCTAGGAGGTGGCTGAAACAGTATCCAGCCTTCAATTTTCATACAAAATCGGAGTCAAATGATACGCTCAAGTGACAAATACGGTAACAGATCCTAGCATTATTGTTGGACGTGCTGGGTGACACAGCCTGTTAAACTTCAACTTTCAAATCCCCAGTTCTCCGCTTAGTCCGATCATATTTTGACTAATAAGGGTTTTAAATCCGACAACCTTGCGTTAGTATTTGACTGACGCGTTAAAGCTGCTCACTGAGCAAAACTTCCAACTCATATTAACTCCATATTATTTTCTATGATCGGGAATATAGATACGTCGAAAATATTGACACATTAAGTCATATCT
This sequence comes from Meconema thalassinum, assembly GCA_946902985.2. NCBI lineage: Eukaryota > Metazoa > Arthropoda > Insecta > Orthoptera > Tettigoniidae > Meconema > Meconema thalassinum. The sequence continues at coordinate 743,592,941 of OX336388.2, forward strand.
CGATGTGCGAGTTTACTGTATGATCTACAGTCTCAAGTGGCACTTCCGTAGAGACGGACGATTTTCTTTGAACTGAGCATTTTGTAACATGAATGGAAACTCGCCTGATGTGTCTTTACGTCTTCGAGTAAGCGATCGAGTGCGCATTGCCACACTGCGTCTTTCGGCCGTTAATAATATGTTTATATCAGAAAAATTGCCATATAAATTAACATAACACTATTTACAACAAAACTCGATCGATGATACATATTATCTATTGTTTGGTATATTCACTTATTGATTTTGTTTTTTATCTTGTCCTTGAAATGGTTTTCCGTGGTTTCCCATTTTCAACTACAGACAAATGCTGGGACGGCACCTATGAATGTGTCACGGCCGCTTTCCTCCAAGTCCGTGCATAGTTTCATTCACCTTCATTCATATCTCTCATTAACTCCTCTCATGAGGTTGGCGACAGAAAGGGCAACCGGCTGTATAAATTATCCACCACAAGGACGCGAAAAATCATCTCATTTCCGTCCCAGTTGAAACGGGATTAATACGCATTATAGTTATTATTACCATATTATTATTATCATCATCTTATCATCACCGACAGCGGTAGCTACGCTTGCTAATGCGCAGCGCTAGCCATTGGGCCAAGCTCTAAGCGGACTTGGTAGACGTGGGTTCGAGCCCCACCGTCTGCCGTCATTGAAATGGTTTTCCGTGGTTTCCCACTTTCAACTCTAGGCAAATGCTGGGACGATACCTTCTGACAGGCCACGGCCGCTTCCTTTCACATCCCTGCCCAGCTTCATTCATCATCGTCTCATTAACTCCTCTCGTGATGGTGTCAGGAAGGGCATCTGATCGTAAACACATCCACGACATAGCCTTTCATCGCATCCCTTCCCGATCCCGTTAAAACGGGAACAATAAGGGTTAGACATACATACATCATCATCATCATCATCATCATCATCGTCATTCATCCTTAATGTATGCAACTATCCAAGACTGGCCTTCTCGGCCTTAAATCTGATCTGGCTGGAAATATAGGTCTTTGAGCACTTCTGGAGCTCAATTTCTGTTTCCGTGATTATATCATATTTTAACAAGCAGTTCCGTGAAGAACTATACAGCCTATTTTCATTTATCCTACTTATGTTAATTGCCACTATCAACATACACAATTTCAGTTTGATTGCTCTGTAATAGATTCTTAGAAATTGAGAACCGACTAAATATTTTGGATGGTCGCCATGTTGGATTTTATATATGTAGGTCCTAGAGTTATGTACTGTTTCATGCAGATTATTGTGTACGTGTAGTATTCAAACTTCAATCGCAAAATTAGGACACAAGAAGTAACAAGGAGATTTTAAAATTTCGCACAGCTGCCATCTTGAGGTTATGGAAACAATTGAAATAAATTAGATGCCAGTGGATTAACATTCGTATAAGGATTTACTGTACCATGTTTCACTGCACTCGGATGGTTAAATTGCGAGAAACGTCCATGTGAATATTTATACTTCGCGTCGCCGCCATGTTGGATTTGTGATCAACAGGTTATTTAAAGACCTATAGGTGAACTTAAGTTCATAACCCCTATGAACATTAAAAAATTCAGTTTGATTGCAATAATAGATTCGTAGATATTCAGAGCCGTCTAAATATTTCGGATGGTCGCCATGTTGGATTGTTAAATGTATAGGCCATAGAGTCATGTACCATTAAAGGAAAATTATTGCTTAGGTTCATTATTCAAACTTCACTTCGATCGCATGACTACATCACAAGAAATAAAAACTTAATTTTAAATTTCGCACAGCCGCCATCTTGAGGTTATGTAAACAATTGAACAAAGTTAGATGTCGGTGCATTACAATGTATATAAACATATACTGTACCAAGTTTCATTGCGTTTAGTTGGTTAAATCGCGAGAAACGTCTATTTAAAAGTCGCAACTTCGCTTGGCCGCCATGTTGGTTTTGTAGTTACCAGGTTTTCAAAGGTCACATAAGTAAACTTATAGTAGTTCCCTTAATCACCATACACAATGTCAGAGTAATATCGGTAATAGTTTCGGAGATATTGAATGCTGGTGAAATATTTCGCACAGCCGCCATGTTGGATTGGTAGGTCGTAACAAAATTTGAAGGACACGGTCGGGGTCACCCGGAATAGTACTATGAACTTACCGAGTGTCATTGAAATCGCTCGAGCCGTTTAGATTTTATTAGGGGGGGGGGACACACACACGAATCACACACACACACGCACGCACACACACACGGACAAAAAGTGATCTCATAAGCCTATTTTTTTTTTTTTTCAAAATTGAAAATAGGCTAAAAATTACCTCCATGGTCAGAAAGTTCTCTACAGGTTCCAAAAATCGTTCGCGGAGCAATATTCGCTCGTTCACTTATTTAATAAAAATTCATGAAGATATTGTCTTCATAGCGTGGGCAGTGATTTTCCCTTAGGTCAGAGTGTATCCTTGCGCTGAGTTATGACCGTCCGCACATCTAAAAATTTCTATTATTACAGAGTTAATGCTTCATAAATTCGCGTTTCCAATTTCATTCACAGTGGCGTTTTCCTCATTTAAATGCAATGCTTCGTTCTCGAGTAATTAGTACATTACCTGTACTGAAGTCCCGCCTTTTGACATCAGTACCTTCTAGATGACGTAGCCTGCAGATGGGGATTTCCCTCTCTGTGTATGCGTACTACATCACGAAAATAGTTCGTCTCTTATCGATGACGTTAATGACCGATGAGATCACCCTCAAACTGGTGTTCTATTGCGTGAGCTCACCGCTTGCATCACTGGTTGAAATCACTACTCATAAAACAGATTTAATTAAGTCTTGGCTCTGCTCTGTCGTGTTCTCCTTATCTTAATTGTCATTTACTACATACTGGTCTAATTGAACCATCTGCATGCATTTACAGCTTCCTTTATATCTGACTTTCGTTTGGAATATACTCGGTTTCTGGTTTAAATTCACCACTTCCACATAGGGTTATGGGTTCGCATCTCTGCCGAATTCAATACGGGCACAATACCAGGTGGCCCGTTTAGGTGTCCAGCATACACTAATGCTGTATGGGATGTCTGATAACTGATTTCCACATGGGTCACACTGCATGCTGGACGATTACGTCAGAATACGAAGGAATAACATCCGGACGGCCGCTAGCTCAGCGCTCAGTTCCTCAGCGCTACCCGTTTAATGCACCCCATTGTCTTTTGGAGCCTCGCATTTGAGAGTGTAATATATTCATATGTGGTACAACAACACGACAGTTGCTGGCAACATATTGACGATTGCTGGTGTATAAAGAATTCATTATTACATGGACATTATACTAATCTATGTAGAAGCTGGTGGTAACGCCGTTGAAGCTCGTAGACGGTATGCACTGGTGTTTTCAGACAGACGTCTGCCATCTCGACAAATATTTCGCAGAACAGAGCTGCAATTACGAGCGAATGGAATGTTCCAGGCACATACGAGCAGGACTAGACCCGTCTGCAGTAATGCTGAAGTTGTGCAGAAAATACTGCAGTACATACGGTCAGTTACACTTCACCTTAGTGAGCAACTGCTGATAATTATTAGAGGTTTTAAAGCGGCAATGAAATGTAACGCTCTTTTAAATGTAACTCAGCTGATTTATTTAACACAAAATACATGAACTGTTTAAATGCGTTGTACCGTGAACAGATCATAAAACGAACTGTTTAAAAGTTAGTTGAGGGCGCTAGTTGCGCCTATCGATCAGGATGGAGGTCGATACTGGCAGATGCCGATCTCACCAACACTTCCCCTCGACCAACAGCCGGAGTCATCCTGCTGCATGTGGTCTCAAGCCAAGGCTTTGAGCACATTTCTCGTGCTTGGGCCTTGACAATCCTTTAGTCAATATGTCGGCAGGCATCTCATCCGTTGGAGTGCACTCCACCGAAACCACCTTTTTGGCCACGGCATCTCGGACGAAATGGTGCCTGATGTCGATGTGCTTCGTCCGTGAATGAAACATAGGATTCGACGTCAGCTTCTGCGCACCTACATGGTCGTTCTTCACTGGGACAACATCTATCGCTTTTCCGAAGTCTTTCAGGAGTTACCTCATGTGTAGAGCTTCCTTGGTTGCTTCTGTCAAGGCCATGTATTCGGCCTCCGTCGACGACAGGGCCACGGTAGGCTGCTTCCTGGACTCTCAACTCACTGCAGCGCCGCCTAGTGTGAAGGCGTATCCGGTGTTCGATTTTCGATCCACCAGGCAGCTTCCCCAGTCAGCGTCCACGTACATCACCGCTGGACCGCTGGATTTGGAGTACACGAAGCCGAGATCACGTGTGTTAGCGAGGTATCGCAAGACACGTTTTGCAGCCTTCCAGTGCTGCTGTCCGTGACAGTCGTTGAACTGAGAGAGAGAACTGACTGCATGGGATATGTCCGGCCTCGTTCCCACTGACAGGTACATTAGAGCTCCTATCAACTGTCGGTAGGGGACGCTCTCCGCTTGTTCGCCAGGGTTCACGTCTTCCTTCTGCAACTTCGTACCTGGAACAATGGGAGTGCTGACAGGCCTGCACTCTGCCATTCCGAATCTCTCCAGGACCTCGTGTATGTATCCTTTATGGCTGAGTTTCATCTGGTTGGCGCTCCTCTCGAACTCCAGCCCCAGACAATACCGCACGTCCCCCAAGTCCTTGATCTCGAACTTGGTATTCGGAAAGTCTCTCACCACGTCGATCTTCTTGTCGTCTCGAGCCATGATCATCATGTCGTCGACATAGATGATTATATAAATCCTATCTTCGACCGGTCCGATGTGGTACATGCATGGATCTGCATCCGAGCGAGTCGCCTTGAGATTTTTCATCTCTTCCTCGAAACGGTGATACCAAGCGCGTCCTGCCTGTCGCAGTCCGTACAACGCTTTGTTTAGTGAGCACACCATGTCACGATTGGTCAACTTCTCCAGCATCTCATCTGCGATCTTTCGCACTGTCTCGTCAACCGACCCGTCTTGAACGGTATGGGCAAGAACGTCCTCGAAGTGGTCCGGGACCTCCATGAAGATTTGCTCCTCGACTTCTCCGTTCAAGTACGCCGTCTTGACGTCTAGCTGTCGGATCTTTAGATTATCTTGTACAGCTAACGCCACCGCAGTCCTTATTGTGCTCAGCCTTGCGACTGGAACGAACGTGTCGTGAAACTCTATTCCTGGTCTCTGCGTGAAACCCCTCGCTACCACGCGCGCCTTCCGCTTGCTGATAGTGCCGTCAAGGTTAGACTTATTCCGGAGAACGAATCTGCTTCCTGTCACACGTTGCCCCTTGGGACGGTCGACCAGCTTCCACGTATTGTTCCGAATCAGTGAAACTGCTTTTTCTGATATTGCTTCGATCCACGCAGGTGAGTCATCTCCGGAGATAGCCTGGGTCACTGGGATTTCAGTGACGTTAGCCGCTTCCCCTGGTCGATCACCGTAGTCCTTGTGGGGTCGCCCAGATTTTCCAGTTCTAATCAAACGAGGCCGTCCGCCTCTTCTCCTAGATGATGCCGCTTGTTGCTCATCGGATTTGATCTCCGGTTCAACAAAGTACTCGTCGGCAGGAAAGCCTAAGAAGCCATCGGGAAATTCCCATTCAGCAACATCAGGTTGGTTTTCTGCCAGAACTTTTTCTCTCGACACCAGCTCGAACTCCAGTTCATGGATCGGATCCTCTGGTTCAATGCGTACTTTGTCCGGAGAGTCACGCGGGAACAGATCATCGACTGATTTCTTAGGCGCGGTCATCTCCTCACGAAAAACAACGTCTCTCGTGATCTCAATCTTCTTCGTTTCAGGAATCCAGATACGGTAAGCCTTCGACTGCTCCGAATATCCAACAAAAATTCCCTCTTTTGAGCAAGGGCTAAACTTCCCCTTGTTTGGGGTCTTGTCCAGGCAGAACACCTTGCTTCCAAAGTCCTTGAAATAGTGTGCAGTCGGAGTTCTGTCGAACCAGCGCTCAAATGGAGTCTTCCCGTTTAGCGTTTTGGTTGGACATCGGTTCCTCAGATAATTTGCGGTGTTGATCGCCTCCGCCCAGAATGTCATCGGTAGGCCAGATTGCAGGAGTTAACATCGTGCTGCCTCTTCAAGGGTCCGATTTTTCCTCTCGGACGCACCATTTTGTTCAGGCGTATATGGTGTTGTGAGACGACGCTCGATTCCCTCAGATTTCAAGAACTCGTCAAATTCCCTGTTGACATATTCACGTCCATTGTCGGAATGTACGCACTTTATTTTCAGACCGTGCTGCTTCTCGACGAAAGCCTTGTACTCTCGGAACATTTGAAACGCCTCGCACTTCGTCTTCATAATCCGTACCTCTGTCCATCTCGAGTAGTCGTCCGTAAATGTGATCATGTACTTGGATCCACCGTTCGACACAACACCCACAGGGCCACAAACGTCTGTGTGAATAATATCGAGCTTACCGGTCACACGATTTGACTCTTTCGGGAAAGGTATTCGAGTCATATTGCATTTCGTGCAAATGTCACACGTTAGATCTCCACATCTCCCTTTTAGTTGCACACCTCGAATGGATCCGCTCTTCACTGCCGTATCGAGATCACGAAAGTTGACGTGACCCATCCTTCGATGCCACAGCTGCGCCACATTCTCGTTGCGCTTGTCTTCTGACACTGCGTTTCGACATTTTTCCAGTGTGGTGCCCTGTACGTAGTACAGATTGTCCTTGCGCTTTGCAGCTAACCTCGTCAGTTCATTCTGGTCGAAAACGTCCGCCTTCTTTTTGCCAAAAACAACCGAGAAACCACGGTCTGTCATCTTCGAGACTGATAAGAGATTAGTGTGGATCTCAGGAACGTGCAAAATCTCATTGAGAGTAACGTTACAAGTTTTACCGTCTTCACTTGTTTCAATTTTTGCAGTTCCTCGGGCCTTTATCTCTGCGGTTGCGCTGCTCGCTAACTTCAGCTTGCCAGTCTCGCCCTTGTCCATCTCTGTAAACACAGTCGCATCACCGCACAGATGAGACGTGCACCCACTGTCGAGACACCACAGGTTTTCGACGCTGCTCGTCGCGATCTGGCACGTATCAGGTTTCTCAACTGATAAGAGTGACGCGTCCGACAGCTGATTTTTGTTGACCTTAACATTGCAGTCAACCCATTGCAAATAAATGAGTGAATATAATAATATAACTGCCCTATGTCCCTTGATTCCGCACTTCGAGCATTTGAACGGAAACGATTTCTCCTTGTCACTCTTACCACCGGAGTAGCCGTGGTTTTTGTTTTGAGGCTTCGACTGTGGTTTCCTTGAAAGACCTTTCTTCTTCACGTACATGGCACCTTGATTTTCCATCTGTGATGACGAGGCAACTCTGGCATCGTGTTCTTCGATTATCTTCGTACGTAGATCCTCAGGCTTCGGTAGATCGTCCCGGCTGTCGATGGCAATTCTAAAATCTTCAAAACTTGCCGGCAAACTGTACAGCATCATGATGGTAAGTTGGTCTGGGTTAATAACTACGTCCATGTCAGCCAACTTGTCGACACAGTCAAAGTAGTTGTTGAGGTGCTCACGGATGTCGCCACCTTCAGTCATCTTTTGCAAGGTTAGACTCTTCAACAACGTGGCCTTGCGAGCCGGCCCCTTCGACTGAAACGTATCCTCAAGTTTCTGCCATATCTCGCTTGATGACCTGCAGTTCTTCACCAACTTGAGCTGGCTTGGTCCGATGGATAGAATTAGGTCTGACTTGGCCATTTCATCCCTAGTCGTCCACTCGGTCACTTGGGCTGCATTGTCCTCACCCGGCTCGGGTTTGACGATCTGGCGGTTGACATAACCCCACGCGTCATTCTTTATCAGAATGGCGCGCATTTGCATTTTCCAGGTGTCGTAATTATCGCGCCCTAAGGCCTCGATGCGCACTACACCGTTTGAATTCATTGTCTCACTTCAATCGTGCCGCGTGTTAATGTCTGGAACACTCACGATTGTTCACAATAAATTTGCTGTGCCTCGTGTTATTGTTTGAAACACTCACAACCGGCCATACACTTTGCGTCGCGTGCTATTGTCCGGAACACTCGCAAATAGGCCTACGGAATTTCGTGTCGTGCGCGTTTGTACACAACTCGCACGTTAAGCACGTTTTCTTGCGTCACGTGTTATAGTCCAAAACACTCGCAAAAAGCCAAAATTCGCGTCGCGTGTTATTCTCCAAACACTCGCGATTGGCTTTTTCACTGTTCACTCAAGATAAAGCACACAATATTCGAGAAGACGGCGTTTGTTCCTTCTCGCTTTGTCGATGTCCAGAAATTTCTCGAGAGAGCAAGATGTCTGCCGATTCGACGCGTTCTTCTCTTTGTGTGTCCGCTTGATCCCGCTGTTTCCAGTTTTCAGTTAATTTAAATCTGAGCCAATCGTTCTGGGTCCATAACCTATTAGAGGTTTTAAAGCGGCAATGAAATGTAACGCTTTTTTAAATGTAACTCAACTGATTTATTTAACACAAAATACATGAAATGTTTAAATGCGTTGTGCCGTGAACAGATCATAAAACGAACTGTTTAAAAGTTAGTTGAGGGCGCTAGTTGCGCCTATCGATCAGGATGGAGGTTGATACTGGCAGGTGCCGATCTCACCAACAATAATAATAATAATAATAATAAAAATTTGAATTTTGAATTAGAATGTATTTATTTATTACTATTGATATTACATTTGTGATATGCCTGACGTTAAAACCAGTACAGGTTATCTGTAACACATATTAATTATTTTTTACAACATTATACAGATTGTGTTTCAATACAAGAGTGTATGAAATAATAAGTTTATGTTATAAATTAATTCTTATTTAGGTAATATTTTTTATTTTATGTGACGTATAGCTACTAGTAGTTGTTTGCTGTTCATATTGGACACTCCTGGTGGTAGTACATTAAGTAAGATAGATAAGGTACAAGATAATTTAGTCTCTTGAGACCATAATAACAATAATAATAATAATGATACGAACCATCTATGTTACAATGTGCACATATTTATTGTTGCTTAGGGTAAATAGGAGCTGCAAGGAAGCTAGGAGTGCCGCGAACTTCAAACAGAGGATCCTGATGGAGCGAAAATGGCATCCGTATAAGCCGCACCTACACCAACAACGGTATGGAAATGATTTCGATCAACGGATAGCATATTTATGAGTGCCCGGGGCTTACCCCCCCCCCCCCCTCTTGGAAACTTAAAGAGTAAAACGATATGAAAATTAGAACAATTTTTTTTGTGGCAAAAGTGTTTATTCTCATTAATTCTATGCGAAATATAAATACTTCAGATATTTAACCTTCTGTCGGGCGCAATATTAAATATAGTGGCTGTGGGCGAATTAAACCTGTCTAGCACACCTCAATAATCAAAATTAAAAAAAAAAAAACAATATTTGCTGAAGAACAGTTTTACTACAATAGTGAATAGACTGAATACACTCATTCATTCTCTGCATATTACGTAATGGTGCACGATCAGGCGCAATGAGCCGACAGATCACATTTTCTACAAGAGCAGATGTGTAGGAGGGTCATTGACAAATTGGCCGATATGGACTTGAATGTCATGCGGAAAGAGTCATACTGAGAGGTGGAAGTGGCTTCGCCCCCGTGAATGACGAATACGAGATAAAAATTAACTCGAGTGCCTGTCAGGTCAGTTGCGCCCACCGGAATGTTACAGATCATCATAATCTCAGTTATGTAGGAGTGCTTTCGCTTCTTGATAAACAACTTGAGAAATGTTACAAAGAAATATTGTCATTTATATGCGCATACATTTCATTGGTATGTACCATGTATTGTGTTTACAATAAACGGCCGCCAAGAATGGGTCTGTGTTATTTATAATTTATTTATTTCGTATGCGTGGTCTACGAATGGATTTATATTTCATTTCAAGGTAAGTAATGTAATTTTGACTTATTAGGTATGATCTAAAAACCACATGGGCACTCGCATGGAGGGTCCACTGCTCTCCGGGCCGACCCCACCTGAGAATGTTGATATTGGACTGTTCATTTTCACACCAGTTTATTCCATAAATTCAAAGTTGGTGACGAAATAACTTACATATACAGTATTTACATTAAAAATTGTTCTAATGCTGCCATCCAGTACACCACCAATGAAAACATAGCTCCAGTTTTCAATGTGATTATTGTGTATGTCTACCCCTTAATGTTCCTGTTTCCAACGGAGTCGGGGATGAGATGCAATGAAATCCTATGTGGCGGATGGTTTTATGGTCAGATGCCCTTCCTGACGCCAACCTCATGAGAGGAGTTAATGAGAGATGAAATGAATAAAGATGAATGAAACTGGCAAGGATGTGGAAGGAAGCGGCCTGTCAGAAGGTACCGTCCCAGCATTTTCCTGGAGTTGGAAATGGGAAAAATATTTCAAGGACTGCCCACGTCTGCCAAGACATAAGAGAGCTTGGTCCCATGGCCTAGCTCTGCGCATTAGCGAGCGTAGGTACCGCTGTCGGTAATTTTCTATATGGTTATACCGAGTGTTAAATACTGTAGGTTTCCCCAACACTATCACAAGTGGGAACTACTTTCGCCACCTCACTTCAGCAGTGACGATGTGAAAGTATGTTTTGGAGATATTTCTTGACATTGCAACACCGTTAGTGGACCTCGACCTCTAAAACAAGGTTTTCTTTGCTGACCGGTAAAACAGGGGTCCTTAGTAAAGGTCGCACTTACAATATTGGATCATTTACTGTATTCAAGCCCGAAATTACGGGGGGACAATTTAGGCTGTTTTAGGGGTCGGAAACATTCCTGGAAAACTGGACAAACCTCTTGTGCATTAAACGTCAAGTTATTAATGTTCACCCTGCCCACACACAAGAGAATATTCATTGTCGCACATTTGCGATGTTGATTATTTATGAGCATACAAAAAGGATCGTCTTCAAATTAGTCATCTTGGTGTTCTTGCTGTTGAATCTGAATTGAAAGTGCAATTGTACTAATGAAGGAATCCTAAACTTCTTTCCTAATGGCAAGGCCAGAAGGAAGCCCTTTGTTATTTAAATAATTGGTGTTTTGGCCATTGGTTGTGTATGATATCTGTTAGAATTTCATGTAAATGCTTTCTATTAAGGATTTTGTCTATTTGTAAATCTTAGTAAACGCATATTTAACGTAAATTACTATCAAAGCGACTGAGATTCGCACTTTCAATCGAATGTAGACGGCAGATCAGTCAAGACAAAATGGTGAATTCAATAGTGATAGACTTCGTAATGTTGTATATGATTCTTGCAAGGCATGCAATTTTTGATGCGCCACATGTACTTATATGATCTAATTTAATCCTAATTTAATTGGGCTTATACCCGTGTTGACCGACTGTAAGTTACAATTCAATAGACTATACCGTACAGTAGATCAATGCGATTAAAGCCAAAGTTCAAGGAAGGATTGATAAAAATGTGCTTCTGAAAGAAAATAATTACAGAACAGACATTGCAGCTTCGTAACTAACGAAATTACAGGGTCATCATTTTAAATCCACCCTGTACGCACCGCTAGGCCGGTAAAAGCGACCTTGGTACAGGACGGACGTTTGTTTTAGACGAGTGAAAAATCTTAATGGAAGCCTGGAGGCGAGTTACTGCAGTACCTGTGTTGTTATCAGCTGCCCCAAGCGATCCGATGATTGACTAATCTGTTTCACACTCCTCCTGAAGTACAGCCATTGACAAATATAATGACGTTCTGTTCGTAGCTACGTAACGTGTACTTCCACGTCACACAATACATCGACGTGAACTGTACTGTCTGCTCATGTCTGGAATTCCATTACATCAGATCGGTGGTGACAAGTGTGAAGCGATAGGATGAGAGAGTGAGGTGTATAGGCTCACCAGCAGGCTTCAAGGTCAAGGGCAATCGTCTAAAACAAACGTCCGGCCTATAGGCGTAACCTTATCTCCCCAAAGAACACGCGCGCTGAGCCCGGCAATGTTGCAATAAGCTGTCAGTATCTCCGGTGTCGTAAGATTGTGAAGTGCTAGTTGAGACAGCGAGCGGGTGTCTGTGTGAGAGCTTCCCGAGCCATGATTGGTATCGGAAGGGAGACTTAAATTGATGACATTCCTAAGTACAAATTCATAATAGTTAAATGATCCTGAGATGTCTATATCGTTATCAAAGTGACTAAGTAAGAAGTACCTACGTGATTTAGTGAGTTTTGTATATTTTACTTAACGGTCAGCAAAAATCAAACGAAATATTCTCTTTCGCAAACAAAAAGTTGCTAAAACTATGGGTGTCGCAATTATGAGTTACGTACAAAACAAATTTATCACTTCGTCCAAATTTCATTATGCTAAGAAGAGCAATCCGAAGTATTCCTAATAGGCTGTGAAGAAGACGAAAATCATGATGGATCTGCTGTAACCGCCAGTACAAACTAGATATTAGGAAACAGTGCTACTTGAATTATTAGGCCGATTCATATGTAGGGATGGTTGGTTCCTTGATTTAAGGGGCTGCGACAACGCGGTCATGTAGCACAGTGTGGTATATTCCGTGGATTATACGTTTCCTTAGTGATAGCAGTCACTTCTCTTTGCTTTTTTTCTTTCAATTAATTCTTTTATTTCCCTTCTCGCAGACACCAACAGTGACCTTTCATGTATTTCCGTTTCTTTGTACACTTGCTTATTCTGTTTTAAAGTCGGATTCAGATGTGCATTTTCCTTGTAAATTTTACCATACAGCTCTACATGCAGCTATTCGTTGAACCCCTTGATTCCAGTTATCTCAAGAACTATGACTGCAAGTTCTACAACTTTGAACCAGATGTCGCCCTTGTCGTTATCTGCAATCTCCATGAAGACTTTTATTCTATGCATTGAAACTGTATTGCGTATAATTTTTTGTGTTTCTTATGTTTCCTACAATGTATATCTTCTTTTCTCACCCCCCCCCCCATTCCCTTTCCACTTGCTGCTCGGGCTACACGAGTGTCTGGATATCTCGTCTATTCCTTCTATGGTGCTATAGTTTGACAGTCTAGCTCTCTTCTCAGGAGAAGGTTTCTTCTCAACCATGTGTTGAATTTTTTAAGTAGACGCCATGGCTTAAAGTCTGTGTAATGGATAGCCGGGAACCATCAACTACGCTGCAATTAGAAGACATGTACCAATATTAAGTGTTTTAACCACATTTTAAAAGGGTTTTAAACAATTTTTGGAGCTCTTAATGATACTAAAGGCAGTATTTGAATTTTCGCAATATTGTGCAACATTGTGCAATCTTCCAACTGACCTCCGTGGGAAATTTCTCTGTCATGCCTAAGCTAACTAAGCATGCTACTAAAAGTCATGAAACCTAGTACTTCTTGTACGAAATAAGGGGATACCTTCCCTACATCGAGGGATTTTTGCTAAACAAATTGCTGCCTGAAAACATAATTTGGCTATCTCTCTGGAAATTTCCATTCGCAATAGACTCCACACTGTAAAAGACTATACTTTGCAACGTTAAATTACTGCTATCTTCAAATTTAAATTGAACTATAAACCACAATAGTGACATTTCTCTCATGTTCTACAAACTGTTTGTGGTAAGCAAAACTTCGGCTAACATTGCTCATCAAGCTTATTTTACCTATTTCTTGTAAATCATTAAAGGCAAGTATAGCTCGCTCAGCCAGCAGCCTACGTGAAGCGATTTTCGCTTTGTTCTATGATTTCTTACTTTGAATTGTGGTTATGTCTACGTTAAGTCTGGGTTTCCTACCCCATTCTAAACTTCTAGTCGGCACTCTGCTGGATAAAAGTTTAGCCTACTTTAAACGCAACAATCGTTTACGTCTAGTAATATTTACAAATAACAATAATCTTACTAAAAGCTCTGAAACACCTAATCTCTGTCCACTCTGGGGGCATTTGGTTTCTCGCTTACAAATCCATCCTTGTTGGGGAATAAAACTATTCCTGTCAATTTCAGTATCTTGAGTACAATAGAGTGCTCCCTAAGCAATTCCTTTCAGAAAGGAGAAGGCATAATTCCAATTTCTCTTATTTGTATTTCCTCGCCAACGACTTGTTTACCTACACAGTACCCGATTTTCTGTTCTGGAGGGACGGGTCACTCAGCGCCTGCCTGCCGGCATCCTCAGCTAGCGTTGCTCGCACTATTACACCCGCTTATAGAACTTGCTTTCTCGCCTTGCGTCAACAAGCCTTGATCAACATACTACTATTTTTAATTATCTAGCTATATTATTTCTTTTGTCCTGGATTCTTTCCTTTCTGCCTAAAGATAGTTTCGCCCCCCAAACCTTTTCCTTTTTTTTTGTTCAAATCTTCTACCCTCCGGTAGTGTCTAAGCCCAGGCTTAACCTACCACCGTGTACATTGCGTGTGTGTATAATTTGCCTGATACCCGGTGTTAATTGTGATGGCTGTATTAGTATGTGTTATCTGTGATTCAGGGAAGGACTGCAGACGATCAATTTTCAAGTAGTTCCTACTTATGCTACCGTCCACGACACCTAGCTGCGAACCTAACTACTAGATGCCATCGCAACCAGCACCTGTTGACAAACGTTGGAACTAATAGAGCGTTATCAATTTGTCATGACTGCGAGCCTCCCAGGTTCTGAACACAGGACGGGTGTTCAGTAAGAACCTATGTAAGATTATTAATATTATTAATTGGTAATAGCTGTATATAAGGAAGTCATGCTAATTATTCTCAGGGGAATGAGCCAGAAGCGCATGATAGGAAGTTTATACAGACTTAGTAATTTTTGACTGGTTCAAGGATCTAGTCCAAGGTGCCTATGCTTTATTTACATAATGAAGCAGAATAACAAGGCGAGTTAATTTAGTTGGACTTAGCAATCATGTGAAAGTTAGTATGGGAGGCCACCACTAGCTTGGTTGGCAGCACCTACTGGGAGGTCGAAGTGGGATTGACCACAGACCCCAGTGGAGGGAGGGATGGACTCTGGTCATCTCTAGTTGGATATAATGAAGTCCATGATGGCGCAAGGGAGCTCTTAGCTGACAGCCCTCGCCTTGAACGTGTGTTAGAATTCAGTCCCGTGGGGATAAGCCAGACTTCGTGTAAAAGTAAGACTTAGTAGAGCTGAACCAAGATGCGTAAACTTCCGTCAGTATAGTCAAAGTAACTATAAACAGTGTACATACATACTTCATTAAAACAGCAGTAATTTACGGGGACGTATCATCTTTCATTCCGGCGATTTCCGGGACCACCCAACTATCCAAACTCCCTATCTAGTAACCGCTCGGCTAGTAAGCTACACCAGAGGCACTGTCAACCTGCCAGACCATCTCTCACGACAGGTAAGGTCACGACAAAATCTAACCTACAAATTGTAGCTTCACACAAGTGTAGTTAGTGGAAGGTTCTTTAAATGCCATAAATCTATGACATGGGCTTGTCGACTTTACTTCCCCTACGAAGAAAGGCATACTGAGGGATCTTTAACGCTCTTAAAAACAACTTCTGCCAGGTTTGACCCTGCGATCTTGAGCATAGAAGCTCACTATCCTACCAAGTACGCCACCGAAGCCCAAATGTAGGGATATTTCCACAGATTAATTTAACTCATTGATTTAGAAATACGGTACCGGAATTTGAAAATATGTCCAGTTATTTAGAAAATAGGTGAACTGGATTTGCATTACCATTTTAATGAACTGCTTTATTTTTTACTTTTGTCGATACATGGTGATACAACTATTTCTGTCGATACATAGTTATACCACTATTTTTGTCAATACATGGTGGTACCATTATTTTTTCACCTGTTTTTAAGAACTGTAAATTTTCATAATGAATCATAAAAAAGAAAATGGAACTTAAATGGACAAAAACCCAGTACTAAAACCAAATATTCCTCCCATTCTACCCACAAAGTGACCAACAGTTTTAGAACAGCCAAAGAAAGAATTTCACCAAGTAGGTAAAAAATGAGAAATGAAACGAAAACTAGGGGCGCAGGTTAATGAAATGAAAATTATAACTTGCCCTCTCCTCCTGGAAAGAGTCCTTCGGGCGCCCGTGTGCATATTGCCGAAGAATGGTCGCTGCATTACAACAAGATTCACATAAAGCCAGGAATATTCTGTGGAGTGATGAATGCTATTTCGCCAATGATGCCAACGTCAATACTCACAATCTTCAGTACTGCCTTCCAGTGAACCCCCACTGTGTTCGAGCCCAGCATGTACAGATCCACTGGGGGAGGGGTTAATGAGTGGTGTGGTATTCTGGGAGACTACATAACTGGGGGTGTTTTTATAGCCCCCAGGCTCACAGGTAGGAATTATCTTGAATTTATACAAACCGACTTCTCTCTGGGAAACCTTCTAGAAGTATTCCACTCCAGGTTGTATTACAACATTGGTACCAGTATGATGGTGCTCCACCTCACACCTTCAAACCGTTACGGAATATCTGAATGCACGATATCCTGAACGGTGGATAGATCGTGGGGGACCCTGGCAGTAGCCACCACAATCGCCTGATCGTACCCCTCTGGACTTCTTTCTGTGGGACTGTATAAAATCAAAAGTTACGAAACGGCGCTAGAAGATGTTGATAAATTAAAACAACGCATTGGTGAGGCCTGTGCTACAGTGACACCTGAAATGTTATGACGTGTCCATGCAGACACTGCGAGACGTGTGCAGCATTGTATTCACCAACAGAGACATGTCTTTAAGCACATTGTTAAGCTTAAAAGGGGGTAATAGGGGTTGCGTGAGTGTACGAAGAGTTGCGGCTAACTAGGGGGAGTGTAAATAGGTGTTTAAGATCGTGGGACTCTCCGCGAAGATGAGATGTCGGAGGTATCGGGGGGAAATGGGCGAAGCTCTAGGGGTAAACGATTATAATCGGAGGGATGCGCCTCAGGGATGTAGGTGCTATCGTACGGGCTGAAAGAGCTAAAGGTGTAGCTGATCGCGCGGTATTACGAACAGTGTGTGCGCGTGCTTGCTAGAGGACAAGGTCGCCTGTGTGTAAATAAACGGATGGCGCTGCCACAGCAATCTTAAGATGGGACGGTGTCTGAGTCAGGTGTGTGTAGGGAAGCAGGCAGTATAGTAGGGTGAGGGCAACAATAATAACAAACGGGCGTTGAAAATAAAAAAGTACTAGTTTACTAGTGGCTTTTGTGTAGATGTGGATGCGCTTCCCTTAGATGTAGGGATAGCTCAAACAAATGTAATTACATTGTGAATAGGTGTGACAAGTGGAAAGGATAATAATGAAGTGTAGTACCCTGAGAGTTACACACTAACCTGAGGTACGAAGACAGCGATACTCGTTCAAGCAGTGATACGGGATGCGACAGACCCCCTCTCCTGTTTTGGAAGGTCTATTTATGTATTTTATGTTTGCTGACTGTTGCAAGGTAGCACATAGCTGTCTTAGTAGCCAGTTCATGTATGCTCGTTTGTGAATGATGTAAGCGTTTATGCAAGAGCTGTGGTTTAGCTCAACTACCTAGGTGTAGCAAGAAGAGTATTGCTGTTGTTGTTGGTTACAGCCTAAGTGTATCTTGAAGGGTGAAATAGTGTAGGGTGCTGGACAGATAGTTGTGAGTGACGTAGATAGCAGGGGTGTGTTTGTGGATAATTATAGAAGTAGAGTTAGTCGTATATTTGTAGGCATATGTGTGTATACCTCTTAAGGGTGTTATACGCCCTTAGGGCCCTAACAATATTCATTATGACTAGCTGTGCTAGTGTGACATTTTAATTTATTTTATTTTCTATGCTTTGAAGCAATAATATATAAGTTTTTGTCCATATAGCAAGCAATGCTATTATAGAGTGGAATTTCTGTAGCCAACATGTAAAACATAATGTGTTATTAAACTTTCTTTTCTGCACCTTTCGCGTATTTACAAATGAACCCTGTTTATTACGGAAATCGCTGTTTGCAAAGGAGTGTTACAACTTGGTATACAATATGTTTGATGTTGTGCAACAAATTAGCAGTAATTTTACTACACTAGTACTGTAATAGGATTCCCATCATTATTATTGTCACTATGATGTATGCACTAGACTGTAATAATAAAATAACAATAGTGACACAGGTTATCAGACAAATTCTTCACACACTCAAGTACATGGGGCTACATGAACACTATATCGCAAAGCTCCTAAAAATCAACAACTACTCATTCTTTCAATACTGTGTAAGTCAACGTAACGTGTGAAGGCTTCGATCACCGTACTGATGTACAGTCTGTACAACATCAGCATTGTTGCAGACGGGTCTAGCCATGCTGGTATGTGCTTCAACAATCCATTAGCTCTTAATTACAGCTCTGTTTGGGGAAATACATGTACAGAAGGCACGCGTTTATTTGGAATCTTCTGTGCATATGATGTGCGAGCTTTTGTGGGATTGTGAGGAGATTCTCCACAGATTAAAATTAAGTGTATGTGCTCGGTTTTGGTCAAACACTCAGCCATTGTCGATGTGTTGATAGCAACTTTAATACTGCTTCACCACGTGCAATATTACTATTCTGCGCTCGCCAGCGAGGCTTCATACCGCTATGGGGCGATTTAGACGGGAACACTGAGGAACATGCAGCGTGCGGTCGTCTGGTTGATATCTCTTGAGATTCCGACGTAACCTGGTTGCATGCAAGGTTACCCCTTAGCAATTCAGTTCTTAGACCTCCCGTTCATCACAAGTGCATGCGGGACACTTAAAAATAGATTGCACGGCTCAAATGGGACACCTCTTGTATATATCTATATTGTGCCCATCTGTCCACCTGGGATGGACAGGCGATCACATGCGAGACAATATGAGAACAGTGGGAGCAGGATTCTCAGGTCTCAGGGCGTCCTGAGTTAAGGTAGCAAAATTCATTACACACTGTCCTCATGTTCGCCGTTAAGGATTCAAGGAAAATGCATAGGACAACACAACACTGAGTGAGAAAATATATTTTAAAAGAAAATCAATTCACAAATTTATTCACTAAAACATGCTCATAAGCAACACGAAATATTAAGCACCTCACTGCAATCAAAATTAATTTCTGACGGCAAAACAAATCTAGGATTGTGATTTGTGCATCTCGAAAAATAAAATAAAATTCATAGTCTTATCTTCATGAGAGTTCTTTGTTCCTACTATGGTCGAAGGATACAACTTATTAATTTTACCCTATACATAAGAGAATTCACAAACATCTATAGAAATAAAAACTGAGAATTAAATGAAATAAATTATGCCGCATTTCGCTGCCCTATATTGACATTAATTAGTCTTCGGAATGGTTTTACACACTGTCATCAGTCAGGTGACGTTATTTACACATCATATTCATTTCATAATTGGATCAACAAAACATGGATGGTTTGCAACATCCTCTATCAAAGCAAAGCTTTCTCAAAAGTTAAAGTTCATGAAATATTTTCTGACACTTTACAATTATGATTTACTATAAGAGCATTCGATTACAAACAATGTGATTGTTGACACTAGAATATATTTCCTATGCTGCATTTTCCATCTGCACAACACATTGAATTTCAATTAATTATTTGAACACTGACTTTGAACAAGTCAATATTGCAACCTTATTTGATGTGACATCATTTCACTCTTCTCAAGATATTTGACCAGTATCATAAATTGTACTTGATGTGGAAGACTATTTATTATATTAGATCAACATCTTAATCATCTGAAGCTTTTATACACAGTGTTGGACAGGATTGCCACTACCACAATATACCCCATATACAAGTGGATCTGCCACTAAATCCTCCGAGCTGATACTCAGGGAAAATGAACATTTATTAACCTGAGATTAACATGAATTCCTATACCCATTATATTCCAATCGCAATAACACTAACTAGCTTCAATTACCACGTCTCCAATACTAGCTTAAGGATACTCAGATCCCTCACTCTCGAATCAACATTTATAACTATATCATTCACTTTTGACAGTACAAGATAAAAATCGTCACTTTTCATAAGAAAAACATTGTTATTATTATGTATCAAAAATGGAAGAAAAAAAATCCATAATTCTGATCGTGTCAACTAGAACTCTTAAGGTATGATATTCTTAATCCTGCTGTCACTGAAAATATAGTGTAAGAATTCCCTTATCATTAATTTAATTTATAAGAGCAAAATATACCGAATTATGAGGATACACCTAATCTTCAAACGTAAGCCAAACTTTCAGGCAAAGATGATAATAAACTGAAAGTACTTTTGCAGCTGATTATGAAGACGCAAAATTAAGGTGGTTTGGAAATTTATGGCATAAATAAGATTCACATGGCAAATCAGAAGGCTTCTACCCAGGGACGGATTTACATATGGGCTGCAGATTTTGGGGGGCGACAAATTTTGACTATTTTTTTAAATAAAAAAAAATAATAAATATATATTTTATCTTTAAGAAATCGGAAATCTGAATATGTTTATGCATCTACAAGAGTAATGAGCGCCCCTTAGAGACAATCTAATACCACCATTATAAGATTGAGAAATAGTGGGACTTCTGTTTCCGTCTCTGTGTGCTGCGCGTTGGTGGTCGAAGCCTCGTTTAGATGGAGACTGGTCTGATTATCTTGGGGGGTGGGGGGGAGGGGGGGAGGGGGGGGGGGCGCTCTGGTTGTTTTGCGTGGCTGGTACCTCTACCATGTTTTGTGTGGCTGGTGAGTTTATCGTGGTAGCTTTGCCAATTTCTTTTGTTGCGTCTGCATGAAGGGCTCCTGTTTCCGATGGTCGTCCGGCTTATTGTGGCTGCTGTTTTTGGTTCTTGCCGGGGGAATAGAGGTTTTTCCCATCTCCCTGGCTACCGCTTCTTGTACTCTTTCCATGAGTGTGGTTTTCATGTTCTGTTTCATTTGCTCTATGGATGCTTGCATGGATTCTATAGAGCTCAAAAGGCTATGTATGATGTCATCTTGTTTCCCTGCTTTCCGCAGCATTGGTTTGCATTCTTTGCATATCAACGTGAGTCTGCAGTTAGCGTGTCTAGTTTGCCTTGCGTCAGACCCGCACAATTCTTATGATCCCTTTTTCCAAATGTAGCTGAGTCCCCATCATCTTCTGTGCTGCGTTTGCATTTTCTGCTGAGCTCAGTAGGGTCCTTCTCTTGCATTCACGGTGTCAGAGGAGGGGCAGACTTTTTGATGAAACAGGTGATTGGTCTCAGTCCAGTGTGGATTTACTTCGTGTGAGGTTTGTAAAATCTTTGTTACGATTGTAACAGA
The DNA here is from genome assembly GCA_946902985.2 of Meconema thalassinum. NCBI lineage: Eukaryota > Metazoa > Arthropoda > Insecta > Orthoptera > Tettigoniidae > Meconema > Meconema thalassinum. The sequence goes on from OX336388.2 coordinate 743,614,307, forward strand.
AAGCTGGGATCGGTCCGGTACGGTTATGTTTCACACGGAGCTAGACTGCTATGTATGCATCTTTTGTGCGATGGCGTTCACAGAAATTGATCATCGGAATGGTTATTATGTTGCATACGAAGCTGGACTGCTATGTGTACGTCTTGTGTGCGAGGGCATTCATAGAAATGGTTCTCCAAGTGTTCGAGTTGTTAATTGCTGGAGTTTGGTCTATTTGACCTCACCAAATTCTTTGTGAAGACTGGTCTTTGTTTCCTGCTTATAAACTATTATTCACCTTCTTTGTTGCGAGTCTCTTGACGTCTTTTTGATGTTGATCTCTTTTGTCAATTTATCTAATAGATTGCACATCATTGGACTTATAGTTAAATGTCTATAATTCGAATTATCTGAGAGCTAAAATTTGGCGCGTCACAACACATTCATTTTTTGCTGTAAACCGTCCAAGTTACCTGTCATTGCCTTTTAACCTTGTAAACAAGCGTCAGCATTTAGCTTAGTGAGCACGACTCGTTCGCTGCTTACCTGCCCCCCTTTCATTAGCAATCACGCCAACACCACACTACACTCGAGTCTTGTCCTGCAAACAATTACCCTCGTCTTCCAGACGACGCCACCCCTAATCGAGCTAACAACCCCACAAGATAATACAATATGGAACGACTAGAAAGTACAATTATGCTAAGTATTTGGTCTTTTTTACCTGAACGATTCGATGTTACAAGTCAGAAATTGCAAGCCATGGATACCAGCATTTCAGATATTTTCGATTTGTACAAATCGTTGGTTGGTTCTGTAGAAGATATTCGGAAAAAAAGTTTCAACTTTATGAAGAAACAGAACGGAAAATTTCTCCCAGCCAGGAGTTCGAAAAAGTCGTTCGTAGGAAGAAACGAAGAAAATTAATGTCTGATGAATTGTATGAATATGATGTTGAGCTAGATGGAAAAGAGAATTTCAGAGTAGGCCTAAATACTTTCAATATAATTTTGGATACAGTCTATACAGATTCTAAGGACAAATGCGCCGATTATGAAATAATTTTTCAAAAATTGATCGTGCTTATCGAATTGATTCATTGAATGAACCTGAATTAAGGAAAGATGAGGTAACATTACAAGAATATTTTCGAAATGATACAGAACAAATATTTATAAACGAGTTGTGCCACTTTTAAAAATATTGGCAAGTAAAAAAAATGAAAATAACCCACCGTTAGAAATATTAAAATTTATTCCACAGAATGATCTACAAGGAGTATTTCCAAATGTTGAAATAGCCTACCGCTTGTTGAACTGCACACCAGTTACCAACTGCAGTGCCGAAAGCACGTTTTCATGTTAAAAGCGCATATAAGACAATTTGAGATCAACCACGAGCCAGGACCTTGTGGTTTGTCAAATGATTTTGGCAACTGAAGAAGAATTAATTTCAGATATGGAATTTGACGATATTATCAAAACATTTGCTGAAAAAAATCAAGGAGAAGGATTTTTGTTAGCACACCTAGATCTGAAGTTACTGTATACCTACATATAAAATGTTATTATACGTGTAAAACCGGGTGAGTTAGCCGTGGTGGTTACGGCATGACTGATGGCAGTCGCTCACATCCGGGAGGCGAGGATGTTCGAATCCCCTCGCCGGCAACCTTGAAGATGGTCTTCTGTGGTTTCCCATCTTCCTTCAAGGCAAATGCCGGGGTTGGTCCCTAACTATAGGCCACAGCCGCTACCTTCCAACTCCTCGTCCTTACATTCCAACTTCCCTCCTTCCCTCCCCAACGGTAATTGTAGCTCACCCATTGGGTGTCCGTCTCGAAGCAGCTACAAAACTGGCGAGCCGAACATGTCCTCGGACACTCCCGGCACTAAGAGCCATACGCTAAAAAAAACGTGTAAAAAAACTCGAATTCTAATAGGTTGCCTTACTAACTACCACTCAATTTTCACACAAACATAAAAAATTGGGGGGAGGAGCCAAAAAGTGAAATCCGCCTCTGCTTCTACCTTAGTGATGTCTGAAAGTCCGAAAGTCTCTCGGCGCGGAATGAAAACCGGCACCACGATTCCGTACGGACTCCGTTCTCGAGAAAGGTCATGTCCCAGCATTCGACTAATGCTGGCTCCACGAATGAAGCAGTGTACAAGGGATGGCATCACTTCCATTTACCATTCTGATGGTCCGGCCTCGTCCGCCTGCACCACAGCCCACTAGCCTGACACGGTCTTCCTACAGCTGGTCGGTGACGTCATGTTCCCGTTCACTGGCCACACAATAGTCCATATACTGACGTATGTTCTCGACAATACAAAGTGTTCTAAGATGAATAACTGACTTTATCGATGGGTCCATTAGGATAATCGGTAGAATGTCTCAATTATATTTGTGTAATTGTAGGTATTGCATTCAGAGATGTTGGAAATATGCCTGGTCTGTTAAAAGCTTCATATTAACAAGTCGAAGGACGTGAAAGTTACTTTCAACGTTCACATTATTCTGAGCGAGGCTCACAATTTTCATACCAAGTCAGTTAGTGTAAGAAGTCTACCTTCTAATGTTATAATCACTTGCATGGTCGATGTCCACATACATTTCACATTCAGAGTAGTTCTTGTTCACGGAACACTTTAGGAAGAGGTTCCTAACATTAATGTCGCGCAAAGTCATTCAGCGACACGGCAACACTGTCGGAGATAATAACGTCGTACCGGCGCGTGAGATAATAACATCAACCCTAGACCGCAACAAATGTAACATGTGATCTCACATGCCTCTTCTGTCCGCACCTAAGTTTATATAGGCCTCGACGGTCAAGAATCGACTATCGTTGCGGCATTACGTAATGCGATACACCGCATTCCATTGGATTTCGTACCAGTTATTACAGTACTTCTCCTGTGCACTGAATGTTCTCTAAATACTCAGGGTAAGAACTTAAATCAGCATTCTAGTTCATTTATGCCGTAAACATCCGTACATAAGAGAAATAAGTGTATTATTAAAATGCACTTCCTGGCATGTTCCAGGACGACGCGCTAAGTTCAAATCAAGCAGGCAAGCAGTGAGTAGCAATCTTGGTTTCACCTCCGCGCGCTGAATTCAAACATTGCTTCACACCAGCATTGTTGCTACATCTCGTCCGGCTCATATATATGAGGGGGACAGGGCTTTCCAAAAGTGTATTTACATGGTATAAGGCAAACCAAACAATGATCTGATCATATTCTCTTGTGCTTCATGTCATAGTTATGATATTCTGGCTGCCTTCTATCTCATAGTATTTCAGCTCATTGCTACTATACGAGATACAACTCATAAATAAGTACTTGGAGAGTTAAGAAAAATTCTTGGTTTCGTCATTACACTTCCTCTTCTGCAATTAGCATTTGTCCGCCACATCTGTAGGCGTAGTTATCAATATGGCACCACGTGCTGTCTTCGTTAATGTACCCTGTGTGTCATACCAAACCAAACCTGAGACATATGTTTTAGAATATTATATTACTACTGCCAGAACTTATACCAGGCACCTAATTCGTGTCGGACAGTCACACGACCTTGCTTGAAAAATATTTAATTACACAAAAATTAAAGATCCATACATACGAATTGACGTTATTTTTAGAAGCTTGGGTTATTGTGGTTAACCATCCATTGTCTCGACTCTGTATGGAATTTCTCTGATATACAGTGTACTGTGTTTATTCATAATTGGGGTAGAGGAGAGGAATTCAAAGACAACCACTTCAGGATCACTCGTGTAGGAGTCGTGTCCATCTCCTTTCAGTTATCCCCACGTGTTGAGTATATTCTGTTCCAGCTCTGTTGACTGAAATTGAATTAAAACTGACGGCAGTCATTAATCCAATTGATGACTTTTTCCGGATGGATTTCAATATGTAATTTTATCGAACTAAGGGGATTCAAACATTAAAAAAAAAACAGCGCTGACATATATTTTAATTTAATGTAGGTAGTAGAAGTAATTTTGGCTAGAGGTTGTATTCCTGCTTTTTGTGAATAATTGTTTCTACAAGTAGCAGTCTCCACCGATTTGGAAAGCACAAACACTGTGAAATAACAGTCAGTAACGTACGCTTTCTTCCAGAATAAATTCAGCAGTTTTTCCTCAAGAGTGTAAACGTGGGCATCATCTAAAAATGCTACTCGGTGTAAGCGGCACTGGTGTATGCTGCAATCTGGACCACAACTTTCGAAAGGCTCGCTGATTCATTGTACAACCGGCAATGTGTGGCATTCATGAGCAATAAAGAGAGCTGAAACGTTGCTTGTGTATATATCGAAGCCATTTATATGTCAAGGTACAGGACCTCTTCGCACCAAGGTGATGTAATACTTTCTATTGATGTGTGTATAATGCCCTCTGCCTGCTCTATCACAGGACACGATCACAAGTGAGGCATCCATTTCCAAAGGGTCCCTTGTACACCTACATGAAAAAAATCATGTTTTGGTATCAATGGCTTCGTCTGTGCGTCATCTAATGATTTATATTTGTCTTACAGTTCCAAAACGACCCAAAACCCTCGAAAATTGCATTCGAATATCCTATTCAGTTCCAAGGTGGCCTTTGTCCAATGCCAGAAATCCAATATGGCAGACATAATAATATACAATAACAAACGGTTGCTTGTCCCATTGCGAGTGTAAGCAAGCTGCGCTGCTGAGTTCCAAAGTGACCCTTGTCCATGTATTAGATATCCTATTACCAAACATTATTAAAAATTGAATGATTAACTCTTTGCTTTATTTGAATGAATAATAAATATTTTCCAGTGGGCAGCATTGCTTTCGTATATAAATAAAATCGAAACTTTCGATTTTCAACGAACAGGAATCTTGTAGTATTTATGTCAACTTTTGGTTCGAATGAGGTGAGTAATAGTCATAAAAGATCATGCGAAATTGCCTCTGCGGTTTAACATCAACTAACCGATACCAACTTAGAAGATTATGAAGTAATACGGTTGTTTGCTGATGGTTGCTGTGGACAACTTAAAAACATGTTCATGAAAGTGTTTCACAATGCTCCCCTCAACATTCTTGAGATACAACTTATCTTCCCAGTTCCCGGACATTCATTCATTCCACCCGACCAGGTGTTTGGGTGCTTTGAAAAGGAAATTAAGAAATTGAACACGATATGCAAACCTGAATAGTACTATAGTCTTTGAGAAGAATGGGACTGTCCTGAAGATAGGTAGGGACTCCAACGTGTACAATTGGAAAGCAGCAACAGGAGAAATTTTGGAGAAACCTAACCAGTGGCACTTCCAATTTGCTGTAAACAAGAGATTTGTTATCACTCGAGGAAGGACACCGAAAGGAGATATTCTTGTTCGAGGAGAGCGTGCATACAACACAGATATGGACGTAGGGAGGAAGGTTACAAAGCCAAATAAGAAGTTAGCAGATATTGATCCACAGCAGGTCGAAATTGGAATTCTGGTAAAGCAAACTAAAAAAGATGATGTCAAGAGGTTACTTCAACTTCATTATGATGAAGATTGGCATACTGTACCTGATTTGCTTTTCTACAAAACATCATCTTATCAAATCGCGCCAGAGACAATTCAGACGTATCGGAGGACGAAAATGAGGGAGGACTGATGAAGGATGCTGTTGATTCAGCTGAATAATTGTGGACGTTGTTGGCTTCTAAACAACAATCTAATCTATTCTCTAGTTTTATCAATAAATTACCTAACATCACATCAAGAGTTATTCTTATTATCTTAAAAAAAAGAGTTTTAATTCATACAGAAACAAAGCCTCCCTTGTCCATTTCATACTGTTCCTAAATGGCCCTTGTCCATCTTGCCGTTCTAAACGGCACCTTGTCCAAGTTATATTTTTTATTTTACGAAGAATCATTGGGTTCCATAAGCTGTGATTCCTCCAAAGGTCTTCCATGATTAATCGCAATAAGTGTGCAAAATATTATTAGCATAAGATAAGCAGTAAGTATGATAAACGTTTTTCGCGTTTTCCCAACAATTCCACTTCTTGGACAAGGAAATCTTTGGAAATGGAAGCCTCAAGTGTGGAATAACTTGTGCTTTTAGAATATGCTGCTCCGGGTGTATTTCTTTCCACAGGTAGCGCAGGAACGAGGCTTGTTTACCTGTGGGACTTTAAGTGTGTCTCTTCAGATGTTCGAGCTGACTGTACGCCTTCCACATAATGAGCACACACGAGTATAAGGAATGTCTTGTTAAATGTGCGATCTGCCTGAACTGCTTACCACAGTCAGTGGCCTTGTTGCTTTATATGCTGTTTCATGGATGCTAAACATGAAAAATAAGATCCACAAGTCTGGCACTGAAGACATCTATGACCACATGTCATTTGATGCCGCTTCAAATCGCTAAGCAGACAAAACTCCTTCGCGCATTTAGAGCAGAGTATTTTTATCCCCTCGTAGTGCATGGCTCTATGCTTTTTAAGGCTTTGGCCATAACTAAAAGTCTTGTTACAAGTAATACAAGTATGTTCCTTCCTCTGTGGATGGAGCATCATATGCCTTTTCATGCTTCCCAGGCAAGGAAAATAAGATCCACAGGTCGGGCACTGATGACCACAACATTTCAGTAGATGCCGCTTAAAATCGCCAAGCAAACAAAATTCCTTCTTGCATTTAGAACAGATAATTGTTCTCCCCTCGTAGTGCAGGGCTCTATGGGCATTAAGGTATTGGCCACGACTAAAAGTCTTGTTACATGTAATACAAGTATGAAGTTCCTTTTCACGTTGCCACATTAGTTTTGTCTGCAAACATTCAAGACCATTGCTCTGTATTTTACAAGACGCGTTTAACTGACTGTTGTGTGTATTACGGTTCAACTGATCATTTGTAAGAATAGAAGTGTTCTGTTCCTTCCTCCGTGAATTTTCAGCAACGTTAATCTGTGATTCAGCGGCAGTAGTTGATGGGCTCGGAATCCTGAAATATTAAGTAGCTATAAGTTGACTCAAAAATTAAATAACATTAACGTGAAGAAGACAAAAATATTAGTTGTAAGTAAACATCCTGAGCGAAATCACACTAACATCAGGCTTGCTAACAAAGTAGTGGAACAAGTCACCAGTTTCCCTTACGTCGGAAGTTTAATCACAAATGTTAACCGCTGCAACAAAGAGATAAGAAGAAGAATAGCCTTTGACAAACAAGCATTCAGCAACAAAATAACTCTTCTGACCAATATACATCTAGATATTGAGATTTGGAGAAATTTTGTGATGTCATTTGTGTGGAGCGTATATGGATGTGAATCTTGGACAATTCGAGAATAGAATAGGAAACGACTTGAATCGTTTGAGATGTGGGTCTGAAGGCGAATGATAAAGGTCAGTTGGACCGAAAAGAGAACAAACGAAAGTATATTGCGAGAAACCCAGGGGAAGAAACAGCCGATGGTAACAGTACAGTACATAGAAGAACGGCTAAATTCATTGGACACACCGTGCGGCATAATACATTTCCAACCAATCTACTAGAAGGAAAGGTCTTAGGAAAGAAGGGACGAGGTCGATCTAGGAAGCAATTCCTTCAAGTATTGATGCAAAACGTAGGATGTGGTTCCTACTGTGAGATGAAAAGACAAGCTGAAGAAAGAAGACATTGGTTGAATCGACAGGGCATTGCCTTTAGACATTGACTGACTGATTGAACAGAAACGTATTATTCAAGGTGGAGACTTCGAACTATTTCAATGAATATGCATGCACAGTTTTAATAACGGAAATGATTAGGGACCTACAATACTGTCTAGGAATGTAAACAATGGAACATTGTGCTATCAATGGCAAGTGTATTTGCTTTCAATGAAACAAGATCAATAAAAAACACAACAAACAATTTATCCTCGGTTGGTAAAAATTCTATATATAATTTGGAATATCATTACTACTATGCAATGCACTCACTTCGGTTGGGGCCGAGAGAAAACTATTTGCCTGGCACTTGCCACGTGCGGGGCTGAGACACGCGCACGCGCCAGTCAAGATTGATAAGGCATCAGTCAGATGTAAGCCAGCCTCCCGTGCGGCGCGTGTTAACGCAGTAGTTAACAATGCAACAGGCAAAATACCCGCTGAACAGAGAGCTTTTATGTACGATACATATGTAACAACAGAGTCTTGTAGAGAGACGGGCAGGCAATTTGAAATGAAATATCCGGGTAGAGAAACTGTTAGACGACTTGTTAACAAACTAAGGATAAGAGGATCAGTGGCGTAGCCAAGGGGGGGGGGGGGAGTTAGGGGGGTTACAACCCCCCCCCCCCCCATCGGAAATTTGGCAAGTTGTGATTTGTGTCTGTGGGGATGTACTCTTGTCACCTTTCAGCCCGGGTCCCCATTTGTGGCTACAAACGTCTTCATGACAATGTATAACCTCAGTCTACCTACAGATCGCGATGCTTGGCTCATATTTTTCTACCGCCAGGCAATAATGCTCTCATGCAGCCAGCAAGAATGTGCCGACTGCGCTATGCTGGTGATTTTATTATTATTATTATTATTATTATTATTGCCTTTATTGGTGGCGAAGTTAGGCCTCTTGGCCCTCTCTTACACTTAACCACATTAATAAAACACAATAAACATATTATGGCGACAAAATTAAACAATAATAATTGACGTTGATAATGACTTTCACACTCTCATTCACTCATCCAGTCACACTTGTTGTCGGTCAGCAGCGTTCAGCAGGCTGCTCCAGCAGTTGGTCTTGAATTTAGATAGTGAGGTGGGGCCCCTGATACTGGCTGGAAGGGTATTCCACAGCCTAGACCCCACCACATGGTAAGAGTTGTTGTATATAGAGGAGCGATGAATAGGAATGGAGAGGGAAGAACCAGAGCGTGTATTATTACCATGGAAAGAAGACAAGTATTTGAATTTATTTGATAAGTATAGTGGTCTATCGTCAGACAATAATCGGAAAATCTGGACAAGAATGTGATATGATGTACGTAGTTCAGGTTTCAGCCAGGAAAGACCGCAATAATAGGGAGTGATATGTTTATCATAGCTCAGATCGTAGATAAATCGTATGCAAGAGTTGAGAACTCGTTGTAGTTTCAAAGTTAATGTTTTGGTTGCGTCTACAAGAATAACGTCACAGTAGTCAAGAATAGGAAGTATTAGTGTCTGTATGAGTAGGATTCTTACTTTAAATTGTAAAATATCTTTTTTACTTTTGAGGGAGTGGAGCGTTGCGAAAATCTTCTTGCATACACTCTATACATGTTCAGACCAGTTAAGAGTCTGATTTATTATCACACCTAGATTTTTCACTGTAGGACTGTATGGAATTTCATAGTTGTTCAGTACAATTGGGGGAATAATTTGATCTCGGAGTGACGTCAATAGTTTTTGAGAGCCAATTATGATAACTTGTGTTTTGGAGGGATTCAAAAGAAGGGAATTTTCCTGAGAATATTTTCCAAGTCGTTGAAGGTCTGCGTTGATAGTTTCAATTGTCAATGGAATGTCATTTGCCTTGCAGTGGGAGTATATTTGCAAATCATCTGCATATAGGTGATATTTGCAATTTTTCAAATTGTTGCTGGATTTACTGTATGTGAGCATTGTGTAAAGGTTATGTCTTTAATTTAACATATGCTTTACAAGATGAGATATGCAGTTCAATAAACAGATCTAATATTAGAAGCAATATTTCAGTGTTGCTAAGTAACCTATATGATCGCTTTTCAGTCGGTCAACATTAGTGTTCGGTACCCAATTAGATTAGGTAGGCAGTGACTATTTATGTCCTAATGCCAGAAATAAAAATACACGAATCGTTTATACACTTAATAAAACACCTCTCACATAAAGGGGGGGGGGGGGCGTAGTATGAGAAGCGTTTTATTAAATGTGTAAATAATTATTGTATTATGAATTACACAGGGAAATTAATTGTTACTCCTCGCCCAATCTAATTGGGTGTATTCGTGTTGACCGACTGGGAAGTCAGACTGTTCAAATAGCAAGACGACACCCGAGTTTCCAAAGGACCCTAAAAGGTAAGATTTGAGCTATGGATTTTAGGCTAGTATTATAAAGCTTTTCAAGGGGAGCGTGATGGTGCAGTGGCTTAGCTGCTCGTCAATCACCCGGACGGCCGGTGTTCCAATCCCGGTGACAGTGGGGTGGAATTTTCACCTGAAATATTACGTGGCGTCAGGAAGGGCATCCGGCCTTAAATCCCCGGCCAAAACCAAAATGAGCCTGATTGGCTCCGTCGACCCCAATTATTTGGGATACTCAGTAGAAAGTATTATAAAGCTTTTCAATCAAGCAACGGAACCAGGTCTTTAACTGGTTATAAATCAATAATAATGTTATTGGTTTTAGGTCCCTTTTAACTACTGTGAGTAGTGGTTTTGTGCGAGTTCAGATGCATCCTCCTCCTTACAAGATGGCGGCAGCCCGATAACTCCCGAACGCATGGTCGGATTTTGACGAATGAGGTGTTATTGAACTCGGGCTGACACCCCCTTTCCAATGAACAACATATTTCAACCCCAAAATAAAACCTACCCCTACTAGGGGTGAAATTGTAATTTTTTAGAGAATCTCTCTTTCCAACTGCAACATGTGATAGTTTGAATGTCAATATAGAATGAAACGTTGTTCTACATAAAGTGCATGTGTTCGGTGGATAGCCACTATGAATTAACATGCTTGTTTTTGTTTTTTACGCATGCCCACTCATGGCTTTTGAAGAGGGTGGGGGAGTGGTTCCCTGTGGACGAGTCCTTGTTGATAGGTCATTTTTGACAAGTCATTGTTGACAAGTCATTGTTGACGGGTCCCTGTGGACTGGTCATTGTTGATGAGTCCTTGTGGATGAGTCCCTTTGGACTGATCCCTTTGGACCGGTCCCTTTGGCCTGGTCCCTATGGACTGGCTCATGAATTTATTTAAATTATGTCAAAGGGTCTAACTACATTTGTATGTGTTGAACTGACGTTGTTCACCAACCCCCACTAGTATAATGTGATAACGATATGAAAGTAAAGTGACGAAATACATGTGAACATACAAGGGATCTAACTTGGTGGATGGATGTGTTCTAACGAGTCATTTGTAGTTGAAAGAGAATAATACATGTTCTTAAGATGTTAAAACTGAGGAGATGGTACGTGCAGTAAGACGTCTTGTTATATTTCCTGTGTCATATTACAGACATGGCAGAGAGCGCACAGATCTGTTGCTATTACTAACGCTGCAGTAATTTGAAACTGCAAGTGTTCATTAAGACAATGGGTGATGATCATGCAAAGTTAGCAGTTATTGGATATTACACAGGTGTTCCTTCCGGTGTCATGTTGCTGACATGGCAGAGAGCGCACACTGCTGTTGCTATGACTGACGCTGCAGTAATTTCAAACCTCAGGTGTTGATCAAGACAATGGGTGATGATTATGCAAAGTCAGCAGTCATTGGATACCACACAGGTGTTCCTAGTGTGCTTTGGACTCTCAGCTGTATTGGGAAAGGAATTGCAATGATCTGCAAAAAACTGCTGACACGAGCGATGAGAGTTTATATAAGAGGGGTGTCATATATCTCCCTACTGTCAGTCTTTATTACTCGCTTTGAGTGAACAGTGCTCTATTACTGCTCAAGAGTTGTAAAAAAAAGCCATTTTGGTAGAAAATCATTAAATTATTTGCAAGGTAAGTACTTATTATTAATGGATTGTAGTCTTTTATTACTAATTGATGTTGAAGTTATTGATTGGAATGTATTTATTGATTGATTGATTAATTTGTTTACATTTATTTATTTATCGTATGGCGTATACATGAGCTACAGATCTATATTTACACTATTTACATAGTTAATCGCTTGTGGCGTCCCCAGGAAAAATTCTCTTCTATCTCCGTCGAAACAGCTCAGTGGGCATTCTTGGATGATGTGCTTCACAGTTTGCCTCTCAGCACCACAGTCGCAACAAGATGATGACTTTTTCCTCCATTTGTATAGCAGATCTGCACACACACCATGGTTAGTTCGGATCCGGTTTAGCTTGGACCATGCTTTCCGAGGTTGTTCAAAGCCAGGTACCTTCTGTGAGATGCATGGCATTTCCAAAGACTCTGCTGGGGCGAATTGTCTCCATTCATTAGACCATTTCTCAGTAAGGTTGAAATTACTCATTGCCAGGTTCTCCGCCGTGCAGATGGGTGGATGTCTTGACTTCAGTCTATCTATATCAGATCAACTCCTATTCAGTGGCTGCCTGTATTAAGCCATATTCCCCCACCCCACCTCCGCAGATGCAATGCTTTGATGAATGAATACAAGAAGATCCAGATTAATCAAAGAATGCCCATTCATGAGGATATCCACCATCTACATATAGAAATTTGTTTACAGATAATTGGGTACCTGTAGGTTACCAGATTCCTACAATCTGTTCATTCAGTGGCAGCAGTTGATCAATTATAAAAAGGTAAGTGCACCTCTAATAACTTTTAAACAGCTAGAGTATTATTTTCCAATGTTCACCACTACATGTCAGTGAAAATGGTATATTTAGCAGTCAAAAGTTGGAACTACTTGACCATGATGTGTAAAGCTAATTTTGTAGGTTAGATTTTGATTACCACTCTATTAAGTTCGAATGTTCATTGCTAGGTGTCAGTGACAGAGGGAATATTTAAAGTCTTAACCTCAGTTCACTTAACTTTACCTAACTTAACCTTGTCATGTGACATGTTTTACAAGTTTAAACTTGTTTTAAGACTGACTATGACGTCACACTTAGGTCACTTAACTGGCGATCGCTGGTTTCCAATATGTGACATGTTCTACAAGTTTAGACTTGTTTTAAGACTGGCTATGACGTCACACTTAGCTCACTTAACTGGCGATCGCTGGTTTCTATCACGTGACATGTTCTACAAGTTTAGACTTGCTTTAAGATTGGTTATGACGTCACACTTAGCTCACTTAATTAGCGATCACTGGTTTCTCCCACTCTATCAAGTTCCAATGTTCACCGCTAGGTGTCAGTGACAGTTAGAACTACATGAAGTTAGACTTGCTAGGAGTTCACAGATGATCGATTTAAATACCCTGCTATAACCATTGACTGGAATGTAATTAAACTATTTATATTGTACTTTTGTTTATCATTTATTAACATTTATGATTTCTTTCTTTTATAGGTAATTTCGAAAGGGATCATCATGTTCAAGTGTGGTGACTTTAAGAAACAGTTCTCAAGACCTGACAACCTTCAACGACACGCAAATGTTAAACATGACATTAAAATGTTTGTGTGCAGTCATTGTGCTACCACATTTAACAGACAAGATAATCTTGCACGTCATGTAAATTTAATGCATGTTAGTTCAGCACCATTTTCATGTTCAGTTTGTGAACTTGGTTTTTCTGCTGTAAAGCGATATCAATCCCACATGGTTGAAGTGCATGGTGAACAACAAGAATTAAAAACAGTAAAACCAACAACTAGCACGGAACCTTTAAATGAATGTGATGCTCAAAAGCGTAAACGTTCTCAAGATTGTGAAAATAGTTGTGCAACAAAAAGAAAGAAGAATGGTGAACCTTCGATAACACATTGTGATGTATGTAATATTGATATACCTTCTTCATTCATTCATGGACATTTACGCAGTATTCATCATAAAAATAACGCTTGCCATGAAAGAAATTCTGGAAATGTTCAACAAATTGGTAGTGCATTTAAAAGTCGAATTGCTAGTTATAGACTTTATAGTAAAGAAAAAACTCAAAGTATTGAATCATTTTTAAAAAATGTTCAACCTACTGTGTTTGGCTTAGTAGAAAATGTTTTATTAGAGCATAAAACAATTAAAATTAATTTTGAACTTTTTGGACTCTATGTAAAAACTGGGAGCGAAGGTGAAATTACGGATATCAAATCTTTTAATACACAAAAAAATTGTTAGCGAATCAACTAATATTAGTGATATATACCAACATATTTCAAGTGCTATCATTGTGAAGAGTGAAGAGTTCCAGGAAAGGGAGTCAGGCTGGGCGTTAGTTGAAGTACTTTATTTAGAAACCAACATGAATAAATACAACCCCCTTCGAGTATCATCATACGTTGATTTGCCAGGATGGATCAAACGTAAGCACGCTTGTGTAAACGTTATGAATAATGATGACGCATGCTTTGCATGGGCTGTAACCTCAGCTCTCCATCCAGCAGTGAGGGACACGATGAGAACATCATCTTATCCTCACTATTCTTCAGTGTTAGATTTAAAAGAAATAGAATTTCCTATGGCGATAAAAGACATTTAACGTTTTGAAGAGCTGAACAATGTAAGTATTAATGTTGATGAAATCGAAAACAAGAGAATAGTAGGTCCTCTATATTATACCCAGGAAAAAAAGGATGCTCATGTAAATTTACTATAAATAACCGAAGGTGAAAATGCTCACTATTGTTGGATAAAACATTTACGTAGACTTGTCAGTAGTCAGGTTTCAAAACACAATGGTAAAAAGTGGTTGTGTGATGGCTGTTTGCTATATTTCCAGAAAGAGGATCAACTATCACAACATCAAAAATGGGGATGTAATCATGTTTGTACGGTATTACCGACTCCTAAAAATAACATTCTAAAATTTAAGGATTATGAGAAACAGCTTCGAGTACCATTTGTTATATATGCTGACTTTGAGGCTTTGCTAAAACCATTTAATACATGTTCATCGAATCCAGCCCAACCTTTTACCAACACTACTCACATTCATGAACCTTTTAGCTTTGCATATTATATTAAATGTAGTTATGATGAATCTTTAAATAAGTCCGAGCTCTATAGAGGACCTGATGCACCTAAAGTTTTTATGGAAAGGCTTGAGAAAGATGCCATCCGTATATCCTCTATTTTCAATACGATCATTCCAATGGAGCCACTAACTTCATCAGAGCAAATGAATTTTAAAACTGAAACTAATTGTTTTATATGTGGTGAATGTTTATATACAGACAGGGTTCGCGATCATGACCATTTAACAGGAAAATATCGTGGTGCTGCTCACCAAGAATGTAATTTAAATTATAGAGTAAGTAAATTCATCCCGGTCATTCTACATAACGGTAGCAAATACGATAACCACTTTATCGTTAAAGAATTTGGAGCTTCAGATGTGAAAAATGATGTGATTGCAAATAATAAGGAACAATACATATCGTTCACAAAATACATCAAAACTAGCAATAAAAAAAACATTAAACTGCGATTTTTAGATTCATTCCGCTTTATGCCGAGTAGTCTTGATAAGCTGGCTAGTAATTTAAAATCAGATCAGTTTCATGAAATTCAACGTGTCTTTCCTAAAGAAGATGATTTTAATTTGATTCGTCAAAAGGGTATATTCCCTTATGAATATATTAACTGTGTGGAACGTCTTGAGGAGTGTTCTTTACCACCGAAAGATGCATTTTACAGTTCCTTAAACACAAGTCATATCAGTGATCAGGAATATTTACATGCACAACGTGTATGGACACAGTTCAACATTCAAACTTTAGGAGAATTTTCAGACATATATTTGAAGACAGATGTGTTGTTATAAGCAGATGTTTTTGAAAATTTGCGGAATTTTTGTATGAAAACTTATGACCTTGATCCTTGTCAGTATTTCACTGCTCCTGGGTTAAGTTTCAGTTCAATGTTGAAAAAAACGAAAGTAAATTCAGAATTAATGACTGATATAGACATGATCAATTTTATAAAATCATCAATTCGAGGTGGATTAAGCCAATGTAGTGGACGGTACTCTAAAGCGAATAATAAATACATGCCTAGCTACAACCCTTGTGAAGAGTCAAAGTATATTGTCTACCTCGATGCAAATAACCAATATGGTTGGGCTATGAGTCAATATCTACCACTGAAAGATTTTCGCTGGCTGACACAACCTGAAATTGATGTCTTACATGTTGACACTCTTAATGATAACGATGATAAAGGATATATTTTAGAGGTAAATCTTGAGTACCCTAAAGAATTACATGATGATCATAATGATTTCCCATTTTGTCCTGAGAATATGAAATCTCCTTACATCACATCACGAACAAAAATGTTAATTGCTAATGTAAATGATAAATGTAAATATGTAATACATTATCAAAACTTGAAACAGTGTCTACAGCATGGATTGAAATTAACAAAAATTCATCGCGTATTGCAATTTCATCAGTCAGCATGGCTCAAACCGTATATTGATCTAAACAATAATTTAAGAACACAGTCAACAAACGCGTTTGAAAAAGATTTTTATGAACTCATGAATAATAGTGTTTTTGGAAAGACTGTGGAGAATGTTGATAAACGAGTTGATGTAAAGCTGATAACAAAGTGGGAGAATGATGGTAAAAGGTATGGTGCGAGCAACTTAATAAGCAAGCCTAACTTTCATAGCTGTTCAATTATTCATGAGGATTTAGTTGTAATACAAATGAATCGTCTTAAAGTAACTTACAACAAACCCATATATGTGGGTTACACCATTCTGGAATTATCAAAAACACTTATGTATGAATTTCACTACGATTATGTAAAGAAAAACTATCTTGATAATGCTAAATTACTCTACACAGACACAGATTGTTTTATTTATGAGTTTAAAACTGATGATTTTACGAGGATATCAAAACTGAGCTAAATAGGTTTGATACAAGTGACTACCCCAAGGATAATATTTACCATTTACCTCTAGTAAACAAAAAGGTTCTTGGGAAATTTAAGGATGAATGTGCTGGTGTTATTATAGACACCTTTGTTGGCACAAAATCTAAATCATACAGCTATATGACAATTGATGATGTAGTAGTAAAAAAATTAAAAGGAGTGAAAAAGAATGTTGTTAGTAAAGAGTTAGATATAAGTGATTATAAAAACTGTATAGTTAGTAACCCACCTGTATTATATAAGAAAATGTGTGTATTTAGAAGTAAAAATCATCAGCTACATACCAATTTGTTGAACAAAGTTGCTTTAAGTAATGAAGACAAGACATTTGATACTCTTGCTTGGGGAAACAGTCGCATTGACGACTATTACTTTACTTAAGTCTAATGATCACTATATTGTAATATTTGTAGTGTGTTTTATATTGTAATATTTTTTGTAAAAACTGTAAGTAGAATGTATAATGTTAGGCTACAGTAGTTTAGTAAAAATAAGATAAGTAATACATTTTAGTGTAAAATGTTTGCTTTTGTATATTACGAAAAAGATTTTAAAAAATTTACAGGATGTGTGAACTAAACAAGGGCAATGTAAAAATGTAAAGTGGAAATTGTAAATATCCATGTGTGAAAAAATGAAATGGCTATCACCATTTTAAAATTAAAAAGACATTGTGATCTGGTAAACCTTGTTTTTTATTTCACAACAACAAAAATGTACAGAATGTGTAAACTAAACAAGGGAATGTAAAAATGAAAAGTGGAAATTGTAAATATTCATGTGTGAAAAAATGAAATGGCAATCACCATTTAAAAAAATTTAAAAAAATAGTGATTTGGTGAACCTTATTTATATTTCACAAAAAAAATGTACAGAATGTGTGATCTAAACAAGGGGAATGTAAAAAATGTAAAGTGGAAATTGTAAATATTCATATGTGAAAAAATGAAAATGAAGAAATGGCTATCACCATTTTTAGAATTAAAAGATATAGTGATCTAGTGAACCTTATTTTTATTTCACAACAAAAAAAAATGTACAGAATGTGTGAACTAAACAAGGGGAATGTAAAAAAGGGAAAGTAATTCATGTAAGAAAAAATGAAAATGAAGAAATGGCTATCACCATTTTTAAACATTAAAAGACATTGTGATCTTGTAAACCTTGTTTTTATTTCACAACAAATAGAGCTTTACAAAAATAGAATACAAAGAAATACCAATTCCTCAATCCTTTTCAATGTTCATGTCCACTCATCATTAACTTTCCTTATATAGCACTAATCACAATGAGGGCTGCCAACCTCTCTCACACTGAGACATCACAGGATGTCAAAAGTTGTTTAGCTTTTCAACGATACTTTATCCGATACACGTCTTAATGCAGGATGACTGTGGTGATAAGAAAGGTGCATACTCGATCCAAAGGATTAATAGGTATATCACCACGCTGAAAAAGGTTCTTCAAGGTAAGTTCCAGGACCATACAAATAATAACCAGGTAGGTAGATTTCGAAAGTCAAGTATTGAATTATATTGTTAATGACGCCATTGCCAGTACAGGTCTGTATATCCTTTTCCATTGGTGGAGAAAGGGTTTGATCTTCCTCTTCCTCTGTGGATGATGTTTGTTGTTGCTGCTTTTTTTCTCCATTACACCCGTGGAATGAGGAAACAAAGTCTTTACACAGACTTTTATGACCGTGATACAGTTTGACCAGCTGGCAAGTAGCACACTGTCGCATAGAGGGTATTTTTGCCAAAGCCACTTGCTTATGGTGATCATAATCCGTACATGGTTGCAATTCACTTAACACAGGGTCTTGAGTCCATGATTTTGCTACATGTTGCCAGATTTCTTTCACTGCATTTGCTGCGACGTAATAAATGAATGATTTTGGAAGAGCCAATAATTCTTCTTTGGTAAAACTGTCTAGTTTCTTTTTGCACACGAAGAACTTTCCAATCGCTTTATCGGTAGCACCCCCTTTCTCCATGGTATCACGTTGATGTTTACACGTCGCTTGTAGAAATCTCACTGGTGTCATCCACAGGTAAACCTTTAGTTTTAATTTTATTTAACAACTCCCAGCAGGCATTGGTGGTTAGCCAATGAAACAATTGCCACACCTGTGCCAGGACTTTATGGGTAATATTGTCACAGGGGCAGCGGTCCATGAGTGTTTGCAGCGAGGGACAGCCCATGTCCATTAAATCGATACATTGGCAGTAAGACGCCAAAAATGGTTGTAGCCATTGACGTTTTTCACTACCTTTCACAAATACTACATGGGCAGAAGACAAGTGGGCTTTCATGACCATGTCCAGGTGCTTATATGAAATGGTTCCTTGCTTCCAGTCTAGTTGCATATGAGTTTCAATCCACTGGGTTTGTTTACGGTCTTTATCACACAATAAATCAAACGCATAAGGTGGTTTAAACACCAAATGGGTAGCTTGTGATATCCAAAAAGTGGAACAATCGATGATGGCCACTTCTTTAAATATAAATTTGTTTTCTCCAATTTTAAACCCTTGACAGTCGACAATCAGTGTACGCAACATGTTCACTCTTGTCTGGATCAAGTCCAACTGACCACAGACTGACAATTGTTCAGTAAAGTGTACCCATGTCATTTACTTACATTCCATTCTAGTAAAAGAAAATAAAAACATCGAGTAGTCACTATAGAGGTTAGGATATGACAGGGTCGGGGGGGGGGGGGGGGCATAAGAAATAATAATATAACAACAACCATTTTTTTTATTTCATTATTTTATTAGCATAATAAGTGTTACATTCTTTTTTCATTCTAGGATAAAGGCGGTACCATCTCATACAACAAAAAAGTCTTTTGTGTTTATAGTGTCCATAACACCGATGATATCCCAATGTCTCTAAACTGGATGTTTTTGACTGTGAGCTGCTCACTGAAGCACTGCCGGCACCATAAAGTCCACACGTATCATAACTTTTTTCATTACTTAGAGGCACGAGTGAGGGGTAACTTGAATGACAGGGTATATTACCCACCTCCATTCTGCACAGGTAGGGGCAGGCAGGTGACCAGCGCTGATGTTCCTGCATGGGTTCATCGCTCTCTTGCCATTGGTCTAAGATGATGGAACAAAACACACATTTCACTTCATCTCTTGTTTTTAAATAGTAGAATCCAGCGGCTGCTAAGGCTTGAGGGTTTATAAAAGGCACCGGCCACGTCGCAAAGGTCTTGAAACGTTGTTCCACAGATTTTAAATTCATGGATGTAACTTCTCTTGAGGCTTGAAAGCAAGACATGACTGAGCGGTTTGATGTGTGTTGACCTGCTATTTATACACTTGTCACTTGGTTGGACAGTGGATAATAGTTGACTTGTTTGTGATGAATAATCAAACAGTAGGCCGTGGTATTGGCTGGAACATTGTCATGCGTTTCAAAATCTAGTCGAATGTCAATATTGGATGGTTTGACAGACTCTTCCAAGTAGGAACAGTCAAAGACAATCAGTGGCGCCCTTGTCTTAAAAGCTTGAGGTGACAACATTGGACAATTCTCTTTTTGATAATACGACCATCTAAATTTAGAAAACAAGTCGTACAGGGGGCCAAACTTAATTTTTGAAAAATCTAAATCCAACCCTTCACAGGGAAACACAGCACCGTTGAGGAAAAGACGTGCATTTCTCAATTGCAGGTGATCAAATTGCGTGGCATCTTTGGTTTGTTGATACTTGCGATTCGTTTGAAAACCCACAATCATGTAGAGAGGTCTCTCTGTATAGCGGGCTGTTTTTATAGACCAACTATGTGTGTTGGTGTTAGGCAATAACGGGTACTCATGGAGTGCCCAGCTTCTAAATTCCATGGGTAGAGGTATATCTCTCTTTACCATTTTGAGTATGTCCAGTTTTTTGCTATAGTTCAGGGTCACATGAGGCACTTTCCATAGCAAGCGTTGTAGTTGAATTTTTGAATCAATGGGGGCATTGTCGGCTCCCTTGAGTGCATTATTATCACTCCTGTCTCTCACCAGATAAAGCACTTGTCTTGCGTTGACCACAATGCGCTGGTGATCTTCAGCAAAGCCTAAAATCAGTTTAAGAGGTAAATATCCAGTAAAGGTGCCATCGGTGTGTACCATCCAGTCATTGATCGAGTCAGGACACCAACCTGCCATGCAAAGTGTTTTACCTTCTTCCTCACTATAAGAGGGATATAGTTTCATGACACTGGAAATACCCACATTTCGAGTGCTATCCACCACGATATCGTTAATCACGTAACGCACTTCAGAAAACAGAAAGGCAAAAGCATGGTTGGCTAACTTGGATGTGGTGGGTGTAGAGCCATCGGCTTTGGTGAGCCGACCTTCAATCTGAATAACACTTTCATGCGGTAGAGTGTAAATATCTTGGTTGTTGATAACAAATTGAATATCATCATTGTTTTTGAGTCAAGGTGTTTGAGCTTGATAAGAATGGAGATCAATTCTTACCACTCCTGGTTGCTCCTCGATGTGGTTCGCTACTTCTAGAATGGAATTCATCGCGGGGGTTGATGTGGTAACCCAAATGCTGTAAAATCTGCTTGTTCTGAGATGTTAACATGTATTCATGTGGTAAACAACTAACACCATTTCTAGACGGTGCTGTTGCTTTATATACAAACTTCATAGTGGCTTTAGCACCAACTTGTAAGTGACTGGTGTGGTAGAATCTAGATCAATGAGTTGTTGCTCTCTATTGATCAGTCTTAATGTTATATTACTAATACCATCGGCAGCCACAGAATGAAAAAGCACCACTGGAGGGTTTTCACGAATAATATAGCCATTGGGTGATGTTACAATAAAGTCATAAAGCGAATGCGACGGTTCTTGATTGGTGTACACTTGACTAATAATATTACACGTCACCGACACATGATGGTCCTCAATGAATTTCACTTCATGGTCTGATTCATGTTTTTTGTTGGGCTCCAACACACGTGGTTTAAATCCTAGTAATGGGCCAATGGAATCGGGGTGTGTTTTAAAGTCAATTTTGAATGTAGAAAAAATACTGCAGCGATGAGTGTTGGTATTTCCTACAAGTTCAAACTTGCGCGTTCCATCGAGAAATGACTTTAAACCATATTCATTGATCAACACCACATAAATGTGTTCATAAATGTCATCTATCGTGTATCCACCAGAGGTCAGGGAGAGCACAGAATCATCATAGTAAAACTTGTTGTTCACATTTTCACGTATGTTGTATATTCGATTGTACGTTTCAAGAGAAACAAGTCCTAAACCATAGGGTTTTTCACTCAATTCGATAGGTGGGTAAAAGTCTAGGCTCACTTCAGGTCCACGTCCATGCAGAGTAAACGTCTTACTTTCCACCGACATACTGTTGACGTTTTTGCTTATGTTGCGTCTTATATAAAAAAATTAAACACAAACGTCCACACTGTTGGCTGTTAAACGTTTGCTCACGTTTCACATTATAATATATCTTGATCCTGTTTCCAAAATAGGCCACAAGTTCCATAGGCGGGGGCAAATTCCCCAAACTATCAAAGTACCATACAGTGGATCCCTCTTTGAGATAAGCTACATAATGTGTTCCAGGTCCTCGGTGATCATCCAAATTGACAACAGCACATTCATGTTTCCAGGGTTGTGAGGGTAATTGGTTTCGCATAAACACACCTCGAAAATAAGAAAGCTTCAGTTGTTTAGCATAGCTTTCCACTTGCTGATGCGTCAGGGCATGTCTTGCTATGGCTGAGGTTAAATATGTTTTTATTTTATTTCGAAAAGGTGAAATTCCAAATCCTTGTTGATAAAAGCCTGGCTTCAAATTGGCATTTCTAGCCCCCATAGCAATGGCCTCTATTGTTTCATTGTGTCGCTGACTTTCTTTGAGTTGTTGCTTGCCCTGTTGCACGGCTTTAATAGTTTTTGCCACTGCACTGGCGCCACCTAAAATTGAACCTAGAGCAGCCAGACCAGCGAATAATGCAGGTAAAAATCCCGCTCGTTTGGTGACGGGAATCACTCGCTCTTGTTTTGAACTCTGTCGTTGACGTTTTGGAATAACACGTCTTTGTGCTACTCGAAGAGCTTTCATTATGGTCAACACATTATTTTTTCTTTTTTTCTTTCGCAACGGCTTGTCCACGAATGTCTTAAGCCCAGGCTTTGCCAAGGACAGGGTCATATTTTTAGTCTTTCTCACCGCATATCTTTGTTTCACCATGATGATAATGACCAACAACCTTTCACAAGAAAGTTTAAGTCACAACTAACGTCAGATTGTTATTTCATGGTTGTATATTCCAATTCTACATAAAGTGGGAAATCATTTATGGTTTTTCCAGCTTGCTTTCCATCCCATGTCAACATGAGATGAAAGGATAATTCGTCTCCTGCATTGATCATTTCATGGTTATGGATCAACATCCTATGACCATTTATCTCTATTTCTAAATGGTTCTCATCAGGTATGGCGTATTTGATGTGAATGGTTCCATCATAGTGTAATCGATAGTGGCTTAAACCCGAAGCAAGCAGATAGGTCAAGTGCTGGTCATGAACTAGCGGTATATGGTTTCTCTCATTCACAGGTTTTACATTTGTCAGATACACTAAAATACAGATGAGATAAATTTATAAAGCCTTTTCATTTCATAGGTCACGTATCGCTTGGTACAGACATCATCATCATCTTCTTGTGGGTCTTCCACGTGAATAATGCGGTGATGATTAGCGCTATAGCCATTCACTGTAAGCTGAGGCACTTTATCATAAAACTCATACACCTTGTTATCCACATTTTTTTTTGTAGTAACGTCTGTAGATACTTGAGGATGTTTTACATGGGTTAACCGCTTTCCTTTAAAGTCATAATCTCCCTGTTTTGTGCGTTGCACTACAGACCTATCCACATAGTGTTTATTAGCAGGATCTGTTTCTTGTTTAGGATCATGTATGGGAACAGACCTAGCTTTGACCATCAACGCACGTCCAAAGACATCCATCGTCAACCTGTAGTACGAGACTACTGTTTCTATAACAAGGCTCGGTGCGATGTATATAGACAGCCTGCTAGCCTCTCTAAGCCTTAGTTGAAATGAAGATATTTAAGCAGCAAGAGTCATTCCCCGTGAGGGACATGGTTTCCCATCTCTGCCCTGCATCACGGGAACAACGCCATGGTTCACTGTTTCCATCTTCCATTCGCTGCATCATTGTGGGACCTTCCGGCTGTGGAAAGACCAATCTTTTGCTGACACTTATTACAGCGCCCAATGGTCTGTGTTTTCAAAATATTTATATTTTCGCAAAATCTGTCTACCAACCCCTCTACGTGTTTCTGGATCAAGTCATGTCTGGATTACAAAATGAGAATATGGGGTATTTTACATTTTCCACGCAAGAAAATGTTATTTCACCGGATGAGGTAAAGCCTGATTCACTCATGATTTTCGATGATGTATCCACTGAACGACAAGGTATCATTCAAAGCTATTTCAGCATGGGTCGACACAAACATATCGATTGCTTCTATCTTGGACAAACGTATTCTAAAATGTCCAAACAGTTGATTCGTGACAATGCCAAGCTCATTGTTTTATTTCGCCAGGACGAGAGGAACAGTCGTTACATTTATAATGAACATGTGAATCCGGATATGACCTTTCAAATGTTTACAGAATTGTGTGGCAAGTGCTGGAACACACAACGTCATGTCTGTTTAGTGATTGACAAACAAAGTGAACTCAACCAAGGGCGGTATCGCTTAGGGTTTGATCATTTTATTGCTATTTAAGGCACTGTATCATTCCCTCTCATGTCATTTGTCACGACATCATGGCGTTAGCAGAGGGTCAATTGAAAAAGCATATTATTAGAGCAAAAAATACTATTCGCCAAAAGTTTCGTCAATTGAAACGATCGCATGCGGATCATGCTTTGTTTATTCAACAACATTTAGCACCTCCGCTAAAAGCCATGTTGAAACCCTCTTTCAAGCCATCTGAAACGCTACCTACCGCTTCACAAGCCACTCAGACGCACCACGAGGACCCTGAGGAAGAGGAAGAGGAACAGGAAGATTTAACTAGTGTTAGCGAAGTTGAGGATAATGAGGAACAAGTGTTTACGCCTCAAAAAAAAGGCATCACCCCTTGCAGAGTTTTTAAGAAAAAGGAAATCCTTGGTCATGGTCGAAACACCTTGCCCTTCCAGATCGTCCCCATTTTCACAACTCTTTGCCACCCCTCAACGTAAAGCTCAACTGAAAAACATTTTAATAAAATATTATGGATCAACACTGGAACCCTATTTCACCAATCTATTTATTGGAAACACAGATACCACATATGGCGTTCGCTATGAGGATGATAGTTTTAAAATTGGTGATTCATCGATTAAATTTAGTCGTACTGAAGCTGTCATTAAAAAGATCAACTATAAATTAACACCAGGACTGTTAAAGCTACTATTCTCTCGGACTCCCTCATATCAAGATTATACGCCAGAGGACCTTGGTAAATATAAATCCATTTTATTGGACACCCATGCTCACAAAAGACAGTATGATCCCACTCAACAAGTGAATGCCAATATATCTCAAAAATATAAAACCATCATTGCAAAAATGTTCCCCACCAGTCAAAGTGGTCGTAAAGTGTCCGCTTCAGGGGTGACATTTAAACCATTAAAACCCCTTGTGGATGTTACCTATGGCACAATCCAAATAAACTCGTCCAGCGACTACAGCTGTTGCATGCTTCACGTCGAGCCGGCCATACTGGTCACGATTGGGAAATTCAAGAAATTGAGGAAGAACTTCGAAATGCCAAAATTATTGTTTAAGCCCTCACCCATTAAAATGGGTATTGCTCACGAGTTGCATCGTCCAGCTAGACGTCACTATCAGCGACTCAAGGTGATTTCACAGGGTGTGGATGAACTTTGGCAAGCAGACTTGGTTGAAATGATTCCCTATGCGAGCGTTAACAATGGTGTACGCTATATGTTGACGGTCATTGATGTTTATTCCAAAATGGCGTTTGTTGAACCTGTGCGTCGCAAGTCTGGTCCACTAGTTACCAAGGCCTTTCAACATATTATTCAACACTCCAAACGTCAACCTCAGCTGCTACAAACTGATCAGGGGAAAGAATTTTTCAACAAGGATTTCTCCAGTTTTCTCAAATCTAAGGATATTCACCATTACACCACGTACAGCAATCTCAAAGCCAGCGTGGTCGAGCGGTTCAACCGAACATTGAAAACCCATATGTGGAAAGCGTTTACCGCTCAGGGCACTTATCGCTGGTTGGACTTGTTACCTGAGCTAGTGTCACGTTACAATGACACCAAACACAGAACCATTAGGACCAAGCCACGACTTGTAATTAAAAATATTCCACAACTGGATAAACTGTTTAACCCCATAAAAACAGCAGACCCTAAACGTCATCGCCTTAACATTGGAGACCATGTTCGTGTGAGCAAATTCAAGTTCGTCTTCGACAAGGGCTACACACCAAATTGGGGGACTGAACTATTTCGAATTCATCAAGTCAACCTGAACAGTCCAGTCACTTATTTACTCGAGGACCTCAACCATCATCCCATAAAAGGCAGGTTTTTATCTTCAAGAACTTCAAAAGACAGCGTTTCCTAAACATTACCTTGTGGAAAAAGTGTTGAAACAAAAAGGAAATAAACTATATGTAAAATGGTTGGGATTTAGCTCAGCCTTTAATTCTTGGATTAATAAATTACATGTTGTGTGAACCTGTGTGCCTTGTATTTATTTATTCACTCATGTTGTACTTAACCTACAGTCCTATGTACAGTCCTCAGCTATACATGTATTATGAGCAATACATATTTCTTTCTCTCTTCGCCTGTGTTCTCTCTTACACCAACTCCCCCCCCCCCCCCTTCACCTCCCACCACTGTCAAAACAGGTTGTGACTTGTTAGCTCTTATCGTGCGCGTGTACAGGTGAACACCTGTGTGTTAGGTCATATTACACATGAACTTGCATTTTCTCACGTATGAACCAAAACAGGATGTGACTTGCTTCACAAGGAGAATGCTAATAATGACATCTCACACGTGTTCACATGTATTTCATCACTTTCCTTTCATATCGTTATCACATTATAGTAGTGGGGGTTGGTGAACAACGTCAGTTCAACACATATAAATGTAGTTAGGCCCTTTGACATAATTTAAATAAATTCATGAGCCAGTCCATAGGGACCAGGCCAAAGGGACCGGTCCAAAGGGATCAGGGACTCATCCACAAGGACTCGTCCACAAGGACTCATCAACAATGACCAGTCCACAGGGACCCGTCAACAATTACTTGTCAACAATGACTTGTCAACAATGACCTATCAACAAGGACTCGTCCACAGGGAACCACTTCCCCACCCTCTTCAAAAGCCATGAGTGGGCATGCGTAAAAAAAACAAGCATGTTAATTCATAGTGGCTATCCACCGAACACATGCACTTTATGTAGAACAACGTTTCATTCTATATTGACATTCAAACTCTCACATGTTGCAGTTGGAAAGAGAGATTCTCTAAAAAATTACAATTTCGCCCCTAGTAGGGGTAGGTTTTATTTTGGGGTTGAAATATGTTGTTCATTGGAAAGGGGGTGTCAGCCCGAGTTCAATAACACCTCATTCGTCAAAATCCGACCATGCGTTCGGGAGTTATCGGGCTGCCGCCATCTTGTGAGGAGGGTGAGGAGGAGGAGGCATCTGAACTCTCACAAAACCACTACTACTGTGGCTTTTAGAGACACCGGGGTGCCGGAATTTTGCCCTGAAGGGGATCTTTAACGTGCCAGTAAATCTACAGACACGGTTCCCTCGCATTTATGCACCCTTAAATGCCACCTGACTACGCCAGGATTAGATCCTGCAACCTTGGGAACAGCAGGCGAGAACGTTACCGTTGAACCACGGAGCCAGTCGGTTATAAATCAGAAGCATGTCTCGGTAGGATATCTATGCATGGGTTTGGTGGCGTGGTCGGTAGCATGCTGAACTGTTATGCCCAAGTTCGCGGGTTCAAACCCAGTCAAAGTCGTCGGGCCCATGTCATAGATTTATGGCACATAAAAGAACTTACAACTACAATTGGTAGTGTGTACCCAAAATTTGTAGGCTATTGGGTTAGTCACGCTCGATCAGGTTCAAACGTACGCCGTTGGGTTCCAGTGACAGTGGCGTCTGGTACTTAGGTTGGAACTACCTGACACTGAAATTGGGGAACCTACGGGCGTTCATGTGAAATGCCCTGCTATGGCCATTGGCTGCAAATCAAATATAAATATCTATGCATTTTGAAAATTAAAACATACGGTAGGCTAAGTAAACGTAAAAAATGTCATCTCAAACGCATGCCGACATTTTAATTTTCAGATGTAGAAAATGGCTTTTTAATAGTCAGAGAGCTGACTTAATGAATAAAAATTTTGTACAATAATATAAACTTATTCTCGAATCCTTTGGAAGCAAGCCAATTTATGTCGTCAGAATAATGCTCAAAACTTAGATGGGGTACATTGTTTGTTAATTCTCTTATGAAATACCCGGTCTCCCACATGGCTGCTGTGAAGGTAAGGTACACAATTGTTATTGCCGATATTTTGTAAAATTGGCATTGTATTATTTTGTCAAATTCAGGAATGAAAGGTTTCAAACCCACAGAAAAGATACGAAGTACCTACAATTGAGCCATTTAAGACCGTTTCGTTTCACAAATCACACTGGTATTTTTACTAATTAACTATGTTACTCAATTTTACGGATTAACTAGCTTTTGATACGGTTAAGAATTTGATATTATATTATATCCATACTATCAACCCGCCCCGGCTTCGCCTGGTATCTTAAAGGGGTCACTCAGCGTAAGCTTAAAAGGCGCACGGACGGTAGGTCTCAGACGCAATTCAGAAAAGCCGAGGTGAACAGCGAAACTCCAAACACTTATAGTCTACTCTTCTCTGAAGTCTTAACTCGACACGACTCGACAGTTAATGCTGGCCGGAGCTGGGGTGATGGGCTCGCTCGTTAACTCGCTCCGAAGCTAGTAATTTAAATTTCCACTAGATGGAGATTGTTGGAAGTAATTAAAACGTAAAATCACTTATAGTTGGCGAGTATTAAAGATAAAGGTATGCTGTCGGGGACTTCTTTGTAGAACTTGGCATGCTGACCAATTCTTACACTCATAGTATATAGATATTTTTAATGGTTTACCCAGCGTAAGCCTAAAAGGCGCACGGACGGCAAGTTTTCCTTCGACACGATTCACTGAAATAGTTACTGCTCGGCTTCCTTTGGTCATAAATGAATGTCTTCGTACAAAAACCATCCTCGAGAAATTATTTACGGAATGGTGAAAACCGCACCAAAATCCATTCAGTGGATTTAGAAATTACCCGTTACATCCAGGATTCGTGGACTTGATTTTATGTAGAGATGCCAGCAACTATCATTAAAACAAATACATGAATTTATAACTAGTATGGACTATGAATTCCACATAAGACTCATTAAATACGTCATACAACTGTACCTACGGATACTTATAGAGGACTGAACAAATAAAAACAGAGCATTTTTTATGTTTCTATGAATTAAAAGTGTGAGTATATCAACATTGTGGCTTTTTTCTGTAGTAGTTGGTGATTTAACGTGACTTATGTTCACAATGGAAATAATCACTCAGGTGAGTTAAAATTCAAAAACCCTTGCAAAAGTGAAATCATCAGTCCCGCGAATAACGTGCTCAAAGCAGTTGACAACTTGCTGGCCGCCGAGAGTGCTAGTGTCCCTTCACCTACAAAGAGGATGCAATTTCGTAGCGCAGCGAGCTTCGCGACTGTGTATTTTAGACTGTGATAATACAACTCCGTCCTCCCAGGGTTGCAAATCTAACTTTTCCCCCGCAAAATAACTTATAGCTTATTTCAAGCTAGCGCCAAATAATTTTGTATCCCACACAGCGGGACAATATTAGCATTTTTTTCTTTTCTTGGCGGGAGAGAAGTTATATGTACATTAATCTAGTTTTTATTAAAAATAACGCGCTTTAATAAAGACTTAGAAAATTCTATGGGTACATAAACACTAATTTTGGGATCATTAATAACATATTGAGCATGAGGTAACCGTCAGCCGAGTTGCTTCATATTACGTAAATATATGTCCAGCAATTCCCCGAATTACGGTTATCTCCCAGTTACGAATGAGTGAAAATTGTCGCCTGAGTAGTGTAAGCAATTAAAACTTTTTCCGGCTGCATGTAGCATTTGAAAGGTAAGAAGGACCTTGGTAGGTGACAAAAATGATACTTAAGGCATTCAGGGCTAATTGCAATATAAAGCACAGGTTTTTGTAGGAAAAACTGAATAAATATAAAGATGAGTACCGGTATTGAATTACTCATAAATCAATATCTTACATCGTGAGAGGACGTGCCCACTATTGCTGAGACCTCTGTAAATAATTTCTCTTTTAGAGGGATACGCAGTCTTCATGTTGATAGCACAGATATATTTGAGTTTATTTTGTTCCTGTCAGGGGAACAGGAATGTTCTAGATTTACCATTGAAGTGAGGCATTTTAGTCAAAAATTAACTTAATTTTTTAAAGAACTGATTTGTTTTTGTCTTTTGAGCATATTGTATTACTCGAAAAATTCGAGATCAAAATACATGAAACTTTTCTTCTGTAATAATATCTCATAGAGAGATGGAAATACTTGTAGAGTTGTTGTTAATTCATTTGAGGTGCTTGAGACACCTTGGTCATCAGCCCCGTGTAGTTGGGAGTGTGTTGAAGCTGTCTGACAACCTGTATTGCTGTGATGATTGTAGTTGTGAGTGTAAATGTATTTGGGACAGGGATGGAGTAGACGCTCCGGGACTTGAGCAAGGCACTATCCCGGCAATTTCCTGTAGGGAGTGTTGCAAAACCCAGGGAAAAAACACACTCAGGATAACCGCTGTCTGCACAGGGATTTGAACCTACGACATCCGTACTTACCACAGCTGCCCTCCCGACCATGGTGCACGTTTGACGAGCGACGAAATGCTTGTAGAATTTGTCTTGGGTACCTATAACCCCCTCCCCCATTGGTCGATCCTGGCTACGCTACTGAAGAGGATCGCTAAATGCTTCTATTCTTAAGCTAAAACAAAGCCTATAAACGGAGGACAAAATCTGTGAAATCATTGCATCATTCACACGCTCTCCGAATAAATCTCGAAGAGGTGTTTCACAGGAAGTTACTGTTTCAAAAACATCCGTTTTTACTGGCACAAGACTTCTAAAATTATAACCATATAGAGTACGGTATATACCGTGATTTAATTACGGCCTACAGACGATGAAAAATGAGCTCAGTTTTGTAATTGGATGTTACAACGTATTGTGGACGGTAGTGTGGATCCTCATTTAATATTCATCTGATGAGGCGTGGTTTCATGTACTAGGACATGTTGCCTCGCAGAATAACCGGTATTGGAGTACACAAAATCCCCATGTAATTCACGAAAAGGTTGGTGTTTGGTGCTCCGTTACAGCGAAGCGAATTATTGGGCCCATTTTCTTTCAGGAGACAATAAATACACAAAGATATCGCACTCTAATAATCGCGGCCATATTTAGCCTATTTTCATAAGCCTATGACATCACCTTTTGTCCATGAGTGAGTATGTGTATGTGTGCGTATGTGTTTGTGTCCCCCACCCGCCCTAAAAAATCTAAACGGCTGGAGCGATTTCTGTGAAACTCGGTAAGGTCATAGTACTATTTGGGCCATGCCCTTTAAATTTTAGTATGTCTCACCAATCCAACACGGCGGTATTTCTATATCACCGGCATTCAATGTCTCCGAAATATTACAGATGACACCCTGTAATTTTGTACGGTGATAAAGGGCACTACTAGGAGATCACGTATGATACTTTCGAAAACCTGTTGACTACATGGCAGCCTAGCGGAGTTAAAACATTTAAATATACTTTTCTCGTGATTTAACCTTCCGAGCGCAGTGAAACATGGTACAACAAATGTTTATAAACATTGTAATAAACTGGCATCTAATTTAGTTCAATTGTCCACATAACCTCAGGATGGCGGTTGTGCGAAATTTTGAAAATAAGTTTTTATTTCTTGTGTCCTTATCATGCGATCGAAGTGAACGTTTGTATAATGAACCTACACAATAATCAACATTTAATAGTACATAACTCTATGGTCTACATATATATAAATCCAACATGACGACGATCCGAATTATTTAGACTGTTCTCAATATCTATTAATCTACGCCAGCAATCAAACTGAAATTTGCTATGATGATCGAGGCTATGGACATAAGTTCACCTATGAGACTTTTAATAACCTGGTGAGCATAAATCCAACATGGCGACGACGCAAAATGTACATATTTAAATTGACGTTTCACGTGATTTAATCATCCGAGCGCAGTGAAACTTGGTACGGTAACTACTTATAAAAATTTAATCCACCGGCTTCTAATTTATTTCAAAATTGTTTTCATAACCACAAGATGGTGGATGTGAGAAATTTTAAAATTTCGATTTTTTAAAATTCGTGTGTCCGAATCATGTAATTGAAGTTTGAATAATACACCTACACAATAATGTTCATGTAATTGTTCATAACTCTAAGACCTACTTATATAAAAATCCGACATGGCAACCACCCGAATCATTTAGACGGTTCTCAATATCTACGAATATATTACAGCAATCAAACTGAAATTTTGTATGTTGATAGAGGCAATTAAAATAAGTAGGATATATGAATATAGGCTATATAGTTTTTCGCGGAACTACTTGTTCCAAATGTTATCAGATGAGGAGAATCTTTATGGCTATTTCCAACTAGATTCAGCCTATGGATCCATGAACGAAATAACTGATGTGTTTGGAGGAACGATCATTTCTCAGGGTTTATGGCCGCTACGTTCCCCCGACCTTACAGTGTGTGATTTCTATTTGAGAGGAACACTAAAAAATAATCTTTATAGGAATAGTCCGCACAACATAAATGAATTGAAGGAGAATATAACGACAGAAATTGGGACAATTACCGATCAAGAACTTACCCGTGTGAACCGTAATTTTATTAAACGATATCAGAACTGCGTGGCAGCAGACGGATATCGCTTCCAACATCGCCTAAAACAAGGTAAGTACTGTGTAGACTAATTGATTAGGGTAATTACTTAATGTCAGATTGCCGCCCACAAGCGACAGCGTAGAGCGTGCCTGGCAAGCAATACTTCCCTCGGCCAAACCCGTAAGCGAACGCACTGCATTTCGCACTCCAAAGCATTATGAGTCTTTACTATGCCCATTACCCAAACTGTGTGAATCATCTTGCAAAATATTGCCATATAACACCCGTTTAACTACCAGTTGAGGCTGTTCTGGTGTAATGACACAAATTGACTAGACTGAGGTCTGACAAGAAGTACTATATTTGTTAAATACTTGTATATTTCTCTAAACAAGACTTAAAATCACTAGTAGCCTACTACAAAAATTGTCCATTTCATCACGTTATGCGTATTGAATGGGAAACACCAATTCAATTAAGAATCGCTTGCGCAGTACTTTAGAGCTCGCTGGACATCGGCGAAATAAAGCTCGCAACATAAAGTAAAACACAGCATAGCCAACTTAAAATAAGCATGACAGACGCAATATTCTTTATTCATTTTAAGGGATAGTGATATATTGGTCATCAATCCCCTACTCACCCAATTCATGTTTAATCAGTAGCCTATAGAAATAGATAGGAAGCGAGCATGGAAAATCCTTTTTTTTTTCACCAAAAATCTTGCAGTATTCTAATCTAAGGCTAGATTGTAAATATTTTGGAATAATCTGTCATAAAGGTCTATTTGAATAATTTGAGTCTGTAAGGAAATGGTGAACATTGCTGTGCTGTGAGTGTCAAAACTGTTTGCACAAATAACAGTGTTATATTCCTGGCTGAGTTTTCATTTAAAGACTCGGCAAAATAGCCGCAACTTTCGCCAGTACACTAAAAGGCATGTTTGTAGTAATGAATGGCACATTATTATCAAATCTAGTTTGTGTTTACTGAAATGTGATTGCAGAATCTTGGGCCACAAAAGTTGCAGTGAGGTGAGATGTGAAACGTTTAGTTGACGGTTATCACTTCATGGCTTAAATGAAGTGCTGGGACTTGGAGATCGGAGGTGTGAATCCAGGCGTTGACGACAGCAATACTAAGCCTTTGTTGGAGATTGTAATTTAAAGGTTGGCACTAGTGTGCAAGCACTAGATTTTTTGTAGAGGGATACGGCCTGTTGATTATGTTTTGTTTTATATTTCTTCTTACAACAACAACAAAAAAACAAGTACGGCATTCCTGCAGTGACACGTTCTGTGTTGTGATCACCATGAATTTCCATAACGAAGCTAACAGGTTATGGGCCCAGGCCCTTCCGTGATGTGCAATAATTACTTGAAAAAAAGTGAACATTGAATTGTAAGTATTTTGTGCATTTATTTTGCCAATAATGACCGACAGCAAATTGTGGTATGGCGTCACTGCAGCCGACAGCTATCCCTATATTAGAGTGGCAAATACAGCTAAACAGGCCTGGGACAAATTGCAAACATCCTTCGACGACACTGGGGTCAACCGGTGGTGTAAAGTACTTCGAAACTTTGGTCAATTACGACTAGAAGAATTTGCAAGTATTGGCGAGTACATTCAAGCCTTTGTGCGCTTCGGCGCCCAACTGGGAAAGCCTCTTGATGAAGAATTTGTTGGTGCAATGATGCTGGCGGGTTGACCTGACCTTCGAGCCAATGTGACAAACATATGACAACTGTGGAGGTGAATTAACCGGTGACATGATTGCAAAGAAATTAATGGAGTATGAAGTCGACAGCTCGGTCCACTCATCAAGGGATGCGGCATTTTATTAAAGTTCCAATCCCGGATTTCACAAAAAGCCCATTTACAGATGTTATGGATGTGGCTCAACGTCTCACAT
Source organism: Meconema thalassinum (assembly GCA_946902985.2). Classification (NCBI taxonomy): domain Eukaryota; kingdom Metazoa; phylum Arthropoda; class Insecta; order Orthoptera; family Tettigoniidae; genus Meconema; species Meconema thalassinum. Next base: position 743,649,150 of record OX336388.2, read on the forward strand.
CAAAAAGGACTGTCCGAAGAAGAAAGACCAACACCATTCATCTGCCAAGGAAAGTCGTCTCAATCCTGGTGAGAAGAAACATCAAGAAAAGAGAAAACCTGGTCTTGAAGAGCAACCTCCGAGAAAAGGATGTAGGCTAGTACGTGGGAAGTGGATAATCGATCCTGGTTCAACAAGACATCTTACATGCAAAGAAAATTGGCTTGGGGGGGGGGATGTGTACGTGATTAATGTAGCTGTTACCACAGCAGGTACAGAAGAGTTAAAGTGCCAAAGTAAGGTAATACTCAGGTGATCCTACAAGGAGATGATAGTGCATCCAAAATAACTGTTGTATTGTTTGTTCCAGAAATGACTGCCAATTAGTTAGTAAAATGGTTGATAAGGGTGCTTGTTTTGTATTTGGAAAGGAAAGTTGTTCAATAAAAGTGTTGCTGATTTCAAAATGGAAGGAACACTTTTAGTGACTGCTTCTAAACAGGGTAATATGTATTACTTAGGTGTTGAATCTGAGACAATAAATTTGGCAACTACAGAAAGTAGTAACAAGTTATGGCACAGTAAATTGGGTATCTTTTCCCAACTTGTTTGAAGCTGGCAAAGAATAGTGTATGCGAGGGTTTGGATTTTCTAATAATGATATTTCAATTGATTGTGGCCCGTGTATTGAAGGCCTTTAAATCTCGCAGGAAGAAAGCTAAGAATTTGTTCGAGGTTATTCATTCAGATCTGTATGGTCCAATGGAAGTAGAAACTCATAATGGGGCTGGATACGTGTTAACCTTTTCTGATGCGTATTCCAGAAAAATGTTTGTTTATTTCATTCATAGCAAGATCAAGTATTGAATAAATTCAAGAGCTTCAAATATTTTGTTAAAAATGAGACTAGATTGAAGGTAAAATGTATAATTTCTCACAATGGGGGAGAATATGTAGATAATAATTTTTCCGAATTTTTATCTGATTGTGGCATTGAACATCGCCTATCGATTCCATGCAACCCACGATGATGATAAAAGGGAGGTTGGATATGAAGCCACTATAGGAAATGATTGTAAACTGTCTAGTGGCGGCATAGATGATGTTCCAGTACAAGCAAATGTTTCTACAAAGCTGTGCGGTGTTTTGTCTGTACCTAACCTCACGGGAAACATGTTCTCTTAGAACAGAATTGTTTAAGAGGGTCATGTTATTGTTTTTGATAAAGGAGGTTGTTAAGTGTTTCAAGACAATGACTGTCATGTTACAGGTGTCGTTCAATTGTTGACTGAAGAGTCAAATGGACTTGAAATATGAAATATCTCAGGTTCTGTAAGTGAAAATGCATCATCAGTGTCTTGATTAAGTGCCGCTAAAAGTGTTTGTTCCAAAAGTTCTAATTCTAGGCCATCACAATCACGGGGAATGAACTCGCTAAAAAATGGATTGACTACTGGTATTTGTTTTTCGGGTGAATAGCGGCTCTGTGTTCCAAGTATAGAAGGAAAAAAAGATCGACAGCACGTCAAAACCACAAGCATCGTGCCAAGAACCGACTGGACCAACTGCACAGTGACCTGTGTGGGCCGATGCCTGAAGAATCTAAGGGAGGGGCCAGATATTCTAATACTTTCATCGATGACCATACGAGCTAGGTTTTCGTCTTTCTTCTAAAAACGATAAGTGAGGTAAGAGGAATCTTTGAACAATTTGCTAATTCTGTTGAAATTGGGTTTGAAATGAAAATCAAGGTCATAAGCTCTGATAATGGTGGGAAGAATTGTAATAAAGCTATGGATGTGTTTTTCAAACAGCGTGGCATCAAGTACCAGCTAACAGTAAGGCACACATCAGAGCAAAATGAAACTGCAGAACGCATGAACAGGACTCTGAATGAGAGAGCACTCGCCATGCAAAGTGCAGCTTGTGACAAACGGATGTGGGCAGAAGCTGTCAATACAGCCGCATATCTTGTCAAATGGTCTCCTGCACGGAAAACGCCAAATTCAACACCAAAAGAAATGTGGACTGGAGAGAATGTAGACCTGACGCACTAAAAAGTGTTTGGTTGTAATGCCTAAGTCCATGTTCCAGTTCAGCTGAGAAGAAAACTTGATCTCAAGACTGAGGGAATGGTATTTATTGGGTACTCGGATGAGAAAAAGGCTCCTGCATCCAAAAACCCCTGAATTAATCAAAGCGAGAGATGTGTTTTTGATGAGATGTCTTTCTCTGCCCTAACAAATCCTCCTGTGGTACCAGAGGATACAATAATACCCATAACTACTGAGGTCAGTAAATCACTATTGACGGCATGTGATAGGGATTTTCCATATCGAGCTCCACCGCGTGATGAACAAGTGGAAGTTGAGCCAGATCCTCAAGACAATCAATCACAGCAGAGGAAGGAAGCGCGTCGCTACCCCCAGCGAGAGAGAAGGGGGTACATGGTGCATTACACTCAATATTCTGATCTTAATGAACTATGTACTGTGTGTAAAGCCTTGTCATCACCTTAGGAATGGCATAAAGCCATGAAGTGTGAAATGGATTCCATGATGGTTAATAAGGCCTGGGTTTTAGCTCCTAAGCCAGAAGGTAAAAACATTGTACAGAATAAGTGGGTGTTCAAAACTAAAAGTAATACAAATTGTGATGTTGTAAAATATAAAGCAAGGTTGGTTGCAAAGGGCGTAACACAGCAATTTGGCAATGACTTTATAAAGACATCTTCACCAGTTGTGCGGCATGGCACACTCAGAATGTTGTTTTCTTTAGTGGTTGACTGAAACTTACAGACTGATCATCTGGACATTGAGACTGCTTTTCTCAATGGAGAGTTACAAGAGGAAATACTTGTGTTAGCCAGAGGGATTCCAGATGAAGGGAGAAAAAAAAACAGATTTGTTTGCTCAAAAGGGCCATTAATGGACTAAAGCAGGCTGCACATGTGTGGCACAGAAAGGCTCATACAGTTCTGTCTGCTTTGGGCTACACAAACAGTCATAATGAGGCATGTGTTTATAGAAAGAGTATCGGCAATAGTGTAATTCTTATTGCTCTGAATGTTGATGATTTCATTGTTTTCCATAATAATTCATGGCGAGAGTGCAAACTAAAAGATGCCTTAAACAAATTTTCAAGATGAAAGATCCTGGACCTGATGCTCAGGTTCTTAGTATGAAAATAGAAAGGGACACAGATACCAGTATGCTCAAAATTTCTCAGACACAGTTCGCAAAGAATCTGTTTAATAAGTTTGAGATGAATGATGTTAATCCCATCGGTACTCCTTAGCATGTAAATATGAAATTTTCTAAAACCAAAAGTGTGGAAGATAAACCATATCAGCTGCTGATATGTACACTTATGTACTTGAGTGTATACACTAGACCAGATATTGCCTATGCATTGTCAAATTTAAGTCAGTTTAATTCTTGCCACAGTGAGGAGCATTTGCTTGCAGCCAAAAGTGTACTTCGGTATCTTAAAGGTAAGATTATAAAAGAGCTCAATTTTAAGAGCGCTGGTTTATATTAGGCAGGGTTTGCAGTTGCCAGTTTTTCCACAGATAGTGACAGTAAGTCACATACTGGTTATCTTCTCAAGCTTGCTAATGCTGCCATATCATTGGAAGCTTACAAGTAGAGCTCAGTTGCTACCTCATGGACAGAAGCTGAGTATGTAGCTTTGTTAGAAGCTACAACAGAAGCAGTTTATCTTAAGAGTCTGATGTTTGATTTGATTGGTTCTAATCAAGGTCCAATAAAAATTGAATTTGTTAGAGGTGAATTTGATTTGCAGAGTTTGTTGATGGATTTTAATCAAGAAATTGTATTGTATAATGACAATTAAGTGCACAGAAAAATGCAAAAAATCCTGTTTTTCATAGGCGCACTTAACACATCAACACCAAACATTATTTCATTAGGGAAAAGGTTCAAGAGAGAATCATTTTATTGCACTCTTTGTTCACACAAGAAATGATTGCAGACATCCTCACCAAAACTTTGCCTGAAACAAAATATGGGTATGGAATGGGACTGAATTGTTAATTAGTACCAGTACTTCATGTAGGCCTACACATTGTGTTCCAAAATGTTTTCAGAAATTGTATTATGTTTATGTAGGGTACTGTATGATTGAAGTCTGGGTGACAAATGTCTATTACATTCTAGATCAGCTATTGGTTTAAATGGGTGTGTTAGAAATATGGAACCTAACAAGTGATGTTTGGTTTTAATTAAGCGCCAAGAAGCACGACGCCCTTGGCGGTTTTAGTTACTATAATGTTCTTGTTGATTCTTTTATCTTCCTGTTTGTTTCACACCTGTCTGTGATCTAGTAAGTTAGTTCGTATTAAAAGTTTATCCTGCAAATACGCCCAGTCATCATTCTCCTGACATTCACTCCAACCAAAAGTACATTAAATTTCTGAGTTAACAAACACAAACGTAAAAGAATTGAGAAGTACAGGAAAATTCTTATTAACAGTAATCGAAATGCTTACTCAGTTAAAAGGCTGCAGACCTCATAATGGGTGTCTTCTTTCATATCCTGTGAGAGAATGGCATACATTAATATCTTTAGCAATATTGTATGGTCTTAGAATAGGCAGAAGAAATTCATTCATAGGGTTGCTAAACTGAAGTAAAATACCAAAAGTGTGCAATACTTCCCTTTCATGCCATTCATACATAGTTCAACAGAGAGTTCCGTTTAACTATGTCTTTTATTTTTGATTATGAATTAATACTGTACCATATTCAAGACATATCTCATGCCATGCATTCTACAGATGGTGGGAACAAATGTATATCTGAATTTGGATAGAAGTGAAAGTAGTAGAGCATAGAGCTAATAATGAGAACAGTATTCACCTGAATCTCATGTTCCACTTTGACAATTTCTGAATTCACATCTTCTACATGTAGATCAGAAGATACATGAACTGGTTCAACCTTTACCTCTGTCAGATGTTCTGTCGGCAACTGTATATTTCGATCCTAAATTATAACAAACGAACCACTGGTAAGTAAAATGAATCTATAATATCCGTATGCAATGGCTCTAAAGTCAATAAGAGTGGAGATAAAGCAGATAACAATAAGAAAATATAACAATATCAAAACGAAAAGCAAACTTTTAGTATAGTATACCATAGCTCTGAACCTTAAAAGTGGAATCTGAGCCTATGGACACGCTGTTACGCATTGAAATTCTTGGATACATCAAACAGAGCCCCATGCTAATACTATGTACAAGTCGTTCGGGCTTGTACGCCGTAGTACAGGCAGAATGTGGTCTCCCGAAGTGGGTCAACCGACTTCGGTGAAACAGCCTACAGGCCCGGACAACTTGTAGGCCACATATTGATGAGCGCCAGCCGTGAAAGCCCAAGCTGTTGTATATCAGATCCCCTTTCCGATATACAAAGATCTTGGTGTTGCACGATCAAAATGGTGGAGCCGTAATCTTTAATAATATAATGAGATATGAAGGAGTTCGCAACGTCATAAAATCTAATGAATATTTATGATAACTTATAGATAGATTAGATTAGATTTGTATTAATCCATTTCATCAATTACATGTATACAATACATTTTTGATATAGGAAACGTCAGTAATTACATCTATAAAATAAAAGAACTTACATAAAAGAAATTCAATAGCTATTTATAACTTATAATACTAACAGATCTTAAGAGATACAATCTTATTGGACAACTATTTACACCTTATTCTATTATTACAATATGAAAACATAATTCTATAAATACAACAACTTACAGCTAAGTATTATTAAAATAGAAAAGTAAAATATAATTATAGATTTCATCGTTTCTATACACCAAGATATTCAACTACAGAGTAAAAACAATGGCACTGCAGATAAGTTTCAACATTCTTTCAAAGGGTTTTATATATGGGGCAAATTTTATATACTGGGGTAGTTTATTGTATAATTTAACTCCTGCGTGAAGATTTTTTTAAATATATGCTTGTGTGTGTGTGTTTGTGAAATATGAATGTTTTGATTTTGTCTTGTGTTATGCCTATGAACATCATTGTTTGATTTAAGAAAAACGTCTTTATTCATTAAATTCTTTTAAAAAAACATAATACTTTCAAAGATATGAATGCAGGGCAGTGGGAGAATGTTTAACTCTTTAAACAGAGGTCTGCATGATCCTCTAGTGTTTACATTTGCCAAAATTGTAATCGCCTTCTTTAGTATCCTAAACGTGCTTAGTACATCTGGTGACATACCCCAAAACATGACCCCCCCCCTCCATATTTAAGTATGAATGGAAATAAGCAAAATAAGTATTTCATAATGTGTGCACGCTTGAGCAAGTTTTCAAAATACGTAACGCAAAGCACATCGAGTTCAGTTTAGTATTCAGATATTGTATATGTTTATTCCATTTCAAGTCATATTGTATCCATAGTCCTAAAAACTTTGTTTCTGATTTATTTTCAATTTGATGACCCTTTAATGTTAGATTGGGCTTCGCAGGATTCCTATTCTGTATAGTGTGGAAATTTAGAGATACTGTTTTTTTATAGTTTATTATGAGGCGATTATCTTGTGACCATTTGGTTAACTCTTCTGTAACGGAGTCAGCAGACTGCTGTAAGACCTGCTTAGTTTCGCCTTTTATTACGAGTGCTTATCGTCCGCAAACGAAATATCCTTATGAGAACGAACGTTCTGTGTTATATCATTGATATATAGAAGAAAGAGTAGTGGGCCCAAAACCGAACCCTGGGGTACTCCAAATTCAATAATTCCCTCATTGGACAATGTTTCATTAAGTAATTTTGTTCCATCATTCTTGTGTCTCAAGCTTACTATTTGTTTACGCCTTGTTAAGTAAGACTCGATCCATTTATTAGCTAGACCTCTAATACCATATTAACTTCGTTTTTAAGGGGGATTTTATGGTCAACAACATCAAATGCTTTCGATAAATCCAAGAATAGGCCAGTTACATGTTCCTTATTGTTAATTAATTTCAGTATACTATTACTACATTCATAAATTGCTGTCTGTGTAGATTTTTCCGTTCTGAATCCATGTTGTGAGTTTGATAGTGTTTAATTTTTTTTTCTATAAAACTTATCAGTCTCTTATACATGATTTTTTCCACAATTTTTGCAATACCAGTTGGTAAGGTAATAGGACGATAGTTATCTAATTCATCTTTTGAACCGTTTTTATGCACTGGAATTACTTTTGATAACTTCAAAATATTCGGGTAAGTTCCTGAGAGAATTGAACTGTTTATTAAGTGTGTAAGTGGATTTATTATATTTTCTGCACATTTCTTTAAAATTGCATCGGGGATGGCATCAATGCCAGCACAGAATTTATTTTTTAGCTCATTTATAACTATTCTTACCTCTTCACTTGTGACATGATAAAGAATCACTGCATATATTTATTTTATTATTAGAATTGAGTATATTTACCTGTGATTAATTTAATATTTTTTGTGGAATTTTCAGAAAATAGTTATTAAAAGTGTTTGCTATTTTTTCTGGATTATTTATTAATCACTTTACTATCGCTGGTCAGTGTAATGTTCCTATGTATTTTAGCAGATTTTCCAATTTCTTTCTTTATCACGGACCACATAGCCCTGTGTTTATTAGATGATTGGGAAATAAAATTATCATTATGCATTTTCTTTGCTAGTCTTATTACCTTATTTAATATGCTACTGTATTGTTTGTAGTATAAATGGAATTCAGTTGTTGTGTGGTATTGTTTATATAATTTGTGTAGAAATTTATTTCTTTGTCAGAATTTCTAATCCCTGTTGTTATCCAATAGCTAGTTTTGTTATTTTGAATAGTTATTTGTTTAAAGGGGAATGCTGTTTCAAAATAGTGCTTTAGGGTACTGTTAAATGCATTAAATTTATCATTTACATTTTCTTGTTTATAAATTTCTAACAATGTTTCCTTATTTAATACCGTAAGTCATTGAAATATGTAACATTTCTTTCAGTGAATGACCCGCACTTTGATTTTATCCCTTTATCATTATTGATTGTTTCGGGTATGGTACTTCTAAACTCAGTATCTGTCCATGGTGGTCACTAAAACCCGGACAATAGACTTCTATTGAATGGTGATATTTATCAGTATTTAGAAAAATTTGATCAGGGGTGGTTTTACTAATTTTTTTTATTCTTGTTGGGGTATTTACTGTAGGTTTCAGTCCATAGGAAATTAGTAACTGTGTTAATAATTCACAATTTCTATTACATTTTAAGAAATCCACATTTACATCCCTACAAATTATTATATCGAAATTTACTTTGCTCATGTTATTGAGTAACAATTCTAATTTGTCTATAAATAAACGAAAATTTCCTGACGGAGAATGGTATACGCATACAATTATTAACTTAAACTGCTGTATTTTTATGGCAGAGAATTCAAAATCCTGTTCCCTAATTAGATAATCATATGCTGTTAACTGTTCATGAACTAAATTATTTCTTAAGAAGATACAAGTACCACCATGGCTAATATTAAATGTAGAGTATTTACTAGCTAGTATAAACCCTTGGAATTGAATTAATTCGAGTTGTTCCTCTTTCAGCCAATGTTCTGAAATACATAGTGCAGAAATGTCTTTAAGTTCATTTTTAAGCATTAGATTTATGTAATCAATTTTATTTTAGAGAGACTGAACATTCTGGTGGTAAATTTTAAATTTGTTACTTTTGCGAGCTTGTGTTGGTGATTTATTTACATTATTATTATCATAATTGTTATTATTATTGTTGCTAGACAAATCCGAAATACCATTGTTGCACTCAGTTAAATTTGATATCAAAAGATCTGAATGCCAAACCGTTTTACCAGTTTCCCTGCTTCCACTCTAAAGATATTACTGTTGTAATATTCTTACCAGTTGAATTTACAATTTTGCATATTTCATCACTAAGATACTCTTTTCTTAACCTATTTAAGTGTAGACCATGCAGAGTGTGGAACTTCCTGTCTAATTTACTTACATCTATAATTTGTACATTTGGAAAACTCTTACAAATGTTATGAATTTTTAACACTTACATCATTAGAGAATTCTTCAGTATACCGTAAGTGAACACAGACTTGAATAATATGGAGTTAGGGTACGGTACGGTACACTTGTTCATTAGGCCGACTTACACCACTTTACGTTAACTGCCAACACATAGGCTATTAATTCCATATGATTTTCTATGATTGGATATATAGATATGTCGAAAATATTGACATATCTCGAATTCTCGATGTGCTAGTTTACTGTATGATCAATTACGGTCACGAATGGTACTTCCGTAGAGACGGATGATTTGCTTTGAACTGAGCATTTTGTAACATGAATGGAATCTCATCGTGTGTGTCTTTATACGAGTATAGGCTAAAATTAAATGCGCACTGCCACACTGCGTCTGTCGTGGCCATTAATAATATGTTTCTTGCAGCAAAATTGCCATATAAAATAACATAACACTATTTATAACAAACCTCGATCAATGATACATATTATCTATTGGTTGGTATATTCACTTATTAATTTTGTCTTTTGCTGCAGTACAAGATATGATACCTGTCACATTGTTTATTGCACAACTCGCATACACAGGCAATTATGGGTTCATGATAGGATTTATTTTTACACAGCTAGAGATGGTATCCATGCACTGCTAAACGTGCGATGATGTGGCGAAGATGCTGGTTTGGTCGTATCCATGCTCTATTTATCATCGCGTCCGACGTGTAACACTGGCCATATTTCTCTCTTTGTTTGCTGCCTTTCTCTGTGGAGTTTCGTCCAATTGGCTGTATGTAGGTGGTAGCTTGAGCCTCAGTTCTTCCCTTAAGAATGGCTCTCTCGCTAGATCATACACTAGCCTTATATGCAAAATTTTTGAGGGAATTATGAATGAATACAGGGAGTAGTAGGTGGTAGGGAAATAAACAGCATGGTTTCAGAGAGGGATTTTCGTGTGAATCACAGCTAGCAGGCGTTCAGCAGGATATCAGTGAGGCCTTGGATAACAGAGGTCAAGTTGACTGCATTGCAGTTGACCTATCAAAGGCTTTTGATAGGGTCAATCATGGTATTCTATTAAGGAAAATGGAGGCTATAGGATTGGAGAGGAGAGTAGTACAATGGGTGAGATCTTTTTTGGAGGGGAGAAGTCAGAGGGTAAGGGTTGGTGGATCAGTGTCAGAACAGTCTAGGGTGGGGAGGGGGTACCTCAGGGGAGTAAATTGGGTCCTTTAGTATTTCTCATTTACATAAACGACACAGGAGTTAAAATATCATCCCAGATAAGATTATTTGCTCATGATATAGTGGTATACAGGAGGATAAATCACCCAGCTGACTGCGGCATATCGCAGAGGGACTTGACGGACATACAAAGCTGGGCGGATAAAAGTGATATGATGATAATTTCAAAGAAATGTCAGGCAGTGAGATTTGTTAACAAAAGGAATCATATTGTTTTTGAATATTCAGTGGGAGAAAATAAAGTTGTATTTGGGGACAAATGTAGGTATTTAGTTGTAACTGTGGGGGGTGGGAATTTTCACTGGGGTAAGCACATAGGGAAAATAGTAAAGAAAGCATACAAGTCACTACAAATGGTTATGCGAGTGTTTAAAGGCGCTGGCAGAGAGATTTGGGAAAGAGCATACATGTTCCTAGTCCGTCCTCTGCTGGAATATGCTGGGGGAGTGTGGGATCCATACCAAATGTATTTAATAAAGGAATTGGAAGGAGTGCAAAGGAAGGCCGCCAGGTATGTAATAGAGGGCCACAGATCGACGAGTAGTGTGAGTAGGATGATACAGGATTTGGGATGGGAAAGTCTGGCTGATAGACGTTCAAGAGCATGACTAGGGGGTTTTCTCTTAGCTGCATGGGAAGACATTCATGAGAGATTGGGAAAGGAAGGTTCATATATAGGCAGATACAGTCATTGTTGTAAATTGAAATTAAGTGAGTGGAAAAGTAACTGGGGCAAATATTCGTTCATTGGGAGGGGGGAAGTAGAAAGGAACAGTTTGTCAGGGGGCATTTTCAGCCCTTTGCCTTCTGATGCTGGTAAATTTAAGGAGTTGGTGAAAAAGCACCAGATCAAGAGGCAGTGATGAACGGTGCATAAGTTGAAGCAATGAAAGAAAGTGTAAATGTTTAGTATTTTATGTTTATTTCTGTTATTAGAATGATTATTTTTACGATTACCGGTTTCTTCTCTTAGCAACTAATAGCCTACTTATTTTCTAATTAGTTCTAATTGTCTAGAATGTTTGTGGTTGTGAATTGTTTTGTGTATTTATTGTAATTTGCCACCATGGACAGTGTCCACATTTGCAAATAAACCATGTATGTATGTATGGAGCATACTTTGATACTCCGTGTGCTACTTTAAGGAAACGTGCCTTTACGTTTTCTAATGTCATGAGGTCGTTGTAGCTTAGATTTCCCCAACATATTTCTATGCCATAGCAAAGGATGGGTATGATTTTTGCTTCCAACAATTTTAAGGTGGTATCTAGACTTAGTTGTTTGATATTTTCGATTTCAAACATCCCTTTGGTTGCTGCAGTGGCTCTTTTCTTGATGTGTACTCTGTACGATTTGATAGTTGTCTGGAGTGTGACTCCCGGTATCTGAAGGCCTGCTATTGTCAAAGTTTCTTCCTTGTATAGAACGGTGTCCTTTGGAGTTATTCTACCTCCCCTTCTAAAATCCATCTCAACAGTTTTCTTGGTATTGATGTTTATATCATTTTTATCTGCCTAAATTATTAGGCGATTGAACGTTCCCTGTAGAACCTGTTTATTTGTAGAGCCGAGAGTCACACCATCTGCATAGACAAGGAGAGACGTTGCCGTTGAGCATATTTCTGCGACATCTGCTGTAGCGATGTTAAAGAGTAGGGGACTATGGGACCCCCCTGCAGTACTCCCCTGGTTTGGATTATTGGCCCTGAGATTCTTACTGAGTAATCAATTCTAATATTATTGTAGAAAAGTATGTTCCTGACTAAGGTTGTGGTGTTTTCATCTAGCCCTATTTTTTTTTAGCTTTGCAAGTATCATTTCTCTGATGAGATAATCTATAAAAATAGCATAGTATTTCTACTTTGGTGTTTGCAGAGCTTATTTGATATCACTGATGAGGTCTTCTACTGATTGTAGACAAGGTCTTCCCTTTCTAAAACCATATTGTTCTTTGGGGATGTGTGGGTGCGCCATTTCTGTGATTCTTTTGGTGAGTACCATCGTGAGTAGCTTGAAAGCACTGCTTCCGGTGCAATTCCCCTATACGAGTTTGGGTCGTCGGTCTTTCCCTTGCCTTTATACAATTGCTCGATTTTTTATTCTCTCCATAGTTCTTGGATGGTTCCTGTTCGCATGCAGTTGTTGAGTAGTATTTTCCATATCTCTTTTAAGTAGGGGTATGAGGCTGTAAGATATTCGTTAAAGATGCCGTCCTGTCTGGGAGCTTTGTGTTTCTTCAGATGTGTTATGTCGTCTTTGATTTCTTTCGCTCTTTTTGGTTTGTATGTTTGTATTGCGGAAGGTGTTATCATTGAGTAGGCTTGATGTTCATTGTTTGGATTTAGGATACTCGTGAAGTGTGCAATCCATGTATGCATTTCCGGCAGGGGGTATCTTTTTTGTACTTTGTTTCAGGGCCAAGTGAGGGTTTGCGATGACTGCTTCTGCTTTTTTTTTGCGCTTCTTCCTTCATGTTTTTTTTTCCTTTTAATAAAATTTTGTATTTCTTCCTCTGTGATGCGTATATTAGTGGGTCTTGTTGAAGCCCTGATTCTTTTGCTTGGTGTAGATATGTCAGAGTGGTCTGTCTCTCCATATAGCATTGTGAGTCGAACCATGGTTTCGCTTTCCTTACCAGGGATGGTATCGCAGCTGTCATTAGGATGTCCTGCGTCCTGAGGGTTACTGCCGTTATGTCGAAATGTGCTAGTTGTTGGATGGAGGAGATCTCTTCTTTTCTCTCATCCAGGACTTGAAGGTTTAGCTTCCTTAATAGTGTCGGAGACCTATTCTCTAGACTGGAAACTCGCGTGACTTTTGTATTGAAATTGGTGATCACTAGGATGTGTTTTCTGAGCGGTGCCAGTGGCGATCTGCACTCTACTTTTTGGGAGATTAAAAGTGTCTTGTGTTCTCTATAGAAGATTAGATCAATTGTACTACTACCGTTAAGAGCTAAGTATGTTTTCTGGTCCGCTCTGTTGGCGAGGCTGAAGCCTTCCTTCTCTAGAGCCTCTATTAGCATTCTGGTCCTCTGTGTTTCATTGTCTATTCGACAGTTAAAGTCCCCAGCTATGATGGTTCATTCTGATACTGTCGTATTAGATAGTGTGTCCATTATGGTTGCTATGATCTCTTCTATGTCGGTGTTTGGTTTGAAATACGTCACTACCAGTGTTACAAGTTCTGTTTTTAATAACATGAAGTCTTCTTCAACGTGTCTGTAGTGTATGCTTCGCATCTTCGAGCCGATATAACATGAAACTCACCCGTATGGTCTTCCTGTGTCTCCTTGATTTGCTGATAAGTATGTTGAATACCTTGTTTGTAGCTCTATTGGGGTAGTTGTCAGCGTTTCAGTCAATAATAAGACATCGTATTCATGGAGGGTTTATTCTGTAATTTGAATCATTATGGTTTTCAGGCCTTCCACATTCCACGTTATCATAGTCCATTTACATATCTTTTTACATCTGTTTTGTTTGTTTGATATGTATTGTCATTCGGTGTCTCTCGCATTTCCTTTTAATGGGAATATTCCTAGGGTTGTCCTAGGGAATCGGTATCTCCGTACTAGGACGTTCATTTGCCAGAAGTTTGGGTCGTTTGTCATTTCGAGATTATCGAGATCCATGCCTATCTTATATGCTATGTTGCGTCTTTTGGTGTCTATTGGTTCGCATGTTAATTCCGTTATGCCATTTTCTTTTAGGTAAGACGTTATATCCTCTTCCCTGGTTTCCTCTTGAAGCCTACCAATAAATAACGATGATTGTCTTTGTGCGGTCCTCATTCCAATATAAGTGTTCTTTTTTCCAACTATTACACGTTTTCTTCTTTTAACTATTTCAGTCCATGCGATATTTTGTTCATCGTACGATACGTCCTGTTGTGTTTCCTCATGATCAGTGTTCATTATTTGCTCTTTGTCTTCTGTATTAGTTGTTGTGCTTGTTGTGCTTGGTGTGTTTTTATTTTCTTTTGTTTTCGTCTGTCCATCATCAATTTTTGGGTGTTCCCTTCGTTCTTCTTGGGTTTCATGCGTCCCGCTCTTCTCATCTCGATTTGCCCCGCTACTTATTTCGGGTTCGGTAAGGCCTGGCAAGTGCCTACGTAATTCTGGTGTCACTTCCGTTATATTTATGTTAGTAGTTTCACCAAAATGTGTATGCTGTACCTCATTCACTGTTTTTCTCGGAGCCATTGAATTCTTTTTATTCATTATGCTTTGAAGTTTTATTTCTATTTTCCTTTCCAACTCGGTCTGTAAGTAATCTGTTATACTATCAACCTTTCTTGTGTGTTAAATCTTGTATTATGGGGTTTTTATTTGTTAGATCATCTATTTTTTCCAACAGTTGTTGATTTATGTCTTCCTGTTGTTTCATTTTTCTTTTTGCTTCATTTTTGCAATTGTTACAGTACCACAATAGTGTACAGCCCCCCAGGGTTCTGCATCCCCTGGAGGACATCCCCCCATCATCTATTTAAATCACCCTTAACTGGCAAATCTTGTAAGCCCAGAACACAACTATTAACACCGCAATGGCAGCTAGCCAGTATGGAAAGCTTAGCCAATAATTGCATCACTACCACAAACAGCGACACACAAATTAACTAGGTCATTTAGGCAGCAGAACGCTGACAGAACAACGCCGAAAGCTATAAAAGGGAGCCTTATGTAGGACAAGCTCTCTCAATTACCAGTCTTACAGTGCAGCGGCCGAAGGCTATCGACATTATCATCAGAGGTGAGTCAGACGTGTTCAGATCTCCTGTATTTGTAACCTTTACCCACAGATTGTACTTTTACATTGTGACCATTATTACATTCCCTAAAAGGGACTCATAATTCAACATCACAGACCAATAAACACTTGGTCTATACACTACACTCGTCTTACTATTTATACGCCTCTTTACGTCCCAACGCCCTTCCCTATTCCCGTCACGGTTAGACGTGACATACGGTAGCCCAACAGTGCTAACTCAGGTATCATTGTATTTCTCGCGGCGGCCCGACTGCTAAGAGCAGCGCGCGCCACATAGCTGACACGAGCACGTTCAGTTATATAACAAGCAGGCAGCTGGACGACCAGCACGTTGACCTGTACACCAAACTCCATCCCCTAAGATACATCTACATCCTTTATAGGAGCGCCCCCTAGTTCCTAACACTAAACAACACTCTACACTGGTCAGCTTACCCTGCTACGGGAAGCTACCCCCTTTTAGGCACTGCTTTATAAATTAACACAATAACTCTTCCTTTTAGATCCAACCACCCCCAATAAAGGGATCTAAAACACTGGTGGAGGCCGGGTACCACGTATAGTAAAAAAGGAACTCATACAACGAGTTTTCGTGGTCAAAACGGTCCTAACCGCACGCAGCCAAGCAAATAGTGAATTTTTTTTTCTCCCAGACAAAAAACACCATTTGTGCTCCAAACTAGCTACACAGGGGAGATTCTTAGTAAACCAACCCCCCAGCCCCAGAAAGAATCAAGGAGATACGAAAATACACTGTCAAACACGCACAGATTTTTTATTTTTATTTTATTCACACACACTTCAGTCAGAATGGCACCTCAGGCAGAGATTGTAAGCCATACCGGCAGAACGGGTACGCCAATATTATTAACATTATTAATAAGATGCCAAAGGCATATACAAAGGCGACAGACACAAATACAGGGCAAATAGCCATACACTCCGTCAGAGGGTAGGACAACGCAATTAAGATGCGCACATAAGCACTTGAGGAACATACATGAACACCTCAATAGGATCCATGTCCAAAGAAACAAAATATACGAACAATTAATCACCACACATGGTCCCGTAATAGATAATGCAACCCTCGAGAGAATGAGGGTGCACTACACAGGTTTACACACTCAATACAGGGAGCTCATTCGCCAACGAGCGTTTCTCCAATTGGCGGCTACAGAACTGTATAGGACACAGAAACATTAATACAGTAATTTGCAAACAGGCCATATGCCTCAATAGGCAGTACACCCAACTTTGGGACGAATACCATGAGCTCCAAGCCAACAAGGCCATTTTTGAGTTCATGGTAGGGCCACAAGCCCAGCCGAGAGAGGACATAAGCGTAGATACGCTAACTCGACAATTTGCGAGGATGTCCCTCTCGCCATGTACTGCCACACATGAGAAGGAGTTCGCCGTGGCCACAGTCCAGAAGACGGCCAGGTTAGGCTCCAATAGACTACAAGCACAAAGTTACACAAACACACGTCCTTCAGCTCCGGATCGGAAGGCAATTTTGCCAAACCGAGGGGCAGAACCTAGAACAACCCCCTCGGAACAAAGGGACGAGAGGGAGTTGAAGCCAGGACCCTCGGACACATATGATATGACAGGGAGACAACGGGACGTAACCACGTCATGGGCTGAGGACGTAGAGCCCGCCCTACAGTACATAAAGCCTACATACACCCACACAGATAGGCTAACACAATGGCAGGAGTCTGCCGTGGCCACAGGCCAGGAAGCGTTCAGACTACACGCCACTACATCGCTAGGGCATACACAGGCCATCAAACGGCCTTTGCCGCTAGTCCAAAGGGCAATTTTGCCAGGACGAAAGCGGACACCGGCACCTGTACCCCAGGGGCGTATGCAGAAGAGGGCGCTGCCTTCAGGCCCTCAGGATGCACAATACACACCCGCACACTCTGACAAAGCGCTAACACACGGTACACAGGGCATAAGAAGGGTCCTGCTACCTACCCCACAGAACAGATCAGTCGAAAATACACACACCCCCGTAAACTCTACTAGAGTAGCACAGAGCGCGAGTAGTTCCGCGAACACAGGTACACTCAGACCAACGGTCAAGCGATACGGTGAAAGCAAGCCCGGTCGTACTTTGCTACAAACTCCTCCGAAAAATAGCAGAGGGGCACCTCAGTGGATCCCAGGGACGTACACCCTAGTGACGGGGCGACGGTATCCATCTTTCCGAGCACTGACGCTCGAAAAAGGATAACGGCTTTCACTAGGAATACAATATATTCCGACATCACTTGCACCAATAGTATAGTACACATAAGTTCTTTTACACGGGGGAAACAAGATAATAGACAAACAAGTACTCACAAACATAAACTGCACATTTTTTTTCTCTTCCTTCTTTCATGTATATGCAGTGCAACATGGCTAAATCGGAAGTGCATAATTCAAAATCCTTGTTTTTTTTCTTTGCCCCTGACATTTTTTCTCTCAGGCCATCAATGATTATTGGTCGGAGTTGGTTATCACCATAAATTGGATAACGTAAAGTTTCTACTATCCAAAGCCAGCGGAAGCCAATCAGGCTTCAGGCCGGAAAGAGATATTTTGAACATAGCTTAAGCATCAAATCACAGCATAGAGCTTAAGCGAGTCTTTCTAAGTAGAAATGACTAAATGTTCTATGTTCCGGTTCAACAGTTTGATAGATTCTCTTGTGACGAGCGAAAGCCGTGAGCGTGGCAAGAATTAAGAATCGCAAACTAGTTTTCAAAAATTTGGTGAGGTGTGCTTTAACCAACTGAAAAGCCCAATTGCACACCGGGGCGAGACACTCATTTTGTTGAGTTACAATTGCTTTGGAGGGGAGGTTCGACTCCCATAGTGCACTGGCTTTGCTCGTGACGTGATACAAATGTATCAAATACGTCTTGCAATGGCCTTCCCAATGTGTACTAGACAGTGTCGGTAGATTCCCCTGAGATGTAACCAGATTACTGTAGTACTAACGTTACCAAATAGGTAAATACTACACTCAGGTCCCAATCTTCATTTTTAAACATTTTTCATATTTACGACACAGTTTTTACAGACTACCGCCGCCCGGAAACCCGCTTTTATAAGCATAAAAGCATTGGGCAGGCGAGATACAATATAGTCTTTCTATTATTTTCTTTCAAAGTGCTCTCTTAATCCAGAGCGGGGCATAACTATTTTTTTTTTGCCTCACGCATTCAGCCCGAGAAAGAAAGGTGGCCAAGTTAAACTGTATGTATTTAATCCATAGGCATACGTGACAAAATACACTGCCTACAACATGATTTTTTTTTCACCGCCGTAACTACACGCAAGCTAAAACGCCAACACACCGTAGGATGAAAATACCAGACTTTGGGAAACCCTGCATATTTTTGGAAGTAACACAATCGGTTCACATTGCCACATGACAGTAAAACACTACTAAAAGAAAAGGAAATGATCCCGATGGCAGACGTGGAAAGAAGGCCAAGAAATAGCCTTCAAACCTCACTGACCGCACCGGGATACGATCCTAACACTACCAAACTGTCCCGGAGACACAGCCTAGAAGGGCGCCAGA
The DNA here is from genome assembly GCA_946902985.2 of Meconema thalassinum. Lineage (NCBI taxonomy): Eukaryota > Metazoa > Arthropoda > Insecta > Orthoptera > Tettigoniidae > Meconema > Meconema thalassinum. The sequence goes on from OX336388.2 coordinate 743,667,795, forward strand.
AACTATTACTCTGAGAAAAGACGGTCTCAAAACCCGCAACCTTCTGAATACCAGGAATATAAGGTCGGGTAGCTATCCAGTTCTAGAATAGAAAAATAGGAAGCTAAAACAGATTGGGACAGTTCCACTAAAAGATGGTTATAAATGAAAAACAACAAAATCACCTCCGGCACATAGTCACCAAACAGGCGACTAGCGGCCCGGAGACACTCGTGTATAACGACATTTTGAACAACGGAGAGGGACATACTCGAACCACCTCACAGTAACACAAAATTTAGGGACACAAATGTAGTTAATGAGAGGTTCTTTTACAATGCGGCCAATGCATGTGAGATTTCCGAAGTGAAATGCCATGGCCTGTGGTTTGGATTCCACGTAAAACGGAAATCCCGTGGCTCATGATCTACAGATTACGGTCACGTTAAACTACAAGTTTCCTTCTTTTTTTACAGTACGAACGGCCCCACTCATAATTACACAGAGAGCAAGCAGGTTCACACATACGCGTGCCGGGAACATGAGAGTAAGCAAGTAACAAATGAAAGCCCACGACATCGTAATTCAACACTATCGCGTCAGCGATAACACACTCCTCAATGGGCAAGACTGGTCGGTACAGACGAACTAAGCCAACTCCTAGTGAACAGGAACAAACGCATCATTCACGTCCGATCCAAGGACCCTATAACTTTCAAAATTACACTACGAGGAGAGTTCAAAAATATACAAACTCCTCACAGGAATGCGTACTTTCGTTTGCGCATTGCAAATACACAGTACATGTGCCATAATATATGCGGCACAGAGAGGGTCACACCAAGTCTTTACAGGCAACCGGGTCCGAACCCATGATCACACACCACGCTCGTACCAAAAACTAACTAACCAACGGTATTTTTGGTACGAGAAACACAATCAAAATACATGCAAGGAGCGCACAAAACATGAACAACGCAGACATAGAACACAGAGAATGACATGAGATCACGGGTTCCAATCCCAGTAAACATTAGACACCAGGGAAAGCAATCATCCAGGCTTCCAACCACACCGAAATTGGCCCATACAAATACATGAACAGGGAATACCACATTTCCTCCCGCCAAAAACCAGGCATAAAAATTCAAATTACACCAGACATGGAAAATACATTTCCCAGACACAGGCATAGAAATTTCCTAAGACACAAGTCTTATGAAATAAGGGCCACACAACACCACTAGCTAATTAGGGCGGATTGCCACATTAGTCCGGCAGGAATTTAGAACAATAACAACATGGCATACGTGCAAGAAGGCACATGGCGACAGCTGACATACATAACGTCCGAGCCATTACACATACAAAATGCTGATGTGCAGATTTCGTCACATGGCAATATTGCTGGTGACAGACACTATTGTAATATCGGCATTGACCATGACATTACAAGCATTAAGCAATCATGACGCCAACACATTTTTAACACTGCTAAAACATTTATGACATTTAGCAATAGACAGACGTGACAGACCGAAACTTATCTTGGGCCCACAGGAGCACGTTCGCAAAGACGTTGACAGGCCACGGGCGCCTCTTGCCCGTACACGCGATGCATATTAGGACTTAGTCTATAACAGACCAACCGTCCGTATGATGTAACGGGACATAGTCACACACACACGCGCTCACTAATCGGAAGCGAACACAGACAGGGGCTCTGAGAAAACAAGACCTCCCCTCTAATAACTTCTTTTCTCGATTGTAAGTCATAGGAATCATTACAGGCGATTAGGACATGACCAGGCATACTGCAACCACGGGTTGCACTGACACTACAAATGACAGACTAGATTAAGTCGTGACGACACAGCGACGCTTTAATATCCCAAGGAGCGGGTAGAAAGCAAGCATGGACCAAGGGAGGATGACAAAGCATAGGTGGATAATCCCAGAGGGATTACCGACATACCACAGCAGGCTACCATTTTTTTTAACACCTAAATCCCTACCATGACCTTCCCACGTCCAACATAACCAACGCAGACACATGAACACGATGAAAACAGCTACACTGCATTACAGAGTATACAGCGGGGTTGGTAAACTTCATGAGTTTACAGAAAAGGCTTGCTACGCCTTGGATTTCAACGCTAACACCTGAATGAGAGGGGTGTATCAGCAAACATCAATTAAGCATAATGCGCATCTCCAAATGAGAGATGAGGCCACAAATATATATATATATTAACCATTTTTTTTTGTTAATTAAATAATCCCGCATGAAAGGGAAATAATATTATTACACCTCACTATATACCTATCCCAACATGAGGGCGGATGCCTCATATCCAGGTACATGCATGAGTATCCCACCCATTTACCAGGGTTATTACTATCAAACCTGCATGGATTTTTTATATTATTGCAATCCAGGGGATACCTGCCCCAGTCCACTCATTGTAGGAGCATCCCAGCGCCATCACCGGTTCCAGGCCACCACTAACGTGGAACCCAAAGGTGCGCAACCCCTTCCTACCTTGTTTCAGCCCACTCTACGAATAACTACCCCCAGATCCTAATAACAGGGTACCTGACGCCACAGACCCTACTAACACCTCCATTAAGGTAAAAAGAGCATTATCGCTGGAAAGCTGATGTAGCACAAGAGACCTAAAGTAGTCCACGCACTTAGAAGTTCCACCACCCCACAACACTTGAGAAAATTTTACATTTTTACATAAAAATACATTATTTACACAGGTTACGCCTATATATATTTTTTTTCTCCACAAAAAGGAATCTGAAACACTCTGATTGGTGATAGTGGCATAAGCCAAAGGCCAAAGGCACCACACTGGGGCAGAGCTGGGGTAGGTGATGATGACCCTTACCCCAGTGGGCTCAACAAATCACTGACCTGACCAAACAGACGAATCACGTAAGGTTGAGGCACTCGCGGCCTGGCCGGGCAAGCTCTGGAATCCTAGGTGCACCTAAACTGCCCCTGGGAGGAAGGGATGCTACACCCACTCTGTGCCACGGTCGTCGAAGCCAAGACCCGCAGGGAGACTTTCTGTGAATGGCGGGAGAAATAGCTCACTCAGCGCCGGACTCGAAAGCTGTCCCTAGAGACGACCCAATTATGACTAGACTTTAGTTAAAATTAAGTAAGTACGGCTTCCATAGCGGGAAGCAAGGCTCCTGTGCGTTGGAGTGAAATACTACTGCGGCCGATAAAGGCGAAGAGATTCTTATACTGCGAAAAGCATACTACTGCGGCCGATAAAGGCGAAGAGATTCTTATACTGCGAAAAGCAGACTACGATTGCCAATAAAGGCGAAGATAATATTATGCAATTGGACGACAATGTCCAATGCCCACATAAATGGCGACGCATCGGGCAGCCAATGGGCATTAAGAGAGGGGCATTGCGAGCACCTCATAAGGGTTAAGTGGGCGGCCCAACTACGACAACGATGAACGATAACGGTATTGAGCAGGAAGGTACAGCGGGCGAAACGGTTTGCTTAGTGGCACCGTAAGCCGCCTGCGACTAGGTTAGTACTAATGATAAGTGTCGACATCTAGAATTAAGGGGGCGGAATTCGGCGACCCTAGAGACAACCGGTGTTTCTAGGACTCGTACGAGTGGTGCCCTGAGGAAGTAAATTGCCTCAGGCTATCGCCCTGGTCGAAATTTTAGTTATAACACAGTTGCACTTTGGTACGCAACTTAGGATAAGAACATTTACTGAACGCTGTTGCTAATAATAGCACAGCATCTTTCGGCAGTAGATTAAGGCCACCCTTTCGGCTTAGAAATAGCATTTTTTTTAGACCATAATTAAGATAGATAGCGTTAAGTAACGCCGTTCGGCGCCTGATGACCCACAAACCCGTCATCAGGGTAAGTCCGACAACTCATGGCAATTCATGATAACTATTGATAATTCATTATAATACAGCATAAGTCTACATTTAAGGCAATTTTTATATATATATATATATATATTAAGGTAAAATTTCGGCACCCGGTAACCACAATTCCGCTACCGAGGTAAGACCGACAACACATTAAGAAAGGATATTACGGCACCGTATAGGGTAAGCCCGGCCATACACCGATTAATACTAACCATGCCATTTTTTTCACAGGTCAAAAGAGCTTCAGACTGTGGATACACTACCACAGGAAGCGGCATAGAAAATAGGCAATTTAAATGTTTTATTAACCTCTCCATTTCTTTTCAGGCATTGTCACCAAGAATATGACACGGGTGATTATGATTTTGCTGCCATATAGCAAGCAGCATGCTATTAATGACCTCTTACTATTGTATTACACCTGTGCGCACTAATTTATATTTAATATCCATATCCACTTACACACTCACCACATTTTTTTTACCGCTACACTTCAAAAATCTGCACAGCAGGAATGGTGCCTGTGGGGTATCAGGCTTGCTGGCAGATCAGCATAAAACAGAAACACATAAAGCGTCAAAATGCGACGCAACTTACGGCGATGAGGGCGCAACCGACTTGTGGCGGCGACTCTCATGGCCAAGTGTGAAAGCATTCGCCCACAGGGAATGCTTCACAGAGTAAACATACATTACAAGCGGTACGACCACTAACCCGTACCAGGTAGTGGCCGTGAAGGATTAGCCGTGAGACGGCGCGTACGAACAAACGAGTAGCGTGCACGCGAGGTACCAACGACTAGAATAATAAGAAATTTAGCGCGCTTAAGTTAGTCCGTAAGGTAATTGTAATTGATAAATGTAAGATTATAGTTTAACACAAATTTATGCGCCCACGGGCAACTAGTCCACTAGAAATTAACGTATATATAATACTTTGCAACCTCACATTGTTAAAATCACATGTACACGATGTCTACACTTTTTTGTTCGTTTGTTAATATCTCACGTAAATAATGTCTATGATTTGTTATCTTTCATTCTTCTTTCTTCTAACTTCCCCATTTGTCAGGGTGTTCCGTTTTATCCCACATCAATAAATGCATTTTGAATATTTCCTTTAAATTATACCCTGGAACACCCATTTTTTCTATTCTCTTCTATCTTTCTCTTAGCAGGGAGCACTTTTTCCCCAAAATAAAGCCAGACGGCACAATTCCTCGTCTAGCTGGGTTTTTCCTCCCTGCACAACAATGTAACGGATAAGTATCAAAACCATGTTTTTTTTTCTTTCCTTCTTTTTGAAACTTGCAATATGCCAACAATGGCAATGGCAATTTTTTTTTTCAATGTCAATCTCCATTTTTACAATGTCAATGTCAGTGTTATATATATATATATGTACCTCCCATAACCCTCCCCTCTGAACACGAGCTGATCTCACACCTACACTTCAACACGACATCACCCATTCTATACGACGACGACGACGACGAGGAAGACACCAACAGAAGATACGAGGGGGCTTCAAGAACAACTACATCAACATCCCAACCTCAAGTTCCGTTCCCGTTAGCGAGGACGCGAACTAAATGGAGGAAGACGCTTGTAGAGCCCCCCAGGGTTCTGCATCCCCTGGAGGACATCCCCCCATCATCTATTCAAATCACCCTTAACTGGCAAATCTTGTAAGCCCAGAACACATCTATTAACACCGCAATGGCAGCTAGCCAGTATGGAAAGCTTAGCCAATAATTGCATCACTACCACAAACAGCGACACACAAATTAACTAGGTCATTTAGGCAGCAGAACGCTGACAGAACAACGCCGAAAGCTATAAAAGGGAGCCTTATGTAGGACAAGCTCTCTCAATTACCAGTCTTACAGTGCAGCGGCCGAAGGCTATCGATGTTATCATCAGAGGTGAGTCAGACGTGTTCAGATCTCCTGTATTTGTAACCTTTACCCACATATTGTACTTTTACATTGTGACCATTATTACATTCCCTAAAAGGGACTCATAATTCAACATCACAGACCAATAAACACTTGGTCTATACACTACACTCGTCTTACTATTTATACGCCTCTTTACGTCCCAACGCCCTTCCCTATTCCCGTCACGGTTAGACGTGACATACGGTAGCCCAACAGTGCTAACTCAGGTATCATTGTATTTCTCGCGGCGGCCCGACTGCTAAGAGCAGCGCGCGCCACATAGCTGACACGAGCACGTTCAGTTATATAACAAGCAGCCAGCTGGACGACCAGCACGTTGACCTGTACACCAAACTCCATCCCCTAAGATATATCTACATCCTTTATAGGAGCGCCCCCTAGTTCCTAACACTAAACAACACTCTACACTGGTCAGCTTACCCTGCTACGGGAAGCTACCCCCTTTTAGGCACTGCTTTATAAATTAACACAATAACTCTTCCTTTTAGATCCAACCACCCCCAATAAAGGGATCTAAAACAATAGGTTACAGTTGCTTTTACTCATGATGTCATATTCTCCTTGTTTTAAGCCTACACATTCCATGTGGAACCAGAAGGCTACAGGGACCATCGCATTCTATTCCTAATTTGTTAGTAACAAAATCTTGTTCACAGACTTTGCATTTATCCTCTACTTGGTTGTCCAGTATGTTCTTCGGTGGCGTCATATTTACTTCTCTGCGTTATTTCATCTTCGTTCAGTGTGCCTATAAGCTTTTCCAGGCCACTGTGACGTGCTTTCACGGTGCGTACAGGTGACTCGTTAGTGGCGTGTCGTTTGTTATTCATAGCTGTGTTCTAGTGTTAAAATGATGATTAGCCATAACTGAACGTACAATGTTAATACGCTATATCACTGAAATATTATCTCAGAGTCCGTGCACGTATTTGTACGAATTATCTCGTTCATATTTGATTTAATTTTTATATTATAGGCTACTCTTCATTCAACACAAAAACGTATGCTGAATTTTCTTGTACATAATATGCAGGCATATTTGGTGCTACATTTCATGCCAGCGTACTGCTTCCGCTTTCGATAGGGGGGCTCTTGGTTAACCTGAACGATTTGCAGATCGGCCCGCTTAACCTCACAATTGGTTTGGATTCACTTGTATATAATATTATAAATCTCACTGTAGTAGTTACATGTCCATTATTTTCTACAGATAAGCACACATCACAAACACTGAACACACTATTTTCACACTGTAGTATCCACAATCATGGAGGCAGCAATGTAAGATTATAGTAGGGCAAAGATGAACGTAATGTTGTTTGCAGACGATGTTGTGATCTGGGGCGAGGATGAGATGGAGGTACAAGAACAGGTAGACGTAATAAATGAAAAGATTGAGCAATGGGGATTGAAGATAAATGTGTAGAAGAGTAAAACAGTGGTGGTGAGTAGAGGTAAGAAAGAAGGAAAGGAGTAATCAAAGTAGGAGATAAGGAATTGGAAGTGGTGAAACACTTCAAATACTTGGGAAGTGAACTAACTGAAGATGGAAGACTAGATTTGGAAATTAGCAGAAGAATACAACTCGGGAGTGCTTTCTACCAACAGGTACGGAGACTAGTATGGAACAAGGATATACCAATTAAGGCTAAAGAAGTTATGTACAAAGCATATTATGTTCCTATAATGACATATGCAGCGGAAACCTGGACAATGACTAAGAGGGATGAGAGCAGAGTACATGCAGCTGAGATGAGATTCGTGAGAAGTATGGTCTAGAAATCGAGGAGAGACAGAGTGAGAAATGAAGATATAAAGAAAGAACTGGGAGTACAGAAACTAAATGACAAACTGGAGCAAAACCAGTTGAGATGGTTTGGACATGTCAAACGGATGAATGAAGTAAGGCTACCAAGACGAGCACTGGAACGACGGATGACAGGGAAGAGAGGTCGAGGAAGACCAAAAATGCGTTGGATGGACTCGGTGAAGAATAGCATTAGTAAACGGCACCTGGATTGGAACACTGTGTCGGAAGAGGAATGGTGGAACGACAGAACAAAGTGTAGAGGAACCATATTTGCCCCCACCCAGTGTCAGCTGGAAAAGGGGAAATGAACATGATTATGATGAGTATCCACAATACTGCACATAAACGGAGCACACTCACTTCACTTCACAAAGCTTCACTTCCAGATATTTATTTATTTATTTATTTATTTCATTGTGTTGTTCTAACTGGATACACATACAGTACATACTACTCATTCGTATTTCACAAACACCTTTAATACAAATTGACCATATGTCACGAAATTCAAACTGTTATTGGCGGTTTGCGTGATGCGTGCCTTATGTCCGGCTCCGTGGCTAAATGGTTAGCATGCTAGGCTTTAGCACGAAGTGTCCCGGGTTCGATTCCCGGCCGAGCCATCAGGGATTTTAATCTCCTGGGGTTAATTCCCGTGGCTCGGGGACTGCGTGTATGTGATGTCTTCATCATCACGCCCACGGGCGTCATCTAGAAAGACCTGCACTCGGCCTCTCTGGAGGCCACACGTCATTATTATTATTATTATTATTATAGATATTAAGAGATACAATCTTATTGGACAACTATTTACACCTTATTCTATTATCACAATATGAAAACTTAATTCTATAAATACAACATTACAGCTAGAAAAGAAAATATAATTAGCGCTCCTATACGCTAAGATATTCAACTACAGAATAATAATAATGGCACAGCAGATAAGCTTTCAACACTCTTTCAAAGGTCTTTATTTCTGGGGCCAATTTTTATATACTGCGGTAGTTTATTGTATAATGTAACTCCTGTGTGAAAAGTTCCTTCTTGATATATGCTTGTGTGCGTGCGAAATATGAATGTTTTGATTTTGTCTTATGTTATGCTTATGAACATCGTTGTTTGTTTTAAGAAAAACGTCTTTATTCATTACATTCTTTTTAAAAAACATAATACTTTCAAAGATATGAATGCAGGGCAGTGGTATACATGATTCTCTAGTGTTTACATTTGCCATAATTCTAATCACCCTCTTTTGTATCCTAAACGTGCTTAGTACATCTGGTGACATACCCCAAAATATGACCCCATATCTTAAGTAAGAATGGAAATAAGCAAAATATGTTATTCTTAATGTGTGCATGCTTGTGCAAGTTTTCAAAATACGTAACGTATATCATATCGCGTGCCCTTGGGTCGACTCCCGTCGGTCTTGCTAGTTCCTATTATTGTCGCGGCAGTACCGGCCCTGCTGGTATGGCCCTTCCTTTCCCTTCCCGTCTCTCCATCCACCATAGCATAGCTGATATGGCTGCCAACCAGAAATATTATATTGCATACAGCCCCTTGGTTCGTATCTCTCCAATTGATATGACCCTTCGTTCCTTCGTGGCACCGTCCCAGTGTTCATAGCTGGATTTCTGGTATTTCTGCTTACCTCCGCAGTGTTAGCCTGTTTCACGGCCAACTGGTTGCGTACCGGTAAGTGTGCCGTTGTTTCGTCAAGGTGTGTCAGTACCTCCTCCGCTTGTATGGCTGTCGTGACATTGCCCGCTATTAAGAACTGCTGAACTTGCGCGGGCAGCGGTTTCCCTATGGTCGTAACCATTTCTAGTTCATATGGTACCTGGTCCAAATCTCTTAGTCGCAGCATCTGTGATGTGAAATAGTCCGTATATCTGGTAGGTGTTGAAGAACTATATATTTTGCTGTATAACTCCATCCTGAGACTCTGCTGTATCGATTGACCCCAGTACTTCTTGAGGAAAGCTGCTTTAAAACTATCCCACGTGTCGAATGTGTACCGGAAACTCCGGAACCACGTGAGCGAGATCCCCGTCAATACTTTCTCCACTATTCTCAATTGTCAATTGTGGTGTATTATCTCTAAAGTAATTGTCTAGGTCCTTCACAAAAGATTTAGGTGTGACGCCGCCCACATCTAAGTCTTAGATGGACGATCGTCTTGAATACCACCGCCTGGATTATTTTATTCCCAGTGACATTTCCTCCGGTGTTGATGCAAGCCACGGGGAATACGAAATCCTTCGCCACTGTAGTTACTCATGGGCTGCTCGCCTACCTGACCCACTCCCCTCACTGTCTGGCCTATATCTGGATTGTCCGTCTCACTTCCGGCTCTTCCCCCTACGGCATTCGCAGAGTATTTACCCTTGCTCTAGTGTTATGATTTCACTCTTAATGAGCATACGTTCTTGCTCGTTAAACCTCATTACCATCTCCTGCTCTATTTCCTGCATTTTGCTCTGATTCTTTTCCAACTTCTTTATGACCACCGAACGATCCTCCTTGTTTTCGTTCTTGGCCTGCCACCACGCCCACTTAATTTCTTCTTGCAGTGTGGCATGTTTATCCTCCATTTTAGCCGCGGTCGCCTCCTGCCCATCTTCTATTTGATCAAGTTGATCGCCAATTGCTGCATTACTGTCAGGGATACTTTCTTTAACGACCTCCTGTTCCTCCTCTAAGACATTGCAGCGCTACGCCGTTTTTGATTCCATCTACCCCATGTCCTTGATTAATCCCGCAATGCTTTCGTCCATGGATATCATCCGTTCTTGCGTTTTATTGTTGTCCTCTTCGAACCGGTCAAACTTTCCCTGCAACACCGTCTGCGCCTGCCATATCCTTCCCGTGTTCAAGGTGTACGCGTTCTCTAATCACTGCATTTTCTCAGTCATGTTCCGCTCGCTCTCCATAATGGATTTGCCTAGTTTCTCCTCTATCGCCCTGATTTGTGTCATTTGTTCTATTGTGTCATTTTGCTATTTGTTAAGCTGTTCTGTATAACTGTCCTGTGTCTTAACCACCAGCTCCACTTGTTCCGCCTGTCTCACTTCCAACTGTCCTAATTGTTCTGCGGTGTATCTTCCGTCCTCGCCATTGCCTGCTCAATCACGGCACGAATTTTGTCCACTGACGCCAATGCACACGCACAGAAATACACCTATTGAGAAATGAGGGCATGCCTTAATAGGTAACGTTTCCTAGCCAGACCATACAACGCTACACTTATGCCCTTAAATAACGATCAAATCATATGCTTTAACATTACCCCGCAACAAAAGATCTTACTGACTGCCTATCTGAGCGCTGTCTATTCCAATTTATTATTCACTACTCCCCGTTAAACTCAGTTATTAATTTCAGTCACCTCTCCACTTTACTTATTACTTCCCCTATCAATAAATGGAGACATTAAGGTATGTTTTAACGTTGCGAAATGTAATCTACATTTGTTAACCAAGTCGTTTGAGATTTTTACCACAAAGCACACACCATTGGACTAAGATAGTCATATATTGAAATCAGTATTTTCTGCTTTATCTTCACAATAAAAAAATTGTTTAATAAAAAAAACACATCAATTTTCAAAATGTGATAAAATTTCCAAAAACTTTATTGCCAGGATTTTTAATTTACTAAGTTAAACTATACCCTTCATAGAATGTTGTGAACTAGGATCGTCAAATTATCATTAATAGATACGGAGCTAGACAATAAATTTGAAGAAAACGTTTAAAATTAATTAATTATAATAATTAAAATAATTATCAAAATAGTTTACTTCACCACATGAAAAACGTTCTAGTTTACAACATTCCCACATTCATTAGCCTTAATTTGATGTATTAAATAATTCCCTACCTCAACTGTAAGGCTATTTATGTTTATTTGAAGTATACAAAGTGTACAAGAATTTAATTTCAAGAAAAACATCACGGAAGTTTTAGAACCAAGTTGTGAACATAACACACTCACTTGGGCTTCTTAAAACTTGCCTGCTCCATAGGTTGGTCCCTCTATATCAATGATGATATTGTACTTGTCACTAACACTATTCGGCTCAATATTTACAGAAGACTATTGGGATTGTGAATTACAAGCCTTTACATTAGGCCTACCTTTTGATTCACTAAGTGACAAATATTTACCTTGACAAGTGATTCCGCGAGTCTCAATATGAGCCCTCTGACTGCATTAACTGGACCGGTCAAATAAAGTGTGCCCAACAACCAAATACCTCACCAGAAGCTGCCTTAGCTTCCTGGCCGAACGTCATATACATAATCACAGGGGCTGTACAAGCACCTCCTATGATGGACTCGCAGCATCCAGGGTTCGACCTCGGTCAAAGCCCGAGCTGACGAATCATTCACCTAAAATTCAGTGGGCATTCATCCTCCACCTAACATAACACATAAATCGCAGTCTCGTGGGCAAAAACTTCCACGTAGATAAATCAGGGCACACACACACATTTATCACGTCCAGTGACTTACCATACCACCAACGCTCATCCCATGCAAGATCACTGTTAGCCTTCAACTTAAAGATATCTCATAACAGATATAAACTGTAAAACTAAAATTGATGGGCGAACCTAATGGGTTCTTGTTGACAAATGCATACCTCACACAATAAACTCGCCTTATTTATTAAAATAGCTTGCCACGGTAGGTGAGTGGATAGCGTGTCGGTCGACTAACCCCAAGATTGCAGGTTCGCTCCTGGCCGTGGTAAGTGATTTTTGAAAGGCAGCAAAAATACAACACGCATGTCATACGATGTTGGCATGCCAAAGAATCCATTGGAATTCAGCAGGCCGTGTTCATAATGGCAAAATTAATCTCGGGAGATTCCGCCATCACAAAGTTCCTCATTTCTCTACTAGAAAGCACTATAGTGTTCAAGGAGCTTAGATATCTAACCTCCTTGAATTTCATAGTGATTCAAGGAACAACGAAATTCGACATGCAAGCTACCCTCTGGGTGTCAATTTACAAAGCTTGCACCCGGCACCCAAGGCCATACGATATTATTATTATTTATTTACTAAAATCTGATCAAATCAACGTCACCTCCCAAAAATCTATCATGACTTTACGTTAAATTAATATACATGCGCCGATGACCACACATCCATGATCTCGCTGAAAATGACATTAACTCGTGTACAAATATGAATACTGTACATCAGAGATGGGCACAATTCGGCTCATTGAGCAACGCTCCCGCTCCGGCAGGAGAATGAGCCGAGTATGCGCTCTCACCGAAGTTAACCTCGTAGCTGCTTGCACAGCTTGCCGTTACAAGCGGCGTATCACAACAGCTTTAAACTTGTGCGCTGTTTGTTGTGCATTAGATGAATAGATTATGGTGCTACGTATATATGTGTAATTATATTCCTTTTATTAGGTTCTGTGTACGAAACATAAATAATTACTTAAACAGCTGATAAGTACACACTCCTTTGTCCACTACCGATAGTCCTGAAACTACAATAAGCCAACCTAAGAACTTGTTTAGAACACGAGGAACGAAAACTTGCTTTAGGAGTACAGAAATAAATACACGGATAAATATAACTCACCATAAACAAAACATAGGCCTATGTGTTCTTATATATCTAAACTGTCATTCTGCAGATGAGGAGGTGTGCGTATCCTTTCACTGGAGTAGCAAGGGTTATATTTTGAGCGAGCGATCTTGCACTTGCATTTCGTGCCTTCCTTCGGAGGGGAAGTAAAGCCGGCGGTACCATCTCATAGATTTATGGCCTGTTAAAGAATTTTACACAAATTACACCTGTGTGAAACTAAATTGTATAGGATAAGAATGTAAACAACGCTCTTAGGTTGCTACGTTCGTTGCCAAGAACCGATTGCGGTGGTGTCTAGTAGCTAAGTTCTGAACTTGGCCTAGTAGTCGTTGACGATGGCGTTTGGCGGCAAAAGTAGGAACTATTTGATAAATTCACAGTTGCAGTCCTTACTTGAATTAAAAAAACAGATACACACACTAATACAGTCATCACAATTAACACCGGTTATCAGACAGATTCTACACACACCCTAAGTACACGGGGCTACATGACCGTGTTATCGAAAACCCTAAACTAAGGAACCAACCAACCAACTTGCAATTCGAAGAACGGCAGTGAGATGTGCGTCAGTTAGAGTGGCTTTTCGTGGAGATTTATTTATCTTAGTTAGAGAGAACTGTTTCTCACACAGAGTAGAGATATTATGCGACTGGGATACGTTTATCACAGCTATGTGTTGACAACATGGAGCAACGTTAACTACAGAACTATGTATAACATCAAGTACGTCTGCAATGTCAAGTACACATGTAACATTATGTAATTCACCATAATCTACATTTATGTATAACTATGTATAAGTACTATCTGACTACAAGCAATTATTATAATTCATCGAACACCTACATGAACTTTTCCAACTACAAGTGTGATTCAATCTACAATCTACAAATGTTATTTGCAACAATGAAGATCGATCGACAATATTGCTCAAATATGATCTGGAATTTCGAATGGAGTCGACGTAAGAAGTTTCATCACTTGAAGACAGAAGATGTCAGGGCAATTCCCGGCAAAAGCTTGAAACGTGGTATCCATGAACGAGAAGAAGATGCAGTTCGATGTCCGAAGTATGTTTAGAGTTTACCGGGGAGGAACCTCTTCCTTACCTGAGGGAGCAGCTTCAAGATTGGGGCAGACCTAGTTTCAACATCGTCTTCTTTAGAATTTGAAACATCTAGGTATTTTCCTAATACCTAATATGAACTTCAAGAGTCTACAACAAGGTAGAAGTGACCTGAATTCATTATAGTAGTTAGAGTATTTTGGTGGCATTTGAGCAATTATTTCTCCATATTTGGTGATGTACTTTCACTTCGACTTGTATTAATTTTATGCTTCGATATCATGTGAGATGGTTGTCTTTCTTCATCTAAACATGAGATTTCAACATTACAGTTTCTGAACTAGCATGATTAAATTATTTGGGAATTTATTTCCTCATTTAAAATTGTATTAAGTTAGTATTCAACGTTTTCGATTTTATTAAACTGATTTTCAGACATTTTTTGTCTTGGATGTCTATTTTAGTTCATTTTTCGTTAAAATGAATTGGGCATCTTATTGTAAGATGAAGTTATTAATAGGGGAAGAAATCTACGCGTGATATACTGTTCAATATCATAAATGTTATTAACATTCGTCCATCTGGCAAGTAATATTCGTCATGATTATGCTAAGAATTTATGAACACAAGGACATTCTTAAATGGAAGTACATTCATGATATAACAAACTATTTATTTTAGAGAAAGCATTGATCTTTCTTTAAATAAATTTTATTGAGACACATCTTCTCAGAAGATATTTTCAACCGACAGCAGGGAAGTTAGGATAATCCTATTCCAGTCGTGATTGATTTTTATTGGACACTTAAATAACATTGTTGCTATTTATACACAATTGGTAATGTTACGTTATATTGTCAACGTAATCTTGCAACAGTGTAATTTGAAGATAGATCAGTATGGTGAGAGGTATTAATGTATTTTTATTCCACGTTAGTAACAAGGGTTTAATGACAGAGTAACAAAACGGAGTCTACCTTCGGTAGGTCTTCCATAACCAACTTCAATTGTCGTTGCGAGAATGAAAGCTACGTAATAACTACAGATATTTTCTGGTAACAATGTAAGTAGTTGTATTGACAACACAAATGTGAAAGTTAGTTTGGATAATGTAAGTACTACCTGAAAGTTGATGGAACAAATGTAAGGGAGTTATGGGAAAGTATAGAAGTCTGCGAGGAGATATATTTGATGAAATACGAGGGTGTTTTCCGTATTAAGAGGTTAATGCATTGTAGTACTGTTGTGAAGGAAGTTTGGAACATTGTTATTTCTGAACTAGAATAAATGATAACTCAGATGTATGAGTATGTCAACGAAATTGAGGGGTAGATAGTCAATGTGTTGGCAGAAACGTATTTGGGAAATGAAATTAACCTTTGAATACTAATAATTATTAACAATTTATTAAACCGGAGTTGAGTGATAATCATATGCACTTATCTTAATTGATTGGCCATATTAGACTGATATAGACATTTAAACCCTAAATCAGCCTTGAAGGCATAGTAAACTTAAAGAAAGTCGGAGAGAGAAGATTAATATTTTTAATATTACAAATAACGAGTCAAGAGACCCTATAAACAATTAATCTTGAAGTGACAGACCGTTGTATATATTGTATATATTTATTTAATAGTTATTTAATTACGGTGTTTTTATTTTACGATAATAATAATTTTTACGCGTGACAAATATGTATAGAACGTTTGAGAACGTATGTTTTGTTATGAGAGTGCAAGTTTGTGTAATAGAAAGAGATTGAGTGAGACTTCTTCAGTTGCAAATGACGTAAGTTCTTTGATAGAGTGAATTGTTTTTATCGAGTGTATTTTTTATTATACTACTACATAAATGTGAAGGATTGTACGATGTTAAAAGAATTGAAATGATAGAGCCACTATGAAAGGGCTGTACCCAATTTTACGTGTTAAAATGAACGGACGTTTTGAACAGGTGTGAAACTACTAAGAGACTGTTATGATGCAACGGCGAGCTTATGTAACAGAGGAATGCGCAGGTGCTGACACAGCAGGGGTGAATGAATGAATGAATGAATGTGTGTCATATAATAAACGTGGCTTCCTGCTGTGGTCTCGACACTTATAAATATTTTCCGAGTTTGAAGAATGTCATAGTCAATGGGATTTTTGTATTTTTTGTTAAATGATCAGTAAACTGCTGATACGAGTGTGAATGTTATAATACATGCAGGAAAGTAATGTTTGGACTTTTTTCGTTAAGCAAACATTGTTTTTATATGGATTTTTGTTTATTTATATTTATTATTTTTATTAATAAATGTATTTCGTTCTTTTCTACGTCTTGTGTTGCGTGACTTATTTTAATCATAGTGGATATTGTTTTGTGGAATCCTGGAACAAGTAAGGTGCCCTTTAACCTTTTACGACCCGAGATTTTGCTAAGTGTCTCACTCTACCAACCTTTTATTTTTACTATATCGATAACACGATCGTAGATACTGTGTGTGATCATGAAGTGCTTGTTGATAGGATTTTCTGAGGGTTTTTCTAGCCGAGAACTTTCAAGATTCTGCGATCCAGCCGATCTTCGGATTCCCAGCAAGTGGCTTCTTGATTTATACGGGTACAGTACCAATGTTGTAATACAACCTGGAGTGGAATATCTTCTAGAAGGTTTCCCAGAGACAAGTCGGTTTGTATAAATTCAAGATAATTCCTACCTGTGAGTCTGGGAGCTATAAAACCACCCCCAATTATGTAGTCTCCCAGAATACCACACCAAATATTAACCCCCTAGTAGATCTGAACATGATGTGCTCGAACCCAGTGGGGGTTCACTGGAGTTCAGTACTGAAGATTGTGAGTATTGACGTTGGCATCATTGGCGAAATAGCATTCATCACTCCACAGAATATTCCTGGCATAATGTGGATCTTGTTGTAATGCAGCGGCAATTCTTCGGCAATATGCACATGGGCGCCCGCAGGACTCTTTCCAGGGAGGAGGGGGGCAATTTATAATGTTCATGTCATTAACCTGCGCCCCCAGTTTTCGTTTCATTTCTCATTTATTACCTGCTTCGTTAAATTCATTATTTGGCTGCTCTAAAACTGTTGGTTACTTTATGGTAAGAATGGGAGGAATATTTAGTTTTTAGTACCGAGTTTTTGTCCATTGAAGTTCGCTTTTCTTTTTTGTGATTCATTGCGAAAATGTTGAGTTCTTAAAAACAGGTGAAAAAAGTGGTACCACCATGTATTGACAAAAATAGTGGTAGAGCCATGTATCGACAAAAATTGTGGAATCACCATGCATCGACAAAAATAAAAAAATAAAGCAGTTCAAAAAAATTGGTAATGTAAATCCAGTTCACCTATTTTCTAAATAACAGGACATTTTTTCAGATTCCGGTACCGTATTTCTAAATCAATGAGTTAAATTAATCTGTGGAAATATCCCTGCATATGGTCTTCGGTGGCGTAGTTGGTAGAATGCTGACCAATGCCCAAGATCGCAGGGTCAAACCCAGTAAAAGTAGATTTTGAGAGCGAGATCCCTCAGTATGCCTTCCTTCGGAGGGGAAGTTAAGTCGGCAAGCCCATGTAATAGATGTATGGCATGTAAAAGAACCTTCCACTAACTACACTTGTGTGAAGCTACAATTTGTAGGTTAGATTTTGTCGTGACCTTACCTGTCCTGAGAGATGGTCTGGCTGGCTGACAGTGCCTCTGGTGTAGTTGACTAGCCGAGCGGTTACTAGATAGGGAGTTTGGATAGTTGGGTGGTCCCGGAACTAGCCGAAATGAAAGATGTTACTTCCTTGTAAATTACTGCTGTTTAATGAAGTACGGTATAGCAATCGTTGTATGTACACTATTTATAGTTACTTTGAATATACTGACGGAAGTTTACGCAGCTTGGTTCAGCTCTACTAAGTCTTACTTTTACTCGAAGTCTGGCTTGTCCCCACGGGACTGAATTCTAACACACGTTCAAGATGATGGCTGTCAGCTAAGAGCTCCCTTGTGCCATCTTGGACTTCATTATATCCAACTAGAAATGACCACAGTCCATCCCTCCGTCCACTGGTGCTGTGGTCAATTCCACTTCGACCACCCATTAAGTGCTGCCATCCCAGCTAGTGGTGTCCTCCCATACTAACATTCACATGATTGCTAAGTCCAACTAAATGAACTCGCCTTGTTATTCTGCTTCATTATGCAAATAAAGCATAGGCACCTTGGACTCGATTCTTGAACCAGTCAACAATTACAAAGTCTGAAAACTTCCTGTCATGAGCTTCTGGCTCATTCTTCTGAGAATAATAAGCATGACATTCTTATATACAGCTCTTACCAAATAATAATATCAATAATTTTACATGAGATTCTTACTGAACACCCGTCCTGGGTTCAAAACCTGGGAGGCTCCCAGTCACGACAATTTGATAACGCTCTATTAGTTCCAACGTTCGTCAAAAGGTGCTGGTTGCGATGGCATCTTGTAGTAAGGTTCGCAGCTAGGTGTCGTGGACGGCAGCATTTGTAGCAAAAGTAGGAACTACTTGAAAATTGATCGTCTGCAGTCCTTCTACCTGAATCATAGATAACACATACTAATACAGCCATCACAATTAACACCAGTTATCAGACAAATTATACACACACCCAAAGTACACGGTGATATATTACCGCGTTGTCGCAGCCCCTAAACTGAGGAACCAACCAACCATCCCTACATATGAATCGGCCTAATAATTCAAGTAACACTGAATCCTAAGATCTACTATCGGATTTTTTATTATGGATACTCGAGTTTAGGCCTTAATTACAACCAAACCAACAGACCTATTGAAGAACGAGTTATACCAATATTTTCCTTGTTTAATTCTGCGTTAGACTATATAAGCCAATTATTTTCAAGTTTATTAATTATTTATTTATTTGTGGTTGTATGAAAAATTGTCCGTGTTTTTAACGTCTTTTCTTGGAACCGCTCACTTAAAACTATATACATGGAAAACTACTTGGCTGAGGGTAATGAAATTTTTATATGTGATAGGCACAAGTATTGGTAGTGGAAATCTCAAGTTTCAATTTTTTTCAACTATCCGATAAAAAGTTCTTATACCTTTTCTGACGTAACGTTTTCTCAGCCCAGGATAAACGTACAGCAGGAAACTTGGTCTCATTTTGAAGCTCTCATTCGTGATTATCGGAAACTACGACCACTGTAAACGTACAGTGTTATGACGAATTTATGAAGAGTAATATTAATGGGAGGTTTTGTGCGTTCCGGCCCTTGCGATTAAAAGCGAGCGGGCTTGTGAAATCCGGTGCAGTGTTGCCGCGTTAAGTTGCAGTCCTCGCGGCTCGCAACGAACGAACACTGCTTTAAGTTTCCTTTCAATCTTTTATTTTATTTCCTCGTACAAATTACATTTTCCATCACCTTTTTCACATAGGGCTTTAGACCTTGAATGGCAGGTTTAAAAGTGGGTTGTCTTCCTAATTTGGAAATGTCAGACTACACAATTTTTACATGGGCTATCTACATTATTTACATAATATATTTACAATATTTAATTCAGTCAGTATTCTTCGTCTGAAGAATGGCTCTGTTCCGATTAATCAGAACTGCTGGCATTCATGTTAATTATGACCTGCTCGAAATGAGGGACATTTTCAGACAGGCCATCTATCCCCCAGTAGTGGTCTTCAATTATTTTAGCGTGTTTAATACATTGTTTCCAGAGTTCAGGAGCAACGGTAAGCAAGGCTTCTCGGCATAAAACATTCATTGCTTCCATACTTCTACCATTTTGTAATTTGTTAGCGCAAGTTCGCCCTCAGACAATGGTGGTCTCTGAGGCATTTGGATGTGATGTGGCATATCAGTAGTAAACAGGAAGACTGAAAATAGCATGTGTACATAGCCAGGTGACTCGCATTCCATTACACAACTGCCCGGCAACGCTGCACTCGAATTCACAGGCTCGCCCACTTTTAATCGTACGGGCCGGAACGCAGAAAACCTCCCATTAATATTGAAAATGAAAATCCACAGCCTGCTTCCAGTCTCCGACCGGGTCAGGAATGGAATGAATGAAGCCCCCATCTAGCGGCGAGGATATGAAGTGTGCCGGCTGCCGAAGCCTGTCGCACTCCTCTGGGGCAATGATTAAATGAATGACAGATGAAATGAAATGATAGTGAAGAGTGTTGCTGGAATGAAATTGTGACAGGGAAAACCGGAGTACCCGGAGAAAACCCTGTCAGCCTCCGTTCTGTCCAGCACAGATCTCACATGGAGTGACCGGAATTTGAACCACGGACCCAGCGGTGAGAGGCCGGCGTGCTGCCGCCTAAGCCACGGAGGCTACCCCATTAATATTACTCTTCATAAATTCGTCATCACACTGTACGTTTACAGTGGTCGTAGTCTCCGATAATCTCGAAAGAGAGCTTCAAAATGAGACCAAGTTTCCTGCTGTACGTTTATCCTGGGCTGAGAAAACATTACGTCAGAAAAAGTATAAGAACTTTTTATCGGGTAGTGGAAAAAAATTGAAACTTGAGATTTGCACTATCAATACTTGTGCCTATCACATATAAAAATTTCATTACCCTAGCCAAGTAGTTTTCCATGTATATAGTTTTAAGTGAGCGGTTCCTAGAAAAGAGGTCAAAAAACACGGACAATTTTTCATACAACCACAAATAAATAAATAAATAATTAATAAACTTGAAAATAATTGGCTTATATAGTCTAACGCAGAATTAAACAAGGAAAATATTGGTATAACTCGTTTTTCAATAGGTCTGTTGGTTTGGTTGCAATTAAGGCCTAAACTCGAGTATCCATAATAAAAAATCCGATAGTAGTTTGTACTGGCCGTTACAGTAGATCAGTCATGATTTTCGTCTTTAGGCTGTGAGCCTATTAAGAATATTTCGGATTGCTCTTCTTAGCACAATGAAACTTGAACGAAGTCATAAATTGTATTGTACGTAACTCATAATTGCGACACCCATGGTTATAGCAAATTTTCGTTTGAGAAAGAGAATATTTGGTTTGATTTTTGCTCACCGTTAAGTAAAATATATAAAACTCGCTAAATCACGTACTTCTTACATAGTCGCTTTGATAGCGATATGGACATCGCAGGATCATTTAGCTATTATGAATTTGTAATTAAGAATGTCATCAATATTAGTCTCCCTTCCGATACTATACAAGGCTCGGGAAGCTCTCACACAGACACCTTCTCTCTGGCTCATCTAGCACTCCACAACCGTACGACACCGGAGATCTCAATTCTAATGTGTAATACATCCCTCCTTCAATCTTCATAGTTGCAGTGATATTGTAGTTCAAGTGCTCCCACTCTCCAAGCATAACCATTTCCGGCGCCATATTCGACCCAGCGGGAAATTTTACGCGCGTACATTTATGATCCATATACCAGTGAACTGCGTACTTCCAGCGACTTTCAAAGTTCTGATAATATCTTCTTATAATTTTTTGCAGTATTCCAAAAAATAAAATGTATTTTTAATGGCCTAAATATAATAATTTGATTATATTAATTAGGCTTCGACAATCCCTCCTTCCATTAAAAACCTATTCTCATTTGCTGTCTTCTCATGTCCAATAGCATAATTTATAATAATAAATTGCTTCAAATCGTGGCAAAATCCTTGTCACTACGCGTCCATGACCTTGTCACGCGTGACCGAGCATCACAAATCACATAATTAAGCCTCGACTCGGCTGTAGCTCGCCAACAAAACTCGTTCTGTCACAATCCTGTGACACTTTACCAATGTTAAATGTTATCATGGGCATGGAAATATATAACCATTTTTGTCAGAAATAATTCAAATTTCGGGTACAGTACCAGCATGATGATGCTCCACCTCTCAGCTTCCAAACCGTTACGGAATATGTGAATGCACGATATCCTGAACGGTGGCTAGATCGTGGAGGACCCTCGCAGTAGCCACCAGAATCGCCTGATCTAACCCCTCTGGACTTCTTACTGTGAGACTATATAAAATCAAGAGTCTACGAAACGGCGCTAGAAAATGTTGATAAATTAAAACAATGCATTGGTGAGTCCTGTGTTACAGTGATACCTGAAATGTTACGACGTGTCCATGCAGACACTGCCAGATGTGTTCAGCATTGTATTCACCAACAAGGACATGTCTTTGAGCATATTCATTATGAAAAGCTGTCCTAGTGCGACATTTTAATTTATTTTATTTTCTAAGCTTTGATTCAATAATATGTAGGTTTTTGTCCTTATAGCACGAAATGCTATTATAGAGAGGAATTTCTGTAGCCTACATGTAAAAAATAATGCGCTATTAAACTTTCTTTTCTGCAGCTTTTGCGTATTTACAAATGAACCCTGTTAATTACAGAAATAGCTGTTTGCAAAGGAGTGTTACAACTTGGTATACAATATGTTGAATGTTGTGCAACAAATTAGCAGTCATTTTATTAGGCCACACAAGTACTGTAATAGGATTCCTATTTTTTAGCCTACTTTTCACATTTTGCAAAAATGAGCAAAAAGTAGACTTAAGAAATCGATCCGGCCAAATGTGTGTCTGTCTATCTGTGTGCGTGCCTCCCCCCCCCCCCCCCCCCCCCCCCCGCTATCAACTCCTAAACGGCTGCTGCAATCTAAACTAAATTTCGTAGGAGTAAGGATCTTTACCTGAATATCTCAAGGCCATGTTTGAAAATTAGATCAGTGCTACTGAGCCCGATAGAGGAGGTATTCCGGGTACCATCCGCCGAAAAGATGGCACTTCGAAATACCACGCCCTTCGAAACCAAACTTCTGAGGATCGGGTGCATTTCTTTGTAGGCTTGCTCAGCACGAGAGGCTTGATCCAGGGGATCTGGGTCATTGGGCAGGGAAACAGTCATAGACGCCCAAAGAAATACATCCGAAAAAAACAAAGCTAGCATTAAAAAGAGATCCAGTCTTAAGTTAGATTCGTGCATGATTTATTCACATAGGACCCCTAATCATTTCCGAGGGTCGAAATCGGCTAATCCGCTAATCTAAATACAATCATGAGTCGTCCTTAGTTTGACGTTAATGACCCCCGCGAAATCCTAGTTACCTGAAGAGAATAGCAAAGCAAACTAGGCGCATGGCACACGAATAATTAACGCGTAGCAAATTTACAAATAAATGACTCGGCAGAATTTACATTTAACAGCTAGCAAGTACAATCCCTAGGTTAGGATGGTACCACGTTCACATTTAAATTACATTTAAAGTTTATCTAATGTTTATGTGAACGAAAGTATTACGACGAGATGCGTCCTAAATAAATGCTTATTACCAATGCTAATGATAGTTTGACCACTGACTATAAAAAAACCATTGCATAAACACTCTTATGTCTAATAAGGAAACAATGGGATAAATACACTTGGGAATAAAGTAAACACTCTTATGCTGGCCTACCTTCGCGAATTGACATACTGTTTGTAGTCAATCGTCATCTGAGGCATGTAAGTTACGTTGGCAAAGCGCGATTACAATTGCGTCTTACAAGCTTTAGATCACGCGGGCCACAAGTTACTGATTATTGTTCCCGGAGATCCAATGTCGTCGATACAAGTAGTGTCAGCTTATTTAAAGTCATCTCCCACATGGAAATGGATTGAAGTCACGGTGTCGCTAACAACAAGCAAATGGTTGTAAAATTGTAGCTGTAAATTATTTATATTAGTTAATTAATCCGTTGGTTTAGGATAATTATGCTCTTGATTTATGTCGTAGGTTTAAATGTGGTTTAGTTGTATTAATGACACCAGTCGTAGGCTGCAATAGGTGATCTCACTGGAGTTTCACTCAAATACCTTGACTTCAACAAGACATACAATAACACAGGTTAGCGCGTCTTACCCCAACTGCGCGCGGCATCGGTCGTCTTAGCCTCAGCACAAGATCGCCGGAATAAACCAAGGGTAAGGCGGACATTCATTCCGTCCTGCCAAATACCAAATAATGTGTTCACGGACACAACAATTACACTGACTAGCCTAATTTATACAAAGCTGGGTCAATTAACATGATATTTTAAACCTTTCTACAACATGCCAGATGAAGCAAAGTCATCGGCTCAAACATTTAAGGAATTCGCATAAGCGTGCGTTCAGTTGCTCATAATAATAAAAGGTGTTGACAGCTCCCAAAGCTGCTCTCAAAGCAAGGTTATTAATACCTGTGACCTTCAAAATTTCCTAGGCTTGTGACATAAGTTAGCACACAAAAAAAAGTCAATAAAAAGTCGTCTCTCTCTTGTTTCTCGAGTAAACCGGTTATCAGCTGTGCATGCAAGCAAGTCTCATGGCTTCGCTTACAGCTCATAGCATAGCAAAGAATATTGCTTTTAAAATGATCATTTATAATCCTGTAGGAGCACGAATTAAAGTCCTGTAGTGCTCAATAGATTATCTAACAATGTCTCATCACTTCCCTAATAGTTTTTCCTGGGAGTACATTCCCTTCAAAAATATATAATGTAGAATAATGTTCAAAGAGTAGAAATAGTAAGACATAACACTTGTGCATTCTAACTGCACTGATATCCGAATATATGTCACTCGTTCAATGTACATGTAGGATTTGATAAGTGTGGTCTGGCATTCTCCACAACAAAAATTAAACATCTCACTACTGCTGTGATGTTTTAAAATGATACGAGATCAGTTAGCTCCTCAGCCTGACAGTATATGAGTTCGTTCCTCTCGAACTTCACGTGGTAAATAGTACTCACAAAAATGATAAATAAATAGTACAAGAACATTACGGCAACGGTCGGCCGAAAAATGATACGGGAATAAACTCTCAAATTAAATAAGGGACCTGACTGTGGGATGTCCCCTAACTCTCACAGAAGTCTACATCTCCTGTAGTTAAATATGTAATTTACTTTGACATAAAATACTCTGAAATACATGAGAATCGCACCGGCCGTATAGTACACGGACTTGTGGTGTCTAACAGAAATATTGTCCCAGTACTAAAGAAAGAAAATACACACATTTCCTACCTAAGAGGTCAAATATCGTTGCGTTTCGGCTCAAAAATATAATGCAATCACTACTACCTCAACCTGGACAAACTTCGTACAAGGTTTCACATGACTCACGGTTACTTTATGTGGTAGATCACCTTCCAGAACTCCCATAGGAAGGGGTTAAATGCTTCCAAGGTTCCAAGCATTTTTATAATGGGTAAGGCTATGGATTTAAGCCTGTCCTCGTGGTCCTCTGTTAGCAAACCGTAAATGGTTTGTACGTAGTAGTGTCGGCTGGACAATTCCATGGTGTTGGCGTATTTCGTTGGTGTTACCCTCACATGGTAGATTACACCTTCATGATGATCTCACAATATAGTTGCAGAAATATAAGCACGTGGTGCGTAATGGTAATCATCGTGGTCAAAATAATATTCACTGATTCTAATTAACGAACAGGATATAAAATACTCACTGGCTCTAATATTTGCAGGTTATTCAAATGCTCTGCTTTACCTGCCACAGATTCTACTCTACCAGCACGTGGTAAATCACTCACAGATTTTACAAAGTCGAAATCACGAAGAATCTGGATAATCACTGTCGCGTACAAGCGATAATCAGGTTTATCATAATTCAATTTTATATTAGCACTCACTGGGTTACAAGACGTTGTCGTAAGATTAATATTTCACGTCTTAGGAAAATGTTACCCTCGTCTGCCTTCAGACGGTCGTCGTGGTTAGTGAAAATTGAAGTATTCACACAATCAAATTCATACTTTCACTATTACGTCGCACTGGCTTCACTAAGCCAAAATATTACTGTGCGTTGATTAAATTATATAAATCAGCTCGATGGCTGCAGATTATTGTCTTCCCAAATGTGGCGTCTTCGTACGCCTCTAATGGCCTTCGTCTATTAGACGGACAATCGACACAAAGCGTCCAGCCTCAGCGGACTATCAAAACGGTGTGTTTCGTGCATAGCACGGCTTCCTGATTCCAAGGAAGTAGTCTAGTCCAAACAATGATTACCTTCATAATCCTCCGCGTGTCTGCGGTGAAAAATACCTTTACCTTAAATTGATCTACCATCTCCAAAAGGCATAGAAAATGGCAAATTAAGCAGAATTAAATATTTCAAGCTCCTGAGATATGTGGCATAACAATAGTGAGTAATATATCTCTAGGAGGAAAATAAGCTGTCCTCTCCGAAGTCAAAATAGTAAATTGTTCATGAGGAAGCTTTAGCGTGTGTTCTATAGAACTGAGCATGTAAAGTAGATATGCTCTCAAAGAAATATTTGATGCATGAGCCTTGGCGGGCTCATATATCCCTCCGTTGTTTAAAATAAAAATGTGGGATTAGCATTTTTATTTACCATCAAACCATTCTAGTGATCATAATATTTCTTTGCATCAGTGTCCTCCTGTTCCAATACAGGGTTTAAATTCTCCATCATCAGCGAGTCGTTCGTCACTCGTCGAAAAAATTAATTCAGTACTCTCATTGGGCTTTAGTGTTCCTCGAACAAGTCGCCAAATCCTTCTCCATCCGGATCTTGGAGTCGACGCGACGTTCCTTACGTAGTGTTCGGGTCATACCATCTTGGAATCTGTCCCACTCATCCTCTGCGCTGGTTATCAACAATCCAACGTCAGCTGTAGGACTTCTCTTACATTGTTCCTGGGCTTTTGATTTTCCCTTGGGTTCCCTCGAAGCTTGATCTTCTTCTTGATCTCTAATTTCTTGTAGTTGTCCGATATATTCGCGACTTTCGCGAGCGGCACCTCTCCAGTCTCTATCTGGTTGTCTTCTGGGATCGCGGTCTCCGCGGTAACCTCCACTATAACGGTAGTCAATTCGAATGCTGCCGGACTGCCTATTAGGCGGGTTGTCATTACGATTGTTGTTATCCCTCCGATCGTTATCGTTACTGTCGCTATTTTCTGATTGACGTCCCCAGAATCCACGATCGTTCTGTTGTTGTGGCCTCTCATAGGATCGGGGATTCCAAGGTCGTCTATCAGGTCCTGTTTCATTCCTCCTGTAGGGCTCTGAAATGACTTGAGCTGGTTTAGCTGTCTGCGAGACTTTGTCAATCGTCGTGACATTAACCTGACGATTTTCTCCCCTCGATCTGCGGTTCGAGATTTGATCGTTTGTACTATCGATCCTACGGAGAATTGAGTCACATTCGATGAATGTGGTAGCGTTAGCAGCTATCAGCGTACGCTGGACATCAGCCGGATATTGCTTCGTTATCGTCTGAATCAATTCAGGCTCAGATAACGGTGGTTGAAGCCACCTCAGTTTGGATAACTGAGTCGCGGAGTAGTTAGCATACTTCGACGGTTGGGTAGTGCTATAACGCTTCGTGTACATACCTGTACGGATACTCTGTTGTATATCTCCGCTCCAGTATGTTCGAAGTAACGCTTCTTTGAAGTCCTGGTACCCACTGAAATCGTACCTAAAGGCACGATACCAGGTACTTGCTTGACCTGTCAGCAGTCGTTCTATTACTCGCAGTTCTCTCTCAGGAGTTACCATAGTGTCACGAAGGTATGATTCAACGTTCAGCAGGAACTCGACAGGAGTTACGCTGCTTCCAGTTCCAGAGAACTGTGCTGCTTGCTCATCCTTCTGCCTAATGATCATAACATTAGTTCCTTGGTTAATCTGTCTCATGGGTGTGAAAATAGGCGCATTGAAATTCAATGGAGCAGGTGGATTGGCCTGCATGCCTTCGCTGTGTATAACAGTCGGTTGCGCTTGAGCGTTAACATTCACGTTCAAAATTTCAATGTGAAGTAAGTTTTGGTCCAAATTAGCTGTGTTAGGAGTGCTCTGCTGCTGAGCCCCCACCATAGCTTTAAGTCGCTCCTCCACTTCTTCAATAGCGGGTGCATCTAGTGCCTGCAGTGTTAAGTCACTGATTTGCTCTTGAAGCCTGTGTATTTCGCCTCGTAGTTTGGTGTCTACGTCGCAAACTGCTAGTCTTACATTATTGCTGAGCGTAAGGTGCTCTGTTATTACGATCTTCTCTAGTCTGTGTCGCAGGAAATCCACGTCATCCTTTACATCCTTTACGATGACATCAAAATGAGTCTTCTGCTCTTCCGCTTCCCTGTGTACGGTGGCGATGTCTATCGTTATCTCTTCCCTTAGGGTAGCTACGTCTCCAGACACTGTCTGTACGGTTGTATCCAGTTGATCTAACCGGTCTTGTACCTCTGTCCGGTTTGTCGCAAGGTCGGTAGTTAGAGTATTTATCTGTTCGTTTATCTCTTTATGGTGCCTCACCATATCTACACGAACTGGTGCTAAGCCTGCTAGTAGGTTGGCATTGGACTCGGCCCTTTGAGTCTCCATATCGGTCCTTACTTGTTCGAGCTCTTTGTTAAGGTTAGTGAGTGTGGTAGTGTTGGTTTCAACATCCTTCCTAACTGCTACCAAATGAATGTGTTAGCTCCTACATTTAACCTAATGCGGTCTATGTCCTCTCGCACATCATTCAATGCTGCAGTGCTTGCTAATAAATTAGTATTCGTTATGTTGAGAGTTTCGGCATTGTTGCCTAGCTCTCCCCTGACATCATTGAGTGTGACATTAGAAGCCTCAACATCACCTCTAACAACATTCGCATCTCCTTTAACAACCTCTAAGGCGGCTGTGTTATTACCTAGGTCTTCCCTTACTTGGCTCAGGGACGCTGTGTTATTACTAGGTCATTGCGCACTGTGCCTAGGTCACCTCTTACTGTGCCTAATACTTCCCTAACTCTTTCTAGGTCACCTCTCACTCCACCTAAATCAGCTCTTATCTGGGCAAATGAGGCGTTAATGTTCGTCATCATCCCATCTAGGACTCGTCTCAACGATTCCTCATCAATCATAATACAGTTGAGAGAAAGAGAGGGAATTACCTCCGAAATACTACCACTACACCAATACAGGAAAGTTTGTCCAAGCCGAAAGCCTTCCTGTGAATAACCATCACGAACTACTGCTGGACTCAACGCAGAAAAACAAGTTACGTTACATGGTAAAAATACCAACAAGCAAAAACATAAGTTACATTTACTAAGGATAGAGCATTAGCAAGTCAAACACGTAATGATTTTTAAATACAATATGCTCTACCCCCCTGATCTGATATCAAAGAATGCCAGGTGGCTATCGAAACAGCTGTACGACTTCTCCATTCGTACCAGTCCAGTTCAACTGCCTATAAACATGACATTACTGATCCTCAGAAACGAGAAACTGATGGTTTCCGTAAAAACATCGGCCATACCAGGTTGGTGTGCCATTTAAAACGAAGTGTATGAGCCCGTTAGAGGAGGTATTCCGGGTACCATCAGCCGAAAAGATGGCACTTCGAAAGACCACGCCCTTCGAACCCAAACTTCTGAGGATCGGGTGAATTTCTTTGTAGGCTTGCTCAGCACGAGAGGCTTGATCCAGGGGATCTGGGTCATTGGGCACGGAAACAGTCATAGACGCACAAAGAAATACATCCGTAAAAAAACAAAGCTAGCAATAAAAAGAGACCCAGTCTTAAGTTAGATTCGTGCATGATTTATTCAAGACCACTAATCATTTCCGAGGGTCGAAATCGGCTAATCTAAATACAATCATGAGTCGTCCCTAGTTTGACGTCAATGACACCCGCGAAATCCTAGTTACATGAAAAGAATAGCAAACTAAGCGCGTGGTACATGAATAATTAACGCATAGCAAATTTACAAATAAATGACTCGGCAGAATTTACATTTAACAGAGCAAGTACAATCCCTAGGTTAGGATGGTACCACGTCCACATTTAAATTACATTTAAAGTTTATCTAATGCCTATGAGAACGAAAGTATTACGACAAGATGCGGCATAACTTAAACAAATGCTTATTACCAAAGCTAATGATAGTTTGACCACTGACTATATAAAAAAACATTGCATAAACACTCTTATGTCTAATAAGGAAACAATGGGATAAATACACTTGGGAATAAAGTAAACACTCTTATGCTAGCTTACCTTCGCGAATTGACATACTGTTTGTAGTCAATCGTCATCTGAGGCATGTAAGTTACGTTGGCAAAGCGCAATTACAATTGCGTCTTACAAGCTTTAGATCACGCGGGCCACAAGTTACTGATTATCGGTCCCGGAGATCCAATGTCGTCGATACAAGTAGTGTCAGCTCATTTAAAGTCATCTCCCACATGGAAATGGATTGAAGTCACGGTGTCGCTAACAACAAGCAAATGGTTGCAAAATTATAGCTGTAAATTATTTATATTAGTTAATTAGTCCGTTGGTTTAGGATAATTATGCTCTTGATTTATGTCGTAGGTTTAAATGTGGTTTAGTTGTATTAATGACACCAGTCGTAGGCTGCAATAGGTGATCTCACTGGAGATTCACTCAAATACCTTGACTTCAGCAAGTCATACAATAAGACAGGTTAGCGCGTCTTACACCAACTGCGCGCAGCATCGGTCGTCTTAGCCTCAGCTCAAGATCGCCGGAATAAACCAAGGGTAAGGCGGACATTCATTCCGTCCTGCCAAATACCAAATAATGTGTTCACGGACACAACAATTACACTGACTAGCCTAATTTTACAAAGCTGGGTCAATTAACATGATATTTTAAACCTTTCTACAACACCCTAGATGTAGCAAAGTCATCGGCTCAAACATTTAAGGAATTCGCATAAGCGTGCGTTCAGTTACTCATAATAATAAAAGGTGTTGACAGCTCCCAAAGCTGCTCTCGAAGCAAGGTGATTAATACCTGTGA
This sequence comes from Meconema thalassinum, assembly GCA_946902985.2. Taxonomy (NCBI): domain Eukaryota; kingdom Metazoa; phylum Arthropoda; class Insecta; order Orthoptera; family Tettigoniidae; genus Meconema; species Meconema thalassinum. The sequence goes on from OX336388.2 coordinate 743,699,017, forward strand.
CCTCCAAAATTTTCTAGGCTTGTGACATAAGTTAGCACACAAAAAAGTCAATAAAAAAGTCGTCTCTCTCTTGTTTCTTGGGTAAACCGGTTATCAACTGTGCGCGCAAGCAAGTCTCATCGCTTCGCGTGCAGCTCATAGCATAGCAAAGAATAGAGCTTCTAAAATGTTCATTTATAATCCTGTAGGAGCACGAATTAAGGTCCTGTAATGCTCTACAAATTATCTAACAATGTCTCATCACTTCCCTAATAGTGTTTCCTGGGATTGCATTCCCTTCAAGAAGATACAATGTAGAATAATGTTCAAAGAGTAGAAATTGTAAGACATAACACTTGTGCATTCTAACTGCACTGATATCCGAATATATGGCACTCGTTCAATGTACATGTGGGATTTGATAAGTGTGGTTTGGCATTCTCCACAACAAAAATTAAACATCTCACTTCTGATGTGATGTTTTAAAATGATACGAGATCAGTTAGCTCCTAAGCCTGACAGTATATGAGTTCGTTCATCTCGAACTTCACGTGGTAAATAGTACTCACAAAAATGATAAATAAATAGTACAAAAACGTTACGGCAACGGTCGGCCGAAAAATGATACGGGAATAAACTCTCAAATTAAATAAGGGACCTGACTGTGGGGTGTTCCCTAACTCTCACATAAGTCTACATCTCCTGTAGTTTAAGATGCCATTTACTTTAACATAAAATACTCTGAAATACATGAGAATCGCACCGGCCGTATAATACACGGACTTGTGGTGTCTAACAGAAATATTGTCCCAGTACTAAAGAAAGAAAATACACACATTTCCTACCTAAGTGGTTAAATATTGTTGCGTTTCGGCTCAAAAATATAATGCAATCACTACTACCTCAACCTGGACAAACTTCGTACAAGGTTTCACATGACTCACGGTTACTTTATGTGGTAGATCACCTTCCAGAACTCCCATTGGAAGTGGTTAAATGCTTCCAAGGTTCCAAGCATTTTTATAATGGGTAAGGCTATGGATTTAAGCCTGTCCTCGTGGTCCTCTGTTAGCAAACCGTACATGGTTTGTACGTAGTAGTGTCGGCTGGACAATTCCATGGTGTTGGCGTATTTCGTTGGTGTTACCCTCACATGGTAGATTACACCTTCATGATGATCTCACAATATAGTTGCAGAAATATAAGCACGTGGTGCGTAATGGTAATCATCGTGGTCAAAATAATATTCACTGATCCCAATTAACGAATAGGATAAAAAATGCTCACTGGCTTTATTTGCAGGTTATTCAAATGCTCTGCTTTACCTGCCACAGATTCTACTTTACCAGCACGTGGTAAATCACTCACAGATTTTACAAAGTCGAAATCACGAAGAATCTGGATAATCACTGTCGCGTACAAGCGATAATCAGGTTTATCATAATTCAATTTTATATTAGCACTCACTGGGTTACAAGACGTTGTCGTAAGATTAATATTTCACGTCTTAGGAAAATGTTACCCTCGTCTGCCTTCAGACGGTCCTCGTGGTTAGTGAAAATTGAAGTATTCACACAATCAAATTCATACTTACACTATTACGTCGCACTGGCTTCACTAAGCATAAAATATTACTGTGCGTTGATTAAATTATATAAATCAGCTCGATGGCTGCAGATTATTGTCTTCCCAAATGTGGCGTCTTCGTACGCCTCTAATGGTCTTCGTCTATTAGACGGACAATCGACACAAAGCGTACAGCCTCAGCGGACTATCAAAACGGTGTGTTTCGTGCATAGCACGGCTTCCTGATTCCAAGGAAGTAGTCTAGTCCAAACAATGATTACCTTCATAATCCTCCGCGTGTCTGCGGTGAAAAATACCTTTACCTTAAATTGATCTACCATCTCCAAAAGGCATAGAAAATGGCAAATTAAGCAGAATTAAATATTTCAAGCTCCTGAGATATGTGGCATAATAATAGTAGTAATATATCTCTAGGAGGAAAATAAGCTGTCCTCTCCGAAGTCAAAATAGTAAATTGTTCATTAGGAAGCTTTAGGGTGTGTTCTATAGAACTGAGCATGTAAAGTAGATATGCTCTCAAAGAAATATTTGATGCATGAGCCTGGGCGGGCTCACTACAAACTGCTGAAAAATCGCAATTGAAATTTGAGCTCCATGTTGGAAATCTTGGAAGGTGTGAATGGGAGCTATTCCAGAATTGGCACATTTATAGACAATAATATTTTAGTTTAATTTCCGGGAGGCCATGCATGAAAGTGCTGCCAAAATGATTATAAGCCTGATAATAGGCCCTATGTTTAAATGCACATACCTTCTACACTATCAATTCGATTTCAACCAAATTTCGTATGTGCTATGTGTACATAAACAGATATGACTGAGCTATCTCTATTTTTTCTCCGAATACCAATATATCAGACAGTATGCTGGCTGACGGCTTTAAACTATGCACACGTATAGAACCTGACATTCTATATTAATTTGGAGTAACTTATATACGGCAGTGATGGCAACATGATTCTATGCTTGTTGATAAACTCATTTTTAAAATGCATGTAACTTCTATACTAACAAATGAATTTCATCCAAAATTGGCAAACCAAGAGATCATAATATTTCTGACTTTTTGTGTCGAACACAGTAGAACAAATATGATTTTATGCGTCTATAGATCCAATGTCTAAGTGCATGTAGGCCTAACGTCCATTTTACTTCAACCAAATTTTGCATTCTGTACCTTAAGAGGTGGAACTAAGAATATATTAAGTCACCAGGGCTGCCAACTGTAGTGCTCTATTAGGCTACATTATGCCAGGTATATTTCGAACTAATTAGAAATGTCGATATTACCAACTTAATTTCGTAGTTATACTACAGTAGATAGGTCCATATAGATTAATAATTGGCATGAATCTTAAATTTTAAGAAATGTAGGCTTTTTAGTTCGTCACTGAACTTCTTGTTAGCCTACTTTTCACATTTTGCAAAAATGAGGAAAAAGTAGACTTATGAGATCGATCCGGGAAAATGTGTGTCTGTCTGTCTGTCTGGCTGTGTGTGTGTCCCCCCCTATCAACTCCTAAACGGCTGCAGCAATCAAAACCAAATTTAGTATGAGTAAAGATGTGCACCGGAATATCTCACGTCCATATTTGAAAATGATGTCAGTGCTACCAACTGCTGAAAAAACGCAATAGAAATTTGAGCTCCAGGTTGGATATCTCGCAAGGTATGCATGGGAGCTATTCCAAAATTGGTACACATGCAGATAATACTATTTCAGTTTAATTTCCTGGAGGCCAACAATGACAGTGTTGCCAAAATAATTTTAAGCTTTCTGATAGGTCCAATGTTTAAATGCATATAACTTCTACACTATCAATTGGATTTCAACCAAATTTTGTATGTAATATCTGTACATAAACAGATATGATTGAGCGTATTCTTAAGATCCACCAGGGCTGCCAACTGTTAATAATTGCTCTATATATTTTTTTTTATCCAAATACCAATATATCAGAAAGTATGCAAGCCAACAGCTTTAAACTATGCACACGTATATTCTGACATTTTAGATTAATTTGGAGTAACTTATATACGTCAGTTCTACCAACATGATTATAAGCCTGCTGATAGTACCAATTTTTAAATGCATGTAACTTCTATTCTATCAGTTGGGTTTCAACCAAATTTCGTATGTGCTATGTGTACCATAACAGATATGACTGTAAGTATTGTTAAGAGCAATCAGGGCTGCCAACTGTTAATAAATGCTGTCTATATTTTTTTTACCCTAATATCAATATATCAGAAAGTATGCAAGCCAACAGTTCTATACTTTGCACACGTATAGCACCTGACATTGTAGATTAATTTGGAGTAATTAATACAAGGCAGTGCTGCCAACATGATTCTATGCCTGCTGATATGTCCAATTTTAAAATACATGTAACTTCTATAGTAACAAATGGATTTCATCCGAAATTGGCACAACAAGATATCATAATATTTCAGATTATTTCTGACCAGCACACGCATGGTATTGTTGGCAACATGCTTTTACGCGTGCTGAAAGATCCAGTGTCTAACTGCATGTAACGTCCATTGGATTTCAACCTAATTTTGTATTCTGTACCTTAAGAGTTGGAACTAAGAATATATTCAGTCACCAGGGCTGCCAACGGTAGTGCTCTATTAGGCTACATTATACCAGGTATATTTTGAACTAATTTGATATTTCGATATTACCAACTTAATTTTGTCATTATTCTAGATAGGTTTATATACTGTAGAATAATCATTGGCATGAAAAGTAGGCTGTATAGTTCTTCACGGAACTTCTTGTTTTTAATATTATTGTCACTATGAAGTCTGCACTAGACTGTAATAATAAAATAACAATAGTGACACATACTGGCCACATGACCAGTATGTCGCAAAGCTCCTAAAAATCAACAACTACTCATTCCTTCAATACGGTGTAAATCTACGTAACGTGTGAAGGCTTCTATCACAGTACTGATGTACAGTCTGTACAACATCAGCATTGTTGCACACGGGTCTAGTCATACTGGTATGTGCTTCAACAATCCATTAGCTCTTAAATACAGCTCTATTTGGAATCTTCTGTGCACATGATGTCCAACCTTCGGTGGCATTGTGACCTGATTCTCCATAGATTAAAATTAAGTGTATGTGCTCGGTTTTGGTGAAAACCACAGCCATTGTGGATGTGTTAGTAGCAACTTTGATACTGCAGTACCACGTGCAAAGTTACTATTCTGCGCTCGCCAGCGAGGCTTCATACCACTATGGGGCGCATTAGACGGGAGCACTGAGGAACATGCAGCGTGCGGTCGTCTGGTTGTTATCTCTTGGCATTCTGACGTAACCTGGTTGAATGTAAGGTTACCTCTTAGCAATTCAGTTATTAGACATTTAGTTCATCACTAGTACATGGGGGACATATAAAAGTAGATTGCACGGCCCAAATGGGCCACCTGGTATATGCAATGTTCCCGTCTGTCCACCTGGGATGGACAGGCGATCACATGCGAGACAATATTAGTACAGTGTGAGCAGGAGTCTCAGGCTTCAGGGCGTCCTGACTTAAGACAGCAAAAAATCATTGCACACTGCCCTCATGTTCCCCGTAAAGGATTCAAGGAAAATTTATACAACACAACACTGAGTGAGAAAATATCTTTTAAAAGAAAATCAATTCACAAATGTACTCACTAAAACATGCTTATCAGCAACAAGAAATATTAAGCACCTCACTGCAATCAATATTAATTTGTGACGGCATAACAATTCTAGGATTGTGATTTGTGCATCTAGCAAAATACAATAAAATATTCATAGTATAATCTTCATGAGAGTCCTTTTATTACGAATATGGACGAAGAATACAACTTAATAGTTTTACCCTATACATAAGAGAATGCACAAACATCTATAGAAATAAAAACTGAGAAATAAATGAATTAAATTATGCAACATTTCGCTGCCCTATACTCTACTACTGACATTAATTTGTCTTCGGAATTGTTTCACACACTATCATCAGTCAGGTGTCGTTATTTACACACCATATTTATTTCATTATTGGATCAACAAAACATGGATGGTTGGCAACATCCTCTATCAAAGCAAAGCTTTCTCAAAGGTTAAAGTTCATGAAATAAATTCTGTCACTTGACTATTATGATTTAATATATGAGCATTCGATTACAAACAACGTAATTGTTGACACTGGAATATATTTTCTACACTCCATTTTCAATCTGCACAACAGATTGAATTTCAATTAATTATTTGAACACTGATTTTGAACAAGTCACTATATGAATTTGCAACCTTATTTGGTTTGACATCAATTCACTCTTCTCAAGATACTTGACCAGTATCATAAAATTTACATGATGTGGAAGACTATTTATTATATTGGATCAACATCTTAATCATCTGAAGCTTTTTATACACACCGTTGGACTGGATTGCCACTACCACAATATAACCCATATACAAGTGGATCTCCCACTAAACCCTCCGAGCTGATACTTAGGGAAAATAAACATTTACCAACTTGGGATTAACATGAATTCCTATACCCATTATATTTCAATCGCAATAACAATAACTAGCTTCAATTACCACGTGTCCAATTCTAGCTTAAGGAAACTCAGATCCCTCACTCTCGAATCAGCATTTATAACAATATCATTCACTTTTGACAGTACCAGATAAAAATCGTCACTTTTCATAAGAAAATCATTGTTATTATTATGTATCAAAAATCGAAAAAAATATCATTTAATTATTCATAGTTCTGATCGTGTCAACTAGAGAAAATATAGTATAAGACTTCCCTTATCATTAATTTAATTTATAAGAGCAAACTATACCGAATTATGAGGATACACCTCATCTTCAAACGTAAGCATAACCTTCAGGCAACGATAACAAACCTAAAGTAATTTTGCACTGGATTATGAAGATGCAAAATTACGGAGGTTTGGAAATTTATGGCATACATAAGATTCACATGGCAAATTAGAAGGCTTCTACCCAAGGACGGATTTACATATAGGCGGCAGATTTTAGGGGGTGGCAAATTTTGACTATTTTTTTTAATTTAAACAATTAATAAATATATACTTTATCTAAAAAATTAAAATTTGAAATTGAATATGTTCATGCATCTACAAGAGTATTGAGCGCCCCTTAGAGACAATCCAATACCACCCAAGTGTTGTGTGGTTGGTGACTTTATCGTGGTAGCTTTGCTAATTTCTTTTGTTGCGTCTGCATGGAGGGCATCTGTTTTCTATGGTCGTCTGGCTTATTGTTACTGCTGATTTTTGATTCTTGCGGGGGGAGAGAGGTTTTTCCCCATCTCCCTGGCTACCACTTCTTGTACTCTTTCTATGAGTGTGTTTTCCATGTTCTGTTTCATTTGCTCTATGAATGCTTGCATGGATTGTATGGAGCATAATAGGCTATGTATGAGGTCATCTTGTTTCCCTGCTTTCCGCAGCATTGGTTTGCATTCTTTGCATATCCACGTGAGTCTGCGGTTAGCCCTCGTAAGCGTGTCTAGTTCAACATGCGTCGGCCCCGCACAATTCTTATGATCCCTTCCTTCGCATGCCTCGCATGTAGCTGAGTCCCCTTCTTCTTCTGTGCTGCGTTTGCATTTTCTGGAGAGATCTGTAGGGTCCTTTTCCTGCATTCTCGGGGACAGAGGAGGGGCAGACTTTTTTTTATAAAAAAGTCTCGGTCCAGTGTGGATTTACTTCGTGTAATGCTTGTACAAGCCTTGTTCCGTTTGTAACAGAAGACTGAGTTCGGTCCGGTTATGTTTCATACGGAGCTACACTGCTAAGTATGCATCTTTTGTGCGATGGCGTTCACAGAAATTGATCTCCGGTATGGTTATGTTTCATACGAAGCTGGACTGCTATGTGTGCGACTTGTGTGCGAGAGCATTCACAGAAATGGTTCTCCAAGTGTTCGAGTTGTTAATTGCTGGAGTTTGGTCTATCTAACCTCACCACATTCTTCGTGAAGACTGGTCTTTGTTTCCTGCTTATGAACTATTCTGCAGATCTTTGTTGCGAGTCTGATGTTGATCTCTTTGGCAATTTATCTAATTGACTGCACATCATTGAACTACAGTTATCTGTCTATAATATGAATTATCTGAGAGCTAAAATTTGGCAAGTTACAACACATTCATTTTTCGTTTATACATTGAAAATGGATGGGCATAAAATATGAAGTGGTGCTCAATGTAGAAAGCAAGCATCTGAAAATGCGCAAAAAACACGAAAGGATTTTGGCTAAAACGCCAAAAATTGATACATTTTTTTTAACCTTCGACAAGTAAGTTGCTCAAAATAATAATTGAATAATGTAAGAAATCAGTTTTTCAAATGCAATGAACTGACTTTTTTATCTGCAAATGTAGGAGTCAACAACCATCTTCAGAAGTCCCTCCTTGTTACCCTTCCCCTACTTCTGCCATCCAGACTGCTATTGACTCTGTACCTGAGAATATTTATGTTGGAGAATAGGTACCAGATACAGCTCACTCAGATTTACCTACATTTTCTGATGAGAAAGCAGAAGCGAGTGAAATTGAGAAAAATGTGTTTGTATTCAACAGTGATCCGGCTACTTGGATTGCGAATGAATTTTACCAAGAGTACGTTGCATTGAATGGTTACAATCAGAATAAAGATTCTGATTTTAAAGAATCCAAGCGAGTGTACCCTGAATATAATAGGTACTTGAACCACTCATTGTTTAAAAGAAAACTTCAGAACGGGAAATAGGGGATCGTAAGTGGCTTGTTTATTCCAAGAGTAAAGGTTCTGTTTCTTGTGAACCGTGTTCGCTCTCTGGAGACACAACTGACGAATGTGCGTTCAGACACGGATGCAATGATTGGGAAAACATCCATGACTTGGCTTCTGCCCACGAAAATTCAGATGATCACAATAAATCTTTCCGAAAATTGTTTGAAAGAGCTAATATACATGGAAGAGTAGTTCATGGTTTAGTACAAATTCAAGAAGAAATTTCGTACTGGAAAGAAGTTCTTAAAAGAGTTGTTGCTACTGTCAAAACCTTGGCAAGTCGTCGACTCTCATTTAGGGGCATAGGCAGCAATGAGCATTTCGGCGTTCCTAACAATGGAAAATTTCTGATGTTAATAGAATATTTAAGACAATTCTATCCATTTATAGATGAGCATATTCGTGATGATGGAGATAAAGGCAGAGGTAATACAACTACCTATCCAAAACTATTTATGAAGAAGTCATCGAAATTATGGCTATAAAGTGACGTCTAAAATAGTTGAAGATATCAAAACTGCGTAGTACTATTCTATCATAGTGGATTCGATCCCAGACATCACTCGTATTGACCAACTTCCATTCATTTTACGATATGCAAAACCAGACGGCACTGTTACTGAACGTTTTTTAACTTTACTAGACAATCCAGGTCACAAAGGTGAAGACTTATATGATGCAGTCACATCTACTTTGAAATCTCATGGCATAGAAATTCTTGACATGAGAGGGCAATCTTACTATAACGCTGCCAACATGAAGGGCATATATTCGGGACTTCAAACTAGAATAAAAAACGACATTCCTCTCGCAGAGTACACACCTTGCACTGCACATTCGTTGAATTTGTAAAGTTCACACGCTGCAAGAGTTGTACAGAAGCGAGTGAGGTTTTTGAATTGGTCCACGAGTTGTATAATTTTTTTTCAGATTCGACAGAATGAATGTCTGTTTTGCAGCATTTTGCTGATTCAAAATTTGCAAAACTAAAATCTTTGTCTACAACTCGTTGGTCTGCACGTGTTGATGCAGTTTCTGTTCTGGTTGAATTTGGAACGAAATGTAAATGCTTTATCAGCTTTTGAAGAAAATCCCAACGAAAAAGCAATAGTTCGAAATAAAGCTTCAGGCCTTCGGAATAATATGGGACGACTAGAAAGTGCATTTAAGCTAAGTATTTGGTCTGTTACTTGAATGATTCGATGCTACAAGTCAAAATTTGCAAGCCATGGATACCAGCATTTCAAATATTTTGTATTTGTACAAATCGTTGGTTGATTTTGTAGAAGATGCTTAGAAAAAGTTTGAACTTTATGAAGAAACAGCACGGAGAATTTCTACCACCCAGGAGTTTGAAAAAGACGTTTGTAGGAAGAAAGAAAGAAAATTAATTGTATGAAGATGATGATGAGCTAGATGGAGGAGAGAATTTTAGAGTAAATACAATCAATACAATTTTGGATAGACTCTATACAGATTTGAAGGACAAATGCACCGATTATGAAAGAATTTCTCAAAACTTTTATCGCGCTTATCAAATTTGGTACGTTGAATGAACCTGAATTAAGGAAACATGCAGCAACATCACAAGAATATTCTCCAAATAATATAGAACAAATATTTATAAACGAGTTGTGCCACTTTTAAAAATATTGCCAAGTAAAAGAAAAATTGAAAATAACCCACCTTTAGAAATATTAAATTTATTCGACAGAATGATCTACAAGGAGTATGTTGAAATAGCTTACCGCTTGTTGAACTGCACAGCAGTTACCAACTGCAGTGCCGAACGCTCGTTTTCATGTTTAAAGCGCATAAAATACTTTGAGCTCAACCACGACCCAGGACCGTGTTGTTTGTCAAATAAGTTTGGCAATTGAAGCAGAATTAATGTCAGATATGGAATTTGACGATATTATCAAAACTTTTGCTGAAACAAAAGCACGAAGAAAGATTTTTGTTAGCACACCTAGATCTTAAGTTATACCTACATATAAAATGTGTAAAAAATCCACTCAATTTTCACACAAACCCAAAAAATGGGGGGGGGGGGAGGGAATGAAAACCGGCACTACGATTCCGTACTGACTCCATCCTCGGGAAAGGTCATGTCCCAGCATTCGCCTAATGCTGGCTCCACGAATGCAGCAGTGCAACAGGGATGGCATCCTTCCCTTTATCCATTTTGATGGTCCGGCCTCGTCCGCCTCCACCACACCCCACTAGCTTGACAGGGTCTTCTTACAGCTGGTCGGTGACGTCATGTTCCCATTCACTGGCCCCACAATAGTCCATATACTGACGTAAGCGCTCGAGATTTAAAAATGTTCTAAGCGGAATAACTGACTTTATCGATGGATCCAGTAGGACAATAGGTAGAATGTCTCAATTATAGTTGTCACGTTCTCTGATTTTTGTGTAATTGTAAATATTGCATTCAGAGATGTTGGAAATATGCCTGATCTGTTTAAAGCCTCATATTAACAAGTCGTAAGACGTGACATTTTCTTTCAAAGTTCACATTATTCTGAGCGAGGCTCACAACTTTCATACAAAGTCAGCTAGTTTAAGAAGTCTACATTCTAATGTTATAATCACTAGCATGGTCTATGTCGACATTCAGAGTAGTTCATGTTCACGGAACATTTTTTGTAATAGGTTTCAAACTTTAATGTCGAACACAGTCACTCAGCGGCACTTTCCACAACACGGCAACACTGTTGGAGATAATAACGCCGTACCGGCGCGTGAGATAATAGCAACAACACTAGACCGCAACACATGTAATATGTGATGTGACATGTCTCTTCTGTCCACACCTCAGTTGATATAGGCCTCCAAGGTCGAGAATCGACTGTCGTGGCGACATTACGTAATGCGATACACCGCATTCCATTGGCATTCGTACCGGTAATTACAGTTCTTCTCCTTTGCAATGAATGTTCTCTAAATACTCAGGGTATGAACTTAAATCAGCATTCTATAGAGCATCCAGCGTTTAGAAAAGACTATGGAGCCTTATGGCGACAGTGTTGCTAACTCTAGGCAGAGGTAGCGCTGACGTGATACGTTATGTTCACCCGCTCGAGTACTGCGCGAGACAACACAACCCCAGCAGCTACCTGAAATAGAACACGCACTGGAAGGAGCAGTTTTGCAAGTGTTAACGGATTGAAACAGTATTAAGGAGCCATAAGCGAATAGAACCAATAACGACATTCATTTCGTTCTGATATGACGCATTACCGATTGACAGATGTCGAGAGCACAACCCTTCCTTCCTTCTTTCTCGGATGTACTGTATGCTGACGGTGTTAACAATTTTTACGTCAGCAATACTGTTGATCATCACCTTTTTTGTTGTTGTTATTAGTTAGGCTATAAGTTAGTTTCTTTCAATTTTATTCTTGCTGTTTTGTCTAGATTAATATTTGTATTATTATAGTGAGTTAGCCTTGCGGTTAGGGTCGCGCAGCTGTGAGCTTGCATTCGGGAGATAGTGGGTTCGAACCCAACTATCGGCAGCCCTGATTCGATTGAACAGAAAATAAAACACACACACAACAATAACACCAATGGCGGATAGTGCTCCAGAACTTATGTTGCCGGCGGAACTGAACACGTGCTCCATTCCGGGCGAGCATGCAGCACGGGACGAGGCTCTTCTTTCCAGCGTGCTAACCTCGAAAATTTCTAAATTACTAAGACGTAATGTAAACGATACTTGTATGCAATTACAAAGGTAATCAATTGGCAGGTAATTGTAGGAAGCTATTATGACGAAAAATATATATGATCAGAATTCCTTCATGATAAAAGGTGAGGCAACAAAACCAGTGTAGGGGGGTTCCGTTAACAGTAAAAGCCCATAAGACCCACAGTCTTTTCTAAACGCTGGATGCTCTATAGTTCATTTATGCCGTAAACATCCTTACATAAGAGAAATTCAAATTTACTTCCTGGCATGCTCCAGGGCCACGCGCTAAGTTCAAATCTAGCAGGCAAGCAGTGAGTAGCAACATTGGCTTCACCTCTACGCGCTGAATTCAAACATTGCTTCACACCAGCATTGTTGCTACATCTCATCCGGCACATATATATGAGCGGACAGGGCTTTCCAAAAGTGTATTTACATGTTATAAGGCAATTCAAACAAAGATCTGATAATATTCTCTTGTTCTTCATGCAATAGTTATGATATTATGGCCAGCCTTCTATCTCAAAGTATTTCAGATCATTGCTATTATACGAGACAAAACTGATAAATAAGTACATGCAGAGTTAAGAACAAAACTTGGTTTCGTCATTACACTTCCTTTTCTGCAATTAGTAATTGTCCGCCACATATGTAGTCGTAGTTATCAACATGGCAGCACGTGCTGTCTTCGTTAATGTACACTGTGTGTCGTACCAAACCAAACTAAGCCTGAGACATACGTTTCAGAATACTCCTACTGCCAGAACTTATACCAGGCACCTAATTCGTGTCAGACAGTTACACCACATTGCATGAAAAATATTTCATTACACAAAAATTAAAGATCCATGCACACGAATTGACGTTATTTTTAGAAGCTTAGGTTATTGTGGTTACCAATCCAGTGTCTCGACTGTGTATGGAATTTCTCTGATATCCTGTGTACTGTGTTTATTCATAATTGGGGTAGAGGACAGGAATTCAATGCCAACCACTTCCAGGATAACTCGTGTAGGAGTGGTGTCCATCTCCTTTCAGTTATCCCCACGAGTTGAGTATACCCTGTTACAGCTCTGTTTACTGAAATTCTGACGGCAGTCAGCAATCCAATTGATGAAGTTTTCCGGAAGGGTTTCAATATGTAATTTTAGCGAACAAAGGGGATTCAAACATTAAAAAAAAACAGCGCTGACATATTTTATTTTAATGTAGGTAATATAAGTAATTTTGGCTGGAGGTTGTATTCCTGCTTTTTGTGCATGATTGTTTCTACAAATGGCAGTCTCCACCTATTTGGAAAGCAGAAACATTTTGGAATAACTGTCAATAACGTACGTTTTCTTACAGTCTAAATTCACCAGTTTTTCCTCAAGAGTGTAAACGTGGGCTTCATCTAAAAATCACTTTACATATTCACTCTGAGAAAAAAGGGACAATGACTTTCGGTCCATACAATCAAACATCAACTGATGATATTAACATAATTAAAATGTCCGTGATTATTATTTTCACGCAACATTGCCTGAGAGAAGGAAAGGCGCAACACCACTGGCAATTTGCGCCTGGGTGAAATAGGAGGAGACATGCTCATTCTTTTATACCTTCTTCCTAGTGCTGTGTGTTTTGAGGCCTCAATTAAAGGTACTCTAAAGTAACGAACTGTGTATCTTCTAACGTCCGCCTTAAGTGAATTAGGGTATGTTTGAGATTTATCGTAAACAAATAAATGCATACAAACATTTAAAAAAAGTGTAAGATTACCTCGGTTCCAGGATGGCCTGACCACTGACGCTGAAAGTCGATATAGCATCACGAACACAATCCCTTTGACTGTTCCTCGATGTCACTAAACTTGCCCAAAGCTGTAAACAACCATGCAATAGCAGGGTCTATTAGACGGAGGGCGTACGACAGCCGATCATGTCCAGTCATTCCACCAGGAAAGAGGTACACTGCACGTGTTGTCTGTAGTTCTGCCATGCCTAGAAGTTCCATACCACCGTTCGATCATATCCGCATTGTTACGTTGTCAGGAAGGGCTTACATCAAGGGAAGTTTCCAGACATCTCTGAGTGAACCAAAGCGATGTTGTTCGAACATGGTGGAGGTACAGTGATACAGGAACTGTCCACGACATGCCTCGCTCATGCTGCCCAAGTGTCTCGACGGCAGTGGCTGACCGCTACTTACGAATTTCAGCTCGGAGAAACACTGAAAGCAACGCCACCTACGCGTTTCGTACCACCACAGGACGTCGTGTTTTGAGTCAAACTGTACGCAATAGGCTGCAAGATGCACCATGCAGCGCGGCACAGAAGGGCCCAACATGCTGAATGAACCCGTCAGAATTAGCTACACGTTCTCTTCAGAGATGAGTATCGCATATCCCTTCAACCAGACAATCGTCGGGGACGTGTTTGGAGGCAGTCTGGTCAGGCTGAAAGTCTTAAACACACTGTCCAGCGAGTGCAACAAGGAGGTGGTTCCCTGATGTTTTGAAGTGGCATCATGTGGGGCCGACGTACGCCACTGGTGGTCATGGAAGGCTCAATAATGCCTCTCCGACCCATAGTGCAACCATATCGGCAGAATTTCGTGGAGGCATTCGTCTTCATGGACGAAAATATTCTCGCCCGCATAGTGCACTTCTTGTAAATGCGTTCCTTCATGATAACGCCATCGCTCGCCAAGAGTGGGCAGCATGTTCCTCCAGACATGGCCCCATAGAACACGCCTGGGATACATAGAGAAGAGCTGTTTCTGGACAAGATGACTGAATAACCAATCTACCAACAGTGGGTAGTATGCCACGACGGATACAGGCATGCAGCAATGCTAGAGGACGTGCTACTCGGTGTAAGCGGCACTGGTGTATGCTGCAATCTGGACCACAACTTTCGAAAGGCTCGGTGTTTGATTGTACAACCGGCAATGTGTGGTATTCATGAGCAATAAAGAGAGCTGAAACGTTGCTTGTGTATATATCGAAGCCATTTATATGTCAAGGTGCAGGACTTCTTCGTACCAAAGTGATGTATCCCTTTTTTAATATAAGTGTATAATACCCTCTGCCTACTCTATCACAGGACACGGTCACGAGCGTGTAATGACTTGTGCTTTTAGAATATGCAGTTCCGGGAGTATTTCTTTCCACAAGTAGCGCAGGAATAAGGCATGTTTACCTGTGTGACTCTGTGTGTGTCTCTTCAAATGTTCGAGCTGACTGTACACCTTCCACATAATGAGCACGCATGAAGCTGGTGCCTGGTATAGTATAAGGAATGTCTTGTTAAAAAGTGCGATCTGCGTGAACTGCTTACCACATTCAGTGGCCTTGGCGCTTCATATGCTGTCTCATGGTTGCTAAATGTGTAAAATAACATCCACAGGTCTGACACTGATGAGCTTTAACAGTAGAACATGTCAGTTGATGCCGCTTCAAATCGCGAAGGTGACAAAACGCCTTCTTGCATGTAGAACAGAAAATTGTTCTGCCCTCGTAGTGCAGGGCTCTATGGTCATTAAGGTACTGGCCACGACTAAAAGTCTTGTTACATGTAATACAAGTATGACGTTTCTTTTCACGTTGCCACACTATTTTTGTCAGCAAATATGCAGGACCAATGCTCTGTATTTCACAAGACGGGTTCAACTCGTCATTTGTAAGAATAGAAGTATTCTGTTCCTTCCTCCGTGAATTTTCAGCAACATTAATCAGTGATTCAGCGGCAGTAGTTGATGGGCTCGGTATCCTGAAATATTAAGTACCGTAGCTATAAGTTGACTCAAAAATGAAGTAACATTAACAGCAACGTACTATTCAAGGTGGAGACTTCGAACTATTTCAATGAATATTCATGCTCAATTTTAATAACGAAAATGAATAGGGTTCTACAAAACTTTCTCGGAATGTAAACAATGAAACATTGTGCTATCAATGGCAAATGTAATTGCATTCAATAATACAAGATCAATAAAAACCACAACAAACAATTTTTCCTCGGTTGGTAAAAATTCTATATATAATTTGGAATATCATTACTACTATACAGTGCGTTCGGTTCGGTTGGTGCCGAGAGAAAACTTGCTTGCCTGGCACTTGCCACGTGCGGGGCTGAGACGTGCTTACGCGCCAGTCAAGATTGATAAGGCGTCAGTCAGGTGTAGGCCAGCCTCCCGTGCGGCGCGTGTGTAACGCAGTGGATAACAGTGCAACAGGCAAAATGCCCGCTTGAACAGAGTTTATGTACGATACATATGTAACAACAGAGTCTTGTAGAGAGGTGCGCAGGCAATTTGCAGTGAAATATCAATGTACTCCAATTCCGGGTAGAGAAACTGTTAGGACGACTTGTAAACAAAAGGACTAGAGGATCAATAAATGCTTCAATTTCTAAGCGAAAACAAAGCCTAGTGACGGGGGACAAAATTGGTGAAATCATTGCATCATTCACACTCTCTCCGAATAAATCTCTGAGACATTTTTCAGAAGAAGTTACTGTTTCAAAAACATCCGTTTTTACTGCCACTAGAATTATAAAATAAGAACCATATAAGAGTATAAATCAAGCATTAATTGCGCCCTACAGACGATGAAGAACGAGTTCAGTTTTGTAATTGGATGTTACAAAGTACTGTGGACAGTAGTGTGGATCGTCATATATATTTAGCCTACTTTTCACATTTTGCAAAAATGAGGAAAAAGTTGACTTATGAGATCGGGCAAATGTGTGTCTGTCTGTCCTTCTGTCTGTCTGGCTGTGTGTGTGTGTGTGTGTGTCCCTATCAACTCCTAAACGGCTGCAGGAATCGAAACAAAATTTTGTAGGAGTAAAGATCTATACCTGAATATCTCACGACCATATTTGAAAATGATGTCAGTGCTACCAACTGCTGAAAAATCGCAATTGAAATTTGAGCTCCATGTTGGATATCCTGGAAGGTATGAATGGGAGCTATTTCAAAATTGGCACACGTATAGATAATAATATTGCAGTTTAATTTCCAGGTGGCCATACATGGCAGTGTTGCCAAAATGATTATAAGCCTGTTGATATGTTCAAATTTTAAATGCTTCTACACTATCAATTGGATTTTAACCAAATTTCGTATGTGCTGTGTGTACATAAATAGATTTGACTGAGCGTATTCTTAAGAGCCACCAGGGCTGCCAACTGTTAATAAATGCTGTCAATTGTTTTTATCCAAATACCGATATATCAGAAAGTATGCAAGCCGACAGCTTTAAACTATGCACACGTATAGTACCTGAAATTCTATATTAATTCGGAGTAACTTATATACGTCAGTGCTACCAACATGATTCTAAGCCTGCTGAGAGATCCTACTTTAAATACATATAACTTCTATACTATCATTTGGATTTCAACCAAATTTCGTGTGTGTTATGTGTACCATAACAGATAAGACTATGCCGATTCTTAAGAGTAACCAGGGCTGCCAACTGTTAATAAATACTGTCTCTATTTTTGTTTCCCTAATATCAATATATCAGAAAGTATGCAAGCCAATAGCTCTGAACTTTGCATACGTTTAGTACCTGGCATTCTAGATTAATTTGGAGTAACTAATATAGGCCTACGCCAGTGCTGCCAACATGATTCTAAGCCTGCTGATAGGTCCAATTTTAAAAGGAATGTAACTTCTATACTAACTAATGGATTTCATTCAAAATTGACACAACAATAGATCATATTATTTCAAATTATTTCTGACCAATACATGTGTGTCATTGTTGCCAACATGATTTTACGCGCGCTGATAGATCCAATGTTTAACTGCATATAACGTCCATGCTATCCATTGGACTTCAACCAAATTTTGTATTCTGTACCGTAAGAGATGGAACTAAGAATATATTCAGTTACCAGGGCTGCCAACTGTAGTTCTCTATTAGGCTACATTATGCCAGTTATCCAGTATTTCGCACTAATTAAAAATGTCGATATTACCAACTTAATTTAGTCATTATTCTAGATAGATCCATATAGATTAATCATTGGCATGAATCTTAAATTTTAAGAAAAGCAGGCTCTTTAGTTCGTCACGGAACTTCTTGTTGTTTTTTTCTCTTTCTGATGAGGCGTGGTTTCATGTACGAGGAAACGTTGCCTCACAGAACAATCGTTATTGGAGTACACTTAATCCTCATTTAATTCCTGACGTTCCATTGCATTACCAAAAATAAATAAAAAATGGTGTTTGGTGCGCCGTTACAGCGAAGCGATTTATCAGGCCCATATTCTTTCAGGAGACAATAAATACACAAAAATATCGCACTCTAATAATCGCGCCATTTTTAGCCTATCTTCATAGACCTATGACATCATCATCATCTTTTGTCCATGTGTGTCCCCCCCCCCCACACCCTTGAATCCCCCATTCCTAATGAAAATTAAAGCGCCGGAGCGATTTCAATCAAAGCCAGTAAGGTCGTAGTGCCATTTCAGCCGAACCCAACCTTCAAATTTTAGAGTCTCTCACCAATCCTGCATGGCAGCTGTGCGAAATATCTCAGCAGCATGCTATAGGTCCGAAACTATTACTGATGAAAATGAAAATCCACTGCCTGCTTCCAGTCTCCGACCGGGTCAGGAATGGAATGAATGAAGCCCCCATCTAGCGGCGAGGATAGGAAGTGTGCCGGCTGCCGAAGCCTGTCGCACTCCTCTGGGGCAATGATTAAATGAATGACAGATGAAATGAAATGATAGTGGAGAGTGTTGCTGGAATGAAATTGTGACAGGGAAAACCGGAGTACCCGGAGAAAAACCTGTCTGCCTCCGTTTTGTCCAGCACAGATCTCACATGGAGTGACCGGGATTTGAACCACGGACCCAGCGGTGAGAGGCCGGCGGGCTGCCGCCTAAGCCACGGAGGCTCACTATTACTGATATCACCCTATAATATTGTACGGTGATAAAGGGCACTACTAGAAGTTCACCTATAAGACTTTCGAAAACCTGTTGACTACAAAACGAACATGCTGGCCAAGCGAAGTTGAAACATTTAAAGAGACTTTTTTCGTGATTTCACCATCCGAGCGTAGTGGAGGTTGGTACAGCAAATGCTTTTACACACTGTAATGCACAGACATCTAAATTAGTTGTATTGTTTACATAACCTAAAGATGGCGCCTATGCGAAATTTGTAAATTAAGTTTTTATTTCTTGTGTATGCGATCGAAATGAACGTTTGAATAATGAACCTACGCAATAATCGTCACCTAATAGTATATAACTCTATGGCCTACTTATATAAAACTCCAATATGGTGACCATCCGAAATATTTCGACGGTTCTCAATATCTATTAATCTATGACAGCAATCAAACTGAAATTTTAAGTGTTGATCGAGGCTTTGGACATAAGTTCACCTATGGGACTTTCACTAACCTGGTGTGCACAAATCTAACATGGCAACGATGGCAAATGCATATATTTAAATGGACATTTCTCGCGATTTTACCATCCGAGAGCAGTGAAACTAGTTACGGTAAATGCTTGTATAAATCTTAATCCACTGGCTTCTAATTTATTTCAATTGTTTTCATAACCACAAGATGGCAGCTGTGCGAAATTATAAATCTCGTTCTTTTTAAATGTCCTCTATCCCAATCATGCGATTGAAGTTTGAGTAATACACCTACACAATAATGTTCATGTTATAGTTCACAACTCTGTGACTAACATATATAAAAATCCAACATGGCAACCACACGAAATATTTGGACGGTTCTCAATATCTACGAATCTATTACAGCAATCAAACTGAAATTAGGTATATTGATAGAGGCAATTAAAATAATTAGGATATATGAAAATAGGCCATATAGTTCTTTACGGAACTTCGTGATCCAAATGTTATCAGATAAGGAGAAACTTTATGGCTATTTCCAACTAGATTCAGCAACAGCCCATACAGCCTATGGATCCATGAACGAAATAACTGACGTGTTTGGAGAAACGATCATTTCTCAGGGTTTATGGCCGCTACGTTCCCCCGACCTCACAGTGTGTGATATTTATTTGTGGGGAACACTAAAAAATAATGTTTATAGGAATAATCCGCACAAAATAGATGAATTGAATGAGAATATAAAAACAGAATTTGGGAAATTTATCGAACAAGAACTTACCAGTGTGTACCGTAATTTTATTACACGATATTAGAACTGTGAGGTAGCAGACGGACATCACTTCCAACATCGCCTATAACAAGGTAAGTACTGTGTAGACTAATTGATTACGGTAATTACTTAATGTCAGATTCCCGCCCACAAGCGACAGCATAGAGCGTGCCCGGCAAGCAATACTTCCCTCGGCCCCACCCGTAAGCGAACGCACTGTATTTCGCACTCCAAAGCATTATGAGTCTTTACTCTGCTCATTACCCTAACTGCGTGAAACATCTTGCAAAATATTGTCATATAACATCCATTTAACTACCAGTTGAGGCTGTTCTGGTGTATGGACACAAATAGAATAGACTGAGGCCCTCACAAGAAGTACTATAGTTCTTAAATACTTGTATATTTCCCTAAACAAGACATAGCATCACCAGTAATACAAAAATGTAAAAATAAAAACCTACAACTAGTTAAGTTGTCCGTTTCATCACGTTATGCGTATTGAATGGGAAACACCAATTAAATTCAGAATCACTTGCGCAGTACTGTCGAGCTCGCTGGGCATCGGCGACATAGAGCCCCTAAACTAAGGAACCAACCAACCAAACTAAAACACACCTTAGCCAACTTAAAATAAGCATGACAGAGGTATTGTTGTTTATTCATTTTAAGGGGTATGGATATATTGGTCACCCCCACACACCCAATTCATGTTTAATCAGTAGCCTACACAAATACTTTGGAAGCGAGCAATATTTTCTTTTTCTTTCACCAAAACGCTTGTTTTCAGTATTCTAATCTAAGGCTAGATTATAAATATTTTGGAATAATCTGTCATAAGAGTTTATTTGAATAATTTGAGTCTGTAAGGAAATGGTGAACATTGCTGTGCTGTGAGTGTCAAAACTGTTTGCAAAAACAGCAGGGTTATTTTCTTGGCAGCAACTGCTGAGTTTTAATTTAATGGCTCAGCAAAATAGCAGCAACTTTCGCCAGTACCGGTACACTAAATGGCATGTTTGTAGTAA
The DNA here is from genome assembly GCA_946902985.2 of Meconema thalassinum. NCBI lineage: Eukaryota > Metazoa > Arthropoda > Insecta > Orthoptera > Tettigoniidae > Meconema > Meconema thalassinum. The sequence continues at coordinate 743,720,260 of OX336388.2, forward strand.
TGAATGGCACATTATTCTAGTTTGTGTTTATTGAAATGTGATTGCAGAATCTTGGGTGAGATATGAAACGTGTAGTTGACGATAATCACTTCATGGCTGAAATGAAGTGCTGGGACTTGGATATCGGAGGGGTGAATCCAGGCGTTGACGACAGCAATACTAAGCCTTTGTTGGAGATTGTAATTTAAAGTTTAGCACTAGTGTGCAAGCTCGAGATTCTTTGTTGACTATGTGTTGTTTTATACTTCTTCTTACAACCAATTAACAAATATGGCATTCCTGCAGTGACAAGTTCTGTATTGAGATCAACATCAATTTCCATAACGATGCAAACAGGTTATGGGCCCAGACCGTTCCATGATGTGTAATAATTATTGGAAAAAAGTGAACATTGAATTGCAAGAATTTTGTGCTTTTATTTTGCCAATAATGACCGACTGCGGAAATAGTGGATGGCGTCACTGACGCCGGTTGGTCGGAGTGTAGGACGATCTAATTATTTGGACTGGAAAACTGAAAATACCTATCTTACTTCTGGAAGGACTGTCTGGGAGAGCATTGCCAGTTATCCCAGTGTTGATTCTACGTCAGACGTCAACAGGGCAAAGAAGGACGCAAAAGCTCTGAACAAAATAGGCCTTATAGAGAGGCCTGGATCAAATTGCAAACATCCTTAGACGACACTGGGGTCAACCGGAGGTGTAAATTACTTCCAAACTTTGGTCAATTACGACTAGAAGATTTTGCAAGTATTGGCAGGTACATTCAAACCTTTGTGCGAATCGGCGACCAACTTCAATCCATGGGGAAGCCTCTTGATGAAGAATTTGTTGGTGCAATGATGCTGGCGGGTTCACCAGAACTTTGAGCCAATGAGACAAATATACGACAACTGTGGAATTAAAATAACCGGTGACGTGATTGCGAAAAAATTAATGGAGTATGAAGTCGACAGCGCGGTCCACTCATGAGGCATTTTATTCACGTTCCAATCCCGGATTTCACAAAAAGCCCATTTACAGATCTTATGGATGTGGCTCAACGTCACACTTCAAAAAGGACTGTCCAAAGAAGAAAGACCACACAAATCAACTGCCGAGGAAAGTCGGCTCAATCCTGGAGAGAAGAAACATCAAGAAAAGAAAAGAAAAAGACTAGTCTCGAAGAGCAATCTCTGAGGAAAGGATGTAGGCTAGTAAGTGGGAAGTGGATAATCGATTCGGGTGCAACAAGTCATCTTACATGCAATGAAAATTGGCTTAAGGGTAACTGTGTAAGTGATAAATGTAGCTGTTACCACAGCAGGTACAGAGAAGTAAAAGTGCCAAAGTAAGGTGATATTCAGATGATCCTGAAAGGGGATTATAGTGCATCCAAAATAACTGTTGTATTGTTTGTGCCACTGCCAATTTACTATTAGTTAGTAAAATGGTTGATAAGGGTACTTTTGTTGTATTTGGAAAGGAAAGTTGTTCAATAATAAATGTTGCTGATTTCAAAATGGAAGGAACAATTTTAGTGACTGCTTCTAAACGGGGTAATATGTATTACTTAAGTGTTGAACCTGAGACAATAAATTTGGCAACCACAGAAAATAGTTACAGGTTATGGCACAGTAAATTGGGTCATCTTTTCCCAACTTGTGTGAAGCTGGCAAGGAATTGTGTATGTGAGGGTTTGGATTTTCTAATAAAGATATTTCAATTGATTGTGTCCCCTGTATTAAAGGTAAATTTGCAAAAAGAACCTTTAAATCTCGCAGGAAGAAAGCTAAGAATTTGTTCGAGGTTATTCATTCAGATCTATGTGGTCCAATGGAAGTAGAAATTTATAATGGGGCTAGATTCTTGTTAACTTGATGATTATTCCAGAAAAATGTTTGTTTATTTCATTCATAGCAAAGATCAAGTACCGGTATTGAATAAATTCAAGAGCTTCAAATCTTTTGTTGAAAATCAGACTGGATTAAAGGTAAAATGTATAATTTCTGACAAAAGGTGAAAATATGTGGTTAATAATTTTTCTGAATTTTTATCTGATTGTCTAACGGTTCAATGCAACCCTCAAATGAATGGCCTTTCAGAACGAAATAATAGATCTTTGGTATAAATGGCCAAATATATGATGAAACAAGCAATGTGTGTCAAAAGGTTGAGGGCAGAGGCGGTGTTTACTGCAGCTTACATTAAGAATAGGACTCCTCACAAAGCTTTAGTAGGTGTATGTCCTGGGGAAGTATGGTCCAAAGAGAAAGTTAACCTTAAAAACTGAGGGTTTTTGGTTGTACTGCATATGGGCATGTACCTGATGTCCAAAGAAAGAAGTTCGAGAGCAAGAGTAGAAAGCTGATGTTTGTTGGTTATTGTGAGAATAGTTCTCAATATAGACTGATTGACCTGAACAATCCGAAGAATATTATTAGAGCAAGAGTATTTTTAGAACATGGGACGTTTTGTAATGATTCTGTGAGAGTTATGTTCCTAACATTGAAAACATTGTATTGCCATATTGTGAACCAAATACTACTAGTGGTTCTGACCCCATTAGTATTATTGAAGTTAATATTTTTAGTGATCTCAATTATGTGCCAATATGTAGCTATCGTGGGAGAGAGGTTCGTTTACCTGAGAATTACTGCGATTTCAAACTGAATTATCTTGTGTCAGTTGCTGACGATGAAGTGTTCCATGAAAAATTGGGCTATGCTCAAGCTATCAAAAGCAGTGATAGGAAAAAAAGGGAAAGGGCCATGAAGGAAGAGTATGGTGGTCTAATAGAAAATCAGACATGGAAGTTGGTGGATTTACCTGCCAACAAAAAACAAGTGAGCTGAAAATGGGTCTTTAAAATTAAAGACAATCAAAATGGTCAGGAAAGGTTTAAAGCTAGACTAGTTGCAAGGGGATTTACCCAAACTCCAGGGGTTGACTATTGGGAGACATTCTCACCTGTCATAGGAAAATCAATCATCAGATTCTTATTTGCTTTGTCAGTAAAAGAAAACCTGAAACTGTATCATTTGGATGTTTGCACAGCCTTTCTGAATGGTAGATTTGAGGAGATCTACATGACACAACCTGAGGGTTTCCATATTAATGGACAAGAAAATAAAGTTTGCTTGCTTCAGAAGTCTGTTTATGGGCTAAAACAAGCATCTAGGTGCTGGAATTCTGTAATAAGGAAGGAACTCTTAAACATTGGTTATCAGAATTTCAAACAAGAACCATGTTTGTTTTTCAGAATTTGTCATGGTTACTTGTCCATAATTGCATTGTATGTTGATGATATGCTCCTTGTAACTAATGATTCCACAAAAAGGAAAAGGATAAGCTCGAAATTGGGAGAGAAGTTCAAATTAAAAATCTAGAGGAAGCTAGTAGTTTGTTGGGAATGAGGATCAAGAAGAAAGGTGGGAAGCTATTTGTGGATCAGGAAAACTACATTGATAAGGTACTGCACCAGTTTAACATGTCAAATTGTAACCCAATTGACACTCCTTTGTAAACAGGAGTTAAATTTAATTATGTTAATGATTCAAATTAAATACATGAAGGAATCCCTTACGGAACTTGATGGGTTGCTTGATCTATCTGGCTGTAACAGCATGCACTGATATAGTTTTTATGACAAGTTTGTTGACCCAATTCAACTCCAATACATCTATGCAACACTGGGGAGCTGCTCAGAGAGTCATGAAATATCTCAAGGGTACTAAAGGCTTATGTATTATTTACTAAAATTAATTCTGTAATTGTTTAGGGTTTTACTGAAGCTGACTTATGGTAATAATTCAGACAGGAAATCCTACTCTGGATATGTGTTTGCCCTTTGTGGGGCTGTCTGTTGTAAAAGCAAGAAGCAGCAGTCTCTAGCTTTATGAACCATGAAAGCAGAATATAGCCTTGAGCAAAGGTTGTGAAGAAGCATTATTTTTGGGAAAACTGTTATCTGAATTGAAAGGTTTGGAAGATAGTATTCAAATTTATGTTGACAATAAGAGTACAATTCATGTTGCCAATAATTCAGGATATCTCGATGGAGCAAAACACATTGATAACAAACACCATTTTGTGAAGCAAATAATTAAGGATAAATTAGTAAAAGTGGAGTATAGTAGATCAGCTGACAAGAAAGCAGATGGGCTCACCAAACCTCTTGCTAGAATTAAGCATTTGAAATTCTTGAATGACTTAAATATGCGTGTGTATTGATTTCATTCTTCTGTATGTTGTGTGCGCTTTACTTTAAATTAAGGGGCGGTGTTGGAGATTGTATTTTAAAGGTTGGCACTAGTGTGCAAGCACTAGATTCTTTGTAGAAAACTATGGTGTGTTAATTATGTTTTGTTTTATATTTCTTCTTACAACCAATAAACAAATATGGCATGCCTGCAGTGACAAGTTCTGTGTACTGATCACCATCAATTTCCATAACGAAGCTATCATGTTTTACCATGCTTCCTCCAGGCAAATGCTCCAATGTTCCTTTTATTTCTTTCAATTTTCAAGCCCAATACTAGGTCCTGATTAGTATCGTTACCATCATCTTTGCTATAATTCTGATGGGACTACTTTAATCTTTTTGCTTGAAACAATGTGAATTTGTCATGTGGTATAACAAACAACAGAATTCAGTCTACTGTATCATCAAAAGGTAAGTACACCAGGAGCACCCTTAATGAGGATGAAGCCCAAAAGAAACAGAAATGAAGTGAAATAAAAAAGATACCAGCCTTACAGTAGTCGCATATGATGTGTAACATCCGACATATTACCCTACTATGAAATTGAGATGAAATATATGTGAAGTCAATTTATTCATCATATTATTGGTCGAATGTATTCTAAGCATGGAAATATATGTAATTCTGGATATTTTGCTGTCTGGTACTACTCATTAGGCTTCATTAACACATTTATTATAGTTTGATATAGACTGAACATTTAGACATGTTAAACAATTTGTGACGAGTGTCTGATAGTGACTGATAATGTAGATGTTAGACCCCTTAAAACAATCATCATGATCATTCATAACTGTCATACACGGGACCACTTATTCTCTTCAGAACTTTTCTCTCAAATCCGTCGAGCAGCCTTGCATCAGTTTCCGTCAAGGGCCATGTCTCTGAAACATAAGTGAGGACTGGTCTGACAAGGGTTTTGTAAATGGTGAGTTTTGTTGGGCGACTGAGGAGTCTTGACCGGAATAAGTTACTCAAGGTGAAGTATGCCTTATTTGCTGAGATCAACCTGATCTTAATTTCAGTTGAGATGTCATTAAGGCAAGTAACTGAGGATCCAAGGTACTGGAAGCTATCGACTATTTCGAATGTGTATTTATCCACACTGAAAGTTAATGGCATATTGGGTTGATATGCTTTCCCACAGGCCATGTATTTGGTTTTGTCTTCATTAATCTTAAGGCCCATCTTCTTGCTTGGTTGACTCAAGGCTGTAAAGGCTTTTTTCAGAGCTGGTATTGTCCGTGCTACGATGTCTAAATCATCTGCATATGTTAAGATCTGTACTGACTTGTAGAAGATGGTACCTCTGGTCTGTAAGCCTGCTTACCTGATCACCTTCTCGAGTGCTACATTAAATAATAAGCATGCTAGTACATCACCTTGACGTAGCCCATTTTTTATTTCCAGAGGGTCTGAGTGATTTCCTCTAACACGAATGCAGCTTCTCACATCAGACATCATCATTCTCAGTGTTTTCCATGTATCGCCATCTTCTGTAAAACACGAAACAGCTGGTTTCTATTGATGCTGTCATATGCAGCCTTGAAGTCAATAAAGAGGTGGTGTGTTCCAATTCTGTATTCAGAAGTTTTCTCCAAGATTTGGCGCAGATTGAAGATCTGGTCTATTGTTGACATTCCTCGTCGGATTCCGCTTCAGGGGGGTGATTCCACGAAGGTTTCTACACTCCATTCGGTCGCCCTTGTTTATGTATGGGACATATTATTCCTTCATTCCACTCATCTGGTATCCTATCCTGTCCCCATGTGAGAGAGATAAAGTCAAGAAGGGAGTGCTTCTAAGGTTGCTCCTCCACACTTCAGCAATTCTGCTGGAATGCCATCAGTGCAGGGGCCTTATTATTCTTCAGTTTCCTTAGAGCTTCTCTAACGTCCTCTAACACTGGGCCATGCAGAGGCTGTTCATGATCCAATCCTAGCTCACAATCATTAGAGATATCATCTGCTTGCGTTATCTCGCGGTTCAGTAGTTCATTAAAGTATCTTCGCCATCTTTCCAGAGTCTGTTTACTATGTGTATTATGCTACCCTCTTCGTCTCTTATGAAGCTATTTATTGGAGCAAATTATCTTCTAGCATTGTTCACTTTTATAAAGAACTTTCTTGTTTGATTCTGCTTCTTTGTCAATTTTTAGTCATACATTCTATATCAGCCTTAGTCCATTCCCTTTTCTTTCGGCGATGTGTCATCTTTTCAATCCTCGCGCTAGCCATTAATTATACTATAAAAGAATCTTCCTATAATTCTAATTACTAATAACCTTGGGTTGATGGGTGTGAAGTTAATCACCAGGTGTTTCAGATCTTTAGCAACAAGGAAGCATGTACCAAACTCATATTTGATATCATCACAGCTATAGAACATAAAGCCCTCTTCCTTTTCCAATAAGTGTTTCAAGACAATGATTGTCATGTTACAGGTGATGTGCAATTGTTGATTGAAGAGTCAAATGCACTTACTAGGTAGGTTCTGTAACTGCAAATGCCTCAGCAGTGTCTTGTTTAAGTGCTGCTAAAAGTGTTTGTTCCAAAAGCTCTAATTCTAGAGAATTGTGGCACAAAAGGTTAGGCCATCTCAATCACGTAGGGATGAACTTGTTAAAAAAAATGGATTGGCTACTGGTATTGATTTTTCGGGTGAATAGCAGCTCGGTGTTCCAAGTATAGAAGGGAAAAAAGCTCGGCAGCCCTTCAAGACCACCAAGTATCATGCCAAGAACCGACTGATCCTACTGCACAGTGACCTGTGTGGACCGACGCCTGAGAAATACAGGGAGGGGCCAGATATTCTCTCACCTTCATCGATGACCATATGAGGAAGGTTTTTGTCTTTCTTCTAATAACAAAAAGTGAGGTAAGAGAAATCTTTGAACAATTTGCTAACTCTGTTGAAATTGAGTTTGTGAAGGAAAATCAAGACCATACGCTCTGACAATGGTGGGAAGTATTGTAATAATGTTATGGCATCAAGTATCAGCTAACAGTAAGGTACACACCAGAGCAAAATGAAACTGCAGAACGCATGAACAGAAAGGTGCATGAGAGAGCACCCATCATGATGCATGGTGCAGCTTGTGACATACGGATGTGGGCAGAAGCTGTTAATACAGCTGCATATCTTGTCAAATGGTCTCCTGCAAGGAAAACACCAAATTAAACACCAGAAGAAATGTGGACTGGAGAGAAAGTAGACCTGAAGCACTTAAAATTGTTTGGTTGTGATGCCTGCGTTCATGTTCCAGATCAGCTGAGAGAAAAATTGATCTCAAGACTGAGAAAATGGTATTTGTTGGGTACTTGGATGAGTAAAAGGCTCCTGCATCCAGTAACCCTTGAATTAATCAAAGCATGAGATGTGATTTTTGATGAGATGCCTTTCTCTGCTCAAACAGATCTTCCTGTGGTACCAGGGAATACAATAATACCCCTAACCACTGAGTTCAGTAAACCACTATTGACTGCATGTGATAGGGATTTTCCAGATCCAGCTCCACAGCGTGATTAACAATTGGAAGTTGAGCCTGATCAACAAGACAATCAATCACAGCACAATAAAGAAGCATGCCACTACCCCCAGTGGGAAAGAAGGCCAAGACAATATCCTAAATACATTTTGCATTACACTCATTGTTCTGATCCAAATGAACCATGCACAGTAAGTGAAGCCTTGTCATCACCTTCCTCTAAGGAATGGCATAAAGCCAAGAAGTATGAAATGGATTCCATGATGGTTAATAAGGTCTGGGTTTTAATTTCTAAGCCAGAAGGTAAAAACACTGTACAGAATAAGTGGGTGTTGAAAGCTAAGCATAATACAAATGATGATGTTGTAAAATATAAAGCAAGGTTGGTTGCGAAGGGCTTTACACAGCAATTCGGCATTGACTTTATTGAGACAACCTCACCAGCTGTGCGGCATGATACACTCAGAATGTTGTTTGCTTTAGAGGTTGAATTAAACTTACAGATTGATCATCTGGACATTCAGACTGCTTTTCCCAATGGAGAGTTACAGGAGGAAATATTTATGTCAGCCAGAGGGTTTCCAGATGAAGGGAAAAAAAGACCAGATTTGTTCGCTCAAAAGGGCCATGAATGGACTAAAGCAGGCTGCACATGTGTGGCAAAGAAAGGTACATACCAGTACAGTTCTGTCTGCTTTGGGCTACACAAACAGTCATAATGAGGCATGTGTTTATAGAAAGATTATCGGCAATACTGTATTTCTTGTTGCTCTGAATGTTGCTGATTTTTTTGTGTTCCATAATAATCCACAGGAAGTGTGCAAACTAAAAGATGTCTTGAAACAAAATTTCAAGATGAAAGATCTTGGACCTGCTGCTCAGGTTCTTGGTATGAAAATAGAAAGGGACGCAGATAACAGTATACGGTACTCAAAATTTGTCAGACACAGTTCATACAGAATCTGCTTAATAAGTTTAAGATGACTGATGTTAATCCCATCGGTACTCCTATGGATGTAAAGATAAAATTGTCTAAAGCCAAAAATGTGGACGATAAACCACATCAGCAGCTGATAGGTACACTTATGTACTTGAGTGCATGTACTAGACTAGATACTGCCTCATTGTCATATTTAAGTCAGTTTAACTCTTGCCACAGTGAGGAGCATTGGCTTGCAGCCAAAAGGGTACCTCTGTATCTTAAAGGTACGATAAACCAAGGGCTCATTTTTAAGAGCACTGGTTTAGATTTGGTAGGGTTTTCAAATGCCAGTCTTTCCAAAGATAGTTATACTGGCTTTCAAGCTTGCTAATGCTGCCATATCATTGAAAGCTCACAAGCAAGGCTCAGTTGCTACCTAATGGACAGAAGCTGAGTATGTAGCCTTGTTAGAAGCTGCTGTATCTTAAGAGTCTGATGTTTGATTTGATTGGTTCTAATCAAGGTCCAATAAAACTTAAATTTGTTAAATGTGAATTTGATTTTCAGAGTTTGTTGATCGATTGTAATCAAGAAATTGCTTTGTATAATGACAGTCAAAGTGCACAGAAAATTTCAAAAAATCTTGTTTTTCATAGGTAGGCCTACACTCAACAAATCAACACCAAACATCATTTCATTTGGGAAAAGGTTCAAGTGAGAATTATTTCATTGCACTCTTTGTCCTCACAAGTAATGATTGTAGATATTCTCACCAAACCTTTGCCTAAAATAAAACATGTGTATTGTACCCAAGGAATGGGATTGAATTGTTAATTAGTACCGGTACTTCATGTGCACATTGTGTCCCAAGATGTTTTCAGAAATTGTATTAAGTTATGTTTATGTAGGGTACTGTATGATTCAAGTCTGGTTGACAAATGTCTATTATATTCTAGATCAGCTATTGGTGTAAGTGGGTGTGTTAGAAATATGTAACCCAACAAGTGATCTTTGGTTTTAATTAAGCGCGATGCCCTTGGTGGTGGTTTGAGTTACCATACTTCAATGTTCTTGTTGATTCTTTTGTCTTCCTTTTTATATTACACCTGTATGTGATCTAGTAAGTTAGTTTTTATTAGGAGTTTATCCTGCATATACAACCCGGCATCATTCTCCTGCCATTTACTCTAACGAAAAGTACATTAAATTCCTACGTTAACAAACACAAACTTAAGAGAATTGAGAAGTACAGGAAAATTCTTATTACCAGTAATTGAAATGCTTACTCAGTTAAAAGGCTGCAGACCTCATCATGGGTGTCTTCTTTCACATCCTGTGACATAATGGTAAACATTAATATGTTTAGCAATAATGTATGGTCTTAAAATAGGCAGAAGAAATTCATTGGTAGGGTTGCTAAAGTGAAGTAAAATACCAAAAGTGTGCACCTATTCCCATTCATGCCATTCATGTTAGAAATATGTAACCCAACAGCTGATCCATGGTTTAAATACAGCGCCAGGAAGCGCAACGCCAGGAAGCGCAACGCCATTGGTGGCGGTTCTAGTTACGAGAATGTTCTCGTTGATTCTTTTGTATATATACGCCTGTTTGTAACCTTGTCGTTCAGTTCGTATTAAACATGTATACTGCATATACGCCTATACGTCTTTCTCCTGCCATAAACTCCTACAGGTTATGGGCTCCAGCAGGATCATTGACGAGTGTATAGTTTTCTGACCAGTGTGATTCTATTTGAATTGACAAAACTGTGATCGCGTGCAATAAGTGTGTGTGCATCATGGCGGAATCAAGCACCGGTTCTCTTTATAACTTCGAGAAACTGAAGGGGAGAGAAAACTACATTGACTGGCGTTTCCAGATGAAGAATTATCTTATGCACGATGATCTTTGGAAGTGCATATCTGGTTATGCAGAAGATGATAAAACGGGCGCAGAGGTTAAGGTACGACGCGACGAACGTGCTTTGTGCAAGATTAACCTTATGGTGGAAAAGAGTGTTTTTCCGTACGTCATGGAAGCAAAAACGGCGAAAGCAGCATGGAATTAGCTAGAGATGGCATATGAAGATAAAGGCGCCAACAGGCACACAAGAATTCTTCGCCAACTGTGTTCCACCAAGCTTGAACAATTCAAGACTATGGAAGAATATGTCACCACAGTTTTGGGGCTCTCCCAGCGGCTAGCAGCAGTTAAAAAACCACTTGATGATGAATTTCTAGGTGCCTTGCTCTTGCAGGGACTTTCTGATGACTATGAACCTATGATTATGGCATTGGAAAATTCAGGCGCAGAGTTGACTAGTGACTTTGTGAAATGTAAACTGCTACAGGAAGACAAACGCAGCTCCAGCAAAGAAACAGCACTCTACACCAACAGGAGTGGATTCAAGAATACTAAATCCAAGAAACCGTTCTGTTGGAACTGCCGTAAAACTGGCCACTGGAAACAAGATTGCAAACACCAAAACAAGACAGCAGCACATCAAGCAGATGCCAAGCCACTAGAGAAGAAAGAAGAAAAGAAGGGTAGGGCTCTGCTCACAGCACTTGGAGTTGATACCCACTCAGCAGACAGCTGGTACATGGACTCCGCAGCCTCCAAACACATGACTGGTAGAGTGGATTGGATGTCAAAATTTGATGATAAAAGGGAGGTTGGATATGAAGTCACCGTAGCAAACGATTGTAAACTATATAGTGGCGGCATAGGTGATGTTCCAGTACAAGCAAATGTTTTTACAAAGGTGAGCGATGTTCTGTATTTACCTAACCTTACAGCAAACTTGCTCTCTGTGAACAGTATTGTTAAAAAGGGTCATGTAATTGTTTTTGATGAAGAAGGTTGTAAAGTGTTTCAAGACAGTGACTGTCAAGTTACAGGTGATGTGCAATTATTGATTGAAGAGTCAAATGGACTTTATATCTTAAATAACTCAGGTTCTGTAAGTGCAAAAGCATCAGCAGTGTCTTGTTTAAGTGATGCTAAAAGTGTTTGTTCAAAAAGTTCTAATTCCAGAGAATTGTGGCACAAAAGGTTAGGCCATCTCAATCACGTGGGGATGGACTTGTTAAAAAATGGTTTGGCTACCGGTATTGATTTTTCGGGTGAAAAGCAGCTCTGTGTTCCATGTATAGAAGGGAAACAAGCTCGACAGCCCTTCAATACCACCAAGCATCGTGCCAAGAACCGACTGGACCTGTTGCACAGTGACCTGTGTGGACCGATGCCTGAGGAATCCTGGGGAGGAGCCAGATATTTTCTCACCTTCATCGATGACCATACGAGGAAGGTTTTTGTCTTTTTTCTAAAAAGGAAAAGTGAGGTAAGAGAAATCTTTGAACAATTTGCTAATTCTGTTGAAATTGAGTGTGAAAGGAAAATTAAGGTCATACGCTCTGACAATGGTGGGGAGTATTGTAATAAAGCTATGGATGAGTTTTTCAAACAGCGTGGCATCAAGCATCAGCTAACAGTGAGGTACACACCAGAGCAAAATGGAACTGCAGAACGCATGAACAGGACTCTGAATGAAAGAGCACTCGCTATGATGCAAGGTGCAGCTTGTGACAAACGCATGTGGGCAGAAGCTGTCAATACAGCTGCATATCTTGTCAACAGGTCTCCTGCACGGAAAACACCAAATTCAACACCAGAACAAATGTGGACTGGAGAGAAAGTAGACCTGACGCACTTAAAAGTGTTTGGATGTAATGCCTACGTTCATATTCCAGATCAGCTGAGAAGAAAACTTGATCCTAAGACTGAGAGAATGGTATTTGTTGGGTACTCGGATGAGAAAAAGGCGTACCGGCTCCTGCATCCAGTAACCCATGAATTAATCACAGCGAGAGATGTGATTTTTGATGAGATGTCTTTCTCTGCTCTAACAGATCCTCCAGTGGTACCAGGGAATACAATAATACCCCTAACCACTGAAAACAGTAAACCACTATTGACTGCATGTGATAGGGATGTTCCAGATCCAGCTCCACAGCATAATGAAGAAGTGGAAGTTGAGCCTGATCATCAAGATAATCCATCACAGCACAATGAGGAAGCGCGTCGCTACCCCCAGCGAGAAAGAAGACCAAGACAATATCCTGATTACATTCTGCATTACACTCATTTTTCTGATCAAAGTGATCCATGTACAGTAAGTGAAGCCTTGTCATCACCTTACTCTAAGGAATGGCATAAAGCCATGAAGTGCGAAATGGATTCCATGATGGTTAATAAGGCGTGGGTTTTAGTTCCTAAACCAGAAGGTAAAAACATTGTACAGAATAAGTGGGTGTTTAAAGCTAAGCGTAATACAAATGGTGATGTTGTAAAATATAAAGCAAGGTTGGTTGCAAAGGGTTTTTCACAGCAATTTGGCATTGACTTTGTAGAGACATTCTCACCAGTTGTGCGACATGGCACACTCAGAATGTTGTTTGCTTTAACGGTTGAATTAAATTTACAGATTGATCATCTAGACATTGAGACTGCTTTTCTCAACGGTGAGTTACAGGAGGAAATATTTATGTGTCAGCCAGAGGGCTTCCAGGTGAAGGGAAAGGAAGACCAGGTTTGTTTGCTCAAAAAGGCCATTTATGGACTAAAGCAGGCTGCACATATGTGGCACAGAAAGGCTCATACAGTTCTGTCTGCTTCGGGCTACACAAACAGTCATAATGAGGCATGTGTTTACAGAAAGAGTATCGGTAATACTGTAATTCTTGTTGCTCTGTATGTTGATGATTTCTTTGTGTTCCACAATAATCCACAGGAAGTTAGTAAACTAAAAGATGTCTTAAAACAAAATTTCATGATGAAAGATCTTGGACCTGCTGCTCAGGTTCTTGGAATGCAAATAGAAAGGGACACAGATAACAATATACTCAAAATTTCTCAGACGCAGTTCATAAAAAATCTGCTCAATAAGTTTGAGATGACTGATGTTAATCCCATCGGTACTCCTATGGAAGTAAATATGAAATTGTCTAAAGCCAAAAGCGTGGACGATAAACCTTATCAGCAGCTGATAGGTTCACTCATGTATTTGAGTGTGTGTACTAGACCAGATATTGCCTATGCATTGTCATATTTAAGTCAGTTTAATTCTTGCCACAGTGAGGAGCATTGGCTTGCAGCCAAAAGGGTACTTAGGTATCTTAAAGGTACGATAAACCAAGGACTCATTTTTAAGAGCACTGGTTTAGATTTGGTAGGGTTTGCAGATGCCAGTTTTTCCACAGATAGTGATAGTAAGTCCTATACTGGTTATCTTTTCAAGCTTGCTAATGCTGCCATATCATGGGAAGCTCATAAGCAGAGCTCAATTGCTACCTCATCGACAGAGGCTGAGTATGTAGCTTTGTCAGAGGCTGCGAAGGAAGCAGTTTATCTTAAGAATCTGATGTTTGATTTGATTGGTTCTAATCAAGGTCCAATTAAAATTGAATTTGTTAAAGGTGAATGTGATTTGCAGTGTGTGTTGATGGATTGTAATCAAGAAATTGATTTGTATAATGACAGTCAAAGTGCACAGAAAATTGCAAAAAATCCTGTTTTTCATAGGCGCACTAAACACATCATCACCAAACATCATTTCATTAGGGAAAAGGTTCAAGAGAGAATCATTTCATTGCACTATTTGTCCACACAAGAAATGATTGCAGACATTCTCACCAAACCTTTACCTAAACCAAAACATGTGTATTGTACCCAAGGAATGGGATTGAACTGTTAATTAGTATTTTAAGTATACATAGTGTTCAAAAATGTTTTCAGTAATTGTATTATGTTTTCAGGGTACTCTATGATTGAAGTCTGTTATTGCATTCTAGATCAGCTATTGGTTTAAGTGGGTGTGTTAGAAATATGTAACCCAACAGCTGATCCATGGTTTAAATACAGCGCCAGGAAGCGCAACGCCATTGGTGGCGGTTCTAGTTACGAGAATGTTCTCGTTGATTCTTTTGTATATATACGCCTGTTTGTAACCTTGTCGTTCAGTTCGTATTAAACATGTATACTGCATATACGCCTAGACGTCTTTCTCCTGCCATAAACTCCTACAATTCATACATTGTCCAACACACAGTTCCCTTTTACAATTTTTTAATTTTTATTATGAATTAAGTTAATACTGTATTTTAGACATGTCTCATGCCATGCATTCTACAGATGGTGGAATCAAATGTATATCTGAATGTGGATAGAAGAGAAAGTAGTAAGTTAGTGCATAGAGCTAACAATGAGAACAGTATTCACCTGAATGTCATGTTCCACTTTGACAATTTCTGAATTCACATCTTCTACAGGTAGATCAGAAGACACATGATCTGGTTCAACCTTTACCTCTGCCAGATGTTCTGTCGGCAACTGTATACTTCGATCCTAAATTTTAACAAAGGAACCACTGGTAAGTAAAATGAATCTCTAATATCCTTTTGCAATAGCTCTAAAGTCAATATGAGTGGAGATAAAGCAGATAATACTGAAAAATATAACAATATCAAAACGAAAAGCAAACTTTTAGTTTAGCATACCATAGCTCTGAACCTTAATAGTGGAATCTGAACCTATGGGCATGCTGTTACGCCTTGAAATTCTTGGATACATCAAACAGAGACCCATGCTAATACTATGTACAAGTCGTCCGGGCGTGTACGCCGTAGTACAGGCAGAATGTGGTCTCCCGACGTGGGTCAACCGTCTTCGGTGAAACAGCCTACAGGCCCAGACAACTTGTAGGCTACAAAGTGATTGAACACCGGCCTTGGAAGCCCAAACTGTTAGCTATATATCAGCCCCGCTGCTGATATGCAAAGATCTTGGTGTTACACCATCAATATGGTGGAGCCGTATTCATTTATAATAAACCGCAATGAGATATAACGAGTTCGCAACGTCATAAAATCTAATGAATATTTATGACAACTTACAGATAAGAAACACTTACGACATAAGAGAATTCTTCAGTATCTGTCGACCACCCTGGCTCACATTTAATGAAACAAGTTTCTTCCATAATTTCCACAAGTCTAAAAAAATATACCGTAAGTGAACAAAGACTAGAATAACATGAAGTTGAGGTATGTAAAATGAGAAAACTAGACCTATCGTACCGTAAGTTATGAATTCGAACAATGCAAGTACAACCTTTAATAGTACGGTACCGTACGGTGAGTTTCCATTCATGTTACAAGATGCTCAGTTCAAAAAAAAAACATCCGCCTCTACGGAAGTGCCACCCATGTAATTGATCATGCAGTAAACTCGCACATCGTGATAAGACCATGACCAACTACAATCCTCAGACCTTAATGTAGAAAAAACATGGCGGCGATGGTTGTCCTACCAATAGCTAAGATCATGTCATCGGGGTTGTCACAGTTCGTGTAAATTATTATTTTTACTCATCTAAGAGCATAAAAGATATCACAAGACGAGACTAGGTTCTGATGTAATATGCATCAATAATTTAGACTTACCTGAATTTATTTATCTATATAGTGCTGGCCTCGAAATATAGGTTTCTTCGTCTTCACCCAAAGGCTAGCTACAATAGTCTCACTGTTTCTGTGGTTGTATAAGAAACTTTTTGGCGAGTTATCACGATTTGAATATAAGTTCAGTTTTTTTAGCGTATGGCTTTTAGTGCCGGGAGTGTCCGAGGACAAGTTCGGCTCGCCAGTTTTGTAGCTGCTTCGAGACGGACACCCAATGGGTGAGCTACAAGTACCGTTGGGGAGGAAAGTGGGAATGTAAGGACGAGGAGTTGGAAGGTAGCGGCTGTGGCCTATAGTTAGCGACCAACCCCGGCATTTGCCTGGAATGAAGATGGGAAACCACAGAAGACCATCTTCAAGGTTACCGGCGGGGGGATTCGAACCTCCTCGCCTCCCGGATGTGAGCGACTGCCAGCAGTCATGCCGTAACGACCACGGCTAACTCACCCGGTAGTTCAGTAATTATAGATTAATATTACCGGTATTAGCATAAAATCAAACAGATTCTGAAGTAGGAGAGAAGAAAGTACCCGGTTACTGAAGTGCTATCCCAGCACATGCAGAGATTTGTGTACACAATCGGAATGAGAATTGTTGCCTGAAATAATCGATCCAACGCTATATGCAATTCAATTAAGACCTCTCGTAGAATAGTCTAAATTCTCGGCTAAAACATCACACCGAATTAGTTGATTGAAATATGCAAAGAAGTCGCCGTGTGGATATCTGAACATAATTATGGAGATTACCACACACAAAGGACACGATAATATGTTACCACCTAACCTATTAAACATCCTCTGTTACCGTTTGGAATAGTTGTACGCTGGAAATAGTAAATTTAGTAAAGTAGAGTTGGTAGGAAAGCACCATCTCCCTCTTACGGAATTATCGCGGCACACCATCTCGCAATATAAGTACATAATTGGCAAGTTATTACTCACAACACTTTATTACACACATCATAATAAAAAATATCTTGCAAGCTGTAAGAATCACAAAAGTATGAATAATGACGGAACACAATGAGTTCACTGTTTGGCACAGGGGTAACATCTTCCTTAACCAATAAAACAAAAGTTCACTGTAATATTTGGCGTGTTTACAAGGCAGTGTAGAACATCTGCTAGACTGGTATGGATTTACGGAGACACATGAAGCTGAGCGTTCAAGATAACGACAACGGTTTGATCTTGCCGTAGATGCTCGATGCGTTTTCCCTTTACGTACTTAAGTTCGACACTACCGGTACTGAAGTGCACTAAGCTATTATTATATTGTCACTAACTAGCAAATAATTGCGGTGTATATTCTTGAGGCACTTCTATTAATGCTTTAGTCTTAGGTACTTCAACATCTGCAGTAAGTGACACAATGCCATCCGTCGACTGAACAATCATCACACAATCGAACCAGTCCATAATAAGCGTATTATCTCATATTTACACACGATTGCAGTACATTAATGCGAACTGGACTTAACAGACATACTGAAGACACAAAATATTATAGATGAGCAATAGTTTATCCCAACTTTCATCAAACGAAGCTAATCAAAGCTAATATTGTATCCCAGCAACGAATGTAAACAAACAATATCTCGGGCTTCCGCACACGCCATTTTCACACTTTCGATACCTGCATTAAGGTCTGAGTATTGTAGTTGGTCTTGATAAGACCAAGACCAACTACAATCCTCAGACCTTAATGTAGAAAAAACATGGCGGCGACGGTTGCCCTACCAGTAGCTAAGATCATGTCATCGGGCTTGTCACAGTTCGTGTAAATTATTATTTTTACTCACCTAATATCATAAAAGGTAACACAAGACGAGACTAGGTTCCGAAGAAATATGCATCAATGATTTAGACTTACCTGAATTAATTTATCTATATAGTGCTGGCCTCGAATTATAGGTTTCTTCGTCTTCACCCAAGGGGCAGCTACAATAGTCTCACTGTTTCTGTGGTTGAATAAGACGCTTTTTGGCGAGTTATCACGATTTGTATTTAAGTTCAGTAATTATAGATTAATATTATTAGCAAAAAATCAAACAGATTCTGTAGTAGGAGAGAAGAAAGTACCCGGTTACTGAAGTGCTATCCCAGCACATGCAGAGTATTTGTGTACACAATCGGAATGAGAATAGTTGCCTGAAATAATCGAACCAACACCATAGAGATACAATTCAATTAAGACCTCTTGTGGAATTGTCTAAAATCTCGGGTAAATATCACACCGAATTAGTTGATTGAAATGCAAAGAATTCGTCGTGTGGATATCAGATCATAGTTATGGAGAATACTACACACAAGGGACACGATAATATGTTACCACCTAACCTATTAAACATTCGCTGTTACCGTTTGGAATAGTTGTACGCTGGGAATAGTTGATTTAGTAAAGTACTATAGGTTGGAAAGCACCATCTCCCTCTTACGGAATTATCGCGGCACACCATCTCGCAATATAAGAACATAATTGGCAAGGTACTCACAACACTTTATTACACACATCATAATAAAAATAACTTGCAAGCTGTAAGAATCACAAAAGTATGAATAATGACGGAACACAATGAGTTCACTGTTTGGCACAAGGGGAACATCTTTCTTGACCAATAAAAAGTTCACTGTATTATTTGGCGTGTATACAAGGCAGTGTAGAACATCTGCCAGACTGGTAAGGATTTACGGAGGCACATATTGCTGAGCGTTCAAGATAGCGTCAATGGTTTGGTCTAGCCGTAGATGCTCATTGC
Source organism: Meconema thalassinum (assembly GCA_946902985.2). Lineage (NCBI taxonomy): Eukaryota > Metazoa > Arthropoda > Insecta > Orthoptera > Tettigoniidae > Meconema > Meconema thalassinum. The sequence continues at coordinate 743,739,196 of OX336388.2, forward strand.
GTTTTCCCTTTACGTACCGGTACTTAAGTTCGGCACTAATGAAGTCTACTAAGCCATTATTATATTGCCACTAACTAGCAAATCATTGCGGTGTATATTCTTGAGTCACTTCTATTATGCTTTAGTCTTAGGTACTTCAACATCCGAAGTAAATGACACAATGCCATCGGTTGACTGGACAATCATCACACAAACGAACCAGTCCATATTAAGCGTATTATCACATATTTACATACGATTGCAGTACATTAACGCGAACAGAAGACACTAAAAATTACAGATGAGTGACAGTTTATCGCAACTTTCATCAAACGAAGCTAATCAAAGCTAAATAGTGTATCCCAGCAACGAATGTAAACAAACAATATGCCGGGGCTTCAGCATACGCCATTTTCACACTTTCGAGACCTGCATTAAGGTCTGAGTATTGTAGTTGGTCTTGATAAGACTATTAATATGTCAATATTTACGACATATCGATATTCCCAATCAAAGAAAACAATATTGGCAACTCAAACTAACACTTGGGGCGCTGCGGTCGGTCTGGATAAGTAGGGTTTAAAATACTCAATAACACGCGTTTGATATGGAACACTTTTTATTTTTCGGTTATAATCAGTAAATGTGGTCTCTAAAGTAATGACAGTGTTATTTTTAATTGTATATATGTATAACTGTGCGATACACGTGATCTAATTTGTGTGTTCCACTGGATTTTTTGGTGTCATTTGCATATTATCAAGCATCAGTTTTTATGGTTGATGTAGATCAGCTGATTCAAATTTACACAGGGCTACACTTCGGACATTATTTCGGTACTATTATGCGCAATATAATGTAAATGTCGATCCTGAGTCAACGCCGAGGACATTCAAATAGAGAAATACGGTACATAAACAAATAAATATCACACCGAAGCTGTGCTACTTTTATCATTCCGAGACTAGCATCCACGCAAACCAGATTCCACTGTTCCAAGCTCCGACTTATATCGTGAATTGATGTCAAACTGATGATCCGCCAGCCTTTCCGCCAAGCCTACACCTCGTAATCGCTAAGTTCTTCGATATTCGAGCTATTCCACTATCAGTCATATAGGCCTAATTTGCCTCCCCGTGGGCACTGTAGAATGAGTGATTCCGCTACCATTCAAATATTCAACACCAAACCCACCTTTTAACCATCCAAATCAAGCAATTCCTGTCGCCCCACGAGTTTTAATACAAGTTAAACTCATCCCTTCTCCCTACCAAGCAGCCAATAATTAATTATTTAATTAATTATTCAAGTAACTTCAATCTTACCAGCGCGCCCATCGTAACAGCTGTTTTTAAACTGAATAACCTTCGCTGGCTTCATGTCGCAGGTCTTCTGTCTGTCTACCTCGACAAGTGTTAGATCCTTCCCGGGGTGGAAAGGTATTATTGGTATTAGGTATCATCACATTTCGGCTATTGCTATTTGCATCTTTTGGAAAGTGATGAAAAGGTATATCCGCAGCCCTCTTTTACATCGACTTACAGCCGTAAACTGAGCAATACACTTTGCTTTTACTCATTTTTCACTCTATCAACGAGTAAAACTTATTACTTATGTATAAAAACACGAACAATTTACCACGATCTGTTTACCAATACAAGAAACCATATACAAACAGTCACAACGTGACAAATGTACCCTACTTGGTAAGTTTCTCATTTTTACCGCTAGATGTCATATCAGATAGCTGGAGTTGCCAATGGAGTTAATATGTGTTGGAAGTTTTGCTAAGTGAGCGGCTTTAATATGCCGTGAACTAGGGGTTCGAAGGCTAAAGTTTAACAGGCTGTGTCACTCAGCACGTCCAACAATAATGCTAGGATCTGGTATTTGTCACTGAATCTTGTGAATGAACATACTATCGATCAGCTCTATTCTGAAAGAGTTTCTTCAGTCGATGAGCTCTTTCTCTGATTGAAAGAATCATTGACTCCGATTTTGTATGAAAATTGAAAACTGGATACCCACCTCAAGGATGCTATTTCGTCCAAGGTGCTTAAATTATTTGCGACATATGCCAGCGTGTTGTGTTTGTTAGGTTTCGTCCCGTATTCACATAAAGTTTAAGCAGGAAATCATAATCATCCACTTCTAGAACGACCGAGGCTAAGGGGTAGATTTTGGAAGTGATTCAGGCAGTTAACGTTACCATAAAGTGGTGTAAGTATGCCTAATAAACAAGTGTACCGGTACGGTATGTGTCTTTTACGTCATCAAACTGTAAAAAATAACGCCCGACCCAACGAGATCTCCGAAGTAAGCAGCATTGGGCGAGATCATGACCGGTTCTGGAGGGAACACAGGCTGTTGGCTGTGGCAGGTAAAGAGTGGAGAGGACCCGGCCACCCTACAACAAGTAAACACCCGCTCAGCAGAGCCTCATAACTGCCCATAAGACAGAAAACTATTTTTTTTATGTTTATAGTAGCGACGGCCAACGCATTCCCAGACGAGGGTTTTCCCGGACATGTCCTGCTTTTCGTTCATTTTGGTAATGCCCGGTCGGCATTTCTAATTTATCGAAAATGTCCAGGATTTTTCGTTACAAGACTGCACAGTTAGGTTTTTCCCTTCAAGGCAGACAGATGTTAAATACCATGTGTTCAATATTTACCAGTTCTACAACGCAAGGACTTATTTTAAAAGTCCAACCTTGGTAAAAGTCACAACAGTAGACCAACAATGGTCCGTTTTCTTTAATAAGTGCCAGAACATTGATTTTTTTTCTGAACATTTGCCAGTTTGCCATACCAGGCTGCAATACCTCCACTAAACGTGTGTTCTTATTCATATAGCCTATGCTCAATGACATTTTGAAAACGATTGGAATAACGTGATAGGCCTACCCCCTTCCCCTGTGAAAGGTTAGAAGAGACAAAATAAAAGCAGAAAGTGCTGGACCAAATTGCTGATGACCAAGTAGTATTCGCCAGCACAGAGGACGACTTACAACGTGCCGTACATCATCTCAGTAGAAAATTAATTACTAGCTTCGGAGCGAGTTTACGAGCTGGCGAGCGAGCCTACTAACCCAGCTCCGGCCAGCATGATCTGTCAAGTCGTGTCGAGATAAGACTTCAGAGAAGAGTAGACTATATGTGTTTGGAGTTTCGCTGTTTACCTTGACTTTTCTAAATTGCGCCTGGGACCTGCCGTCCGTAGGCTACGTCTTTTAAGCTTACGCTGGGAAACCCCTTTTAGATACCGGGCGAAGTTGTTTCCTCTTACCACTGCCAGCTGGATCGCATCCCTCCTGGCGGATTTAGCAGTGCGTCTTGCACACTTCCGTCCGATCCACTTCCATCCCATTTTTAACAAGAAGTTCCGTGAAAAACTATACAGCCTACTTTTCATGCCAATGATTATTCTACAGTATATGAACCTATCTAGAATAATGACGAAATTAAGTTGGTAATATCGAAATATCTAATTAGTTCAAAATATACCTGGTATAATGTAGCCTAATAGAGCACTCCAGTTGGCAGCCCTGGTGACTGAATATATTCTTAGTTCCAGCTCTTAAGGTACAGAATACAAAATTTGGTTGAAGTCCAATGGACGTTACATGCAGTTAGACACTGGATCTATCAGCACCCGTAAAAGCATGTTGCCAACAATACCATGCGTGTGCTGGTCAGAAATAATCTGAATTATTATGATATCTTGTTGTGCCAATTTTGGATGAAATCCATTTGTTAGTAGATAGAAGTTACATGTATTTTAAAATCGGACATATCAGCAGGCATAGAATCATGTTGGCAGCACTGCCTTGTATTAATTACTCCAAATTAATCTAGAATGTCAAGTGCTATACGTGAGCAAAGTATAGAGCTGTTGGCTTGCATACTTTCTGATATATTGATATTAGGGTAAAAAGAATATAGACAGCATTTATTAACAGTTGGCAGCCCTGATTGCTCTTAACAATACTTACAGTCATATCTGTTATAGTACACATAGCACATACGAAATTTGGTTGAAATCCAACTGATAGTATAGAAGTTACATGTATTTAAAAATTGGTACTATCAGCAGGCTTATAATCATGTTGGTAGAACTGACGTATATAAGTTACTCCAAATTAATCTAAAATGTCAGAATATACGTGTGCATAGCTTAAAGCTGTTGGCTTGCATACTTTATGATATATTAGTATTTGGATAAAAAAAAATAGAGAGAGCAATTATTAACAGTTGGCAGCCCTGGTGGCTCTTAAGAATGCGCTCAGTCATATCTGTTTATGTACAGATATTACATACAAAATTTGGTTGAAATCCAATTGATAGTGTAGAAGTTATATGCATTTAAACATTGGACCTATCAGAAGGCTTAAAATTATATTGGCAACACTGTCATGATTGGCCTCCTGGAAATTAAACTGAAATAGTATTATCTACATGTGTGCCAATTTTTTAATAGCTCCCATGCATACCTTGCAAGATATCCAACATGGAGCTCAAATTTCTAGTGCGTTTTTTCAGCAGTTGGTAGCACTGACATCATTTTCAAATATGGACGTGAGCTATTCCGGTGCACATCTTTACTCATACTAAATTTGGTTTTGATTGCTGCAGCCGTTTAGGAGTTGATAGGGGGGGACACACACACAGCCAGATAGACAGACAGACAGACAGACACACATTTTCCCGGATCGATCTCATAAGTCTACTTTTTCTTCATTTTTGCAAAATGTGAAAAGTAGGCTAAAAATCACTCCCACAAAAATATCCAGCAACCGAGTGGAAAGATGTTACACATCAAAAATTTAGACTCCCGCGGAGGACGATACAATCATCTTCTACATTTAAAACGTGTCGAAAATTAAGGGGAAGGTCATTAGATAGACGAGAGGCTACCTAACGCCTTATATTACAGGTCTTCAGAATCAACCCATCTTCACTTGGCTCCTTATTTCGGCATATCATTGACAACAAAGGATTCGTTTAAGTGACCATGGGTTTCCTTTCGAGATAAATCTATAAGAGTTCGATGTCAGGATCAACACATCAATGCAACAAAAACAGGTCATGATGGTACACCGCACGTCTCGCGGCCGTATTTACAATTCTTAATACGAAGCCTCATCCTAAGTTGGAGATAGCGGACAGTATTTTAGTTCTCATAGGTACGACGATCATCAAGCATGAAGATTCCGCTAACAGATGGCGTGGAGGTACGTTTTCTATTTTCTTGTTTCAGAAGTAACCAGGGTATTTTCCATTTAATCAATGCTTGTTACTCTACACCAGTATTGTAACGTATTGTTACGTGCCACCCCCCTAGTGGCACTTTTGTTAACTGGATTACGGTGGGTAGGAAGCACAACACCAATTACTGTTTTAAAGAGAAGTTAGCTTTATTGCCTGCAGGATGATACACTACTCATCAGCAAATACAAGCAATTGGAACCTTAATCCAGTTTCCTCAAGTCTCTTGCTTATGGAGAGCCCTTGCCCTCTTTCACTCGTCAACAGTTAATCTTCTCGCTAATGAGTCTGGTGGCCTTGACAGAACTACATGCAACTCTCCTCCATGTACACAAATTACAGTTACTTACGAAAACACAGGCAGTCCCCTGTATGCTTCTCACTTCCTCGCTGTCAAGAGAAACGGCTTCACTAGGGGTTTCGCAAGTCACCACACTTCTGTCGCTCACGATAAACGCTCGCATTAGCTCGTAAAACACAACCCACAGAAAAACTCGGTCCCCTCACTGTTGAAGCCGCTTATATAGCAGACTGGTGACTCACTGAATTCTAGAATCGTCCAGGATACACGGCTTCTCGACATTTCCTTCACTGGCCCAGTCACGAATATTCTGGACCATCCCTTTCACTTCGCAGCCCGTTGCGTAACGCGCACGTAATACACTGAGGCAGAGCACACACAGCCTGGGGCAGCTGTGACTCAACGCGGCGAGGCGACAAAACAAACTAACAGCCGTAACAGTATCATAAAGTACAGCGATAGGAGGGTGATCTACAATCTATACAGAAACCAGACAGCAGTCATTCAAGCTGAAGGACATGAGAGAGAAGCTGGTGTTCAGAAAGGTGTAAGGCAAGGCTGCAATTTATCACCAATACGTTTCAATCTTAACATTGAACAAGCAATGAAGGAAATTCGAGAAAAATTAAAGTGGTAGTGAAGATTGAAGGAGAAATAATTTCAACTCTGAGATTTGCTGATGATATCGTCAACTTGGCCGAAACGCCAGAGGATTTGAATGAGTTTTTGAATGGTATGGAAATGGTGGAATGGTGAAAAGCTGAAGGAAGTAGGAAACTAAGGAATATAACCAGTGATGGACGTAGCAAAGGGGATATAAAAAGTAGGTTGGCTCAGGCAGGGAGAGCATTTCTACACACAAAAAAACTGTTGATATCAAATATAGATTTAGGAATTAGGAAGTCAGTTTTGAAAGCCTTTGTCTGGAGCGTCGCACTCTATGGAAGTGAAACTTGCACTGTTGGTGCAGCAGAAAAGTGGAGAATTGAAGCTTTTGAAATGTGGCGTTACAGGAGAATGATGAAGTTCAGATGGGTAGATAGGGTTACAAACGGAGGGAATTAAGGCGAGTGGGAAAGGAAAGATGTTTCTTGCGACTGATAATGAAGAGCAGAGATAGGTTAGTGGGACACGTATTAAGACACCCAGGAATAGCAAGTTTAGTTACGGAAGGAAGGGTTGAGGACAAGAATTGTAGGGATAGACCAAGGTTAGAATATGTTAAACAGTTGGCTCGGATGTAGGTTGTGGTACGGTAGCTATGTAGAGATGAAACGACTAGCACAGGACAGGGAGGCAAGGAGGGCTGAATCAAACCAGTCAAAAGACTGAAGACTCTAAAAACAACAACAATTGAAAAACCAAAGGAAACATTTTTTGGTAGAATCAGTGAAAGGAATGGTACTTGTGAAGTTCAGTTTCAAAGATACCGGTATGTCGTGTGAAGAATTTTGAAAATACCGTATGTGCTTCAAGAAAAAAAATCGCGTCTTCTTTAAAAGGTAGGTTCTGTTGAAAAATACAGCTTTAAGAAAAATAACTGCAGCAAGGACTGATCATTAAGTAAGGTATTTCCCTTTGTAAAAAGTTAGGTGTGATATACACATTATGTATAATTTTGTCAAGCATTTTTCTTAAATGTCCTGCATTTTGATTTTCAGTTGTTAACCCTATCCCAGACCCATAATCCTGCCGCTGAAGTCACGCCCGTGTGATAAGGGTTCCGTGTCTGCTTGCTATCTCTCGACAGCATATTATGTCTTGACCGTTCCCTCGTGGTAGAGTTGAGACTTAGGAGCCAACTCGTTTGGTAGTGTTTTGAAGAGCCATTTGTCTTGTAAACTTGATCTGAAGATGCTCGCTTTACGAGCGAAACATATCATCGCTCAGTGTTCTCCTGTTTCAATATCCCATAGCAATATATCGCATCTTCGGTGCCACAAGTCTAAAAGGACACTTTTTCAGGAGAAGCATTTAAAGATTTTGGGCCAATATTAAATATATAAATATTTATATAATTAATGTGAAATTATCGTATTACTAACTTCTAACATTGTCTAGTACAATACATTAACATACAAAGTTCTTTCATGGATAATAATTATGTGTTTTAATCAAAATTGTTAATAATTTTGAGTTATGGCAGTTTTCTATTCGGTGTCGTAGAATTGCTATTTACAGGACACGGACTTGATCATCGGCATTTATAAGTATGTTGCCACATACTTCAAAATACATGTTTTTTTTTTCATGTGGCTTTCTTGCACCGGGGTGCAATATTGTGCCCGTCAGAGGAGCTGTCAGGGTTGCCTACAACCGAAATGACTTCCCAGACACCTCACCTGCCGGACCCATGTGCCTTGAGGATCAGGTGAATTTCTTATAGGCCAGAGCGGCACGAGAAACTGTGATCCAAGGGATCCGTGGTAACATGGTGGCTAAATATCATAGACGGCCCAAGAAAGTACACCTTAAGAGACTAGACTGAGAAAGAAAACATCCAGACTTATGTAAAACTTGTAAAAATATTTATTTTAAAATATGCAAGCACCTATCCTAGTTCGGAGGATCTTGATCGGCTAATCCGCAAACTAATAAATAAAGAACGGGGCCCTACCTGTTAACTACGGTAAACCCTTGCGAAAGATCTAATTTACAAAGATAAACAACAACAACAGCAACGATAGGAAAATGGTACGAAAGAAACCCTAATTCAAGTTACAAAGATTAAGCTAATAGCGGAATTTATATTTAACAGGGTGGCAAAACAAATCTAAGTTACGATGATACCATTTCTTTATGTACATTTAATGTTAAACAATTTAGCTAAGTCCTGACAATTTATACAAAATTTACGGCGATGACGTCCGTAAAGCAAAAACAATTACATCAAAAGCTACATGACAAGCCATAAAAGTTAAATACACTCTTATTGACTACGTGCTCATCAGCACAACATTGGGATTCACACATTACAATAATAAATGAAACACAAGACCAAATTCATGTTATATTCCGGCCTGCACCTTGGAATACTCTTTGTAATCCAATGTCATCTAAGTGAGTGTCATTTAGGTTGGAGATGGCGTAGTTAGAACTACGACTTATGTCACATGAGGGTCGAGCTCCATCAGCTACGAACTAACGGTTAAGCAACACTCCGTCGATCAAAAATAGTGTCATCTGCCCTAGATTATTTCCATCAGGAAATGCTTCAACATCAACAAGGCGTCGGTCAGCAGGTCCAAAATGCATAAGATTCAAATTTAGTAGCAATAAACAATTAGTTATCAGTTTGTTTATAATAATTATGCGCTTGATTATTATTTTCGTAGGTTTAATTCATTGTAGGTTTATGGCGGTAGTGCTGATATTCCTAAATATCTGGGCTCAGCAGTAGCGTCTCATGCGAGATCAAATCTCTGCTGTCACATCGACATAAAAGTCGGAAATACCTTCATCGAGCTTCCATCGCTCGGACAAACAATAACACAAGGTATCAGTGGCTCTCGGCTCACTTGATTAACCTTGGGTAGGCTTGGCAAAAACATCAGTTACTTCTCGTAAATAACCAGTCAACAGTACGAAGTCTGGACACAGTGCAATACAAGCACTAAATACATGAATACCCTCTAACACAGGCGTCGGTCACTAGCCTCACAATGAAGAATAAACCTTAACAGAATATGTAATTACACTCTCAAACAGTGTCAAAAGGTATTCGCTGTAGTAGCGATCAAGCATGTGGCGTTTGCCAATAATTCGACATAATATAAAACATGTGATTGTCACAAAATGGCTGCCTAGACCTTGACCTATAAATTAAATACAAAAGCTAACAGTAAATAATGCTTCAAGCATTTGTCAAAGGTCTGATAAATCTGTCTCACATATGAGTGTGCTCTCGTTGCATGCTGGGAACCTCATCTGTCCGTGACATTGAGCTAGGCTCTTAACTAACTGTCACCTCGGACGGTTATAACAAACTCAATAGATTCTGAAGGCGGCAGCGCTCTTCAAAGAAAGTCCTATGAGAAACTGGCCTTGTAATTCAATCCCAGTATAACATTTCAATAACACAATTATAATGCTTTAAAGCACGCCCTAAAAATATACACAAAGACGTAGCATGTCTTTCAAATCAAAGAAAAGTACAAGATAGTAATAACACTCGTTGTGAATGTCTTGGCAATTTCGCAGATATGTCACTTCATAACTGTTTAGTATTTAATAACCAACAAAATATGTGTCTGATCCCCTGACACAAATGAACGTAGAAAAAGGCGCAAAATCTCACATTCGCTGAGTTTGCTAATGATACGTTGAGTACAGGGTTCGATGCTAGTTGAGCATAGAAATATTACTTCCCTGACTTTGTTCTACACTTGAACAGGATGGTTTCAAAGCTCATCTGAATGAAATATAATAGCAATTGCAAAACTGATAGTTCCAGTCGACTAATAACTGATACGGCCTCGTCTTAAGAAGTTCAGTGGCGTGACAAATATTTAAAATAAAAGGGGTGTTATGAAAATAACACTGACGTCCAATCGTCATGTCAAAGAAAACTATACACAAAATTACCCATATCAGGGTTAAACAAAGTAGTAGAAATGACTACAGTCACGTTTAGTAAGCGAAAAGACTTGACGTCCATCAGAATGCACCTGATTGTACAGATTTCAACCACAAGGTGTCTCACAATCACTGAAAGTGAATGACAAAAATGAGTGCTAACAATACAAATCCTACCTGAATGGCTGTCAAGAAGTTCTGGTATTCTACAAAACTACTATTCTAAGCTACCTCAAAAAGAATCTTACGTGGAAAGAATGAACAGACTCACAAGATCAGGACGTCTACACCTCGCTCATCCCAACGAACTGAGGGGTACAAATTATCCTCTGGCTTCCGGACAAGGGTTGTCCAAACTAGGCCTCAATCATAGGCCTTATGCATGACCAGGGTCTTAATGCGTCCTCACCGTTAACGTCGTGATGTCGACTGACTCCTTCCCATCATGGTAGTGGTCATATTCCTTGGTCAGGCACGTTCATCTCCTACTCGTGTGATATTCCTGGATCTTCTGCCATGTTGTAGTTCCTTAGAACGGCTCCTTCACATCATGGGGTACTTATGTCATCATTCCCATCGATGATACGTAGTGAAATGCGTCGAACACGTGGTCAGTAGAATAATGTATGTTCGCAGATAATTGTCACTTGAAAAATACGTGATTATAACACAGCTTATCACTGAAGCTAATGGTATTTGTGGAAATAATTCACAGAATTTACACGGTGCAGATTATTATAAAAATTGCCCATGCACTATCTGCTTTACACATCACAGATTCGATGATCGTTAAATCTCGTGGCATCCAAATAATCCACGGTTGAAATTGCTCGCTTTTGCGGCCATAGTAATTTTCACAATTGAAATAATTGAAATAATGCACTGTAATAAATATTAGATCACTGTTACTAGCATATTTCGTTGTCACACAATGACATAGAATTTTCACCAAGCACGTGGAAAAATGTGGTGTTCCATGGCACGAAAATATTCAGTTTTCGAACAATTCAGAATAATTATTATATAAGCTCACACTGGCTTTAAATTTCACTTATTAAGCACACAAATTAGTGCTCTTAATGCACGATGCAATTAGATTATTTCCTCGCCTACTGGCGGACTGTTCCGTCGTCTTTCCAAGACGGACTTAATCACACGTCCTACAAGGACAGAAAACCATACTTGAGTGCGTGGAGCGTTCTTCCTCGTCGCTGGATCTAGCAAATACTTGAGTCATGCAGCAACTGATTACTTCCGGTTCGCGTGTATGCGATGAAAATACCTTACCGAAAAAAATAAATTACATTCTCCAGAATGTGTCGATTATACAGAATGACGAAATGTGATGATCTGAGCCTTGTAGAAAGTTGAGACAAGTTAATAAAGACTCAGATAAAAATATAGTGGATTTCTTCAAAGTCATAAGTGCAACCATTATTATCTCCAAGCACTGACATCAGCATGGCTGGTCTGTGGGTGCGTTCTAGGATGATGCATCCCATTATCAAAATGCTTTGCAATGAAAAATATCGCCTAGCCTAAGCTCAGTGGGCTCAATATTTGTATATATTGTGCCCGTTAGACAAGGGTTTCGGGGAGCCGTAGGTTTTAAGCAGCCCTTCCAAGATCCTCGTCCAACCAACACACAAGTATAAGGGGGACGGAATGCACTTTTGGAGTGGGTATTCACGAGGAACTGCACTCGGGGTTTTCAGGGATGTGAGAGATTAACTTTCACCAGCCCAGAGGAATGCAAACACACACAAACATAAATAAAGAGGCCAGGCTTACATTAAAATCACACTGAATTTCTTCATAAAAATATCAGACCCCTATCCTACTTCAGAGAGGTGAAAATCGGCTAATCCGAGGTAAACTGCCTTGAAAATAATTTAATCATCTCCTAAGTAGAGTCTAACTTAAACCTCTCGAAGACCTATTACAAAAATCTAAATGAACATAAACTAAGAGAGTGACAAATTACATCGGAGATTGAATAGATAATAATAGTAACACACATGAATCTACAGCATGGGAAAAAATTTACTTGTTTACAATGCAAGGTTATCATTACCGTACATTTAATTCTGACACAATAATAAGAACTAACTACGATGGTGTCACCTCCAACATTTAATTTTATGTAAATCTAAGCTATTCCTATCTGAATTTTAAATGCAAATAATAAACGAGAAGCATTTATTCTAAATTAAAGAAAATTCATGTCTATGCACATTCTTTGCCTAATTATTATAAGGAAAGATACTACCTAAAATACAACACAAATAAATAACAATCAAAATGCACCCTCCTATTGCAGCGCAAATGGCGCCCCTGCCCGCCTGCACACATTCTCGCTCTTAGCGACAATCGGTCATAAGTGTAAGGGTTGAAACATTTATGTTGGCAACTGCTATGACAAAATGTCAAGACTCACGTTGCAGTGTCCAAATAACAACCGTGGTTTCCAATTATCACGTTATTTACTGACAGTCGTCTCACCAGCCGGCTCTAACATGCAGAGACAAACAGTCCAAAGACTTCAGCGTTCACTAAGGCTAGCGGTTTCCATGACGACAGTCTTTGACTGTATATTGTGGTTTGAAAATTGTGTTCATTCCACCTACTGGGTCAAATTGTGAATCTAAACCATACAGGGACCCACTCTAATATACCTAAAAGATTTCATCAAAATCGGTCCAGCCATTTTGGGAGGAGTTCTGTCACATAAACACGTGTCGAAGAATTATATATATAAAGATATATATTGAGCCCGTTTGAACTCATCCCTGTTGATATTTTCCTTGAAGGAATTTTTAAGAGCTTTGCCACAGCACAGAACGCACCCAGAAGCCAGCCTGAGCTTTGTCATGATATTGGATATTCTCTTGACTTTGGAGAATCATGCTACTATTTTCCCTGAGCATATATTATTACATATTTTGCTTCCACGAGTCTCAGGATTTTTCATTTTGTAATTCTGTATGACCTCCCCCAGGGTCTGGTACCTTGACGTGGTGGGGAGGCTTGCGTGCCTCAGTGATCTTGAGAGCGATGCCGGCGGGAGCCTCGGCTCCTGGCAGGGTCAACCAAGCCGGTAAGGTCGAGGGTGAGGGACCAGTCTAAATGACAGACCATTAGCTGAAGATCCTGAAGGAAGAAAATCTTTGTCTCAGGGAGTAGGGAATGGGAAGACCATCAGTCCTGAAGTTACAGCAAGGCGAGGGCAGACGCCTAAAGAGGGCAGCCCCCTCACTGCCCTAGGGCACTGTGGGCCCATAACTCACATGCCCGAAATGTATTATATGAAAAGTCAAAACGAGAGATATACCGGACTGCTGAATCCAATGACAAACTGGCGAGGAAAAGGGCTTATGAGATTCGGAACATGCAACATACGATCATTCACGGGAAAGGAAAACGAGCTCGTTGCAGAATTTGAAAGAGCAAGACTTGTAGTACTGGCATTAACGGAGACTAAGAAGAAAGGACAAGGGGTGGATAGGTTAGTGAACAATCATGTATTCATCTATAGTGGACTGAACAGTAGACTGAGGGCAAAAGCAGGAGTAGCACTATTGGTCCACAAGAGCTATAGCAATAAGATTCAGGAATGGAAGTTCCATACGGACAGAATTCTTACTGTTGGTATGCGTCTAGGCCCTGGGACAGATCTGACGTCATTCATCATAGTTTATGGAGTGAATGATGATGCGAGGAAGGAGGATAAAGATAGGTTCCAGGAAGAGCTCCAGAGTGTGGTGGATGAAACTAGAGGAGAAATCATTGTGCTAGGAGATCTAAATGGTAGAGTCGGGAACCAGCCAGAGAAGAGCGGCGGAGTTGTTGGCCGACATGGTGAAAACGTGGTTAACAACAATGGTGAGAGAATTGTTGATTTCTGAGTTGCCAATAACCTTGTCGTAGTGAACACCATGTTCCCACATAAGATGATACATATGTACACGAGAGAGGAACATAATAGGAATGAACGATCCATCATAGATTATGTGTTGATCAGGTCAAATCAATTACAGAAAGTGACAGATTGCCGAGCTTATAGAGGCTATGATATAGGAAGTAATCATTTTATCTTGATAACTACAATGGAGTCTGATGTAAAGGAACAGAGGAAACAACCCAAGAAGAATAAATAAGTAAATATTAAGGTTTACAAGTTACGAGAGAGCAAAGAGGCACAGGACCAGTTTACACAGACAGTAGAGGAGGAATGTAGGAAGATAGAAGAGAGGATAAATGAGATGGATATGGAAGAAAAATGGAACACGTTTAAGAAGATACTTCTAGAAGTGACCAGTAAAGTATGCGGAACAACAATGGTGGGGGAGTATAAGAAGAGGACACATTGGTGGAATGATTACATTAAGGAAGAAGTAAAGAAGAAAAAGGATAAATGGCAAAACTACTTGAGAACCAAAGACAATGATGACTATGAAAGTTATAAGGACCAAAGAAAGAAAGTGAAAGAACTAGTGCAAATAGTAAAAGGACAAGCCTGGGAAGAATTTGGACAAAAAATGGAGAAAAACTCCAAGGAAAATCAAAAGCTGTTCTATAAGGCACTGAAGAACATGAGAAAGGAGAAGGAATGTCCTCTAAAATTTATAAAGGATAAGGATGGGAAAATCATAACAAAAGAGGATGAAATACTGGAGAGATGGAAAGAGTACTTCCATGATCTATTGAACGGGAATAAAGACGGTCCAAAGGAAAGTGAGGAAAGAGAAGAGATAATGACGGAAGGATCACAAGAAGACAGAGAAGACTTAAGGATAGGGGAAATGCAGGTGGCCATAAAACAACTCAAGAATGGAAAGGCACAAGGACATGATGGAATTGCGCCGGAAATGATAAAGAATTTAGGGAAAAAAGCAGAAGAGTTCCTATTCAAGATAATGAAGGATGCCAGGAGAGAAAAGAATGTTCCCAGAGATTGGGAGGTAGCAGTTATTATACCCATCTTCAAGAAAGGAGACAATAGAGAATGTGGTAATCATCGTGGTATTTCATTGTTATCAGTGCCAGGGAAAGTCTACTCAAGGATTCTAGAGTCCAGATTAAGAAAAGTGGTAGAGGGGGATTTGGAAGAAGCCCAGTGTGGCTTCCGCTCAAATAGAAGCACGCAAGATCTCGTCTTCATTGTCAGGATGGTTAGTGAAACACTTCTGGAGAAGAATAAGACCCTTCATGCAATATTTATTGACCTGAAGCAGGCGTTTGACAGAGTTCCAAGAATGGAAATATGGAAAGTCCTAAATGAATGTGGAGTCAGCGAAACATTTGCAAGATCCATTAAAAGTTTCTACAGGAACTGTCGGAACTACGTGCGGACAGGGAATGTGAGATCAGCAGAATTGATCATAAAACAAGGTGTCCGGCAAGGATGTAACCTAAGTCCTCTACTTTTCATAGTAAACCTCG
Organism: Meconema thalassinum; assembly: GCA_946902985.2. Taxonomy (NCBI): domain Eukaryota; kingdom Metazoa; phylum Arthropoda; class Insecta; order Orthoptera; family Tettigoniidae; genus Meconema; species Meconema thalassinum. The sequence goes on from OX336388.2 coordinate 743,754,760, forward strand.
ATAGAATTATGAAGACATGTCAAGATAAAGTTAAGGAGATGGTGATTGGAAATTACCTCATGAGACCAGTGCGATTAACTAATCTTGCATATGCAGATGACTTGATGGTAGTTGCCTCCAACGAACAAAATCTACAGCACAATATCAATATATGGGTGGAAGAGTTAAGGAAGAGAGGAATGGAGGTGAACGTTGAAAAGACAAAGACTATGGTAATCAATAGAAATGAGGAGAGGTACAGCATTACGGCAGATGGAAAACTACTGGAACAGGTTACAAAGTTCACGTATCTTGGTTCAACTGAATATCAAATCAATAGAGAAAACCATCCAAGAACATCAATTAAGATGGTTTGGTCATCTTCATCGCATGTCAATAGAATGTTTGCCGAGGCTAATAAAGGAGGTGAGAGTGGAGGGGGAGAGAGCTCGAGGAAGACCACGGAAGGTATGGAGGGATGGAATAAGAGAGGCACTGCAGGAGAGAGGACTAACAGTGAGAGCGGCAGTTGTCATTACCGGAGACAGAAGAAGATGGAGATCTCTCGTATCCTCGACACATTAAGGACCGGATTAAGTAAGTAAGTAATTATGTATGAATTTACCACATTGATTTGTATTTAAATATTTACAGTAAAGGTATTTCCATCGCAGATATGCGAACTGGACATAATTAGTTGCTAAACGACCTGAGCACTTCCTTGAACCCGGAACGCTAATCCGGCATCTAACAAAAACCACGTTTCGAGTCTGTCGAGGACGGATGCATCTACGTTTGGGTCTGTTAAGCCCACATTTCCAAGTCCACTCAGTTGAGTGAAGAAAGTATTATCTAACAGCATCGAGCATCAAGAGCACATTTGTGTGCTAAATTTTGATTGTATCACCAAGTTGGGCACCTATAATTCACGTCTGTGAAAGAGTTTTTGTAAATTTGTGAATTTCGTGATTTGTAACATTTTCGACGTACTGTACCCGATAATCGGGAAAGGATCCTGTTGGAATATCCATTGCCCCGCTGGATTGCCTATTTCTAACTGCACCGGCATATACAACATTAGAAATCGCTTCCAACATGGACTTTAGGGATTTACAGACTGCAGTTACCAGAATATTGTGGATCAACAAACAACTACACGGGGCTCTCACCTTTACTTACCTCTCGGGGACTGGGAATTCAGCTTCGCCTCCACTACATCCACAATACTCTGCTCCTTATATTTAAAATGAATCACACTCCAACAACAATGGAAAACAATCTGAACAAAATTTATTAACAATAGGGTAAACTAATCTACTATAAACAAAATAACAATAAACGAATTTAACAATCGAAATTAAAATTAAAAACACGCAATCATTCACACCTCCTTTCAACTCTACATCTTACTACAATGCTGTATTAAAAATTACGAGTAAAAAATCTTGGCTTGTTCTAGGCCTACACTGCGTAAAAATAAAAACGTTTAATGAAGCCTCTCAATGGCATTCCAGACACATGGTTTCATTCACAAGCCTGCGTTTGCAGAACGCACGTGTAGTAACGTTGTTTCATCAATGAAATCCACCACGCCGTACTCGAAACTGGTTTATACAATAAATACAAGGCGGTGGGTCTACACCTGTTAATATTATGTCATCGCTCTCCAATGCTAACGGTGAATCATTCTCGCTAGCCCACACAGGCTGCTTGTGTGTGCATTTATAAAAACAAGTACAACATTAACATTTATATCTTACAAAAGTTCACATAACTACAATCATTCTAAAAAATTTTATACACTCTTCCATTCGCACTCCGCAATTGTTCTAGACCAATTCGGTTCCAGATATCTTCACCTTTCTTTAAAAACCTCGTAAGTCTGAATTTTCTCAACATTGAATGTTACCTCTTTCTTAATCAGAATTCAAAGCAGAATAGGGATTTAAAAAACTCTTAAGTCTATATTCGACAGTCCTTTGGAGATAAATTTAAAAGCCTCTTATGTCTAATGGTCGGAGAGTTCTTATTTAAAAACCACGTTTGTGAGACATACGACGTTTATTTTTCGTTTAGGACATACGTGGTTTCTAAAGGAAAGTGACGATATGCTCTTAACAATGAACAATCATTCATACCCAAAAACATCCGCTCATAAACACACACTGTTCCAAAACAATTGATTAATAAATCCTACTAAATTATTTAACTAATTAAATCATTTCCACAAAAATTATTTACATGTAATATGTTTATAATAATATCCATTATCTAGTGTTGCTAAACGCGACACTTTTGAGATTCTAACTTCTCGGTTACACTATAATTCTTAACTAAATATATACACTGGTTTTTCACATAACCATCCTTCTCTAACGTTCTGTAGTTTTAATATACTGCTTACACATCGTCTTATATACGTTTCATTACATTATCGGTATAATACAGTCGACTAATTAAGGTAAACTGTACGTAATTACATCACTTCGGGTTTAATTAAATTTAATAATTGTATTATAGACGTGAGTAGACATTCTTTCTCAAGTTGCATTTCCGCTGAAACACTCCTGTTAACACAGCTAAATCGTTAATTCACAAGAACTGGACTGCTTGTATACAACGGCTCTTATCATGATACACGCCTTTTTATCAAAGAACAACAATACTTTGACTTCCTTAAAATGCGGAATTCCCTCGCATGAGAAATCCATAGCTCTACAAATCCTCATATAACAATATATATGGCATAAACAATTATCATCTACTATGTTAAACAATAACCAAAAAGGGATTAATTGTTATTAACATATCTTATGTAGGAACTTCTCTCAAATAATGGCATGACCCTCAGTATCATTGCACATGACTACTGGACTACGATTATACATGTGTAAGTTCTTCAAACGAAACTTCCAATTGTAATGAACGATATTAGACAGTCGTGATTAACCTCCTAAAGTTTATTCCACAACAAGATAATTAACTGTTAACTCGTCTGTCGCAAATACATGTAATAAATATAATACTCCTGTCTTATCTCACTTGTCAAGCTATAAATTGTTTATCGTTGTAATATCATGTCCACAAATGACGTGATGTTACACAAATAGGATAAAATAACACACATGTTATTTATAATGTCAGATAGAATTCAATCCTGACTGGGATAAACTAGCTTTGAATTCCTAGCCAAAGATTTGAATAATCTTCTATCGAAAGGTATTTCCTCTAACATATTAAATGAACAAAGCTCTTAGCTTTACAAATAATAAGAAAGGTTTGTCAATGTCGTAATGTTTTTCCACTCTATACAAAGAATGTTCATAGGATTAAGACTTCGGTCTTATCAAACGACTAGTATTTCTTAGATCGTCGATAGTTTACGTACAAAAATGATATAACAGTATCATTCGATGTTTCTTCTTTTCTTGAAGTTATATGTTGTTACATTAACGTGCTCAAATTAAATTTAATAAGAATTTAATTTGAAGCTATGATACAATGTCAGAATACTTGATTTAAATGAAATTATTAAAGTTCGAGAGTCGAAACGACTAGTCTCGTATGAGGCAATATAATTCCTCAAACAAAATTTTAATGCCAGTTCCACAACTGATCCGTAGAATAAAATTGAAAAATAGATGAAATGCAATCATCTTCTAAATAATCTTGCAGCATAAAAATCTCAACACACATCTGATGTGTAAAATACATAAAAGTACTGAACTACATGAAATGTGAAAATATGGAAATTTTGAATAAGATCGCTGAAAATATGGAATAAGATCGCCGAAAATACGGAATAAGATCGCTGGCTCAGAATGTTACTAATCAAGCTCTATATAACAATGAGATACACTAATACCTTATTTGGACGAAAACTTGAAGATATATGTAAGTATTCCCACAATACTTTAGATATTTCCTCAGTACAAGACACTTATATGGATCTGCATTTGAACCTCGGATCTGCGACCTCAGAGATAAGAAACGTCTCTCTCTGGAATTCACCAACATTCGCCTGGGCTCTAACGACATCCCTCTGGCAAATTCTTCTGTATTGCTGGGCTACCTTTCCCTAGCATCTTGACAAATCTCTTCTGTAGAGTCTTTATTCTCCGTCGTAAATATGTATCAGCTTCATCATTGGAATATAATTATGGAAATATTCATATAAATAGTGAATGAAATGCTTCCATTGCTAATTGATGTTATATTAATGTTCGTAGACTGACGAAAATGCACAAGATGGACCGTACACTACGTCTGTATTCAAGAATACGTTGTCTAACGGAGCTCCATCGATGTATCTTAACTCCTGTTATCGAATATGTCTCTGGCGCATGACTATCTAGTTCATCATATCAACAATGCTAATTTTGCTGAATGATAATGTTTGAAGAATAATAATAGTCATTCTGTTAATGTTTATGTGTTGCGCCAATATTAAAAGTTCTCCGCTACTGTTCACTTGAACTGCGTTCGTCAACTTCACGTTGCAATTTATAATGATATTCAGTTTTATTTCCAACACATTTGGAAATCTAACTTGACAGGTTTATATTGTCGAAACGATGAATATTAAAGCGCTCGACTTTTCACAATATATAGTATGCGACCTGTTCTTTATATATATATATATATATATATATATATATATATATATATATATATGCTTTTTTAACTTCAGATCTCAATTATATAAGAGATATAATCAATGCAATGTTCCTCGCAACTTCACGTAAAATGGAAGTGCGGTAATCTCTAACGTTCCACCTAGCTATCCTCACGTCTCCACAAGTCGACAGTCGTCGCACTCGGACTAAGCCTTGGGATCTCCGTTAACCCAGTAAAAGCACTTCCTCACTCTTCAAAGTCTGCTGGAATAAGAACTTCGATCCCTGGATCTCCCCCTCCAGGTCGTATTTTTGGCGGCCATATCAATCTTCCAACTTAATTTTAGCGCGTAGATTACTAATGCTTATTACTGCGTAGATTAACCGATCTGCGGTATTTAAAGTATCAGACATAATTTCTCTTAATATTCTCTTAATTACCAAATAAGAAAATCTTCTTCTAAGGGCCTAAATGCATAATTTCATCATATTGTGTAATTAAAGTTGATCCCGTCTTCAGTAAGACCTGTTCTCATTGGCTCTGGACTGGGATCCAATAGCATGATTTTCTACAATATTTATGATATTAATTTCCAAACTCGCTGTTGCTATGCTAAATATAGCCTTCTAGAAGCGTCCATTGTGCAACATATCACGTGATCGGGCTTTCCCACAATCTCGAGCTTGTAACAATACACTCTTGTGTCACACTTCCAGAAATTATATTTGCTAGTTAAATTTTATCATGGGGACAGAAAATACTCTCATTTTGTCCCTAAATAATTCAATTTACGGGGGCATTCCTCCGTCATCTCAAGTTAAAACAGTTGCAAATTGTTTTTAATCATTCTAATTCAAGACTTTTGATATGTCACTTGAACTCGTATATTGAATTATTTTAGCCTATTTCCTTATGATAACTTTTTAAATTTTTATCGTTGAATTTTCCTAGAATAACGTTATTTTCATCGTCAAATAACTCATAACAGTTATTCCCATAAGCATTAGTTATGCGGAACGGGCCAATACATATAACTCCGAACTTGGGGTATATCTTTTTGCTCACGTCCGCTTTCACTGGTCTGCGCAATAAGACCTTATTTCCAATTTGTAACGGCGTACCGAAAGGTTTTCCTGCAACTCGTTTCAAGCGCTTCTCTGCTGCTTTCTGAAGTCTTTCTTTCGCCATATCGATCCTCGCTTGTCTTCCTAGATCAGGATCTATGGGAATGAAATCAAATACATTGTCCCATGGCCTCTCTGGATTCCTTCCTAAGTGAAGAATCATAGGAACTTCTGCCGTGCTTTCTTGAACTGTGGAGTTCAAACAATCTTCAATCATTGGCACGTATTTTACCCAACAGGGGTGATCATCTGGGCAGAAAATTCTGCAGAATTTGCTAAATTCTACCATATAGCGTTAACCTGAATTTGACTCTGGATAACGCACGCTTGAAAAGATGTGCTTAATTCCCAACCTTTCCATGTCTCCTGCGAATTCGGCTGAAGTGAACTGCGCTCCATGGTCCGATAAGAAATATTCTGGTTTCCCAGCATTCGGAAACACAGCATTCTCTAATCTGCTCACAACATTTCTGGTATAAGCTTTTTGCATAGGATTCATGGTAACGAATTTAGTGAAGACATCAACAGTCACTAACAGGAACTGATTACCCTGATATCCCTTCGGACAGGGACCAAAATGTCCGTGGCCATCAGCTCACATGGTTTAGAAGGTATCATAGCTCTGGGTCTTCCTTTCAACAATACTGATGCGAATTTTCCTCTCTGGCATTTATCACAAGATCTTATAATCTTCACCATAGTGGATCACATGTTGGTCCAGACAAACCTCTCTTTAAGAGTACTGATGGTTTTATCTAAACCTCCGTGTCCGATAGAATGGTGTGCCAAACACACTAACTTTGTGACAAGATTAGGGGGCACAACTATACAAATCTTAGTGTGCTCGGAGTCTGCGTACTTACACACAAGATCTCCGCTCAATACTGTACAGGCCCGGGGGGCTGTACCCCCTGAAAGCCACCCCCCCCCCCCATCTTTTGCTAAAACCACCCCAACTGGCAACATTATAAGACCAGAACATTACCTTTACACAGCAAGAGGCGGCCACCCAGCTTGGGAGGTTAGCCAACTACTTGCGACACATACATAAACATCTACACAACAACTAACTGGGGCAGCTACGTCGACGGAATGCTGACCACGCAACGCCGAGAACTATAAGAACGGAGTCCTTTTGGAGCCATTATCTCTTATAGAGTGTGCGTCGCCGAAGGCCCTAGCCGACGTCTGCTCCAGCTGCATCATCAGGTGAGACTCAGCAAAGTGCTCAGAATCCTTTACTTTGTAAACACCCACTCATAATCTTGTACACTCTACTTGTATAATTGCCTACATTCCCCCAAGAGGGACTTACAAATTCACACTCACTGACCAATAAACACATGGTCAGTAAATTACACTTGTATTGATAATTACACTCCTCTTTACATCCCCATACTCTTCCTGACTCTCGCTACGATTGACCGTGACCATAGTAGCCAGTAATTGCTTGGTCAGACTCCATTGTGCTTCCCGCACGCGACTCGAATACATACCGTCGAGCCGCTGACGTAAGCACGCCTATTGTATTACCCTCCCGTCCAGCTGGCAGGCCGGTATAGTAGCCTGCATTTAGAGGTCCATCCCCTAATCAACACTTGCATCTTTGCAGGAACACCCCCTAGCGTTTAAACACTAAACAACACACTACACTAGTAAGCTCTCCCAGCTACGGGAAGCTACTCCTAGGAACCACCTTCCAAATTAGCACAGTGACACGAGTGTTTTATCCCTAACTACCCCCCCCCCAACTAAGGGATCTAAAACATATTGGTGGAGGCGCTGCTACCACGCACAATAAGGGTAGGACTCATACAACGAGCCCTCGTGGCAGAAACGACCCATACCGCACACAGCCAAGCGAGACTAAACAATTTTTTTTCTCCTACATTACGTCCCACACTTTTTCTTTGTCACACGGGGATTTGTATTACTACACCCACCCCCACCCTCCCCATAGTGAAAGATCGGTGGAAATTAAATGACCTCGTTTAGAACCACACTAAGAGACTTTGCGCACCATTTGTCGGCCAGTACAACTCCACTCCTGCCGAAGTTAAAAATTAGGAACAGTGACTTGATAACTGACCAGACTGCAGTACAACTTCTTAGGGAACTCGAATTCAAGGCATCAGAGATCCGCGCTCAACACCCTGCAGCGGCAGCACAAGTCACACATTTTACACGATCCCAGGCCACTGAACACAGACAAGAATCACCAATATCCAGCGCTAGAGAAGTAGATTGCCTGCCAACACTCCACCCCCTATTGTTGCAGCAACTGCAAATCACAGAGCAGAAAACTGATAATCTGCTCGAGCGCATCACACAGTTACTAGACACAGACACTATTAAAGCAGACAATCACACGACAGAGGCAATCCTAGACATACACACTATTTTAGAAACGGTGAAACAGGATTTAGACAGGACTGTGGACGTAGTCAAATCCACACAATACGACAACACACCATCAATCAGTGACGATATATCAGGTGACGAGCCACCTGGTAACGTAACACACGTGTCGTACACGGGGAGCGAGGCTAATTCCCCTCAGAATAACACAAACACCTCGGCACACGATAGCGGTGCGAACAGCATAAACAGATCACAATCCCTACACGGCCAACGAGAGACAGTCGAACAGGAAATGAACAGACACACAGAATACCCCATGATCCACCCCACAAAGTTCACGGGGGAAGGCCAGGATCCCGAGGAATACCTCAAGGCCTTCAATAGAACGGCTCGGATCAATGGCTGGAGCGATGAAGTCAGAAAACGGCTCCTCCCTGCATACCTCACGAAGGCGGCCATGACATGGTATGAGCTCCATGAGGACCCCCTAGAAGATGCCACATGGGAGGAAATCACTTTATTGTTGATAAGTGAATTCCAGCTCATACCAGATGATGAGGACCTGTATGACCAAATTCGACAGAGGTCACAGGGACCTAAAGAAAGCGCCCAGTCGTACGTCAACGCAAAGTTGCTAATGTGCGATAAATATAACGCAGCTATGACGAACAAGCAGAAAGTTAAGCTGTTAATGCAGGGCCTCAGACCATCCATCGTGGACAAGTTGTGCATTATGAACAACCCCACGGTCCAACACATGCTGAATAACATAAAGATAATAGAGGCAGGAAAAAAGATCACGGAAAAAGCTACGGAGAAAGCCGTGAATCAGCACTTTCATCCACAAAAGGACGACACTAGTCAGAAGATGGATGAATTAGTGGACAGGATGGAAAAATTTACGATAGCTGCCATCCAAGCAGGCGGCAGACCGCCTAGGGGTGAACAAACAGACACGGAAGAGCGCTATTATCCTGAAAGGGACACGGGGTACACGGAGAGGAGACACTACGGGAGGGAGAAAATTTACTACCCTCCACAGCGGCCAATAACACCACACACACAGGACAGGCACACTACCCTCCGCGGTACTCACCGGTATCATACGCGGACGTAGAAACGACATACCCCTCACGGCGACCACCATCCCCGCACACACCGGAGTACTACCCTGAAGATTACGAACACACCATCCCCCGGCGAAGCAGCCCGCCACCAAGCAGGCAAAGCTATGCAGCCCCACAATATAGGGGAAATGGGGACTATCGGGAGAACCCGACCCCACGCAGGCAAGGCTATGCAGCCCCGCAATATAGGGGAAATGGGGACTATCGGGAGAACCCGCCCCCATGCAGGCAAGAGTATGCATCCCCACAACACAGGGGAAACGGGGAGTACCGGAAGAACCCACCCCCAGGCAGACAAGGGTACGCACCCTCCCAGTACAGGGAAAGGGGTAATCGACGGGAAAACCCGCCCCCGCAGCAGCAGACATACACCCCACCCTGGCGGAGACAGGAAAACTAACCACCGGCCAGTAACCGCCAGACAAAAAAACTCATAAAAGGACGGGAAACTAGAAACACATACCCAAAGGGCCCGGAACACTATCCCCTCCCCGACGAACACCGGAGGGAGTTTAGGGATGAGGCACCCCGCCGGGCAGACAGGGGGCAATACTTCCCACACCTAGCTATAGTAAGGCCATCATTACTTCCGACTTGACGTTTCAGTGTTACCCTGAAGTTATTTAGTGGTCGGAAGGAAAATAACTTCAACTAGACAGTCACAGGCAACCATTCAAGTCGATATTTCACGACAAATTTAGTTTCGCGATGTGGCGATTTAGCGAACGAAACTCGAGCCTAGCACTGAAACGTCAAGTTGGAAGTAATGATGGCTTTACTATACACACCGCAAGCGGGGAGTTGGCGTACATACAGTACAGGGAGACGAACGCCCACGTTTCCAAAAAACGCTTAGACGGGGAGGTTCGACCAGCTGATAAAGCGGCTGAGGTTCCTCTCCCAACACAACACCAGAAAGGCCCCTCGCTTAAACAGACTCGTAAGAGCAAGGGGAAAAAGCAGCCAGCTAAAGCCAAGGCTGACGATCCGCCCCCGGGCCGTTTCCAGACACACCCCGTACAAGGAGACGGCAACTGTCTGTTTAGGGCCATTAGCTTCCTAGTCCGGAACACCGAGGATCATCATAGGGACTACAGACAGAAAACGGTCCAACATATCCTGGCCAACTGGAAAGAGTACCAGGATTTTGTATCGGACGAGCGGGAAAACCCATTCCAGACCGGGGCGGACTACCAAAAATACATGGGTAGGGACGGTACCTATGCCAGCGCCGTAGAGGTGACCGCTCTCGGCAAGGTGCTTAAAGTAAACATACATGTATACACTGATGTGCACTCGCCCCCGCTATTTACAACTGCGGGATTTGACAGGGACCTACACATACTGTTTACAGGGAACCCTAGGGCGGGACACTATACGCCCCTCACAATCACGCGCGAACAGACCAATAGCAAGCCCACACCCTCCAAACAGGAAACCATACCCCCTACACCACCACACGGGGCGGGAAGTGACCCCACACAGGCGCAGGGCGCGAGCTCACTCGGCATAGGGAAGCCAGCAACAGGAGTCGAACTCGCGACCACCTGGAACAAAAAACGGGGTAACAAATGCAAACGTAGAGTCACATTTGCAGACACACCTTCCCAGGAGGGAGAAAACAGCAACACACCTACACAAAAACTGGGAACGGTCAATACATTAAACGTTCGCCAGAAGCCCTCTATTTTCACAGCGCGGGCAGTTAAGAGAGCAGGCAATGTACTCAGTGGACGCACTTCGCTGACCGAGGCAAAGTACTCGAGACAGGAAGTAAGCCGAGAGGCCAAGCGTGCCAGGTACGATAAGCGGCCAGCTCCATGCCTTCCCAGCACAGATGTTACGCCAGTAGCAACAACAACAACATATACCCTATACAACACATCTTTGCAGGGCAAGGGACTCCAGGTATCGGCCCTCACGATACACGCCAGCATAAATGGCCACAGGGTGCAAGCCCTAATTGACACTGGGGCAGCGTTAATTTGTGTAAACAGAAAACACGTTACCGAAGGGCAAATACACTGTGTCACGGGTGACATCCGGCTGGTAGCGGCCAATGCTCAGACGCTAGAAAACGCGGGGGTGGCAAGCATACATCTCAGGCTAGACCATTTTGCCACAACACACCCCATGTTCGTTATAGAACATCTTTCTGCGTCAGCCATAATTGGCATGGATTTCCTCGCTAAGTATGAAGCTAGCATAAATTTTGCTAGCGGTAAGATGCTTTTAAAGCATGACCAGAGGCTCACCACACATCCCATGATATACACCAGAAACACAGATGGGATTCGAGCGGAGCGAGAAATCCATGAGCACCAGGCCTCTACACTGCACACAATCAGCAAACACACAGACACACACACAGATAAGGTGGCCAATCAGACTCACAGACAGGACCTGACACCGGAGCAAAATAAAAGGCTCACGGAGCTCCTGGAGGCCAATAGGGATATATTTGCCCATTCGATGAAGGATCTCGCAGTGACAGACCTTATCGAACACCACGTCACACTTACCAGTGACCGGCCACTCCACCAGCCTCCCTTCAGGGTGAGTCAGAAGGAGAGACACGCCATCGACACTCAGATCACAGAGATGCTCGAGGCAGGGGTCATTGTCCCCGTAATTTCGAATTAAAGTGCCCCGGTCTTGCTGACCAAGAAACGGGACGGTTCCCACAGGTTCTGTACTGTATACACTGATGTGCACTCGCCCCCGCCCCGTTAGTCGAAAATGACAGTTATCCACTACCAAGGGCCGACACCTATTTGGATGCCCTCGGTGGGGCTAGCTGGTTCAGTTCGATGGATTGTAATAGTGGATTCTATTCAATCCCCGTCTATGAACCGGACAGGCACAAGCTGGCGTTCGTTACAGAGAAAGGTCTATATACCTATACAAGGTTACCAATGGGCCTCCGTAACGCCAGCCAGACCTTCCAAAAGCTAGTGGATAAAACATTTTCAGGTCTAAAATGGCGTTCAGTATTAGTCTACGTGGACGACATAACGGTCTTCTCCAACGCCTTTGACGAGCATCTCGTACATTTGGAGGAGGCTTTCGCAAGGATCAGAGAGGCCAAATTAAGGCTTAAACCTGCGAAATGTCAATTTGCCAGACAGCAGATTAACATATTGGGCCATATTGTAAACAGAGAGGGCATTATTCCCGACCCAGCGAAGACTGGCGCAATAACGGGCATCCCAATGCCCACAAATTTGAAACAATTGCGCAGTTTTATTGGGCTGGCCTCTTATTACAGAAAATATATCCAAAGGTTTGCGCACATCGCCCACCCCCTAACCGAACTCACACGTGAAAAGACGCCCTTCAGCATTAAACAGGTACATATAGATGCCTTCAACACACTGAAGCAACTATTGACCTCACCACCATTACTGCAACACTTCCATAGTGATAGGCCCACATTTTTACACGTAGATGCCAGCCAATTCGGGCTGGGAGCGGCCCTATTACAAGAAGATGCAGAAGGGCGCATACGGCCCATAGCTTTTGCTAGCAGGAAACTAACGGCCGTTGAGACTAGATACTCTGCCACAGAGCAGGAAATGGTGGCATTTTCTTGGGGAGTGAACTATTTCAGGGTATACCTCTATGGTATCCAGTCCACGGTAGTGACTGACCACGCAAGCCTGCTTTTTTGGGACAAATTCAAAAACCCAAATTCGCGGCTCAATAGTTTTATATTCCGCCTGTATGAATATAACTTCGTGGTCAAGCACAAGAAAGGCGCTACACACCTAGATGCAGATGGGTTGTCTAGGCTGCCAGTAGCCGACCCCCCAGATGACAGTAAGGACCACGAATGGGACGACATGCCCACTTTTGCCCTGTCGGTGGTTAACATCATGCAGGAGCAAGAACGTGATCCATACTTGAAACAGATTCTAATGACACTAGAAAACTTGGATAAGGTGGATTCTAGGCGATTTTTCCTAGACAAAGACGGGGTACTGAAATTTAAACCCACAGCCATGCACGATAATGCACCTATAGCGGTTCCGGAGTCATTGAAAGAGAATATCATGATCGGACACCACAATAGCCCAATGGCAGGGGGATATTTGGGTACACATAAAACATACCATAGAATCCGGGACAAGTATTACTGGGTAAACATGAAGGCCGACATAGACACCTTCGTAAAGACATGTCACACTTGCCAGCGATTTAAAACAAGGCCTGGCAAGCCTCATGGATTACTCAACCCTATTCCCGTAGGAGAGCTATTTCACAGAGTCGGGATAGATGTTAAAGGCCCCATTACGACATCTGAAAAAGGCAATAAATACATACTGGTAGCCACAGAGTTTCTCACCCGGTATATGATCACAAAGGCTGTCCCCAAAGCAGGCACGAACAGCATAGTCGAATTCCTATTCGACATAGTCACACGATATGGCCTATTCCAAACCCTACTGTCCGATAGAGGTACCATTTTCACCTCGAGAGTGCTCCAACAGATCTTGGAGGTACTCAGGATAAGGGCATACACGACCACGAGTTTTTCCCCACAAACCAACGGAATCACGGAGAGTATGAACAAAATAATTGGAATAGCGCTAGCTAAATTCACGGGGGACACAGGGACAGACTGGGATGACTATCAACAGCCCATTACATTTAGCTACAACACTTCCATATCCACGGCTACAAAACACTCTCCACACTTCCTGTTGCACGGATATACACCCAGAAGTCCCATAGACAACATATGCATCCCACAGGACACTCTCCCGGACAATGCCGCCCGTCTAGAGCACTTGCAGATAGCTCGCATGGACGCCAGAAAGAACATAGCCGCGGCACAGAGAAAACAAAAAGAACGGTACGATCGGCAAAGAAAACCGTGGAATACACACCCGGGCAATTGGTTATGGTTTCCAATTCCGCCCGTAAGAAAAATGTGTCCGAGTTCCTCCTGCCACGTTGGTCAGGTCCCTTCAAAGTCTGTAGGAAGGTATCTGACCTAAACTATATCGTAAACGTGCGCCATGGACGCAAACTCATCAAAGACACTATACACGCCCGCCATATGAAGGCATATCACACCCGCAAAACCACACCTACACGTAAAGGCGGGAACACTGTCAAAAGGAAGGGAAATCATCCCACGGGCAGACGTGAAAAGAAGGCCAAGAAATAGCTTTCGGACCCTGATGGCCTTACCGGGATACGAACCTAACACTGCCAAACTGTCCCGGAGACACAGGCCTAAAAGGCACCAGGAATAATTACCCTGGACAAAGACGGTCTCGGACCTGCGACCTTCTGAATACCAGGAATGCAAGGTTGGGTAACTATCCAGTTGAAGGATAGGACAACAAGGGACAGTCACACTGACAGACATTCATATGCACAAAATAATAAAATCACCTCCGACACCTAGTCACCAAACACGGAACTAGCGGTCCGGTGACACACATACATAACGATATCTAGTTACCACTAACAAGAATATATTCCCCCACGCATACAACAACACAAAATTTGGGGGACACAATATATATAAATAATGGAAGGTTCTTTTCCATGACGGAAAGCCATGCTCACAATAAGAGAGCGAGCAACCAAGCCCACACACACGTGCTAGACATATGCACATCGCTAGACAAGTAACAGGTAATGCCAACGTCAATGAAATTAGACACTATCGCAGTCAGCGATAACACACTCGTGAGCAGGCGACTTTCACTAGCTACGGACAGCCTAAGAGTATTTCAGTCCTGGCTGTAACACACACAGTCATTTACGCCAGTTTTAAAACCCGATAACTCCCAAAATTAGAGTACGAGGGTCGGCGCAATTGGCACAACACATTCACGCTAAAGCATATTTTCATACGCGTGTCTAAAACACACGATACGCGCGCCATGGTACATACAGTACAAAAATTGTAACACCGGGACCTCAGACCAAGGCGGGTGCGAGCGCACGATAACACGATGCAGTCGTGCCAAAAACAAGCTACCCAATGGTATTTTTGGCGCGAAAACACAATCAGGGGCCACACTAGGGACACTCAAATCCCAACAGACAACGCAGACATGAAACACGGAGTATTACACGAGATCCCGGGTCCGAATGCCCAATAATGGCGGACACCGTGGAAAACAAGAAGTGTCGAACAACGAAAGATCACTTACATACAAAACACGGTTTTTTTTCATCATGACAGGTCAGAAAACTCAGCCAGCACGACTAGACACCGAATAGACCCATTTACTGGGGAAAATTCACTCCCACTCAGACGGAAATGGGACCGTATACAAGTACATAAGCGGTTGAGCCACACGATTGTAATGACAGGGAGGTTCTTTACCATACATACAGGAGCATAGATTCGTTCCAAGGTACTAGCTACAACAGCCTACCCAAGGCATTAGCGACCCCGGGACTACCAATAGGGGCCGTACCGTACACAAGGCAAAGGTCTTGCGGAATAAATGTCTACACAACATCGGTAAGCAAAAACGGGACAGATTAGCACACTGGCCCTCCCAGAATGCACAACAATGTCAACACACGAACATTGGCAAAAGTCACGTTCCGGCAGCCGCCATACGTAACATTACAGACTTGCCGTACACAAGAACATGAAAATAAAACAACAACAAATCATTGAGTTGCGGACTCAGCGCATTTCAACTTGTTGCCGGTAGACATTCCTAAAGCACCCAGACGTGCCGGTGACACGCCAATATGATAACACTGGCATAAACCATCAACAGTAACAACATACAGACACACGGATATTGACACAGGATTTCGCGTAATTACGACAGGCTTGGCACTTAGTAATGCACAGATACTGTAGGCCATATTAACATAAGGAACACAAGAGCATATTTACTAGGGCGATAACAAGTTACACGCGCCGCCTGACAATTAGCATCACGATACACGATAAGACGTATCCGATAACGGCACGCGCGCCAGTATGCGCAGCGGAACGCAACCACAGTCACGCAAGCCTCAGTAACCACAGCCACGGGCACCTCCTGCCCACACGCGACCACTAATCAGGGGCGAATACAGACAGATTCCCTGAAGGAACAACCCCCCCCCCCAATAACTACTTCTCTCCTTGTTTTTTTAATCTAAAAAAAACATCATAGGCGATCGGGACATGACCAGTTACACTCACGATCACTTGCCACCTCAACATTATAAATGAGAGACCAGATTAGGCCATGACGTCACAGCGTCACCGCACTTCACCATCCCAAGGAGCGGATAGAAAGCAGATAGTGACCAAGTGAGGATGACAGGAGCAGAGAAGGATAGTGCCAGCAGGATGGCCAGGACACCACCTACGGGCTACCATTATACCACCCTTTTCCTTCCATAACCTTGTCACTCACAACACTATCCAACACAAACACATAAACACATAAAAACAGCTAAACTACATGCCAAAATATACATCGGGGTTGATAGACTTCATGCGTCTAAAGAGAGGGTCCACTACGCCCTGGTTCTCAATGCTTACACCCGAGTATTAGGGGTGAGTCGGAAAACGACATTAAGCGTAATGCACATCTCTATGTAAAGAGATGAGGCCGCATTTTAACTAACAACTCTTTTTTACTAAATAATCCCGCATGCAAGGGACATAGGTTTATTACACCTCAGCCTATACCTATCCACAAATGAGAGCGGATACGCCTCATATCCAGCCACATGCATGGAATATCCTACCCACACACCAGGGTTATTATTATTATTATTACACCTGCGTGGAATTCTTTAAATTATTGCAAACCCGGGAAGTACCTACCCCGTCCACTTACTGTAAAAACATCCTAGCAGCATCACCGGCTCCCGGCCACCATTAACATGGAGCCCAACGATGCACAACCCTCTCCTACCACGCTTTAAGCCCATCCAGCAGATAACACCCCCGGATCCTAATAACAAGGGACCCAACGCCATAAAAACCTATTAACGCCTCCAAGAAGATTACCAAGGCATTACCGCTGGAAGTCCGACGTGGAGACCGAAGGCCTTAAGTAGTCCATGCATTTAGAAGATTCTACAACCCCAGAACACTTAAAAATTTACATAATCACACAGTAAATTATTTACATAGCACACTCATTTTTTTTTAAATAAAAAAGGAATCTGATGTCACGCTGAATGGTGATGACAGCGTAAACAGAAGGGCAGAGGCGCCACACAGGAACAGAGCTGGGGAAGGCGATGATGAGCCCTACCCCAGTTAACTCAATGACCCAGACTAAATAACAGACGGAATTACGTAAGGTCGAAGCGCCGATGACCTAGCACGGGCAAACTTCGGAATCCCGGGAGTACCTAGCCTGTCCCCGGGACAAAGAAACGTTACACCCACTATGTGCTACGGGCATCGAAGCCAGACCTGCAGGGGAGACTTTCTACGGTTGGTGGGAGAATTAGCCAGCTCCACACCGGACTCAGGAGATGACCCTAGGGACGACCAAATTAGGACTAGACTCCTAGTTTAGTATGTAAGTAAGTAGAGCTTCTATGGTGGGAAGTTAGTCTTCTAATCGCAGAAGTGAAGCAGGCTCTCAGGATTCAGCGGGATCAATCCTAGATCCGACAAGTCCTTGCCCCGCGTGACGAGGTGAAGACAACCCAACAAATGAATAATGAATAAACAAATAATGACTAATATATATGGAATGAATGCGATCATTCGAGCCCGTGCCCACATAAATGGCTGACAGCGAGTCACCAGAGCTTAAATGGTAACGCAGCGAGCGGCCAGAGATATTAAATAGGCATGCAGCGAGCTGCCAAGAGGGGTTCGAGTGGGCAAACCCAGCAATGCCCATATAGGCGAAGAGGATTCCCGGACGCTAAAATTCCCGGATGTTATTATTAATGCCAATATAGGCGAAGAGGATTCCCGGACGCTAAAATTCCCGGACGACATTATTCTATCGGACGATTTTTCCCGAACGATGTCCCGTGCCCACATAAATGGCTGACAGCGAGTCTCCAGAGCTTAAATGGTAACGTAGCGGGCGGCCAGAGATATTAAATAGGTATGCAACGAGCTACCAAAAGGGGTTCCGTGGGAAAACCCAGCAATGATGAATACATCAATGAATGACACAGGAAGAATGATGACAATACAGGCAAGTACAACGGCGATGCGTTTGCCCTCCAGCAGCGCAGGCGTCCGGAACTTTAGTAATTACTAGTTATTAATCACTAATATAAATGTCGACAACTAGTATTAAAGGAGCGGAATCCGGTGGTTTTAGAGACAAAAGGTGTTTCTAGAATACACGCGGGTGGTGATCTGGGGAGGTAAAACTGCCCCGGGCGATCGCTCCGGTCGAAATTTTAGCATGTAAGGCAGTTGCATTTGGATCGCAACTTAGAATTAAGCAAATTTAATAAGAGTTGTTGCTAAATAATAGCACAGCACATTTCGGCACTAGATTAAGGTAAAACCATTCGACTTGTAAATACAAAATATTTTTTTTATCTATCATAATTTAGACTAAGCACCTTAAGATTAAGGCAAAACATTTCGCCACCTGGTTACCAAAAACCGTTACCAGGGTAAGCCCGACAACGCATAGACTAAGCTAGATAATACCTAGGCTAACCTAGATGTAAGTTACACCTCAGTGGCGCCACACTTAGTTTTAAAAATTAAGCGCTACCAACGAAGGGTTATATATATACATGTAATGTATTACAATATATGGTAATGCCTTATTAATCATTAATCCACTTTCACCCACACAGGAAAGCGAGGAAGCAAACGAATATACATGTTTTCCAAGTAGATGGCCAATAATCCATTTTTGTTTCACAGATGACAAGGAGCACGAGCATGTCTATTGTAAATATGTTTTCCACACCAAATTACACATACCCTTATCTCTATCACACAGACACACTGTTCCTCATCGTTCTTCAGTCGCGCCAATAAGGTGACGGCGCCGCGATCAGCGACGTAAGGTGACGTGGGGCACCGAGCGACGATGACGCAAACACACGTTCGATATGCTTCAATAAAAAGCAATATTCGGCAGCCAGGGGCGGTGCAGAGGTTGTGAGCACCTACCCTCGCCGCCAAGGTAAATTTTTCCACCCACGGGGAAAATTTGCGAAAGGAAAAGTAACGGCATGACCACTAACCCACAGCCATAGGTGAGAGGCACCTACAGCTCAGCGGGTAATAAATGAAGGGACAATGAGTCGACAGACGAGAGCGCTACAGAAGGCCTAGAGCATGAAGCGAGGTACCAGGCTCATGAGCAAAAACGGTCTAGCAATAAGGTTATTATTTTATGTCATTTCATGTTATATTATGTTATGTTATGTTATATCATCATTGTAAAAGCAAAAACTGTAAATCCAAAGCATACACAAACATGGTGGTGCTCAACTGTACACCTACACACATAAACTCACAAATTGTCACGCCATTTTACACGCCATAATGTCCACACTGAATACACTGGTTTTTTTCCTTTCTACTCTACTAACGCCAAAATTTGTCAAGGTGTCCCGTTTTATCCCAAGAACAATAAACCATTATGATATTTCCTTTAACTTATACCCTGGGGCACCTACTTTTGCTATTCTCTTCCATCTTTTAAACAATACACTGAAGGGAGCAATTTTGTTCTCCATACAATGCCGGACGGCACAACCATCCGCCCAAACATGGTTTTTTTTCTCCCTGAAAAATAACAACATATATATATATATACAACGGCGAGACCATGTATTTTTTTGTGTTTCTATCTTCATTATTACCATGTCAACTTGCAAAAATAAGCCATTCTAAAAATTAACTATGTATAACATGTATATCCCAAAACCTACCCCTCTGAGCACAAGCTTGACTCACGTAACCACGACATCGACACACCTACATCAACACTGAAGAAAAGAAGAAGAGGTACAAGAAGAAATCAAAAACGACCCATCACATCGACACCCCCACTCTACGTCCCGTTCCCGTTCGCGGGGACGCGAACTGATCGAAGAAGAGGACTTGTACAGGCCCGGGGGTCTGTACCCCCTGAAAGCCACCCCCCACCTTTTACTAAAACCACCCCAACTGGCAACATCATAAGACCAGAACATTACCTTTACAGAGCAAGAGGCGGCCACCCAGCTTGGGAGGTTAGCCAACTACTTGCGACACATACATAAACATCTACACAACAACTAACTGGGGCAGCTACGTCGACGGAATGCTGACCACGCAACGCCGAGAACTATAAGAACGGAGTCCTTTTTGGAGCCATTATCTCTTATACAGTGTGCGTCGCCGAAGGCCCTAGCCGACGTCTGCTCCAGCTGCATCATCAGGTGAGACTCAGCAAAGTGCTCAGAATCCTTTACTTTGTAAACACCCACTCATAATCTTGTACACTCTACTTGTGTAATTGCCTACATTCCCCCAAGAGGGACTTACAAATTCACACTCACTGACCAATAAACACATGGTCAGTAAATTACACTTGTATTGATAATTACACTCCTCTTTACATCCCCATACCCTTCCTGACTCTCGCCACGATTGACCGTGACCATAGTAGCCAGTAATTGCTTGGTCAGACTCCATTGTGCTTCCCGCACGCGACTCGAATACATACCGTCGAGCCGCTGACGTAAGCACGCCTATTGTATTACCCTCCCGTCCAGCTGGCAGGCCGGTATAGTAGCCTGCATTTAGAGGTCCATCCCCTAATCAACACTTGCATCTTTGCAGGAACACCCCCTAGCGTTTAAACACTAAACAACACACTACACTAATAAGCTCTCCCAGCTACGGGAAGCTACTCCTAGGAACCACCTTCCAAATTAGCACAGTGACACAAGTGTTTTATCCCTAACTACCCTCCAACTAAGGGATCTAAAACATATTGGTGGAGGCGCTGCTACCACGCACAATAAGGGTAGGACTCATACAACGAGCCCTCGTGGCAGAAACGACCCATACCGCACACAGCCAAGCGAGACTAAACAATTTTTTTTCTCCTACATTACGTCCCACACTTTTTCTTTGTCACACGGGGATTTGTATTACTACACCCACCCCCACCCTCCCCATAGTGAAAGATCGGTGGAAATTAAATGACCTCGTTTAGAACCACACTAAGAGACTTTGCGCACCATTTGTCGGCCAGTACAACTCCACTCCTGCCGAAGTTAAAAATTAGGAACAGTGACTTGATAACTGACCAGACTGCAGTACAACTTCTTAGGGAACTCGAATTCAAGGCATCAGAGATCCGCGCTCAACACCCTGCAGCGGCAGCACAAGTCACACATTTTACACGATTCCAGGCCACTGAACACAGACAAGAATCACCAATATCCAGCGCTAGAGAAGTAGATTGCCTGCCAACACTCCACCCCCTATTGTTGCAGCAACTGCAAATCACAGAGCAGAAAACTGATAATCTGCTCGAGCGCATCACACAGTTACTAGACACAGACACTATTAAAGCAGACAATCACACGACAGAGGCAATCCTAGACATACACACTATTTTAGAAACGGTGAAACAGGATTTAGACAGGACTGTGGACGTAGTCAAATCCACACAATACGACAACACACCATCAATCAGTGACGATATATCAGGTGACGAGCCACCTGGTAACGTAACACACGTGTCGTACACGGGGAGCGAGGCTAATTCCCCTCAGAATAACACAAACACCTCGGCACACGATAGCGGTGCGAACAGCATAAACAGATCACAATCCCTACACGGCCAACGAGAGACAGTCGAACAGGAAATGAACAGACACACAGAATACCCCATGATCCACCCCACAAAGTTCACGGGGGAAGGCCAGGATCCCGAGGAATACCTCAAGGCCTTCAATAGAACGGCTCGGATCAATGGCTGGAGCGATGAAGTCAGAAAACGGCTCCTCCCTGCATACCTCACGAAGGCGGCCATGACATGGTATGAGCTCCATGAGGACCCCCTAGAAGATGCCACATGGGAGGAAATCACTTTATTGTTGATAAGTGAATTCCAGCTCATACCAGATGATGAGGACCTGTATGACCAAATTCGACAGAGGTCACAGGGACCTAAAGAAAGCGCCCAGTCGTACGTCAACGCAAAGTTGCTAATGTGCGATAAATATAACGCAGCTATGACGAACAAGCAGAAAGTTAAGCTGTTAATGCAGGGCCTCAGACCATCCATCGTGGACAAGTTGTGCATTATGAACAACCCCACGGTCCAACACATGCTGAATAACATAAAGATAATAGAGGCAGGAAAAAAGATCACGGAAAAAGCTACGGAGAAAGCCGTGAATCAGCACTTTCATCCACAAAAGGACGACACTAGTCAGAAGATGGATGAATTAGTGGACAGGATGGAAAAATTAACGATAGCTGCCATCCAAGCAGGCGGCAGACCGCCTAGGGGTGAACAAACAGACACGGAAGAGCGCTATTATCCTGAAAGGGACAGGGGGTACACGGAGAGGAGACACTACGGGAGGGAGAAAATTTACTACCCTCCACAGCGGCCAATAACACCACACACACAGGACAGGCACACTACCCTCCGCGGTACTCACCGGTATCATACGCGGACGTAGAAACGACATACCCCTCACGGCGACCACCATCCCCGCACACACCGGAGTACTACCCTGAAGAGTACGAACACACCATCCCCCGGCGAAGCAGCCCGCCACCAAGCAGGCAAAGCTATGCAGCCCCACAATATAGGGGAAATGGGGACTATCGGGAGAACCCGACCCCACGCAGGCAAGGCTATGCAGCCCCGCAATATAGGGGAAATGGGGACTATCGGGAGAACCCGCCCCCATGCAGGCAAGAGTATGCATCCCCACAACACAGGGGAAACGGGGAGTACCGGAAGAACCCACCCCCAGGCAGACAGGGGTACGCACCCTCCCAGTACAGGGAAAGGGGTAATCGACGGGAAAACCCGCCCCCGCAGCAGCAGACATACACCCCACCCTGGCGGAGACAGGAAAACTAACCACCGGCCAGTAACCGCCAGACAAAAAAACTCATAAAAGGACGGGAAACTAGAAACACATACCCAAAGGGCCCGGAACACTATCCCCTCCCCGACGAACACCGGAGGGAGTTTAGGGATGAGGCACCCCGCCGGGCAGACAGGGGGCAATACTTCCCACACCTAGCTATAGTAAGGCCATCATTACTTCCGACTTGACGTTTCAGTGTTACCCTGAAGTTATTTAGTGGTCGGAAGGAAAATAACTTCAACTAGACAGTCACAGGCAACCATTCAAGTCGATATTTCACGACAAATTTAGTTTCACGATGTGGCGATTTAGCGAACGAAACTCGAGCCTAGCACTGAAACGTCAAGTTGGAAGTAATGATGGCTTTACTATACACACCGCAAGCGGGGAGTTGGCGTACATACAGTACAGGGAGACGAACGCCCACGTTTCCAAAAAACGCTTAGACGGGGAGGTTCGACCAGCTGATAAAGCGGCTGAGGTTCCTCTCCCAACACAACACCAGAAAGGCCCCTCGCTTAAACAGACTCGTAAGAGCAAGGGGAAAAAGCAGCCAGCTAAAGCCAAGGCTGACGATCCGCCCCCGGGCCGTTTCCAGACACACCCCGTACAAGGAGACGGCAACTGTCTGTTTAGGGCCATTAGCTTCCTAGTCCGGAACACCGAGGATCATCATAGGGACTACAGACAGAAAACGGTCCAACATATCCTGGCCAACTGGAAAGAGTACCAGGATTTTGTATCGGACGAGCGGGAAAACCCATTCCAGACCGGGGCGGACTACCAAAAATACATGGGTAGGGACGGTACCTATGCCAGCGCCGTAGAGGTGACCGCTCTCGGCAAGGTGCTTAAAGTAAACATACATGTATACACTGATGTGCACTCGCCCCCGCTATTTACAACTGCGGGATTTGACAGGGACCTACACATACTGTTTACAGGGAACCCTAGGGCGGGACACTATACGCCCCTCACAATCACGCGCGAACAGACCAATAGCAAGCCCACACCCTCCAAACAGGAAACCATACCCCCTACACCACCACACGGGGCGGGAAGTGACCCCACACAGGCGCAGGGCGCGAGCTCACTCGGCATAGGGAAGCCAGCAACAGGAGTCGAACTCGCGACCGCCTGGAACAAAAAACGGGGTAACAAATGCAAACGTAGAGTCACATTGCAGACACACCTTCCCAGGAGGGAGAAAACAGCAACACACCTACACAAAAACTGGGAACGGTCAATACATTAAACGTTCGCCAGAAGCCCTCTATTTTCACAGCGCGGGCAGTTAAGAGAGCAGGCAATGTACTCAGTGGACGCACTTCGCTGACCGAGGCAAAGTACTCGAGACAGGAAGTAAGCCGAGAGGCCAAGCGTGCCAGGTACGATAAGCGGCCAGCTCCATGCCTTCCCAGCACAGATGTTACGCCAGTAGCAACAACAACAACATATACCCTATACAACACATCTTTGCAGGGCAAGGGACTCCAGGTATCGGCCCTCACGATACACGCCAGCATAAATGGCCACAGGGTGCAAGTCCTAATTGACACTGGGGCAGCGTTAATTTGTGTAAACAGAAAACACGTTACCGAAGGGCAAATACACTGTGTCACGGGTGACATCCGGCTGGTAGCGGCCAATGCTCAGACGCTAGAAAACGCGGGGGTGGCAAGCATACATCTCAGGCTAGACCATTTTGCCACAACACACCCCATGTTCGTTATAGAACATCTTTCTGCGTCAGCCATAATTGGCATGGATTTCCTCGCTAAGTATGAAGCTAGCATAAATTTTGCTAGCGGTAAGATGCTTTTAAAGCATGACCAGAGGCTCACCACACATCCCATGATATACACCAGAAACACAGATGGGATTCGAGCGGAGCGAGAAATCCATGAGCACCAGGCCTCTACACTGCACACAATCAGCAAACACACAGACACACACACAGATAAGGTGGCCAATCAGACTCACAGACAGGACCTGACACCGGAGCAAAATAAAAGGCTCACGGAGCTCCTGGAGGCCAATAGGGATATATTTGCCCATTCGATGAAGGATCTCGCAGTGACAGACCTTATCGAACACCACGTCACACTTACCAGTGACCGGCCACTCCACCAGCCTCCCTTCAGGGTGAGTCAGAAGGAGAGACACGCCATCGACACTCAGATCACAGAGATGCTCGAGGCAGGGGTCATTGTCCCCGTAATTTCGAATTAAAGTGCCCCGGTCTTGCTGACCAAGAAACGGGACGGTTCCCACAGGTTCTGTACTGTATACACTGATGTGCACTCGCCCCCGCCCCGTTAGTCGAAAATGACAGTTATCCACTACCAAGGGCCGACACCTATTTGGATGCCCTCGGTGGGGCTAGCTGGTTCAGTTCGATGGATTGTAATAGTGGATTCTATTCAATCCCCGTCTATGAACCGGACAGGCACAAGCTGGCGTTCGTTACAGAGAAAGGTCTATATACCTATACAAGGTTACCAATGGGCCTCCGTAACGCCAGCCAGACCTTCCAAAAGCTAGTGGATAAAACATTTTCAGGTCTAAAATGGCGTTCAGTATTAGTCTACGTGGACGACATAACGGTCTTCTCCAACGCCTTTGACGAGCATCTCGTACATTTGGAGGAGGCTTTCGCAAGGATCAGAGAGGCCAAATTAAGGCTTAAACCTGCGAAATGTCAATTTGCCAGACAGCAGATTAACATATTGGGCCATATTGTAAACAGAGAGGGCATTATTCCCGACCCAGCGAAGACTGGCGCAATAACGGGCATCCCAATGCCCACAAATTTGAAACAATTGCGCAGTTTTATTGGGCTGGCCTCTTATTACAGAAAATATATCCAAAGGTTTGCGCACATCGCCCACCCCCTAACCGAACTCACACGTGAAAAGACGCCCTTCAGCATTAAACAGGTACATATAGATGCCTTCAACACACTGAAGCAACTATTGACCTCACCACCATTACTGCAACACTTCCATAGTGATAGGCCCACATTTTTACACGTAGATGCCAGCCAATTCGGGCTGGGAGCGGCCCTATTACAAGAAGATGCAGAAGGGCGCATACGGCCCATAGCTTTTGCTAGCAGGAAACTAACGGCCGTTGAGACTAGATACTCTGCCACAGAGCAGGAAATGGTGGCATTTTCTTGGGGAGTGAACTATTTCAGGGTATACCTCTATGGTATCCAGTCCACGGTAGTGACTGACCACGCAAGCCTGCTTTTTTGGGACAAATTCAAAAACCCAAATTCGCGGCTCAATAGTTTTATATTCCGCCTGTATGAATATAACTTCGTGGTCAAGCACAAGAAAGGCGCTACACACCTAGATGCAGATGGGTTGTCTAGGCTGCCAGTAGCCGACCCCCCAGATGACAGTAAGGACCACGAATGGGACGACATGCCCACTTTTGCCCTGTCGGTGGTTAACATCATGCAGGAGCAAGAACGTGATCCATACTTGAAACAGATTCTAATGACACTAGAAAACTTGGATAAGGTGGATTCTAGGCGATTTTTCCTAGACAAAGACGGGGTACTGAAATTTAAACCCACAGCCATGCACGATAATGCACCTATAGCGGTTCCGGAGTCATTGAAAGAGAATATCATGATCGGACACCACAATAGCCCAATGGCAGGGGCACATTTGGGTACGCATAAAACATACCATAGAATCCGGGACAAGTATTACTGGGTAAACATGAAGGCCGACATAGACACCTTCGTAAAGACATGTCACACTTGCCAGCGATTTAAAACAAGGCCTGGCAAGCCTCATGGATTACTCAACCCTATTCCCGTAGGAGAGCTATTTCACAGAGTCGGGATAGATGTTAAAGGCCCCATTACGACATCTGAAAAAGGCAATAAATACATACTGGTAGCCACAGAGTTTCTCACCCGGTATATGATCACAAAGGCTGTCCCCAAAGCAGGCACGAACAGCATAGTCGAATTCCTATTCGACATAGTCACACGATATGGCCTATTCCAAACCCTACTGTCCGATAGAGGTACCATTTTCACCTCGAGAGTGCTCCAACAGATCTTGGAGGTACTCAGGATAAGGGCATACACGACCACGAGTTTTTCCCCACA
Source organism: Meconema thalassinum (assembly GCA_946902985.2). Taxonomy (NCBI): domain Eukaryota; kingdom Metazoa; phylum Arthropoda; class Insecta; order Orthoptera; family Tettigoniidae; genus Meconema; species Meconema thalassinum. Next base: position 743,782,140 of record OX336388.2, read on the forward strand.
AACCAACGGAATCACGGAGAGTATGAACAAAATAATTGGAATAGCGCTAGCTAAATTCACGGGGGACACAGGGACAGACTGGGATGACTATCAACAGCCCATTACATTTAGCTACAACACTTCCATATCCACGGCTACAAAACACTCTCCACACTTCCTGTTGCACGGATATACACCCAGAAGTCCCATAGACAACATATGCATCCCACAGGACACTCTCCCGGACAATGCCGCCCGTCTAGAGCACTTGCAGATAGCTCGCATGGACGCCAGAAAGAACATAGCCGCGGCACAGAGAAAACAAAAAGAACGGTACGATCGGCAAAGAAAACCGTGGAATACACACCCGGGCAATTGGTTATGGTTTCCAATTCCGCCCGTAAGAAAAATGTGTCCGAGTTCCTCCTGCCACGTTGGTCAGGTCCCTTCAAAGTCTGTAGGAAGGTATCTGACCTAAACTATATCGTAAACGTGCGCCATGGACGCAAACTCATCAAAGACACTATACACGCCCGCCATATGAAGGCATATCACACCCGCAAAACCACACCTACACGTAAAGGCGGGAACACTGTCAAAAGGAAGGGAAATCATCCCACGGGCAGACGTGAAAAGAAGGCCAAGAAATAGCTTTCGGACCCTGATGGCCTTACCGGGATACGAACCTAACACTGCCAAACTGTCCCGGAGACACAGGCCTAAAAGGCACCAGGAATAATTACCCTGGACAAAGACGGTCTCGGACCTGCGACCTTCTGAATACCAGGAATGCAAGGTTGGGTAACTATCCAGTTGAAGGATAGGACAACAAGGGACAGTCACACTGACAGACATTCATATGCACAAAATAATAAAATCACCTCCGACACCTAGTCACCAAACACGGAACTAGCGGTCCGGTGACACACATACATAACGATATCTAGTTACCACTAACAAGAATATATTCCCCCACGCATACAACAACACAAAATTTGGGGGACACAATATATATAAATAATGGAAGATTCTTTTCCATGACGGAAAGCCATGCTCACAATAAGAGAGCGAGCAACCAAGCCCACACACACGTGCTAGACATATGCACATCGCTAGACAAGTAACAGGTAATGCCAACGTCAATGAAATTAGACACTATCGCAGTCAGCGATAACACACTCGTGAGCAGGCGACTTTCACTAGCTACGGACAGCCTAAGAGTATTTCAGTCCTGGCTGTAACACACACAGTCATTTACGCCAGTTTTAAAACCCGATAACTCCCAAAATTAGAGTACGAGGGTCGGCGCAATTGGCACAACACATTCACGCTAAAGCATATTTTCATACGCGTGTCTAAAACACACGATACGCGCGCCATGGTACATACAGTACAAAAATTGTAACACCGGGACCTCAGACCAAGGCGGGTGCGAGCGCACGATAACACGATGCAGTCGTGCCAAAAACAAGCTACCCAATGGTATTTTTGGCGCGAAAACACAATCAGGGGCCACACTAGGGACACTCAAATCCCAACAGACAACGCAGACATGAAACACGGAGTATTACACGAGATCCCGGGTCCGAATGCCCAATAATGGCGGACACCGTGGAAAACAAGAAGTGTCGAACAACGAAAGATCACTTACATACAAAACACGGTTTTTTTTCATCATGACAGGTCAGAAAACTCAGCCAGCACGACTAGACACCGAATAGACCCATTTACTGGGGAAAATTCACTCCCACTCAGACGGAAATGGGACCGTATACAAGTACATAAGCGGTTGAGCCACACGATTGTAATGACAGGGAGGTTCTTTACCATACATACAGGAGCATAGATTCGTTCCAAGGTACTAGCTACAACAGCCTACCCAAGGCATTAGCGACCCCGGGACTACCAATAGGGGCCGTACCGTACACAAGGCAAAGGTCTTGCGGAATAAATGTCTACACAACATCGGTAAGCAAAAACGGGACAGATTAGCACACTGGCCCTCCCAGAATGCACAACAATGTCAACACACGAACATTGGCAAAAGTCACGTTCCGGCAGCCGCCATACGTAACATTACAGACTTCCCGTACACAAGAACATGAAAATAAAACAACAACAAATCATTGAGTTGCGGACTCAGCGCATTTCAACTTGTTGCCGGTAGACATTCCTAAAGCACCCAGACGTGCCGGTGACACGCCAATATGATAACACTGGCATAAACCATCAACAGTAACAACATACAGACACACGGATATTGACACAGGATTTCGCGTAATTACGACAGGCTTGGCACTTAGTAATGCACAGATACTGTAGGCCATATTAACATAAGGAACACAAGAGCATATTTACTAGGGCGATAACAAGTTACACGCGCCGCCTGACAATTAGCATCACGATACACGATAAGACGTATCCGATAACGGCACGCGCGCCAGTATGCGCAGCGGAACGCAACCACAGTCACGCAAGCCTCAGTAACCACAGCCACGGGCACCTCCTGCCCACACGCGACCACTAATCAGGGGCGAATACAGACAGATTCCCTGAAGGAACAACCCCCCCCCCAATAACTACTTCTCTCCTTGTTTTTTTAATCTAAAAAAAACATCATAGGCGATCGGGACATGACCAGTTACACTCACGATCACTTGCCACCTCAACATTATAAATGAGAGACCAGATTAGGCCATGACGTCACAGCGTCACCGCACTTCACCATCCCAAGGAGCGGATAGAAAGCAGATAGTGACCAAGTGAGGATGACAGGAGCAGAGAAGGATAGTGCCAGCAGGATGGCCAGGACACCACCTACGGGCTACCATTATACCACCCTTTTCCTTCCATAACCTTGTCACTCACAACACTATCCAACACAAACACATAAACACATAAAAACAGCTAAACTACATGCCAAAATATACATCGGGGTTGATAGACTTCATGCGTCTAAAGAGAGGGTCCACTACGCCCTGGTTCTCAATGCTTACACCCGAGTATTAGGGGTGAGTCGGAAAACGACATTAAGCGTAATGCACATCTCTATGTAAAGAGATGAGGCCGCATTTTAACTAACAACTCTTTTTTACTAAATAATCCCGCATGCAAGGGACATAGGTTTATTACACCTCAGCCTATACCTATCCACAAATGAGAGCGGATACGCCTCATATCCAGCCACATGCATGGAATATCCTACCCACACACCAGGGTTATTATTATTATTATTACACCTGCGTGGAATTCTTTAAATTATTGCAAACCCGGGAAGTACCTACCCCGTCCACTTACTGTAAAAACATCCTAGCAGCATCACCGGCTCCCGGCCACCATTAACATGGAGCCCAACGATGCACAACCCTCTCCTACCACGCTTTAAGCCCATCCAGCAGATAACACCCCCGGATCCTAATAACAAGGGACCCAACGCCATAAAAACCTATTAACGCCTCCAAGAAGATTACCAAGGCATTACCGCTGGAAGTCCGACGTGGAGACCGAAGGCCTTAAGTAGTCCATGCATTTAGAAGATTCTACAACCCCAGAACACTTAAAAATTTACATAATCACACAGTAAATTATTTACATAGCACACTCATTTTTTTTTAAATAAAAAAGGAATCTGATGTCACGCTGAATGGTGATGACAGCGTAAACAGAAGGGCAGAGGCGCCACACAGGAACAGAGCTGGGGAAGGCGATGATGAGCCCTACCCCAGTTAACTCAATGACCCAGACTAAATAACAGACGGAATTACGTAAGGTCGAAGCGCCGATGACCTAGCACGGGCAAACTTCGGAATCCCGGGAGTACCTAGCCTGTCCCCGGGACAAAGAAACGTTACACCCACTATGTGCTACGGGCATCGAAGCCAGACCTGCAGGGGAGACTTTCTACGGTTGGTGGGAGAATTAGCCAGCTCCACACCGGACTCAGGAGATGACCCTAGGGACGACCAAATTAGGACTAGACTCCTAGTTTAGTATGTAAGTAAGTAGAGCTTCTATGGTGGGAAGTTAGTCTTCTAATCGCAGAAGTGAAGCAGGCTCTCAGGATTCAGCGGGATCAATCCTAGATCCGACAAGTCCTTGCCCCGCGTGACGAGGTGAAGACAACCCAACAAATGAATAATGAATAAACAAATAATGACTAATATATATGGAATGAATGCGATCATTCGAGCCCGTGCCCACATAAATGGCTGACAGCGAGTCACCAGAGCTTAAATGGTAACGCAGCGAGCGGCCAGAGATATTAAATAGGCATGCAGCGAGCTGCCAAGAGGGGTTCGAGTGGGCAAACCCAGCAATGCCCATATAGGCGAAGAGGATTCCCGGACGCTAAAATTCCCGGATGTTATTATTAATGCCAATATAGGCGAAGAGGATTCCCGGACGCTAAAATTCCCGGACGACATTATTCTATCGGACGATTTTTCCCGAACGATGTCCCGTGCCCACATAAATGGCTGACAGCGAGTCTCCAGAGCTTAAATGGTAACGTAGCGGGCGGCCAGAGATATTAAATAGGTATGCAACGAGCTACCAAAAGGGGTTCCGTGGGAAAACCCAGCAATGATGAATACATCAATGAATGACACAGGAAGAATGATGACAATACAGGCAAGTACAACGGCGATGCGTTTGCCCTCCAGCAGCGCAGGCGTCCGGAACTTTAGTAATTACTAGTTATTAATCACTAATATAAATGTCGACAACTAGTATTAAAGGAGCGGAATCCGGTGGTTTTAGAGACAAAAGGTGTTTCTAGAATACACGCGGGTGGTGATCTGGGGAGGTAAAACTGCCCCGGGCGATCGCTCCGGTCGAAATTTTAGCATGTAAGGCAGTTGCATTTGGATCGCAACTTAGAATTAAGCAAATTTAATAAGAGTTGTTGCTAAATAATAGCACAGCACATTTCGGCACTAGATTAAGGTAAAACCATTCGACTTGTAAATACAAAATATTTTTTTTATCTATCATAATTTAGACTAAGCACCTTAAGATTAAGGCAAAACATTTCGCCACCTGGTTACCAAAAACCGTTACCAGGGTAAGCCCGACAACGCATAGACTAAGCTAGATAATACCTAGGCTAACCTAGATGTAAGTTACACCTCAGTGGCGCCACACTTAGTTTTAAAAATTAAGCGCTACCAACGAAGGGTTATATATATACATGTAATGTATTACAATATATGGTAATGCCTTATTAATCATTAATCCACTTTCACCCACACAGGAAAGCGAGGAAGCAAACGAATATACATGTTTTCCAAGTAGATGGCCAATAATCCATTTTTGTTTCACAGATGACAAGGAGCACGAGCATGTCTATTGTAAATATGTTTTCCACACCAAATTACACATACCCTTATCTCTATCACACAGACACACTGTTCCTCATCGTTCTTCAGTCGCGCCAATAAGGTGACGGCGCCGCGATCAGCGACGTAAGGTGACGTGGGGCACCGAGCGACGATGACGCAAACACACGTTCGATATGCTTCAATAAAAAGCAATATTCGGCAGCCAGGGGCGGTGCAGAGGTTGTGAGCACCTACCCTCGCCGCCAAGGTAAATTTTTCCACCCACGGGGAAAATTTGCGAAAGGAAAAGTAACGGCATGACCACTAACCCACAGCCATAGGTGAGAGGCACCTACAGCTCAGCGGGTAATAAATGAAGGGACAATGAGTCGACAGACGAGAGCGCTACAGAAGGCCTAGAGCATGAAGCGAGGTACCAGGCTCATGAGCAAAAACGGTCTAGCAATAAGGTTATTATTTTATGTCATTTCATGTTATATTATGTTATGTTATGTTATATCATCATTGTAAAAGCAAAAACTGTAAATCCAAAGCATACACAAACATGGTGGTGCTCAACTGTACACCTACACACATAAACTCACAAATTGTCACGCCATTTTACACGCCATAATGTCCACACTGAATACACTGGTTTTTTTCCTTTCTACTCTACTAACGCCAAAATTTGTCAAGGTGTCCCGTTTTATCCCAAGAACAATAAACCATTATGATATTTCCTTTAACTTATACCCTGGGGCACCTACTTTTGCTATTCTCTTCCATCTTTTAAACAATACACTGAAGGGAGCAATTTTGTTCTCCATACAATGCCGGACGGCACAACCATCCGCCCAAACATGGTTTTTTTTCTCCCTGAAAAATAACAACATATATATATATATACAACGGCGAGACCATGTATTTTTTTGTGTTTCTATCTTCATTATTACCATGTCAACTTGCAAAAATAAGCCATTCTAAAAATTAACTATGTATAACATGTATATCCCAAAACCTACCCCTCTGAGCACAAGCTTGACTCACGTAACCACGACATCGACACACCTACATCAACACTGAAGAAAAGAAGAAGAGGTACAAGAAGAAATCAAAAACGACCCATCACATCGACACCCCCACTCTACGTCCCGTTCCCGTTCGCGGGGACTCGAACTAATCGAAGAAGAGGACTTGTACAGGCCCGGGGGTCTGTACCCCCTGAAAGCCACCCCCCACCTTTTACTAAAACCACCCCAACTGGCAACATCATAAGACCAGAACATTACCTTTACAGAGCAAGAGGCGGCCACCCAGCTTGGGAGGTTAGCCAACTACTTGCGACACATACATAAACATCTACACAACAACTAACTGGGGCAGCTACGTCGACGGAATGCTGACCACGCAACGCCGAGAACTATAAGAACGGAGTCCTTTTTGGAGCCATTATCTCTTATACAGTGTGCGTCGCCGAAGGCCCTAGCCGACGTCTGCTCCAGCTGCATCATCAGGTGAGACTCAGCAAAGTGCTCAGAATCCTTTACTTTGTAAACACCCACTCATAATCTTGTACACTCTACTTGTGTAATTGCCTACATTCCCCCAAGAGGGACTTACAAATTCACACTCACTGACCAATAAACACATGGTCAGTAAATTACACTTGTATTGATAATTACACTCCTCTTTACATCCCCATACCCTTCCTGACTCTCGCCACGATTGACCGTGACCATAGTAGCCAGTAATTGCTTGGTCAGACTCCATTGTGCTTCCCGCACGCGACTCGAATACATACCGTCGAGCCGCTGACGTAAGCACGCCTATTGTATTACCCTCCCGTCCAGCTGGCAGGCCGGTATAGTAGCCTGCATTTAGAGGTCCATCCCCTAATCAACACTTGCATCTTTGCAGGAACACCCCCTAGCGTTTAAACACTAAACAACACACTACACTAATAAGCTCTCCCAGCTACGGGAAGCTACTCCTAGGAACCACCTTCCAAATTAGCACAGTGACACAAGTGTTTTATCCCTAACTACCCCCCCAACTAAGGGATCTAAAACATATTGGTGGAGGCGCTGCTACCACGCACAATAAGGGTAGGACTCATACAACGAGCCCTCGTGGCAGAAACGACCCATACCGCACACAGCCAAGCGAGACTAAACAATTTTTTTTCTCCTACATTACGTCCCACACTTTTTCTTTGTCACACGGGGATTTGTATTACTACACCCACCCCCACCCTCCCCATAGTGAAAGATCGGTGGAAATTAAATGACCTCGTTTAGAACCACACTAAGAGACTTTGCGCACCATTTGTCGGCCAGTACAACTCCACTCCTGCCGAAGTTAAAAATTAGGAACAGTGACTTGATAACTGACCAGACTGCAGTACAACTTCTTAGGGAACTCGAATTCAAGGCATCAGAGATCCGCGCTCAACACCCTGCAGCGGCAGCACAAGTCACACATTTTACACGATTCCAGGCCACTGAACACAGACAAGAATCACCAATATCCAGCGCTAGAGAAGTAGATTGCCTGCCAACACTCCACCCCCTATTGTTGCAGCAACTGCAAATCACAGAGCAGAAAACTGATAATCTGCTCGAGCGCATCACACAGTTACTAGACACAGACACTATTAAAGCAGACAATCACACGACAGAGGCAATCCTAGACATACACACTATTTTAGAAACGGTGAAACAGGATTTAGACAGGACTGTGGACGTAGTCAAATCCACACAATACGACAACACACCATCAATCAGTGACGATATATCAGGTGACGAGCCACCTGGTAACGTAACACACGTGTCGTACACGGGGAGCGAGGCTAATTCCCCTCAGAATAACACAAACACCTCGGCACACGATAGCGGTGCGAACAGCATAAACAGATCACAATCCCTACACGGCCAACGAGAGACAGTCGAACAGGAAATGAACAGACACACAGAATACCCCATGATCCACCCCACAAAGTTCACGGGGGAAGGCCAGGATCCCGAGGAATACCTCAAGGCCTTCAATAGAACGGCTCGGATCAATGGCTGGAGCGATGAAGTCAGAAAACGGCTCCTCCCTGCATACCTCACGAAGGCGGCCATGACATGGTATGAGCTCCATGAGGACCCCCTAGAAGATGCCACATGGGAGGAAATCACTTTATTGTTGATAAGTGAATTCCAGCTCATACCAGATGATGAGGGACCTGTATGACCAAATTCGACAGAGGTCACAGGGACCTAAAGAAAGCGCCCAGTCGTACGTCAACGCAAAGTTGCTAATGTGCGATAAATATATCGCAGCTATGACGAACAAGCAGAAAGTTAAGCTGTTAATGCAGGGCCTCAGACATCCATCGTGGACAAGTTGTGCATTATGAACAACCCCACGGTCCAACACATGCTGAATAACATAAAGATAATAGAGGCAGGAAAAAAGATCACGGAAAAAGCTACGGAGAAAGCCGTGAATCAGCACTTTCATCCACAAAAGGACGACACTAGTCAGAAGATGGATTGAATTAGTGGACAGGATGGAAAAATTAACGATAGCTGCCATCCAAGCAGGCGGCAGACCGCCTAGGGGTGAACAAACAGACACGGAAGAGCGCTATTATCCTGAAAGGGACAGGGGGTACACGGAGAGGAGACACTACGGGAGGGAGGAAATTTACTACCCTCCACAGCGGCCAATAACACCACACACACAGGACAGGCACACTACCCTCCGCGGTACTCACCGGTATCATACGCGGACGTAGAAACGACATACCCCTCACGGCGACCACCATCCCCGCACCACACCGGAGTACTACCCTGAAGAGTACGAACACACCATCCCCCGGCGAAGCAGCCCGCCACCAAGCAGGCAAAGCTATGCAGCCCCACAATATAGGGGAAATGGGGACTATCGGGAGAACCCGACCCCACGCAGGCAAGGCTATGCAGCCCCGCAATATAGGGGAAATGGGGACTATCGGGAGAACCCGCCCCCATGCAGGCAAGAGTATGCATCCCCACAACACAGGGGAAACGGGGAGTACCGGAAGAACCCACCCCCAGGCAGACAGGGGTACGCACCCTCCCAGTACAGGGAAAGGGGTAATCGACGGGAAAACCCGCCCCCGCAGCAGCAGACATACACCCCACCCTGGCGGAGACAGGAAAACTAACCACCGGCCAGTAACCGCCAGACAAAAAAACTCATAAAAGGACGGGAAACTAGAAACACATACCCAAAGGGCCCGGAACACTATCCCCTCCCCGACGAACACCGGAGGGAGTTTAGGGATGAGGCACCCCGCCGGGCAGACAGGGGGCAATACTTCCCACACCTAGCTATAGTAAGGCCATCATTACTTCCGACTTGACGTTTCAGTGTTACCCTGAAGTTATTTAGTGGTCGGAAGGAAAATAACTTCAACTAGACAGTCACAGGCAACCATTCAAGTCGATATTTCACGACAAATTTAGTTTCACGATGTGGCGATTTAGCGAACGAAACTCGAGCCTAGCACTGAAACGTCAAGTTGGAAGTAATGATGGCTTTACTATACACACCGCAAGCGGGGAGTTGGCGTACATACAGTACAGGGAGACGAACGCCCACGTTTCCAAAAAACGCTTAGACGGGAGGTTCGACCAGCTGATAAAGCGGCTGAGGTTCCTCTCCCAACACACAACACCAGAAAGGCCCCTCGCTTAAACAGACTCGTAAGAGCAAGGGGAAAAAGCAGCCAGCTAAAGCCAAGGCTGACGATCCGCCCCCGGGCCGTTTCCAGACACACCCCGTACAAGGAGACGGCAACTGTCTGTTTAGGGCCATTAGCTTCCTAGTCCGGAACACCGAGGATCATCATAGGGACTACAGACAGAAAACGGTCCAACATAATCCTGGCCAACTGGAAAGAGTACCAGGATTTTGTATCGGACGAGCGGGAAAACCCATTCCAGACCGGGGCGGACTACCAAAAATACATGGGTAGGGACGGTACCTATGCCAGCGCCGTAGAGGTGACCGCTCTCGGCAAGGTGCTTTAAAGTTACATGTATACACTGATGTGCACTCGCCCCCGCTATTTACAACTGCGGGATTTGACAGGGACCTACACATACTGTTTACAGGGAACCCTAGGGCGGGACACTATACGCCCCTCACAATCACGCGCGAACAGACCAATAGCAAGCCCACACCCTCCAAACAGGAAACCATACCCCCTACACCACCACACGGGGCGGGAAGTGACCCCACACAGGCGCAGGGCGCGAGCTCACTCGGCATAGGGAAGCCAGCAACAGGAGTCGAACTCGCGACCGCCTGGAACAAAAAACGGGGTAACAAATGCAAACGTAGAGTCACATTGCAGACACACCTTCCCAGGAGGGAGAAAACAGCAACACACCTACACAAAAACTGGGAACGGTCAATACATTAAACGTTCGCCAGAAGCCCTCTATTTTCACAGCGCGGGCAGTTAAGAGAGCAGGCAATGTACTCAGTGGACGCACTTCGCTGACCGAGGCAAAGTACTCGAGACAGGAAGTAAGCCGAGAGGCCAAGCGTGCCAGGTACGATAAGCGGCCAGCTCCATGCCTTCCCAGCACAGATGTTACGCCAGTAGCAACAACAACAACATATACCCTATACAACACATCTTTGCAGGGCAAGGGACTCCAGGTATCGGCCCTCACGATACACGCCAGCATAAATGGCCACAGGGTGCAAGTCCTAATTGACACTGGGGCAGCGTTAATTTGTGTAAACAGAAAACACGTTACCGAAGGGCAAATACACTGTGTCACGGGTGACATCCGGCTGGTAGCGGCCAATGCTCAGACGCTAGAAAACGCGGGGGTGGCAAGCATACATCTCAGGCTAGACCATTTTGCCACAACACACCCCATGTTCGTTATAGAACATCTTTCTGCGTCAGCCATAATTGGCATGGATTTCCTCGCTAAGTATGAAGCTAGCATAAATTTTGCTAGCGGTAAGATGCTTTTAAAGCATGACCAGAGGCTCACCACACATCCCATGATATACACCAGAAACACAGATGGGATTCGAGCGGAGCGAGAAATCCATGAGCACCAGGCCTCTACACTGCACACAATCAGCAAACACACAGACACACACACAGATAAGGTGGCCAATCAGACTCACAGACAGGACCTGACACCGGAGCAAAATAAAAGGCTCACGGAGCTCCTGGAGGCCAATAGGGATATATTTGCCCATTCGATGAAGGATCTCGCAGTGACAGACCTTATCGAACACCACGTCACACTTACCAGTGACCGGCCACTCCACCAGCCTCCCTTCAGGGTGAGTCAGAAGGAGAGACACGCCATCGACACTCAGATCACAGAGATGCTCGAGGCAGGGGTCATTGTCCCCGTAATTTCGAATTAAAGTGCCCCGGTCTTGCTGACCAAGAAACGGGACGGTTCCCACAGGTTCTGTACTGTATACACTGATGTGCACTCGCCCCCGCCCCGTTAGTCGAAAATGACAGTTATCCACTACCAAGGGCCGACACCTATTTGGATGCCCTCGGTGGGGCTAGCTGGTTCAGTTCGATGGATTGTAATAGTGGATTCTATTCAATCCCCGTCTATGAACCGGACAGGCACAAGCTGGCGTTCGTTACAGAGAAAGGTCTATATACCTATACAAGGTTACCAATGGGCCTCCGTAACGCCAGCCAGACCTTCCAAAAGCTAGTGGATAAAACATTTTCAGGTCTAAAATGGCGTTCAGTATTAGTCTACGTGGACGACATAACGGTCTTCTCCAACGCCTTTGACGAGCATCTCGTACATTTGGAGGAGGCTTTCGCAAGGATCAGAGAGGCCAAATTAAGGCTTAAACCTGCGAAATGTCCATTTGCCAGACAGCAGATTAACATATTGGGCCATATTGTAAACAGAGAGGGCATTATTCCCGACCCAGCGAAGACTGGCGCAATAACGGGCATCCCAATGCCCACAAATTTGAAACAATTGCGCAGTTTTATTGGGCTGGCCTCTTATTACAGAAAATATATCCAAAGGTTTGCGCACATCGCCCACCCCCTAACCGAACTCACACGTGAAAAGACGCCCTTCAGCATTAAACAGGTACATATAGATGCCTTCAACACACTGAAGCAACTATTGACCTCACCACCATTACTGCAACACTTCCATAGTGATAGGCCCACATTTTTACACGTAGATGCCAGCCAATTCGGGCTGGGAGCGGCCCTATTACAAGAAGATGCAGAAGGGCGCATACGGCCCATAGCTTTTGCTAGCAGGAAACTAACGGCCGTTGAGACTAGATACTCTGCCACAGAGCAGGAAATGGTGGCATTTTCTTGGGGAGTGAACTATTTCAGGGTATACCTCTATGGTATCCAGTCCACGGTAGTGACTGACCACGCGAGCCTGCTTTTTTGGGACAAATTCAAAAACCCAAATTCGCGGCTCAATAGTTTTATATTCCGCCTGTATGAATATAACTTCGTGGTCAAGCACAAGAAAGGCGCTACACACCTAGATGCAGATGGGTTGTCTAGGCTGCCAGTAGCCGACCCCCCAGATGACAGTAAGGACCACGAATGGGACGACATGCCCACTTTTGCCCTGTCGGTGGTTAACATCATGCAGGAGCAAGAACGTGATCCATACTTGAAACAGATTCTAATGACACTAGAAAACTTGGATAAGGTGGATTCTAGGCGATTTTTCCTAGACAAAGACGGGGTACTGAAATTTAAACCCACAGCCATGCACGATAATGCACCTATAGCGGTTCCGGAGTCATTGAAAGAGAATATCATGATCGGACACCACAATAGCCCAATGGCAGGGGCACATTTGGGTACGCATAAAACATACCATAGAATCCGGGACAAGTATTACTGGGTAAACATGAAGGCCGACATAGACACCTTCGTAAAGACATGTCACACTTGCCAGCGATTTAAAACAAGGCCTGGCAAGTCTCATGGATTACTCAACCCTATTCCCGTAGGAGAGCTATTTCACAGAGTCGGGATAGATGTTAAAGGCCCCATTACGACATCTGAAAAAGGCAATAAATACATACTGGTAGCCACAGAGTTTCTCACCCGGTATATGATCACAAAGGCTGTCCCCAAAGCAGGCACGAACAGCATAGTCGAATTCCTATTCGACATAGTCACACGATATGGCCTATTCCAAACCCTACTGTCCGATAGAGGTACCATTTTCACCTCGAGAGTGCTCCAACAGATCTTGGAGGTACTCAGGATAAGGGCATACACGACCACGAGTTTTTCCCCACAAACCAACGGACTCACGGAGAGTATGAACAAAATAATTGGAATAGCGCTAGCTAAATTCACGGGGGACACAGGGACAGACTGGGATGACTATCAACAGCCCATTACATTTAGCTACAACACTTCCATATCCACGGCCACAAAACACTCTCCACACTTCCTGTTGCACGGATATGCACCCAGAAGTCCCATAGACAACATATGCATCCCACAGGACACTCTCCCGGACAATGCCGCCCGTCTAGAGCACTTGCAGATAGCTCGCATGGACGCCAGAAAGAACATAGCCGCGGCACAGAGAAAACAAAAAGAACGGTACGATCGGCAAAGAAAACCGTGGAATACACACCCGGGCAATTGGTTATGGTTTCCAATTCCGCCCGTAAGAAAAATGTGTCCGAGTTCCTCCTGCCACGTTGGTCAGGTCCCTTCAAAGTCTGTAGGAAGGTATCTGACCTAAACTATATCGTAAACGTGCGCCATGGACGCAAACTCATCAAAGACACTATACACGCCCGCCATATGAAGGCATATCACACCCGCAAAACCACACCTACACGTAAAGGCGGGAACACTGTCAAAAGGAAGGGAAATCATCCCACGGGCAGACGTGAAAAGAAGGCCAAGAAATAGCTTTCGGACCCTGATGGCCTTACCGGGATACGAACCTAACACTGCCAAACTGTCCCGGAGACACAGGCCTAAAAGGCACCAGGAATAATTACCCTGGACAAAGACGGTCTCGGACCTGCGACCTTCTGAATACCAGGAATGCAAGGTTGGGTAACTATCCAGTTGAAGGATAGGACAACAAGGGACAGTCACACTGACAGACATTCATATGCACAAAATAATAAAATCACCTCCGACACCTAGTCACCAAACACGGAACTAGCGGCCCGGTGACACACATACATAACGATATCTAGTTACCACTAACAAGAATATATTCCCCCACGCATACAACAACACAAAATTTGGGGGACACAATATATATAAATAATGGAAGGTTCTTTTCCATGACGGAAAGCCATGCTCACAATAAGAGAGCGAGCAACCAAGCCCACACACACGTGCTAGACATATGCACATCGCTAGACAAGTAACAGGTAATGCCAACGTCAATGAAATTAGACACTATCGCAGTCAGCGATAACACACTCGTGAGCAGGCGACTTTCACTAGCTACGGACAGCCTAAGAGTATTTCAGTCCTGGCTGTAACACACACAGTCATTTACGCCAGTTTTAAAACCCGATAACTCCCAAAATTAGAGTACGAGGGTCGGCGCAATTGGCACAACACATTCACGCTAAAGCATATTTTCATACGCGTGTCTAAAACACACGATACGCGCGCCATGGTACATACAGTACAAAAATTGTAACACCGGGACCTCAGACCAAGGCGGGTGCGAGCGCACGATAACACGATGCAGTCGTGCCAAAAACAAGCTACCCAATGGTATTTTTGGCGCGAAAACACAATCAGGGGCCACACTAGGGACACTCAAATCCCAACAGACAACGCAGACATGAAACACGGAGTATTACACGAGATCCCGGGTCCGAATGCCCAATAATGGCGGACACCGTGGAAAACAAGAAGTGTCGAACAACGAAAGATCACTTACATACAAAACACGGTTTTTTTTCATCATGACAGGTCAGAAAACTCAGCCAGCACGACTAGACACCGAATAGACCCATTTACTGGGGAAAATTCACTCCCACTCAGACGGAAATGGGACCGTATACAAGTACATAAGCGGTTGAGCCACACGATTGTAATGACAGGGAGGTTCTTTACCATACATACAGGAGCATAGATTCGTTCCAAGGTACTAGCTACAACAGCCTACCCAAGGCATTAGCGACCCCGGGACTACCAATAGGGGCCGTACCGTACACAAGGCAAAGGTCTTGCGGAATAAATGTCTACACAACATCGGTAAGCAAAAACGGGACAGATTAGCACACTGGCCCTCCCAGAATGCACAACAATGTCAACACACGAACATTGGCAAAAGTCACGTTCCGGCAGCCGCCATACGTAACATTACAGACTTCCCGTACACAAGAACATGAAAATAAAACAACAACAAATCATTGAGTTGCGGACTCAGCGCATTTCAACTTGTTGCCGGTAGACATTCCTAAAGCACCCAGACGTGCCGGTGACACGCCAATATGATAACACTGGCATAAACCATCAACAGTAACAACATACAGACACACGGATATTGACACAGGATTTCGCGTAATTACGACAGGCTTGGCACTTAGTAATGCACAGATACTGTAGGCCATATTAACATAAGGAACACAAGAGCATGTTTACTAGGGCGATAACAAGTTACACGCGCCGCCTGACAATTAGCATCACGATACACGATAAGACGTATCCGATAACGGCACGCGCGCCAGTATGCGCAGCGGAACGCAACCACAGTCACGCAAGCCTCAGTAACCACAGCCACGGGCACCTCCTGCCCACACGCGACCACTAATCAGGGGCGAATACAGACAGATTCCCTGAAGGAACAACCCCCCCCAATAACTACTTCTCTCCTTGTTTTTTTTATCTAAAAAAAAACATCATAGGCGATCAGGACATGACCAGTTACACTCACGATCACTTGCCACCTCAACATTATAAATGAGAGACCAGATTAGGCCATGACGTCACAGCGTCACCGCACTTCACCATCCCAAGGAGCGGATAGAAAGCAGATAGTGACCAAGTGAGGATGACAGGAGCAGAGAAGGATAGTGCCAGCAGGATGGCCAGGACACCACCTACGGGCTACCATTATACCACCCTTTTCCTTCCATAACCTTGTCACTCACAACACTATCCAACACAAACACATAAACACATAAAAACAGCTAAACTACATGCCAAAATATACATCGGGGTTGATAGACTTCATGCGTCTAAAGAGAGGGTCCACTACGCCCTGGTTCTCAATGCTTACACCCGAGTATTAGGGGTGAGTCGGAAAACGACATTAAGCGTAATGCACATCTCTATGTAAAGAGATGAGGCCGCATTTTAACTAACAACTCTTTTTTACTAAATAATCCCGCATGCAAGGGACATAGGTTTATTACACCTCAGCCTATACCTATCCACAAATGAGAGCGGATACGCCTCATATCCAGCCACATGCATGGAATATCCTACCCACACACCAGGGTTATTATTATTATTATTACACCTGCGTGGAATTCTTTAAATTATTGCAAACCCGGGAAGTACCTACCCCGTCCACTTACTGTAAAAACATCCTAGCAGCATCACCGGCTCCCGGCCACCATTAACATGGAGCCCAACGATGCACAACCCTCTCCTACCACGCTTTAAGCCCATCCAGCAGATAACACCCCCGGATCCTAATAACAAGGGACCCAACGCCATAAAAACCTATTAACGCCTCCAAGAAGATTACCAAGGCATTACCGCTGGAAGTCCGACGTGGAGACCGAAGGCCTTAAGTAGTCCATGCATTTAGAAGATTCTACAACCCCAGAACACTTAAAAATTTACATAATCACACAGTAAATTATTTACATAGCACACTCATTTTTTTTAAATAAAAAAGGAATCTGATGTCACGCTGAATGGTGATGACAGCGTAAACAGAAGGGCAGAGGCGCCACACAGGAACAGAGCTGGGGAAGGCGATGATGAGCCCTACCCCAGTTAACTCAATGACCCAGACTAAATAACAGACGGAATTACGTAAGGTCGAAGCGCCGATGACCTAGCACGGGCAAACTTCGGAATCCCGGGAGTACCTAGCCTGTCCCCGGGACAAAGAAACGTTACACCCACTATGTGCTACGGGCATCGAAGCCAGACCTGCAGGGGAGACTTTCTACGGTTGGTGGGAGAATTAGCCAGCTCCACACCGGACTCAGGAGATAACCCTAGGGACGACCAAATTAGGACTAGACTCCTAGTTTAGTATGTAAGTAAGTAGAGCTTCTATGGTGGGAAGTTAGTCTTCTAATCGCAGAAGTGAAGCAGGCTCTCAGGATTCAGCGGGATCAATCCTAGATCCGACAAGTCCTTGCCCCGCGTGACGAGGTGAAGACAACCCAACAAATGAATAATGAATAAACAAATAATGACTAATATATATGGAATGAATGCGATCATTCGAGCCCGTGCCCACATAAATGGCTGACAGCGAGTCACCAGAGCTTAAATGGTAACGCAGCGAGCGGCCAGAGATATTAAATAGGCATGCAGCGAGCTGCCAAGAGGGGTTCGAGTGGGCAAACCCAGCAATGCCCATATAGGCGAAGAGGATTCCCGGACGCTAAAATTCCCGGATGTTATTATTAATGCCAATATAGGCGAAGAGGATTCCCGGACGCTAAAATTCCCGGACGACATTATTCTATCGGACGATTTTTCCCGAACGATGTCCCGTGCCCACATAAATGGCTGACAGCGAGTCTCCAGAGCTTAAATGGTAACGTAGCGGGCGGCCAGAGATATTAAATAGGTATGCAACGAGCTACCAAAAGGGGTTCCGTGGGAAAACCCAGCAATGATGAATACATCAATGAATGACACAGGAAGAATGATGACAATACAGGCAAGTACAACGGCGATGCGTTTGCCCTCCAGCAGCGCAGGCGTCCGGAACTTTAGTAATTACTAGTTATTAATCACTAATATAAATGT
This sequence comes from Meconema thalassinum, assembly GCA_946902985.2. Lineage (NCBI taxonomy): Eukaryota > Metazoa > Arthropoda > Insecta > Orthoptera > Tettigoniidae > Meconema > Meconema thalassinum. The sequence continues at coordinate 743,800,464 of OX336388.2, forward strand.
CGACAACTAGTATTAAAGGAGCGGAATCCGGTGGTTTTAGAGACAAAAGGTGTTTCTAGAATACACGCGGGTGGTGATCTGGGGAGGTAAAACTGCCCCGGGCGATCGCTCCGGTCGAAATTTTAGCATGTAAGGCAGTTGCATTTGGATCGCAACTTAGAATTAAGCAAATTTAATAAGAGTTGTTGCTAAATAATAGCACAGCACATTTCGGCACTAGATTAAGGTAAAACCATTCGACTTGTAAATACAAAATATTTTTTTTATCTATCATAATTTAGACTAAGCACCTTAAGATTAAGGCAAAACATTTCGCCACCTGGTTACCAAAAACCGTTACCAGGGTAAGCCCGACAACGCATAGACTAAGCTAGATCATACCTAGGCTAACCTAGATGTAAGTTACACCTCAGTGGCGCCACACTTAGTTTTAAAAATTAAGCGCTACCAACGAAGGGTTATATATATACATGTAATGTATTACAATATATGGTAATGCCTTATTAATCATTAATCCACTTTCACCCACACAGGAAAGCGAGGAAGCAAACGAATATACATGTTTTCCAAGTAGATGGCCAATAATCCATTTTTGTTTCACAGATGACAAGGAGCACGAGCATGTCTATTGTAAATATGTTTTCCACACCAAATTACACATACCCTTATCTCTATCACACAGACACACTGTTCCTCATCGTTCTTCAGTCGCGCCAATAAGGTGACGGCGCCGCGATCAGCGACGTAAGGTGACGTGGGGCACCGAGCGACGATGACGCAAACACACGTTCGATATGCTTCAATAAAAAGCAATATTCGGCAGCCAGGGGCGGTGCAGAGGTTGTGAGCACCTACCCTCGCCGCCAAGGTAAATTTTTCCACCCACGGGGAAAATTTGCGAAAGGAAAAGTAACGGTATGACCACTAACCCACAGCCATAGGTGAGAGGCACCTACAGCTCAGCGGGTAATAAATGAAGGGACAATGAGTCGACAGACGAGAGCGCTACAGAAGGCCTAGAGCATGAAGCGAGGTACCAGGCTCATGAGCAAAAACGGTCTAGCAATAAGGTTATTATTTTATGTCATTTCATGTTATATTATGTTATGTTATGTTATATCATCATTGTAAAAGCAAAAACTGTAAATCCAAAGCATACACAAACATGGTGGTGCTCAACTGTACACCTACACACATAAACTCACAAATTGTCACGCCATTTTACACGCCATAATGTCCACACTGAATACACTGGTTTTTTTCCTTTCTACTCTACTAACGCCAAAATTTGTCAAGGTGTCCCGTTTTATCCCAAGAACAATAAACCATTATGATATTTCCTTTAACTTATACCCTGGGGCACCTACTTTTGCTATTCTCTTCCATCTTTTAAACAATACACTGAAGGGAGCAATTTTGTTCTCCATACAATGCCGGACGGCACAACCATCCGTCCAAACATGGTCTTTTTTCTCCCTGAAAAATAACAACATATATATATATACAACGGCGAGACCATGTATTTTTTTTGTGTTTCTATCTTCATTATTACCATGTCAACTTGCAAAAATAAGCCATTCTAAAAATTAACTATGTATAACATGTATATCCCAAAACCTACCCCTCTGAGCACAAGCTTGACTCACGTAACCACGACATCGACACACCTACATCAACACTGAAGAAAAGAAGAAGAGGTACAAGAAGAAATCAAAAACGACCCATCACATCGACACCCCCACTCTACGTCCCGTTCCCGTTCGCGGGGACGCGAACTAATCGAAGAAGAGGACTTGTACAGGCCCGGGGGGCTGTACCCCCTGAAAGCCACCCCCCATCTTTTACTAAAACCACCCCAACTGGCAACATCATAAGACCAGAACATTACCTTTACACAGCAAGAGGCGGCCACCCAGTTTGGGAGGTTAGCCAACTACTTGCGACACATACATAAACATCTACACAACAACTAACTGGGGCAGCTACGTCGACGGAATGCTGACCACGCAACGCCGAGAACTATAAGAACGGAGTCCTTTTTGGAGCCATTATCTCTTATACAGTGTGCGTCGCCGAAGGCCCTAGCCGACGTCTGCTCCAGCTGCATCATCAGGTGAGACTCAGCAAAGTGCTCAGAATCCTTTACTTTGTAAACACCCACTCATAATCTTGTACACTCTACTTGTGTAATTGCCTACATTCCCCCAAGAGGGACTTACAAATTCACACTCACTGACCAATAAACACATGGTCAGTAAATTACACTTGTATTGATAATTACACTCCTCTTTACATCCCCATACCCTTCCTGACTCTCGCCACGATTGACCGTGACCATAGTAGCCAGTAATTGCTTGGTCAGACTCCATTGTGCTTCCCGCACGCGACTCGAATACATACCGTCGAGCCGCTGACGTAAGCACGCCTATTGTATTACCCTCCCGTCCAGCTGGCAGGCCGGTATAGTAGCCTGCATTTAGAGGTCCATCCCCTAATCAACACTTGCATCTTTGCAGGAACACCCCCTAGCGTTTAAACACTAAACAACACACTACACTAGTAAGCTCTCCCAGCTACGGGAAGCTACTCCTAGGAACCACCTTCCAAATTAGCACAGTGACACAAGTGTTTTATCCCTAACTATCCCCCAACTAAGGGATCTAAAACAATACAAAGTGTCGTGATCGCCTTTGAGTAGCAGCATAATCTAGATCTGCTGTATCCATGTAACCCTTAAGGAACCTGTACATTTTCCTAATTGGAGCGTGTCTCTTCTGTGACACACCGATTCGGGCTAATCTAACGGTTTCCTGATCTTCTTTCTCCAATTGTACATGGCTAATCTGCAAATTTCTAACTGGGTTAGGTGATAATGCGTCAGCCGACAAATTGTCCTTACCTGGCTGGTGGACTATTAAACTGTTGAGTGAAAAGGGCCCATCGAGTTAATCTATCACTCGACATATCGGTTTGAAGCATAAATTGAAGTGCCTTATGGTCGGTGATAATTATAATCTGTTGTCCGATTAACATCTGCTTCCACACTTGAAGAGCTGTCACGAAAGCTAACGCCTCTAGTTCTGTCGTGAAGTAGTTCTCTTCGTGTTTCTTAAGCTTTCTTCCAGTGAACGCAATATAGTGCTTATTTGCTTCTTCGTCCTTTTGGTATAAGACTGCACTAATGCCTACACGTGAAGCATCGGATTCTATGTAGAATATTCGTTCGAAATCCGGATATTCTAATTTCGCGTTGTTTTTCAACATCTCCTTAGCTTTCTCAAACGCGTCGTCAGCGGTACTTCTCCATTTCCAACGGTTATTTTTCTTTAGCAAGTCATAGAGAGGTGCCATAATCTCTGAATACTTTGGACAATGACTGCTAATGAATTGGCACGCACCTACAAATTCTCGCACTTTTTTGACCTTAGTGGGCTTTGGGAACCTCATAATAGCTTCCACTTTCTGCAAGTTCGGGTGATATCCATGCTGGTCAATGGTGTGTCCGAGAAAATTAATTTCTTCTCTCATGAAACGGCACTTATCGAAGTTTACCTTAATATTTGCGTCTCTCAGGTTTTCAAAAACCTTTCGCAAGTGTATAAGATGTTCCTGGACATTTGGTGAAGATATGATTAAATCATGTATATAACAAAGCACGTTCTTTTTAACTTCATCGGTGAGTTTGTTATCAAGGGCTCTAATCAGGGCTGGACCACTGTTGACCATGCCAAAGGGAATTCTCTGAAATACCCAGGACGTCATGGTCAAACAGAAACCCTGTGTATTGTTTGCTTTCTTCTTCAAGCTCAATTTGGTAAAACGAAGAAGTTAAATCTAGGACGCTAAAACATGCTTTTCCTTTGAACTTTCTGAGCAAATCTCGTATTTTAGACGGTCGGTCTGCCTCGGGCAAAATCTATAAGTTAATGGTCCTGGCGTCGAGACATAGGCGTAATTGACCATTATTTTTCTTGACTACAGTTATAGGGTTGATGTAAGACAACGCCTGCTTCTTTATAATTCCGTCAGCTTCCATTTTCTTGATTATCCCTCGTACTTCTTCATAGTACTTTTCTGGTATCGGGTAAATCCTCTTCTGATAAGGAGTTTCATCCGTAAGCCTAATCTTATACTTGTAGTCTTTTATCAATCCAGGCTTATCATCGAAAATGTCTTTAAACTCCATGATTAATTGCTCAAATTCAACCTGAATTTCGTCAAACCCTTCTGCTCGGAGAGTAAGCATTTCCCTTCCATTTTCTACCTCTTCAATAATGTTGTTAATAATTTCTTCCCTAGGATCTTTATCTAGACTGTCATTCGAATCCTGTTCTTCTAACTCTTCTGTGTTTCATTAATTTTATGACTCGGTTTTTCATATCAATTACTGCTCCAACTTTAGTAATGAAGTCAATGCCTAGCACGATATCAAAATTGATTTTGCTCACCACAATGAAAATGTGTTCATATGTGCTTCCATTTATCTCAAAGTTTAAAAAAAACTTGGATTTTGCATTTTACCGCTTTGTCTAGAAAAATACCTCGCACTTTAACAGTAGATGCGGGTAAAACTGTCATCTTTTTTCCCTTAGATAATCTCTGATAACAATCATCCGATATGATAGACATAATGGCACCAGTATCCATTAATGACTAATATTTTGCCCATCAACATTAACACATATAATCGGTAACTCGAATGGATTTTCTTCTCTAACAATCTCTTTCTCGAAGAGTAGGTCTTCGTCTGTCACCTCATAGATTTCGTTTATCATAATCTGGTTTTGTGTAGCAGTATATCCTGTCTCCTCTAATTCCGTTTCAAAATTGTTTTTTTATGTCCTTGAGACTAATTCTCATGGTTCCCCTTCTGACTGGTAGACGGACCGGGATCTATAATCAAACTTTTATTTTCTCTTCCATTACCATTCTCATTGTTTCTCAACTCCTTGAGATACTCTTGTCCTTCCTTATGACGTTCATCATACTTCTCCTTCGTCATAATTTCATCTTGGGAGTTTCTGTTACGATTATAGTTCTGGTTATTCCTATTGTTATTCCTGTTATAATAACAATTATTATTGTATCGGTAGTTATTATTGTTGTGATAATAACCACTTCTACGTTTGCCATTGCTATTATCGTTATTACGTCCTTGCTGATGCTGATATGGACGACCTCCACGGAATCTCCTGTATCTGGGTTCTGGTCTACGATCCCGGAAATAATTATTCCCTTCTGGGCCAATATTTCCCTTTTCTGGTTCTTTCGGATTGTCTGTCTGTTGTGTTTGGTCAAGAGATACTGTGTTAATGTCTTTGTACTCTTGCCTTTGGTTCTTCGCAACAACGTTTGGCATAGGGCTCGTGTAATCGAGTTTTCTGAGCAATTCGTCCATACTTGCTAGATCGTTGATCCCTGACGAGATAATTAGACGTCTGACTTCAACAGGGAGCATCCTGGCTATCGCGTCTATCAACTGAGCTGTAGATAACGGGGGTTGAAGAAATCTGAGTCTGGCTAACTGACTCGTGAAGAAGTCTGCGTAGCGTGTGGGAAGAGTTCCTGAATATTTCCGTGAGTATACTTCTGCGCGAAGGGAGTTTTGTGCTTCAATAGACCAAAAACGCTTTATTAGTGCTTCTGCGAATTCATCGAAGTTCATGAAGGTATATCTAAAGGCTCAAACCATTCAAGGGGCCCATCTGACAAATAGCGTTCTACGATCTTCATTTCCCTCTCTCTTGGAATATGCGCTTCGATAAATTAATCTTTGATATTTCTGATGTACTCTATCGGTGTGAAACTATCTAGGTTGCTGAACTTGCGCTTGTTGTCTTCAAAGTTCCTTATGACCGTCACGTTTCTCGGATATGAATCCTGAAGGTTTTGTCGAAAATCTCTATTGTAACATTCGGGCTCTTTACTCCTCTCCTCTAAACCCTCCGTATACCTGAATAATCTTTCTTCTGGCCTAATTTCCCTTTCTTCACTTCTAGGCTATTTCTTCTAGACTGATTCCTCGAATCTTCGAAATCTATCTTCTCCCTTTCCTTTTCTTCTGTCTCAGCGATAATCTTCTTCAGCTGTTGGCCTATTTCGGTCTTTAAATCTTCCTTATACGTCTCAAGCTTGGCAACATCTCCTAGATTAAGATTTTGTAATTTCTTGGATATATGTATTCTTCTAGTTCATTAGTTTTCTCCTCACTCATGGCATTAACGTTAGTGACAACCTTGTTTAATCGTTCCTCTATCGTTTTAGTCTTACTCTCTAACGATACTTTCAAAGCTTGCACATCCTGACTAGACTGAGTTCTATCTTCTACTTGCCTTTCAGTGAGCGTATCAATCCTTTTACCTAGATCTGTTCTTACTTCAATAACCTCTCTATTAATTTCTACTTGGGTACTGGCCAATCTCTTTTCTATGTTATCTTGGATTTGCTTAACATGTGCCCCACTAGATTTATTCCACTCGTCTTTCCATACAACTACATTAGCTTTTAACATTGCAGCTATGTCCTCCTCAATATCTGCCTTAAGAATTTTATTATGGTCAATAGCCTGTGTTCGTAAAGTTTCTACGTTACCTTTTAATTCGACCAGAGAAGCTGTAGTTTTTAACGCATCATTAACAAAACGTGTCGTTAAAGCAGTTATATTCTGTGTACACAATTCTTTAGACGCCTCTACCTCTTGTCTAATCTTATTAATGTCCACTTGGACTTTTGTTACATCTACAAATACCGTATTAACTTCTGTCTGTATTTTACCTATGTCAGCCTGTACATCAGTGACATCTGACTGCATATTATTTATGTCAACCTGAACATTAGTGACATCGGCTTGGACTACTTTAGATTGGACATTGGATACCTATACTTGGACTGTATCTACTTTACTTTGAACATGGGATACATCTGACCTAACATTACTAACATCGGACTGTACTATGTCTACTTTGGATTGGACTGTATCTACTTCAGATTGGACTGTATCGACTTTATTTTGGACAGTACCGACCTCTGTCCGTACACCACTTACGTCATCCTGTATCTGCTTTGAGCTGGCCTGTAATGGCGTGACATTTGCAACCATTTTAGATGCACTGGTATGTAAACCCTCTAAAGAAGTCTGAACTTCCTGAATTTCAGTTTTGAAACACTTTGACACTTTGACACTTTCAGCGACTTTATCTGCAAGAGAATCAACAACTTTAACAATCACTGTGTTAAGGTCCTCCTTTCGTTCCCGCTTCAGTTGTTCAAGGTCCTGCTTCGCTTCCTGAAATTTACCTTCCATATCTACCATATTAGCTGATAAATTCTCCTTTATCTTACCTTCAACAACATTTAAACTGCTCTGCAGTTGCTCCTTCAAATTCTGCTGCAGCTTCATCTGCATCTCCTCCAACATTCTCTTTACATCCTCGCTTGCCATTGCAATAACCCTTTATATAATGCTATAGAGACATAAACAACAACAGAGAAAATAACAACATCTGAGCAACGTCCTATTCCATATATTTTTTGAGCACCTTAATGTCTAAAAGTAACTTAAAATTACCTTAGCATTAATTTATTGAAAACCCTATGTTGAATAAACCTACTCATAATGTTTGTTCTCCTGTGATTCACTTTAAATATACTACCACAAAGAAAAATTCTACCATTACAATCATCAAAACAAGTTAGCTTTATTTTACACATGACCTTATCAATCGTCATATACCGGCGAAATAAAATAGATATTCAGATCGTAGGTCGTTTTTCGAAACTGTCTACCTACTACACCTCTCTCAGGATTCTAAGATCTGATCTTTATCTGAGTGTAACCTTCCTAATATTAATTTAATTTAAGCCTATATAATTACACTCACATCCATGCGAAATTGGATAAGACATCCCACGAGTCTGGTGATTATTTCTTTCACTAGAAATGTTCAAACCAACTTCTTTTAGAGACACTACGAAGCTAATTTCGTAGCCCCAAAGTTCATAGGGCGCCATTCCTACTGTACACGATAATCCGGAAAGGATCCTGTTGGAATATCCATTGCCCCCGCTGGATTGCCTATTTCTAACTGCACCGGCATATACAACATTAGAAATCGCTTCCAGCATGGCCTTAAGGGATTTACAGACAGCAGTTACCAGAATATTGTGGATCAACAACCAACTACACGGGGCAATCACCTTTACTTACCTCTCGGGGACTGGGAATCCAGCTTCGCCTACACAACATCCACAATACTCTGCTCCTTATATTTAAAATGAATCACACTCCAACAACAATGGAAAACAATCTGAACAAAATTTATTAACAATAGGGGAAACTAATCTACTATAAACAAAATAACAATAAATGAATTTAACAATCGAAATTAAAATTAAAACACGCAATCATTCACACCTCCTTTCAACTCTACATCTTACTACAATGCTGTATTAAAAATTACGAGTATAAAATCTTGGCTTGTTCTAGGCCTACACTGCGTAAAAATTAAAACGTTTAATGAAGCCTCTTAATGGCATTCCAGACACATGGTTTCATTCACAAGCCTGCGTTTGCAGAACGCACGTGTAGTAACGTTGTTTCATCAATGAAATCCCGGCACCACGCCGTACTCGAAACAGGTTTAAACAATAAATACAAGGCAGAGGGTCTACACCTGTTAATATTATATCATCGCTCTCCAATGCTAACGGTGAATCATTCTCGCTAGCCCACAGAGGCTGCTTGTGTGTGCATTTATAAAAACACGTAAAAAATTAACATTTATATCTTAGAAAAGTTCACATAACTACTTTGTTTCTTAAACAATCATTCTAAACATTTTTACACACTCTTTCATTCGCACTCCGCAATTGTTCTAGACAAATTCGGATCCACATATGCTCTTAACAATGAACAATCATTCATACCTAAAACATCCGCTCATAAACACACACTGTTCCAAAACAATTGATTAATAAATCCTACTAAATTATTTAACTAATTAAATCATTTCCACAAAAATTATTTACATGTAATATGTTTATAATAATATCCATTATCTAGTGTTGCTAAACGCGACACTTTTGAGATTCTAACTTCTCGGTTACAATATAATTCTTAACTTAATTATATAATACAGTCGACTAATTAAGGTAAACTTTACGTAATTACATCACTTCGGGTTTAATAAAATTTAATAATTGTATTATAGACGTGAGTAGACATTCTTTCTCAAGTTGCATTTCCGCTGAAACACTCCTGTTAACACAGCTAAATCGTTAATTCACAAGAACTGGACTGCTTGTATACAACGGCTCTTATCATGATACATGCCTTTTTTTTATCTAAGAACAACAATACTTTGACTACCTTAAAATGCGGAATTCCCTCGCATGAGCACTCCATAGCTCTACAAATCCTCATATAACAATATATATGGCATAAACAATTATCATCTACTATGTTAAACAATAACCAAAAAGGGATTAATTGTTATTAACATATCTTATGTAGGAACTTCTCTCAAATAATGGCATGACCTTCAGTATCATTGCACTTGACTACTGGACTACGATTATACATGCGTAAGTTCTTCAAACGAATCTTCCAATTGTAATGAACGATATTAGACAGTCGTGATTAACCTCCTAAAGTTTACTCCACAACAAGATAATTAACTGTTAACTCGTCTGTCGCAAATGAAAAAATTAAAATCCACAACCTGCTTCCAGTCTCCGACCAGGTCAGGAATGGATTGAATGAAGCCCCCATCTAGCGGCGAGGATATGAAATGTGCCGGCTGCCGAGGCCTGAAGCACTCCTCTGGGGCAATGATTAAAAGAATGACAGATGAAATGAAATGATAGTGGAGAGTGTTGCAGGAATTAAATTTTGACAGGGAAAACCGGAGTACCCGGAGAAAAACCTGACTGCCTCCGTTTTGTCCAGCAGAGATCTCACATGGAGTGACCGGGATATGAACCACGGATCCAGCGGTGAAAGGCCAGCGTGCTGCCGCCTCAGCCACGGAGGCTTTCTGTCGCAAATACATGTAATAAATATAATACTCCTGTCTCATCTCACTTGTCAAGCTATAAATTGTTTATCGTTGTAATGTCATGTCCACAAATGACGTGATGTTACACAAATAGGATAAAATAGCACACATGTTATTTATAATGTCAGATAGAATTCAATCCTGACCGGGATAAACTAGCTTTGAATTCCTAGCCAAAGATTTGAATAATCTTCTATCAAAAGGTATTTCCTCTAACATATTAAATGAACAAAGCTCTTAGCTTTACAAATAATAAGAAAGGTTTGTCAATGTCGTAATGTTTTTCCACTCTATACAAAGAATGTTCATAGGATTAAGACTTCGGTCTTATCAAACGACTAGTATTTCTTAGATCGTCGATAGTTTATGTACAAAAATGATATAACAATATCATTCGATGTTTCTTCTTTTCTTGAAGTTATATGTTGTTATATTAAAGTGCTCAAATTAAATTTAATAAGAATTTAATTTGAAGCTATGACACAATGTCAGAATACTTGATTTAAATGAAATTATTAAAGTTCGTGAGTCGAAACGACTAGTCTCCTATGAGGCAATATAATTCCTCAAACAACATTTTAATGCCAGTTCCACAACTGATTCGTAGAATAAAATTGAAAAATAGATGAAATGCAATCATCTTCTAAATAATCTTGCAGCATAAAAATCTCAACACACATCTGAAGTGTAAAATACATAAAAGCACTGAACTACATGAAATGTGAAAATATAGAAATATGGAATAAGATCGCCGAAAATATGGAATAAGATTGCTGGCTCAGTATGCTACTAATCAAGCTCTGTATAACAATGAGATACACTAATACCTTATTTGGACGAAAACTTGAAGATCTATGTAAGTATTCCCACAATACTTTAGATGTTTCCTCAGTACAGGACACTGATATGGATCTGCATTCGAACCTCGGATCTGCGACCTCAGAGATAAGAAACGTCTCTCTCTGGAATTCACCAACATTCGCCTGGGCTCGAACGACATCCTTCTGGCAAATTCTTCTGTGTTGCTGGGCTACCTTTCCCTAGCATCTTGACAAATCTCTTCTGTAGAGTCTTCATTCTCCGTCGTAAATATGTATCAGCTTCATCATTGGAATATAATTATGGAAATATTCATATAAATAGTGAATGAAATGTTTCCATTGCTAATTGATGTTATATTAGTGTTCGTAGACTGACTAAAATGCACAAGATGGACCGTACACTACGTCTGTATTCAAGAATACGTTGTCTAACGAAGCTCCATCGTTGTATCTTAACTCCTGTTATCGAATATGTCTCTAGCGCATGACTATCTAGTTCATCATATCAACAATGTTAATTATGCTGAATGATAATGTTTGAAGAATAATAATAGTCATTCTGTTAATGTTTATGTGTTGCGCCAATATTAAAAGTTCTCCGCTACTGTTCACTTGAACTGCGTTCGTCAACTTCACGTTGCAATTTATGATATTGAGCTTTATTTCCAACACATTTGGAAATCTAACTTGACAGGCTTATATTGTCGAAACGGTGAATATTAAAGCGCTCGACTTTTCACAATATATAGTATGCGACCTGTTCTTTATATATATATATATATATATATATATATATATATATGCTTATTTAACTTCAAATCTCAATTATATAAGAGATATAATCAATGCAATGTTCCTCGCAACTTCACGTAAAATGGAAGTGCGGTGATCTCTAACGTTCCACCTAGCTATCCTCACGTCTCCACAAGTCGACAGTCGTCGCACTCGGACTAAGCCTTGGGATCTCAGTTAACCCAGTAAAAACACTTCCTCACTCTTCAAAGTCTGCTGGAATAAGAACCTCGATCCTTGGATCTCCCCCTCCAAGTCGTATTTTTGGCGGCCATATCAATCTCCCACCATAATTTTAGAGGGTAGATTACTAATGCTTATTACTGCGTAGATTAACCGATCTGCGGTATTTAAAGTATCAGACATAATTTCCCTTAATATTCTCTTCATTACCAAATAATAAAATCTTCTTCTAAGGGCCTAAATGCATAATTTCATCATATTGTGTAATTAAAGTTGATCCCGTCTTCAATAAGACCTGTTCTCATTGGCTCTGGACTGGGATCCAATAGCATAATTTATAACAATATTTATAATATTAACTAGCGGAAGTACCCATTCTTCGAACGGTCGTCGGTATTAATAACCAGACGTAATCAATTGAGGTACTGTTGCAATGGGTAGGGGCTTGGAACCTGTTTGTCGACAAGGTAAATGATTAGTTGAAATATGCTCTGAATCTAATTTACCTAACGTGTACTTCCTGACGTGAAAATAAAATTGAAAACCTCGTAGACGAAATGCAATACACGTCACATAAAAACTGACCCTCACTGCTGGGTCAAGTGCGCATCCAGAGGAAGACCCTTTTAATAAATTATAAAGGCTTGTGGTGCATGAAAATTCAGGATTTTTAGCCTCCAATGGCCCAAATTCCTAAAAGCAAAAAAATAAAATAAAAAATAAAGTATTTCAATTCAGGATTTTTTGAAAATAATGTTGCTGTTTGAAGATATAATAGACCTTCTGTACGACACGTCGTACGTTTAAGTCTTGTGAAAAAATCGAGGGTACCTCTTGACCTCCTTAAGCGCATTGATGAAATTTACATTTTTTGTTTGTTCCGTGATAACCTTATAGCCATTTGCAAACTTTCACAGAAATTTAATAAATGGAGTGGCATTACTTCTTGCAGAAATAGATGGAAAGTTGGATGTACCTTTTTGAGACACTTATCATGGTTACAGGCTAGCATTACTACATTAGTTTATTAAATTAAATTAGTTTTCTGGGAATATCTCAGAAACTCTTGGTTTTAGAGCATTAAAATGTAGTTTTCGGGGACCCTTTACGGCTGTTTAGGGGTCCCGAGGAATTTTTTTCTGACACCAAGGGGCTGAAAATGAGCTTTGTCTCGTCGTTGTAAGCCGTAGTATCATCATCATCATCCTCTTGCACAGTTTCCAGCCACTGCCCGGGTCTGTTTGGAACACAGGCCACTCCAACGTCTTCTGTCTTCCCTCCATCTCTCAGCCTCCACCCCTGTCCAGTCTTCTCCTCTCTTCTTCACGCTTTCTTCCATCCCTTTCAGCCACCTGTCTCTCGGTCTTCATCTCGGTCTTCCTCTCGGTCTCTTTCCTTCCCACTTCGTCTCGTGTATCCTCTTGGGTATCCTCTTATCCTCCATTTGTTTTAAATGTCCATACCATCTAAGTCTATATTTCTCTATACCATCCCGTAATGGTTCCTCCTTTATTAATTCTCTGGTCCTCTCATTTCTTATTCTGTCCATCTTTGTAACTCCAATACTGCTTCTCAAGAACCTCATGTCACTGGCCTGTATTTTGCTCTTCTCCCTTCCTTTCATAGCCCAGGTCTCCGAGGCATACGTCAGGATAGGGACATAGTACGATATATGATCTACTTGCTGTTCTGAGGGACATCCTTGCTCCATAACATGCTTCTCACACTCCTCAGGAATGCTTCTGCCTGTCTCCCCCGCTCATTTATTTCTCTATCGTTTCTTCCATTATCTTGTATCAGGCTTCCCAGATACTTGAAACTCTCCACTTTCTTCAGCTGTTCCCCACCAATTGTTATTCCCGTTGTGGTTCTTTCCTCTTCCTCGTTGTGCTCACCATCTCACTCTTATTTATGCCAAATTTCATCCCATATCCTTGTATTATTCCTTCCCACACGTCAAACTGTTCCTGTACCTCCTCCTTCTTGTTTCCCCAAATCATCAAATCATCCGCTAACACCATTGCTTTCATCTTTCCTTCCCCAATTACTTGTGCCACTCGGGTCATTATGTCATCCATCACCACAATGAAAAGTAACGGTGCCAGTGCACTTCCTTGTTTCAGGCCGTTTCTCTGTTCCACCCAGTCCGATCTCTCTCCTCCCACTTTCACACTGCTCACGCTTCCCTTGTGCATCTCCTTTATCCTCCTTATAGTCCATTTCTCTACTCCTCTATCCTCCAGGGACTTCCATACTTTGTTTCTGCATACACTGTCATTTGCTTTCTCAATGTCCAGAAAGGCCATCAGTAGATCTGTTCCATACTCATAGTGCTGTTCTTGTAACTGCCTTACAGAAAAAATCAAATCCACTGTGGACCTTCCTACTCTGAAGCCATGTTGTTCTTCCCTCATCCCTCCTTCTATCCTTGTCCTAATTCTCCTTTCCAAAACTTTCTCACACATCTTTGCACAATGACTCATCAGTTTTATTCCCCGATAGTTTCTGCATTCTGTTCTACTACCTTTCTTGAAGATCGGGACAATTATTCCCTTTTTCCAGTACTCTGGGGTCTTCCTTTCCGTAGTGTAATAATAATAATTATAATAATAATACAACAATACGGTCATCAAACCCGAAACACTCTACGCCAGTGAGACCTTAAACCTCAATTTTAAAGGGGATCTTGAAAACATCAAGAAAGCTGAAAGGAAAATCATCCGAAAAATTCTTGGCCCAAGACTTACAGATGAAGGATATCGTTTACAATCGCACAAGATCACAGCAAAATATTCAAATATTGAAACCGATTTCCGTAAACGACGCTTGAAATTTTATGGACACATTATGAGGCTAGATGACAACCGATTAACAAAGAAAATATTGATGTACTCACAAAAATTAAAGACGACAACGGTTTGGATTAAACAAGTTCAAACTGATCTCAATAACGCCAACATCACACCCACAGATATCGAAGACCGCAAAACTTTCAGACATAAGATCTACACTTGGGAAGCTGCATCAGTAGATAAGCCCAGCAGACCTAGGGGAAAATGGACTGACGAACGTCGAGCTAAACATAGCGACATGATGAAAGAATTCTGGAAGAACAAGAGAAATAACAGCAACAGATCATAATTTGCTTTATGTGATACTGTATTGTGACATTTTTATGATAAGAGCGCTCAGGTGTTGAAATATTGAACTAGGTGTTTGTGAGTGCATATCTGTGGAGTCAAGGAGAAGAGGATCCATCACTAGGGTGGTGTCATATCTTTAGAAGGCAGAGAAGAAGATATGAAAAGGAGCTAGCAAGAGATTGTTGTTAATAGTAGGTAATAAACAAATAAAAAGAGGATTGGATAATATACGAAGTAATGTGCTCTTATAAAAATACTGGAAGTGAATATATATTGTATAAAGGTGTCTAGACTGCTTCTTGATGATAATCCCATCAATCTTCTCACAAAGAAGAGTTATTATAATAAAGAAAACTTTAAAAAAATCATATCACACTGCAGTACTATAGATATGTGTATCATAATATGACAATAGAGCCGTAAGTAATATTCTCAGTATATGCTTGTTTATTGCAGTGAATATCAAAACTACACCCCAAACTGATTGTATCCGGGTTGGTATATATTTTACCCTACACCCTGATTTTATTGAGAACTCGTGTTAATCATGTTTTGAACTTTAGTTTATTACTCTTATACACTTGTATTTGAGTTGGCGCCCAACGGGATTTCTCTATTTTATATTCTGCTTGCTGGGGGGACTCTTCAGGGTAGGATACAGAGAAAACTAATTATAAAAACATTACAATTGGCGCCCAACGTGGGGATCGAGAACCAGGATACATCAGTGTGGGAGTAGGAGAGTGTGACTTGTGCAAGTGTTATCTGAGGGATAGGTTATTGTGTACGTATTTACATGGAGGATGAACGAATGAGAATAATGAATGGGAATGGAGTGCGTTGTAGCAGGATGGAGATTAATGGAGAAAATGTGGCGGTGTGCATGTTGGAGAGTGATGGGAATGAGACTGGCAGTAGTGTGATGGAAGGAGAGATGACTGATGTACTAGTACAGGATGTTGTAAGGCCAGTACAGGATGTGTTAATGCCGGTGCAGGATATCTCCTAAATATGTTAAGGGAAATGAATGAAAATATGATAAGAATAATCAGGAGATGTTAAGGCAAATGAATGAAAAATTTGACAATAATCAGGAGATGATAAAACAAATGAATGAAAAATTTGATAAGAATAATCAGGAGTTGAGGAAGAAATTGGATAAAGTAATGCATGTTAATGAGGAGTTAGATAGGACGTATGGATTGTTACAGCATAGTATTGAGGGGGTGAGACAGGAAATTAGAGGTGAGGTAAGGAGTATGGTGGAGGAAAAGGCGGAAGCAATTATAAAAGAAGTAGATCAGAAAATGATGAAAATGGAAACGAAAAGAACAGAGAAATTAAATGATATGACTAGAGAAGCAGATAATAAATTGGAAAGGGTACAGGAATATATCCTAGAGAAAATTGAGAAGGTTGAAAAGGTGACTGGTGAGAGGATTTTAGATATGGAAGTGAGATTAAAGTCTCAATTAAAACATGAGAATGGTCAAGTTAGAGTGGGTTTATTAGGAGTGAATTATCTGAAAGAACTAGTTACCGAAATTTAACAATAAACTGGGTTGCCCTACGGAATTTTTGGAAATTATAGAGATTAGATTTAAAGATAAATTTAATGAAGGAAGTATAGAGTGGAGTCAAGTTTTAGAACTATTAGATCAAACTTTTGTAGGTGAAACTCGGAACTGGTTCCTAGTATATAGGAATTCATTGGATAGTTATAGTAGTTTTAGGAAGAAATTTTGTGATAAATATTGGAACGAATCAATACAAGCACAATTAAGAGAAAGAGTGATATTTGGACAATATGATAGTAGATATGGTATGGGTATGACTGAATATTTTCTGAGCCAAGTGTTAATATGTAAATATTTAGATGGGATGGCTAAGGATGATGATGTAGTAAGGCTGTTGCTTAGGCATTTTCCTTATAGAGTAAAGGAGGCGTCATGTATGCAAAAAGTTACTAATATATCGGAATTAGAGAACTTATTGGGGAGCTTCGATGCATTAGGAAGAAGAAATGGGAGCAGCATAACTCAGGACCAGAGAGGTCGAGATAATTATAATTATAGGGATAATAATCAACAACAAAATTCTTCTGATAATCAAGCGACTCATAGACAAGGTAATCCTTATCAAAATCATAATAATAGAAATAATAGATGGCGGAATGATGATAATAACTATCAAAGGAATAATCCTCGTAATATAGAAGAAAATGTAGAGGATAGAAGAGAGGAGAGGAGACAAGAGAGTAACAATGATATGAGTCGGAATGTGGAGACAGTGGATGAATCTAGGGGACATTTAAACTAGAATCAGACGGTAATGACAGGTCAGATTATCAGTCTGATATTATATCCACTAATACCATTTTGTCCGGAATTTATAACCTAGATATTAGAAGTGATTTATTACGAGATTTGATTGAAGAGACAGTGGAGCCTAAGGTCAACGATATGAGTCCTGTTGTAGAATTAAATGTGTTGGGGGCGCAGGTTGATACTTTGTTAGATAGTGATGGTGAGAGTGGTAGGGCAAAGTGTACAAGGGTGGCTGTGGTAAACCCTGGTACAAGTATTAAGGAGAAGGATAGCCTGGAAGGTGTTCTAAGTTTACGTTTTCAATTTAGGGAAGAGATGAGGAGAGATCATAAGGAGAAGATTAGATGAATTGGCCAGTGGGGTAGAGGAATAAAGAACGATAATCAGGAGATAAGTAGGAATGTTTGCCAGAAATTAGATGAGAAGGAGCAGCAGGTAGAGGTTATTGATAAAGCAGTAGAAGAGGAGAAGAAACCACAGTTAGAGGTAATGTTAGGTGAAATTGGAGTGGATGAACGGCAGGTAGAGGAAATTGTAGGTGAAATTAGAATAGAAGTAGAGAAAAGGCTGGAAATAGATGATGGTAGAATAGATGTGCAGCAATTAAGGGAATTGGTAGGTGATAGTAGCTTAGATGAGAATGACCAGCAGTTAAAGGAGATGTTACGTGAATATAGAGTAGAGGATGAGGAAAGGCTGGAAGTAGGAAATAGTAGATTTTATGTGTGTAACCAGATGATCAGGGGAGGAAATCTGCAGGGAGATCCCAGTAGACTGGGAACACAGGAGGTGGAAGTAAGGAATTATAAGAGTAGAAAAAAAGGATAGGTCCTTGTGCATAATGTTCTAGAAGATGAAGGGAGAATTATGTATGGTACATATAATGTACAGTTATTAAGGAAGTATATGTACATCTATGCCTGGCATTTAGAGATAGGTATTATGTATGCAGAGTTTATGGTTTAGTAAATTATGTTTATGTATATTCTTATGTGTGTAAGAAGTGTGTATGTGGTGGATGTATATTTGGAATTAAATGTGTAGGGGGCGTGTTACGCGACTTCGTTATTATTATGATTCATTTTTTGAGGCATATTATGTCTATGTTGTGATCTATCTTAGGATATATTTGCACTAGGTACATTTGTTGGTTTGCTGTAATGTACATATCTTGTAGTGAGAATATTATTTAATTTTCTTTCTTATTTTGTGTCAATACATTAATTTTGATTAATCTCTTAACTGTAATTTGAACTTTGTTTTTGCATCTAATTGTTTGATTTTGTACTGTAAATTTGTTTAAACGAGATATGGTTTCTAAGTTTTTGGATTCGAGAAGTCTAAATGGGGAAATGAAGATTGGTTATCATAGACAGGTGTGAATCTGTATCAGAGCAACGGATGTGGCATCTGTATTTCAATTACAAAATACATGATGGAAATTATATACACCAGTTTTGTGGAATGTACTATATAGGTTGGCATCTACAGAAGTGCAGCTTATCAAGAAAAGGACTTTTAGACCCTATATTATGGTGAGGATCTTGGTCATCCACTTGAATTACTGGAAGTTCTTGGAAAGGAGCACAAGAAGAAGAGATTGTTCATGTTTATGGTAATATGGATGTGTAGCCTGCCCTCAAGAAAGTTGGTTGGGACATCGAACATTTTGGTATTTCAAAGTAGATGTGGAGGAATCTGGAAGAGCAGGCCTTGTGGAGTTGCTGCTTGCCATGGAAAATATGTTCTTTTTGACGGAGATTATGATTGTGATTCTGACAATTTTCTGGCTTTGCACGAACTAACCTTGTACAGCCGCGGCTCGTGGTGTTGGAGCTGGGGAAGGCTCAGCACTTAGTGGCAAAATGCTGGTATAACGCATTATACGACACCCACATACACGGCTGCAGGATTTTTAATTTCACGGTGAAAGGTGGGGGAGATCGGAACAGACGTACAGATTGGCACCATTATGTTATTTTATAAAGCATTTTTTCCCTAATTAAAATGAAAGTACTTACCTAGTTTCAACATTCAGGAAGAGGCAATGCATTCCGTTTCTAATTTAACCTACTCCCCATTCTAATTAGTCCCGATCAGAGGAGTCTGTTTCACGGTTGTACACTACCAAACAATCGCAATTTACTTAGAAAACACTGTGCTTACCAGCTAGAACTGTAAGGGAATTGATCTGTAACATAGTCCGAAAGTGAACCCGATCTTGAGGGATAAATGGAAACAAATAAATAAACACAATTGTAGATATTAAGAGCAGTGAAGCTACTTGCTATTACTTTATATAAACGCATGACCTTTAATTCATAGGTTTGTAAGTGAAGTCTGCCCTCCTCTCCTTTAGAGCTGCAAAGTGGTCAATGACAAGCTCATTGAAGTTCGGTGACTCCAACAATTCCTTTTCTGTGGAACACATTGCAAGTGCACAGTCGGCCTTCCTTCATTGTGTTTCGTAAAAATGTTTTCACTCGTTTTAGGGTATAGAAACACCGCTCTGCCTCTCCTGTGACCCTTCACAATCAGCCTAGTTTCGTGGTCGAGATTTTTGCCCGATACGCTACTAACTGAATTCATTGTCTTGTAGACATACACTTACCACTACTGTAGCTAGGGTTGCCAGACGTTCCGTTTTACCCGGAACAATTCCGTTGTTTCTTGTTGTGTTCCGCGTTCTGTTTTAATCTTTAACGGAACGCCAAATATTCCGTTTTTCGGTTAATTTGATAATATATTCAATTTTGCACCAATTTTCAAATGTCCCGCTTCAGAATTGATTGTAATATCTAGCTTGTTTTCTGGTGATACAGGTGCAAGTTTGAAAGAGAAAATGACTTCTATGTCTGTGTTAGATATATGGATACATGTTATAGATATATTAGGGGCAACAACATTAAGGAGTATCGTAGTCCTTGTGAAGTTAATACTCAGCATTTCCCCCTCCAATGCATTTACGGAGAGAGTTTTTTCTGTCATGAATATCAATTGGAGAGATTATACAAACTCCATTGTTCACATATTACAATTATGACGAATATTGTAGTGCATTTTATCAGAAGGTACTTACAAATAAAAGATGTTTGCAAAGGTTCGTTCAAATGAAAAACATTTGTAAGTTGCTGGTGCCATAGGCCTATATGATATGTGTATTTGATTATGCAATGCTTATTTAATACATGAAAATGAAAATCCACAGCCTGCTTCCAGTCTCCGACCGGGTCAGGAATGGAATGAATGAAGCCCCCCATCTAGCGGCGAGGATATGGACTGTGCTGGCTGCCGAGGCCTGACGCACTCCTCGGGGCAATGATGAAATGAATGACAGATGAAATGTAATGATAGTGGAGAGTGTTGCTGGAATGAAATTTTGACAGGGAAAACCGGAGTATCCGGAGAAAAAACTGTCTGCCTCCGTTTTGTCCAGCACAGATCTCACATGGAGTGACCGGGATTTGAACCACGGACCCAGCGATGAGAGGCCGGCGTGCTGCCGCCTAGGCCACGGAGGCTTGCTTTATGTGTATTATTTATTACAACGTTTGACGACCTTGATTAAAAAAATGCAATGGCAACCCTAATTGTAGTCCATAACACGCAAATTAAGACTTGCCACTGACAAACAACATATATATTATATTTATCGTTTGGCAATACAAGATTTCAGAGAAAGTTACAAAGAAAATCACTTTAAAATCTACTGTACATTATTTTTACTGTTTACACTATTATTACAGTCTCAGGTCTAATGAGTCTATCCATTGGACCACGTCAGGTGTCGCCAACAGGAAGTCGATCCAGTCCCCTCCATATGCCCTCAGAGGACAGTCAGTTGTAATGTGTAATTAATGAACTAATTAAGTTACACCAACGATTTTAACGCGCGAACACTTGTTTACAAATACGCAGCATGGGCGGTGGCATATTTTAAACAGAATACTTCCCTTAAGTCTCGGTAGATGGCTCTGCAACCCCTTGCCACCTCATGGTGCTATCTGGCGGAAATATTTTAGTTATTATACTTTAAGGGATACCATTTGAGTTCTCAATAATGAGTATCACTTATTAGTCATATCTAACTGTTTCTGGTAACTTGTCATTATTAATCCTTCGGAGAGTGAAAGAGGGAATGTATAAACTTTCATGAGATTGGTTTCAGTCTCCTTGAACAACTTTGAATGCATTCCACACAATAAGAATATCTTGTCGTCGTTGGCAAGCCTGGCTTAGGCTGTAGTCGCCTGAGCCTTCAGCGATACAATTGAAACGAATGGAGCTTTCATAACCACGCCTCCCGTCCCTGTTACATAGGAAGGAATAGGAGATCGAAGGCGCAGCCTAACGGCGCTACTATCCATCTGAAAAACATTCTTTATCAACAGTTCCAAATATATTGACTCGTGACTGAATGAATTGAGTGAAATTTATAAATGTTTCCAATCAATATAAATTATAAATTCCTCAATTAAATACGGTATGTATATTTATAGAATCTTTCAAGAGAGGCTCCGCCTAAGAGCCTTTAATGACCAGCCGCGCCTGACCTTGTATATCATTTGGTTTGCAAAGTAACTGCTATTTCTTCCTGGAGATTGAATGCAGCCAAGTATTTTACAGTGGAGTGCTTGGTGAAACATTGTATGAAGATGTATATGGTCTTCGATTTAGTATCTTATGTACTGATGGATATTTGGGTAAAATGTGTGTTAGAAATCCCTCCAAAATAACATTGTTGTATAGATTTCTGGGGGCGAATGTAACATTTTTATGATAAGAGCGCTCAGGTGTTGAAATATTGAACTAGGTGTTTGTGAGTGCATATCTGTGGAGTCAAGGAGAAGAGGATCCAACACTAGGGTGGTGTCATATCTTTAGAAGGCAGAGAAGAAGATATGAAAAGGAGTTAGCAAGAGATTGTTGTTAATAGTAGGTAACAAACAAATAAAAAGAGGATTGGATAATATACGAAGTAATGTGCTCTTATAAAAATACTGGAAGTGAATATATATTATATAAAGGTGTCTAGACTGCTTCTTGATGATAATCCCATCAATCTTCTCACAAAGAAGAGTTATTATAATAAAGAAAACTTTAAAAAAATCATATCACACTGCAGTACTATAGATATGTGTATCATAATATGACAATAGAGCCGTAAGTAATATTCTCGGTATATGCTTGTTTATTGCAGTGAATATCAAAACTACATCCCAAACTGATTGTATCCGGGTTGGTATATATTTTACCCTACACCCTGATTTTATTGAGAACTCGTGTTAATCTTGTTTTGAACTTTAGTTTATTACTCTTATACACTTGTATTTGAGTTGGCGCCCAACGGGATTTCTCTATTTTATATTCTGCTTGCTGGGGGGGGGGGGGTACTCTTCAGGGTAGGATACAGAGAAAACTAATTAGAAAAACATTACAGTATGGGTCGAAACATACTAAATAAATAAATAAATAATACAACAATATAGGGATAGGGATATAATCCGTAGCACACCAGCACGTGTAAATCGCGTGAAAAAATTCTCGAGTATCCCTTGACCCCTTAAGCGCATTGTATGTATTGATGAATTTTAGAGCTTAATTTGGTTCCGTTATAACCTTCTAGCCGTTTGCAAACTATCTCAGTAATGTAATAAATGGAATTGTATTGCGTCTTACAGCAATAGATGGACCTGTGAGTTTCTGTTGCCATGGTTACCGGCTAGCTTTCTTTCATTATTGTAGTAAATATTAATTTTCTGGGAATACCTCAAGAACTGTTGGTTTAGGGCCTTAAAATGTGGTTTTCGGGGTCCCTTTAGGGCCCCCGAGTTTCGTTTCTCACATTGAGGGGCTGAAAATGAGCTTCTACGCCTATTTCAGCAAGTATTTTAAGGGGGTAGGCCCTCTTTTATGAGGGGTACAGAGAAGAGTTACATCAATGATTAGTGTCGTGCCTCTGAAGGATATCTGTACCAAATTTTACGTTGATCCACCCAGCCGTTCTCGAGTTATAAGGGAACAACCACTTTGTCCACAGACAGACAGACAGACAGACATACAGACAGACAAAAAAATTATTTTCGCGCGCATCCGTCATAAAACAGTCTGAAACGCGTAAATAACGCAAATTTCCGTAGAAATTCAGTAAAAACAGACAAACTTTCATTCTTATATATATAGAGATTTCCAAACTCGCTGTTGCTATGCTAAATATAGCCTTCTAGAAGCGTCCATTGTGCAACATATCACGTGATCGGGCTCTCCCACAGTCTCGGCCTTGTAACACTACACTCTCGTGTCACACTTCCAGAAATTATATTTGCTAGTTAAATTTTATCATGGGGACAGAAAATACTCTCATTTTGTCCCTAAATAATTCGATTTATGGGGGCAGTACCAGCACAGGGAACACACATTTTCAACCACGCTGCTAACATTATCAAAGACACGAGGTGGTAAAAATATATTCAAAGAGAACAGTGAATAATATTCAAGCTACATTAAAAGCTCGTCACTGCTGCGGCTTCGGTGGCGTAGTCGGTAGCATGCTGAGCTTCTATGCCCAAGATAGCGGGTTCAAACCCGGCCGAAGCCGTCGGATATTTTAAGAGCGTTAAAATCCCACAGTATGCCTTCCTTCGGAGGGGAAGTAAAGCCGGCGGTCCCATGTCATAGATTTATGGCATGTTAAAGAACCTTCCACTAATTGCACCTGTGTGAAGCTAAATTGGATAGGTTAAGAATGTAAACAACGCTCTTAGGTTTCTACGTTCGTTGCCAAGAGCCGACTACGGTGGCGTCTAGTAGCTAAGTTCTGAACTTGGCCTAGTAGTCGTTGACGGTGGCGCTTGGCGGCAAAAGTAGGGTCTATTTGAAAAATTCTAAGTTGCAGTACTTAAATTACAAAACAGATAACACACACTAATACAGTCATCAAAATTAACACCGGTTATCAGACAGATTCTACACACACCCAAAGTACACGGGGCAACATGACCGCGTTGTCACAGCCCCTAAACTTAAGAACCAACCAACCAACTGCTGCAAATAAACTGCGACGATTTATGCGCGAATTTTATATCGCCGATCGCAGAGATATTACATGATTTTCAGGGTTTGAAAAGTAATAAAGCCTGTGAGCCTATACCATCTGTGTATCGTAACTTCAGTGGCAGACCTACCATGGCCATGTTTAGCCTATTTTCATTTTATGAAGAAAAAAAAGGCTTATGATATCACCTTTTGTCCGTGTGTGAGTGTGTGTGTGTGAGTGTGTGTGTCCCGCTAATAACATTCAAACGGCTGGAACGATTACAATGAAACTCGGTAAGATCATAGCACTATTTTGGGCGACCCCGGCCGTGCCCTTCAAATTTTATTGTGTCTCACGAATCCAACATGGCGGCTGTGCGAAATATTTCACCAGCATTGAGTATCTCCGAAAATATTACAAATATCGCCCTGAAATTGTGTACGGTGATAAACTACAAGTTCACCTATGAGACTTTCAAAAACCTGGTGACTGCAAAACCAACATGGCGGCCAAGCGAATTTGAAACTTTTAAATATGCTTTTCTCGCGATTTAACTATCCAAACGTAATGAAACTTGGTTCAGCAAATGTTTATACACATTGTAATGCAACGAAGTCCAATATAGTTCAATTGTTTACATAACCTCAAAATGGCGGCTGTGCGAAATATTTCACTGACATTCGATATCTCCGAAACTATTACAGATATCACCCTGAAAATTTGCACGGTGATAAAGGGTACTGATACAAGTTTATCTATGTAACCTTCATAAACCTGTAAAGTACAAAACGAACATGGCCGCCAAGCGAATTTGAAACATTTTAATAGACCTTTCTCGTGATTTAACTCTCTGAGCGCAGTGAAATATGGTACAGTAAATGATTTTACTTATTGTAATGCACTGGCATCTAATTTAGTTCAATTGTTTATATAACCTCAAGATGGTGGCTGTGCGAAATTTTAAAATTAAGTTTTATTTCTTGTGTCGTAGTCATGCGATCGTAGTGAAAGTTTGAATAATGAACCTAGGCAATAATTGTCCTTGAATGGTACATAACTCTATGGCCTATACATATAACAATCCAAAATGGCGAGCATCCGAAATATTTAGACGGTTGTCAATATCTATGAATCTTTTACAGCAATCAAACTGAATTTTTTAATGTTCATAGAGGCTATGAGGATATGTTCACCTATAGGACTTTCAGTAACCTGGTGAGCACAAATCCAACAAGGCGACGACGCGAAGTATAAATATTTAAATGGACGTTTCTCGCGAATTAACAATCCGAGTGCAGTGAAACGTTGCACGTTAAATGCTTATACAAATGTTAATCCACTGGCATCTAATTTATTTCAATTGTTTGCATAATCACAAGATGGCAGCTGTGCGAAATTTTAATATCTCGTTTTTACTTCTTGTGTTCTAATCATGCGACTGAAGTTTGAATACCACACCTACACAATAATCTTAATGTAATAGTACAAAAATAAAAATCCAACCTGGCGACCATCTGAAATATTTAGACGGTTCTCAATATCTACGAATCTATCACAACCTTCAAACAGAAATTTTGTATGTTGATACAGGCAATTAACATGAGTAGGATAGGCCTATATGGAAATAGGCTGTATAGTTCTTCACGGAACTACTTGTTAATATTGTCTGCAAGTGAACAAAGCCTGTGATAAATTTATAATCAATTGTGTAACATAAATTCTGTGAGAGAAAATTACCAGCACTTAAACATAAATTCTGTGAAAAACACTTGTGTATTGTTCTTCAAATTATGTCTCACCTAGTCAACCACGTGTACGATATGTTGTTACTCTCATTCGTAATGTGTGACATGGCTTAAGCTACCCATGTGAGGGAGATATCCTGAGATAAACCTACACTACAGATTGGAACCTACGAACCACGAGGGACTTGCAAACCATGAGGAGTCCATAATGACAACCACCATCATGAAGAGGAAGCCAGTTGAAAGGAGACCACGAGGACGCAGGAAATGGTTAAGAAGAGGAAAAGGCCGAGGATGGACGTCCTAGGATGTATTTATTCCCTTCTACCACGATAAGTTGTATACCTCTCAAATCCGAGCCAGGAGTGAGGTGAATTACTAATGGTCCTGTGAAATTTGTATTCTCTTTCTTGTGCGTTTTTTATTATGGTAGACTTAGTGTAGAAATTAACCGAATTATTTGACAACCAATTAGATAGGGTTAGTAGTTTGATCCATCATGTGTCTTAATTTTTCAGAATGTTTCAAAATTGGTGAGACACCGTGTATTTGCATTTATTCCATTTGTTCATTTCTTTTGGGCGTAATAAAACGTCAAGTCTTGAAACTCATTAATCTTGTCACAGCTGCTGAGCCATTTTTTCTATCGGCCAAGACTGATCATAACTGGATGAACTGCCATCCTTATAAATAATCAGGGTAATTTTTGGACGCCCTGTTCTGGCATCTTATTAAGTTTACGCCACTGTCTTATTGTCGTATCATTTAGTGTCATTGAGGGTTAATCGCCACATTTATAAATGGATTACTTTCACCATTATGGATCCCTGAAGCCACTGAGTTCTGAGTGAGAACTAATTTAGGGTATAATTCATGTTATCAGATTAGCATCGAACCCTGTAATATTACAACGTATCATTTTAAACAACCCAGTAGTAGAAGGTGTTGGGTGTTTAATTATAATTTGTGTCCAGGAGTCGACACGCAAACATTATTGATGAAAACTTGTAAATAGGTGGAGCGGAATGTCTTTCAGAAAAACCAAAGCAGTTGGGAGATGGTGTAATATCTCTCGTTCAAGTTTACTTGCTATTTAAAACATGTTGTATTACTGTACTGCGTAAATCTAGGCAGTATTCAATCCACTATTCATTGTGTGATAATGTAAATAGGTGTACAGTTCACATACCAGGACTGGTTGGTTGGTTCTTAAGTTTAGGGGCTGCGACAACGCGGTCATGTAGCCCCGTGTACTTTGGGTGTGTATAGAATCTGTCTGATAAACGGTGTTAATTGTGATGACTGTATTAGTGTGTGTTATCTGTTTTTTAATTTAAGTACAGACTCCAACTTAGAATTTTCAAATAGTTCCTACTTTTGCCGCCAAGCGCCACCGTCAACGACCACTAGGCCAAGTTCAGAACTTAGCTACTAGACGCCACCGCAGTCGCCTCTTGGCAACGAACGTAGAAACCTAAGAGCGTTGTTTACATTCTTAACCTATCCAATTTAGCTTCATACAGGTGAAATTAGTGGAAGGTTCTTTAACATGCCATAAATCTATGACATGGGACCACCAGCTTTACTTCCCCTCCGAAGGAAAGCATACTGAGGGATTTTTAACGCTCTTTAAAAATCCGACGGCTTCGGCCGGGTTTGAACCCGCTATCTTGGGCATAGATCCTCAGCATGCTGACGACTACGCCACCGAAGCCGCTTTACCAGGACTGTATCTCGTGAATCCTTGCATAAATGAGTGTAATATTTCCTTCTAGACACAAGAGTTCTGAATGCAGTTAGTTGTACGCGCACGCTATAAGACTTGCCATGATCGACCCAGCGAAAAACCAGTTTACTGTATCCATAAGTCACCGCACCGCTACATGTGAGACCAAGACTCTTGATTATTTTAAGACGTATTCTGCCGTCACATAACTGTGTGGAATGTACTTTTGACAAGGTCAAGGACCGCAGCTTAAATGTAGGCTAGTCTGCTGCTTGATATTTCGTAATATGAATGACCATCGCGTCATATTGAGATCGCTATTTGAGGCGACAGTTCTGTTAGGAGTAACTTTATGGATGTTAGGAAATGATGAATGGTTTACCCAATGCTATAATGACTGATCCGTTACTTTGTTATAAACGAACCGACAAGATACGAGATGTTGTATAGTCTGCCATCTGTAGGTTAATATTTGAAGCGCCATCTGCTCAGGGGTTAATAAAACGCGCCCGCTGTGGAGTTTGTGCTCTGGACCTATGGAACTCGGCTGCAGCATTTGTTATGTCGAGAGAATTGCGTTGAGAGAGAGAAGAATTGAGGGTCGGCCGACATGACTGGTACTGCGTTCGAGGTCTGTTAAATTGTTTCTTTTACCAATCATAAATGTATCTATGGCGATGGAAAAAATTGTGAAGACATGGTGGGATTGTGGATTTGATTCTACCGCTAAAAAGGGACATGCATTTGGCTTATTACAAAATGTAATATCATCGGTGACCGTCTAGCACATCTCCTGAAAGCTAAGTGGTATATTCTATTTTGAAGGTGTTTTCAAAGCATGAAGAATAACATGCAAATGATTGAATATCGTCATGTCCTCCAATCTTTTAATGATAAAGTGTCCCAAAATCCTTCGGCATTTAAGTTAGATTGGAGATTGTAATTGTTTTTGGTTATACTGTCATTGTTTTTTGTCCTCCATTTTTATGTATACATAGCGTGGAGAGGAAACGCGTAGTTGTTTGGGATTTAATTTATTTAAGGTTAATTGCCGTTGTTGTTCTTGGTTTGCTTTTCGTTGTGTTATATTTCTGTCGGTGTTTTATCTCCTTGTTCGTCATGAAACGTGATTGTAATATATGGGAGGTATTTCTTACTAACTTCTCTTCCTTGTAATAGTATGGGCTGTTACAAGGGTCTTGAGGGGTTAGTAATTTTAGGTTAGTTCGCGATTTGGGCCTTGACGAAGGAGGGTGTGTGTTCGTGCATCGGATGACCTTATGTCGTTATCTGTATAGTCGGAACACTCATCAATTTATTATATTGTTTATGTATTGAGGGTTTGTTGTATTTTACGTTACGTCTTGTCATTGTGCAACCTTAAGGATAACCGACTAGGTTTTTCTTATTTCCTTAAGGACTGGCCAGACATTTAAATATGTATGTGTCGAAAGGCTTTTCATTGTTTAATCACGGTTCTAGACATGTGTTTAAGGGTGGGTTAATGTCTTTGTTTAAGTGGGAACTTGACTGAAAGTTGGCAGTCATTTATGGGTTTTGTTGTTGTTGCTTTCGGTCGAGATACAACACGTGTACTCTTTTCGTTTATTGAATAAGGTATATCGGGTATTCTTGCGGTTGGTGATGTGTGTATTTATGGCAAGTACCCGGGACAGTGATTGATGCTCATTGTACATTCGGTAAGATAATCGAATCTCATACTTTCTTCCGAGAAGAAGTTTTATTCAGAGAGTTTATGAAGTCAGTTGCTGTTTTGTTTGAAGGGTTGTGATTTATTTTCTTAAGGGTTGTGTATGTTTCTTTTTCTTTTAATTTTATGTTCGTTGTTGTGTACTGCTGTAGTATGTGGATGATGCTTTGACCGATAGTTATCCGTTTACTGTGGTAGTTGTTTGTGATACATACTTTGGTTAATTTTAAGGGGGTTTTGTTCTAGGATGGTACGACTTCATATGCTATTTAGAATATCTCTTCTGGTTACTTTCGGTAATCAGCCTGTGGTGGGACGAATGTATTATTTCTTATTTATTTCAATTAGCTTTCCCCTTTGATGTAATTCTAGTCATCTCGATACGATCTCCAATCTAGCGAGTGTTAGGCTTCTCTCCTTCGATATTATTTTCATTTTGATTGTTCTTATATGTGTTTTTTATATTTTTATGTTTTAACTTTGTTAATATTGTACTCATTTCACATGGAGAATGCTTGATCATCACCTGGCTAGGCTACTTTCGGTTTCGGGATGTGTACCATTCAGTCCACAACATGATCTCACATTCAGATATGGAAGCACTCTAGGATCTAAAAGACTACATTGACAACTAAACATATTACAATTAATATTAATTTATTTACTAAAAAATCCCAGAAAAAATACAATTACACATACAATATCAATATTTTGGAATAAATCCCAAAATAACAAAAATCAAATTCCATAAATTCTCAAAAATCATTTAAATCTATATTCTAGAGTTATCTTGCTTAGCTCAACTGAGCTGATATCTATTCTTAAGTGTCAATATAAAAATTCTTTCTTACAATATTTCATTTCTATTCATTTAGGCAAAGAGCATGCCTATCATTTATGAGAAATACACTGAGGCTTACGGACATTTACCGTATCATTACAGCCCCTTCAGGGTCTTATTTTATCTTTATTTCATTGTTTACTTTATTTTCAGTTACTTTAAAACTGTACTATTTCTTCCAGTTAAGCCTTAGGTTTAAACATTTTACACAACAAATCAACAATTCTAAACATGCCATGACTCGAACCCACATCCTTCCAACTTGTTTCTCATGCTCTAATGAGATTCATTAATGATATATCATGTGCTATCATTTTCCTTCATAACTTAGATTACTTACAAACTCAATTATTCGTTTACCCGTATTACTTAATACATCTTTTGAGGCAGAAATCGATTACTTTCTTAACAAACTTATTCCTTGACTACTATGGTCAAATATTACGGAATTACATCAAACTTGTTGTGGGGACCATTGTCTAAAATCCACCAATTCTACAATTTACATTATATTCTTGTAACACCATTGTTTATCAAAATTGCATAACCTCCCATTTTATTACTACTACCTATTCAGATCTTAAAACTTCTGTATACAGAGCGCCAATTGTATTAGGTCATTCCTGCGGGCTGTGACGGCCGGCAAGGTCGCTAGATTCTCCCTCACACCACTTGGCTTTTGATTTATGACCTAGTCTCGCTTCTCATCCATTCACCCCTCGCGACTTTTAACTGTTTACCTCTTCACTTAAAACTGTATATGATAATCCAAGCTCACTCTTTAATTCAAAATCACTTTATTATAATATTCATTTCATTTCCTCATAATCAGTGCAATATCCTGAGATCACGACGATTTACATACTTGTAAGGTGGACACCAGGAGATCGCTATCATGCCCTGATTCCGTCCTTCATATTCATTTCACACACTTTTATTTGGTCGGATACAACAACAATGCTGGTGAATAGGATAGGTTATATGACACTAGGCTTGGAGACTCTACTCGCATCCCCAGTTGTATCATATCTCTTAGAAACCTCTTACTCCTTCCAGACTTACTTATACATTTGGCAACGCCGCATACAAGAGATCGCCATCATGCCTGGTGGGACTTAAATGCAATTACAACACCATTTCTGCTGACTGGCAAAAACCCTTTAGTTTTTCCATGGGTGCAACTCTTAATAACAACGACGATTTCCGACAATTTACATACACACAGCTATTCCAGTGGGAACCATTTCATCCACTTATACCTTTTTATTGATCTCTCGAATATGCCTGTTATGGAATACACACTAGCTTGCCTGATGCTGCTTATTATTTAATATTTATTGGCCCATTTTGGCAACACAACTTTTAATAACTTGGATTTTCATCGCGTACTACAAATTCTCAATAACTCAACTTTCATTATGTCGCGGTATTTCTTTACTGGTCTTTACTTAAGCATTTTCCCTTTTAATTTGGCCTATAGCCTACAACTTCATAATATATTTCCAAGGTGTTCGTTTATCATCATTTACTTTAATTCATTACATTTATGATCTGAATAACAGTATTACTTCATTACTTTAAGGTATCTCAAAGATCCTTTAATATTCAATTACTTTCAACTAGAGCTCATTATTATATTTATTCATTATTACTTCATCATTACTTACGAAACGCAATTCCTCAATATATTTACTCATCATTATCGGATTATAGAAATTCGACACTTATTATTATTATTATTATTATTATTATTATTATTATTATTATTATTATTATTATTATTATGGTGTTCATTTTGTTATTACTTTATAGTTTATCAACGGCATAAATTACTTGCCAATAATATCATTATAATCGATTTCTCCTCTCATATTTCATTTTTTAACATTGTTAATTATTCATTTTACGGGTTTCAATTTACTTTGCACTTTAATTATTATACTCTCATATTTGCAAACTTATCTTTGCGATTTTTCTAACACATTTTGAAATTATTTATTTATTTACTAGAGCATTTACTTATTTATTTTATACATTTCACAATTATTGATCAGAACATGTGTGCCCAATCGGTCACTGCAGACTGGCATCGAACTCGGGTCTTATCAGAGAAGACCAGGCACATGATTATGCCTAGAGTCGAACCATTGATCTCTGAGGGGGAACCGTTATAGGGAACCCGAAGAGCAATGCGTAAAATAATGACATATAATAATATAGCATGATTTCACGGCCAGTATGTGAATATCATAGCAGTTTAAGGTGAAGAATTGTAAGCAAATGCAAGCAAATATACGTTTTCGAAGCATACAAGAACGAAAGCAGGCCAGTATATTTTACTAATTGCACCCGGCGAGTGGGAGGAGATATAAGGCGCCGAGGGAACTTCTTTCGTCTGGACCGAGGAGACAGCTCAAAATTAATGACTCGGGTATTCACCGCTTGACAACGATGGAGGCTGTGGTGGGGATGATTGCCCACGGAAATTAATTGATTACAGCCAAGTGGAGCATTGAAATGGAGGGAAATGTACACCCACGTGAATTTATTTTAGGAGAGATAATTTAGGAGGGGTCCTACACCTAAATTAAAGCCTATATCTCTAAATGAGCGTGTTAACACCGAGCCTACGCTCGAGAGGAGTGATTTAGTGACCAGCCAGAGGGGAATCACCATGGTGGCGTCCTAACGCTATGGAATAAGGCAATTAATTGTAATTAATTGGCCGAAGCGATCGCCGGCACGCGAACGTTTATGAAACCTCCACGCCTAAATAAACAAGGTGTATATGTCATTTCGGCTGAAAATGTATTATTTCAAGAAAAGAGTCGCACACGTATGTCCTGTGGACTACTTTTTACGAGAAACCTTTAAAAGGAGGAGCAGTGCAGACCAAGCCAGTTGTCTTCAGTCTTTTCTCCAGTTTTTCTCCAGTCTACACGTAACTAATACGCTGCCAGTAAGCGCGCGAAATGTTACAGTATCGACGCTCAGCAGTTGAAGAACAATGAAAGCACATCATACAGCTTCATAAGTGTATACATGAAGTGCGTCAGAGTTAATCTAATACAGATATTTATCCATTATCTGACGCAAATATAAATTCGCTACAGCGAAAGAGTAATTTATAATGTTTTTGGACATTACATATACCAGGAGGTATTGTCAGAGTTGTATATGACATTATCATCACTACAATTATGGGGGCCTGGGAGGCATCGCCAATTAATCTTGACAGTGAACTGAACGGTATTGAAGGTGACGAGGATCGAACGCACGTAAACGCAGTTAGACTTTCACGGAGACCAGCGGTTGGCGTAATTGCATCGCATCTCTGAGGTCAGGCGTTAGGAGGAGTCCGATTAAGGATCAACCTGTGAAATAGTGAAAAAGTGTACATAAATTTTGTTATAGTGATTTAAAAAGTGTTTATGTGTATTGTGATTAATATGTATTGAGTAAAAGTGAGAGAAGCCACTGATAAGAGTATGATTATCATGTGGGAAATATGGGAAATTAAGTGTCGTGTGAGATATAGCATGATGGCTTAAATCAAGCGTCATGGTAGGCCCGGAGTTGGGATGCTGTTATCATCCAGCAAAAATGAAAAAGTGAGTACCAATTTACAATGTTATTCTAACTAAATAGTTCACCATACAACGATGCATCACTTTGAGACTAAGATGTAACAGTCACTTATGAACGAGTTTTCACCACTCGTCTTGAATAGAATATGTCTTGGAAGGTGATTTGTTTAGGGCCATTCAGGCCGAAAATTGTGATGAATGTAACGGTAACGTTAAATGATAAATAATAATAATAATCTGGGGTCGGTAACAACAGTAAAGTAATAGGCATTTTGGCCTAAATAACGTTCAAAGTGTGTCATGTCTAATATAAAGATACTGTATTTTGGTAAACAGTAAGAAAGTAACGTGGAATATAGCGAGATACGATAGTTTTTCAGTGTCAATGAAGTGTTGAATGAATATTTGATATGGTCAATTCTTAGGATTGTATCTGAGAACCATTAATGTAATGTAAGCCAGTAAATTTATACTTGTTATTAGGAGCTATTTAAAGCTTTGGCTTAAGTGTAATTGCAGAGAGAACGCGAGTGCCTTAATAATTGAGTCATCTATGAGAAGTATTGTTTGAAGCCGCATATAGCGTGCATAAGTAACGTAGAATCCAATGATTTACGTAATTAAAGTCGCGGGGACCAAACTAGCATAGCTTGCGCGTTAGGTGAAAAGTTGGCTAATCTACAAGTTAGTATCGCCGTTGTGCATACTTTTATTATTCGCAGCGAATTGGACAGAGCCTGTCTGTATCCATCGCTCGCATGAATAATTGCCACGAGGGATGTCCTTCGAGACTCCGTGAGCACATGTATAAAATGATCTGCCCTGAGAGGTAAGAATCAAGTTCGTCGTTTAGGAAACGCAGATTTCCTTATTATGTTATTATTGAGACAGCTGCTGGTGAAAATCTTGTATTTTCATTATGATGCGCGTCCAAAGCCACTAGTATTCACCATAGAACGGCAAGGCTATTACAGAATCCATCCCCAGCCATGAATGTTAATAGGAGCCGAGTTGAGCCCAATACACTATAAATATAGGTGTTAAATAATTAGAATGACTCAATTACTTGAGAACAACACTTAGCGTAACTCTATTGTACTGCAATTGTAAACAAAGATGACCTTGCCAGCAGAAGAGAGGGGTGGGAGTAGCCCACTGAGACGAGCAGCCATCTTGCGCGCCAGCTGGAACTAATTTTATTGCCTGCTAGGGGAAGGGAAGGTCGGTCGGCCAGTCGTTTTAAATTAAAGCAGTGTGGGACACTGAAGAATCTCGATATTTCGATATGTAATTAAGATATGATTGTTATGATGATGCCAATTGAATTAAATGATGTGTTTCAACACACATACATTGTCGGATCAATGAAATCGGATAATATTTGGCCCAGTTATTCTCTGAGGAGGAACACTGAACCAAATAAATTGTTAGGCATCTTTTTGGAGTGCATTTTTGCCAGTTCACGCTAATTTATGCAGACGGGTATGTGATTTCTAAGAACATGACACGTTTGTAACGATAATAATCTCGACAAGACCCAGAAAATCGTCGTATGGTGAAACTATAAACATTTCTATCCATGTGTATTTTGGAAGGGAAACGTACCACTTTTTAAGCGTTTCATATTGATGGAAAAGAAGGAAGATGATCCACACG
The DNA here is from genome assembly GCA_946902985.2 of Meconema thalassinum. Classification (NCBI taxonomy): domain Eukaryota; kingdom Metazoa; phylum Arthropoda; class Insecta; order Orthoptera; family Tettigoniidae; genus Meconema; species Meconema thalassinum. The sequence continues at coordinate 743,836,087 of OX336388.2, forward strand.
ACACAACAATATTTGTTAATTAAGGCATAAAATAATGAGTTTATGCTAATGAAAGTAAATGCCGTAGGAAACGGAGTAATGTTTTATTATTACTGTATTAATGTCATTTAGATGTGATATGTGATTTTTGTGTTGTGATACTCCTGTTATGTAAAATTGTGTCACATAAAGAACACTATGGAGACCCGCAGAGGTCTGAAAGTATGAATGATAGGATGCTAGAAATATATTTGAGTGCAGTATAGCGATAATTAAGAAGAGACTCACAAAATAACCCTGATTTTAATTGTGGGAATTACATGTAAATTATCCTTTGTTTGTATTTGTTGTATAGCCATGATTTTATACCAGTAAATGTTTTATTTTAGGAATATGTTGTTTCTTTCATGTAGAGTAGTTACCTGGTAGACTCAAATCCTGAGCATGTGGTCGTATGGTGGGCAGGAACGTCCCATACCTCGAAAGACCGTGAGTTAGCTGGGATACGAACACATGTTCCACATGATGGCAATTGGGTACATGGAGGAGATGTCTCTGTACTAGGATTTTGTCACAGGTACTACTAAAAGTCGGCCAAGATATTAATGGTAGAAGCAAGTACAGCAGAGAAATTAGGATATATTAGGAAAAGGCCGCGTCCCATTTGTTAATAAGCCTTCACGTCAAAATAAATGTTGATAATCCTCCATAAGACATGCTTAAATGTAAATGTGACTTGTCACCACTCTATGACCACTACTCTTTAATTATCATGTCGCCCAGATGTGTGGGGAAAAGCATGAGATACCCCTTTGTTTATCATGACGCTGATACGTGGGGACAGTTTAAAATACAGGTCACCACCATGCTATTAAGTGTGTCCACTCTACTTTTGTTTATCATGGCCCAGGCAACGTGGGACTGTATCAATTCATTATTGAACCGCCTGCATCAGTGCAATATGAGCGATCTTGGCATTGCGCAAACTGGCCATGGATAACCAATGATACCATACTATCCTTTTTCTTTATCATGGCGCCCAGAGACGTGGAAGGCTTATGGGATTCAGAAAACCCCATAATAATAGCATGGTTTTCATGGGGAAAACCATAATAATAGTATTTTTACTCAAACTGTGTTTGAGCGATTGTGAGTCTTTCTAGATGATACTCAGACGTCAGACACTGTTGTCAGACGGTTACGTGGGTCTATACCCATTCCATAGGTGGTTTTGGCATTTTGTAAAATGTTGTTGTTGTTGTCGCGACATCGGAATCCTTTTCTTTCCAATAGAACGCGCCAGCATGTCCAGCTGCGGCCTACCTGAATCTCAAATTAAGAAATACAGGATGGCTGGAACAGAGGAGGTACTCAGGTGTATCGCTGAGTTAAGAGAACATTTTGATGATACTAATGCTAAGAGTAAGGAAGAATCTAAAGCATTTAAAGATGAAATAGCGGGTAGATTGGATGCTAATCAAGCTGAAATGAGCCAGATGTTGGTTAACCAAACCGAAATAAACACTAGATTAGAGGCTAGTCAAACTGAGGTAAGCCAGATGTTGGCTACAGTAAACACGCAGTCAGAGTCAAACCTAATAGAGGTTAATAAAAAACTTGGATGACGTTAAAGAGTCTGTTAAGCATGAAGTAACTAAGAATATTGTTAGCGTGGTCTCAGAGATGCAAGCTGATAACGATAAACGCTTTGAGTCTATAGAGCTAAAACTTGAGAATAATCTGCAAGCGTGCAGAGAGTCACGGCGTGAGATTAATTATAGCTTAAGCAGTATGTCCATGGAGCTTAAAGACATTCAAAGTCAGAATGAAGCGAATACTAAGCGTCAGCTAGAGCAATTTAATATGTTCACTCAGACCGTGGATCAAAGGCTTGAAGACAGCGACGTAAAATGGAATACGCGAATGGCAGGCTACGCCAAGGCGGTAGACGAAGCCTTAAGAAAACAGGATCAGAATATCCTTGACCAATGCAAGGAAATCCATGAAATAAAAACTTCTGATAAAGAGAACAAGGAAATAATGTCAAATATGAAGAGGCAGGTCGGGAAGGTGCAAAAAGAGTTAGAACAAACTCAGAGCGACCCAGCAGGTATTCATAAAAGGCAGGATGAGGACCAGGGAGAAATCACGAAAATAAGGACTGAAATCTCTCATATGCAGGGTCACATACAAAAAGAAGTTACCGGCTTACGAGAAGAATTAGAACTTCGAGAAGGCTTGAAGACTGAAGCCAGCGATAAGACTCTTGCCGAGGTAAGAGAAAGTCTAGCGGGGGAAATTACCCACCTGAAGGAAAACCTTAAGGATGACAAGGAAAAAGTATTTTCTATGGCAGAGAAACCCGAGATCGCCTAGAGAAAATAGAACGAGAGGTATTAGCTCGTTTGGAAAGGGCAGAAAATAGGCACAGCCAAATAGAAACTAGAATGATCGCACAGGAGGAATCCATGTTGCGGAATCTTAGGTCTAGCGAAGGAAGTATAGACGAAAATAGGAGAAATAAATGGGCAGAGATAGAGATACAGCCCACTCCAAAGAATGCAGCCATGCCAAGGGACAGCCCGTATACCACACCTGGTATGCCAATTGCCATGTCAACACCGCATGAAAATGCTGTTCAAAATCAAATAGTCACTGTTGTGAGGGCTAGTGACGAGAAACCAAAGAAATATTCTGGGAGTAATTCTAACATGACACCCAAGTACTGGCTTAAAGAAGTTTCCGAGTACTTGAATGACGCGAAAGTACCGCCAGAGCGAAGGTTGAGAGCGATTGAAAAACTGACTGAGGGCGAGTGTGCCTTATGGTTTAGGAGTTTTCGGTACACGTTCGACACCGTTGACGAATTTCGCCAGGCATTTTTAAGCAGGTACTGGAACGCAAGTATACAACAGAACCTCAGATTGGACTTGTATTCCAGGCGTTATAGTACTAATAATCCGACGAAGTACGCAGAGTTCTTTGTGGGTCAATTGTGCCGTTTCCGCGAACATGATGAAGGAATTAGAGAGTCAGATTTGTGTATAGCGATAGCCAAGCAGCTACCGTATGAAGTACAACGTCTATTAATCTCAGCAAACGCCAAGACTGCGATCGATATGGAGGAGGTGCTGAGACAACTCGATCTCACCACAGCGCAGCACACAAGGCAAAGTCGGAACATGGAACAAGTCAACATGACGACTACACCGACTGAACCGACTAAGGTGCAGACAAAAATAAGTCTACGAGCACCGAAACGGAGAAATCAGACTGGCAACGTGAAGGACAGGAAAACCAGAATTGGAGGCCAGCATATCGAGGAGGATCGAACCGTGGAAACCGAGGAAGGAAAGCCTGGAATCAGCGCGGTACAAGAGACCAGAAGCCTGATAACAGAAGGAATTACGGCCGAAATGGGAACAACCAAGGATGGAGATCCCAAGAACAGAGTCGCGGGTTCGATGAAGAGGCGGAAGAACGCTATCACGCATCTTTAAGATACATGGAAGAGCGTGGAGACGACCATAGACAATCGCGAGTTCATTGGGATGAAGCAATTAAGAATCGAAGATCACCTGACATCTATAAAAATGATGATGGTGCCAAGAGTCTGGAACTTCAGCAGTATGAAGACAGACAGAAGAACTCCACAAAGAATGGAGCAATGGAAAAAAAAACACCAAAATTAAATGACCAAAGAGAGATAAGTTCAGGATGGAGTACAATGAATGTAATTAACTGGATTGCCAAACCTGAGGAGCATTTCGAAGACCTAGATGAAGGGACGGTCAATGTGAGAAGGGAACTACCCATTATTATTGTAAACATCGCAGGCATGAAGATAAGAAGTCTCATAGATACAGGTTCAACGGTATGTTTGATACCCCAGGCATTATATAATGAAATCCAAAGTAAAATCCACGTATTGAAAATACCTATTTCAAGCGTGAAAATAAAAGGTGTGATACCAGATAAAGTTATGATATGCAGATAACAAGTATTTTTAGATTTGCAGATAGGGAACTCTACATTCTCACAGAGCTTCCTACTTGTGAATAAGCTGCCTATTAACATTATTGTTGGCATGGATTTCATAAGAGAATATAAGGTCATTATAGATCTCTCGCAAGACATCGTTATGTTTCGCGCAAGTGAGGGAAAGGAAGATTTAGAGCTCTCATTAAAGCATAATGAAACGAGACCAGAAGAGTACGTATGGCATACATACGGAGATATGACTGGGGATGCAGTATTGCCAATAGAAGACATCGAGGAAGGGTTGGCAACACTGGCCGCAGACATTGAAAAGGACCTCGAACCAAAATTTGAAGAATGCCTGGCAGAAAAGATAGAGGAAGCTAAAATTGGTCCAGAGCATAAGCAAATGCTAAGGGAACTGCTATTTGAGTACAGAGTCTTCGATTCGAGACCTGGCCGGATCAAGAATTTCCAATATGCGTTCCAAGTCAGCGACTGGACACCATTCAGACAGAAGCCGTATCCTGTAGCCGAGAAACATTATTTAATGGTCAAAGAAGCAATACAGGAAATGCTAGAGGCAGGCGCCATGGTGAAGACGGCCACACCTTACGTCAGACCACTGGTAGTTGTACCTAAACAGGACGGAAGTGTAAGGATATGCCTGGACCTACGAAATTTGAATTCCAAGGTCATACCAGAATTTGACCAAGTGCCGCCCATTAAGGAGGTCCTCAGGAGGTTCAAAGGAAAGACTGTTTTCTCAAATCTTGACCTGACGGCAAGTTTTCACCATCTTGCTCTGGAGGAGAAAACAAGCTTATTAACTGGGTTTTTATTCGACCAGCATACATATTCTTACGTGCGTCTCCCATTTGGATTGAAAACAGCAGGTTCAGCGTTGATACGAGCGCTAGATCGGAACCTGTCTGAAGAAGTAAAAGCAACAACCATATGCTATGTAGGTGACATACTACTGACATCTGAAACAGTCGAAGAACACGTCAGAGATCTACGCAAGCTGTTGTATGACCTAAGTCAGGCTAACTTTAAGGTCAATATAAAGAAATCTAACTTTGGTCAGAGAGAAGTTAAATTCCTAGGCCACGTAATAGATGCGCAAGGAGTTAGGCCTAATCCGGGAAAATTGGAAGTTATTAAACATTTCCCGAGACCAACGAAGGTAAAGAACGTCAGGCAATATCTAGGCGTTATTGGATTCTTTTCAAGCCATTGCCCGAAGTATACCGAAACCGTAGCACCACTCCAAGACTTACTGTAGAAAGGAGGAAGGTGGCGCTGGAATGAAAAAATGCGAGGAAGCCTTCGTGAAATCTAAACAGATGCTTTTAGATTATGTAAAATTGGGATATCCAGACTACACTCAGAAATTTATTATCCAGACTGACGCATCATTCATAGGCATTGGAGCAATGTTATACCAGGAAAATTTGGACAGGCCAGAGGAGAAAACTTACATTGCATTCATAAGTAGAAGGTTGAAACCTAATGAAAAGAATTATACGGTCACGGAGATCGAATTACTCGAAATACTGTACGCCTTACAGTATTGGCGAAAGCTAATTTATGGTTTTAGAATTATATTAAGAACAGACCATAAAGCCCTAAAATTCCTGTTGAAAACTGACTTGTCGAGTCAAAGACTGACGAGGTGGTCCCTGTACATACAGCAATTTCAAGTGGAAATCGAGTATTGCCCGGGGAAGGACAATATTATACTTGACTTGCTAAGCAGATACCCGACAGCTGATGAAGAGGAAGTTCTAGCTATCGAGATAGAAGATAGAGACCAGAAGACCTTAGATGATCTGAGGAACATCACCGTTTTTCAACGTGAAGATCCCTGGATACGGTTGATGATTAATTACTTCGAGGGAAAGCTGGTCAGAGGAACCCCGATGTATGTTGAAGCCGAAGCACTATCAACGGAGTATCTATGGTTGAACCAGATGCTACACTCGACCCAGGATTGTTGTACCACCAGCATTGCAGAGAAGGCTAGAATGGTTAGCACACCGAGCTTTTGGTCACCCCGGCGTAGACAAGTCTGTTGCCCTGCTTAAAGAAGCATTTATTTGGCCAAAACTTAGAGATACAGTCAGGAATTCAATCAGGACATGTGATATTTGCCAACGAGTAAAGCCTAACTCGTACTTAATGAGGCAAAAACCTATACCACTCTTACCAGAGAAGCCATGTCAGCTTCTGGCACTGGACAACTTTGGGCTGCTTCCTAGAGCTAGAAGAGGAAATAGACACATCCTAGTTGCACTAGACGTGTTTTCTAAAATGGTAGTCCCTTGTCCAATTCAGAAAACCAGTACAAAACAGGTACTTAAGAGGCTGAAGGAAAGAACCATTCCTATATTAGGGCAGCCGGAGAACATATTATCTGATCATGGGAGCTGTTTTACCAGCGTGGAATTTCGCAGGGAGTTGGAAAATCTGGGTATAAGACAGATTTTATCCACAGTTCGACACCCGGAGTCGAATTCCGCTGAGAGAGTGATGAGGGAACTGCAAAAGTACATGAAGATATACTGCTCTACGGAGAATTGGAAATGGATCGATGTACTAGAGATTATTGAATACTGTATCAACAATACAGTGCATGAAGCGACAGGAGAAGTGCCAGTGAGCCTACATCTTGATAGAAGACCAGAGAGGCCATGGAATAATGTCATTCGGACACCCGTCGATGCACAGCCTGGACGTGAGTTGAGGATCCAGAGAACATTCGAGCATCTCAAGAAACAAGCAGACAGACGGCAGCGGAGAAACAGGAGGAAACGCTACCATAGACCATTACTCGTGGGGGAGTACGTCTTATTAAAAAAACGCTAGTTCAGATCCAGAGAGCAGGAAATATACAAAATTTCAGCATAGCTATCACGGACCCTACCTGATTATAAGGGACTTGCAAAATAATGCATACCGAATCAAAGACGAAGCAACTGGTAGAGAAGTTGTTGTAAACGCAGCTAATTTAAAGTTATATAGTCCACCAGAGGATTATGATACGAGGGAAGAGCAAGCAATGCACACCCAATTGGACGGGGAGTCATTACGTATGCACGCAAAGACTCTTGAGAGAAGCTTGCAGACCCAGGAAGAAACGGTGCGAGGCGACCGGCTCGCAGACCCAAGGGACACGAGGGGTGAATGCAGCTGTCAACTGAAAGAATTTTACGACCAGTTGAGGGAGGCCGCTGCGGAAATAGAGGAGATGAATGAACAACTGAGAAAGCAGAACAAGAGTATACGCGACGGCAGACAGAGTGGAATGGGGGAACAAGACATCCCATTGCCGAGAGCAATGACCGCTTAAAATAAATACTGCATGAGTCAATGCCATCTGAAGGCCCGAAAAATTCACTTGTGAAATGAATTTTCCGAGCTTAGCGAGGGAAAAAAGTGCCCAATCGGTCACGGCAGACTGGCATTGAACTCGGGTCTTATCAGAGAAGACCAGGCACATGATTCTGTCTAGAGACGAACCATTGATCTCTGAGGGGGAACAGTTATAGGGAACCCGAAGAGCAATGCGTAAAATAATGACATATAATAATATAGCATGATTTCACGGCCAGTATGTGAATATCATAGCAGTTTAAGGTGAAGAATTGTAAGCAAATGCAAGCAAATATACGTTTTCGAAGCATACAAGAACGAAAGCAGGCCAGTTTGACATTTTACTAATTGCACCCAGCGAGTGGGAGGAGATATAAGGCGCCGAGGGAACTTCTTTCGTCTGGACCGAGGAGACAGCTCAAAATTAATGACTCGGGTATTCACCGCTTGACAACGATGGAGGCTGTGGTGGGGATGATTGCCCACGGAAATTAATTGATTACAGCCAAGTGGAGCATTGAAATGGAGGGAAATGTACACCCAGGTGAATATATTTTAGGAGAGATAATTTAGGAGGGGTCCTAAACCTAAATTAAAGCCTAAATCTCTAAATGAGCGTGTTAACACCTAGCCTACGCTCGAGAGGAGTGATTTAGTGACCAGCCAGAGGGGAATCACCATGGTGGCGTCCTAACGCTATGGAATAAGGTAATTAATTGTAATTAATAGGCCGAAGCGATCGTCGGCACGCGAACGTCTATGAAACCTCCACGCCTAAATAAACAAGGTGTATATGTCATTTCGGCTGAAAATGTATTATTTCAAGAAAAGAGTCGCACCCGTATGTCCTGTGGACTACTTTTTACGAGAAACCTTTAAAAGGAGGAGCAGTGCAGACCAAGCCAGTTGTCTTCAGTCTTTTCTCCAGTTTTTCTCCAGTCTACACGTAACTAATACGCTGCCAGTAAGCGCGCGAAATGTTACAGTATCGACGCTCAGCAGTTGAAGAACAATGAAAGCACATCATACAGCTTCATAAGTGTATACATGAAGTGCGTCAGAGTTAATCTAATACAGATATTTATCCATTATCTGACGCAAATATAAATTCGCTGCAGTGAAAGAGTAATTTATAATGTTTTTTGACATTACATATACCAGGAGGTATTGTCAGAGTTGTATATGACATTATCATCACTACAATTATGGGGGCCTGGGAGGCATCGCCAATTAATCTTGACAGTGAACTGAACGGTATTGAAGGTGACGAGGATCGAACGCACGTAAACGCAGTTAGACTTTCACGGAGACCAGCGGTTGGCGTAATTAAATCGCATCTCTGAGGTCAGGCGTTAGGAGGAGTCCGATTAAGGATCAACCTGTGAAATAGTGAAAAAGTGTACATAAATTTTGTTATAGTGATTTAAAAAGTGTTTATGTGTATTGTGATTAATATGTATTGTGTAAAAGTGAGAGAAGCCACTGATAAGAGTATGATTATCATGTGGGAAATATGTGAAATTAAGTGTCGTGTGAGATATAGCATGATGGCTTAAATCAAGCGTCATGGTAGGCCCGGAGCTGGGATGCTGGTATCATCCAGCAAAAATGAAAAAGTGAGTACCAATTTACAATGTTATTCTAACTAAATAGTTCACCATACAACGATGCATCACTTTGAGACTAAGATGTAACAGTCACTTATGAACGAGTTTTCACCACTCGTCTTGAATAGAATATGTCTTGGAAGGTGATTTGTTTAGGGCCATTCAGGCCGAAAATTGTGATGAATGTAACGGTAACGTTAAATGATAAATAATAATAATAATCTGGGGTCGGTAACAACAGTAAAGTAATAGGCATTTTGGCCTAAATAACGTTCAAAGTGTGTCATGTCTAATATAAAGATGCTGTGTTTTGGTAAACAGTAAGAAAATAACGTGGAATATAGCGAGATACGATAGTTTTTCAGTGTCAATGAAGTGTTGAATGAATATTTGATATGGTCAATTCTTAGGATTGTATCTGAGAACCATTAATGTAATGTAAGCCAGTAAATTTATACTTGTTATTAGGAGCTATTTAAAGCTTTGGCTTAAGTGTAATTGCAGAGAGAACGCGAGTGCCTTAATAATTGAGTCATCTATGAGAAGTATTGTTTGAAGCCGCATATAGCGTGCAGAAGTAACGTAGAATCCAATGATTTACGTAATTAAAGTCGCGGGGACCAAACTAGCATAGCTTGCGCGTTAGGTGAAAAGTTGGCTAATCTACGAGTTAGTATCGCCGTTGTGCATACTTTTATTATTCGCAGCGAATTGGACAGAGCCTGTCTGTATCCATCGCTCGCATGAATAATTGCCACGAGGGATGTCCTTCGAGACTCCGTGAGCACATGTATAAAATGATCTGCCCTGAGAGGTAAGAATCAAGTTCGTCGTTTAGGAAACGCAGATTTCCTTATTATGTTATTATTGAGACAGCTGCTGGTGAAAATCTTGAATTTTCTTTATGATGCGCGTCCAAAGCCACTAGTATTCACCATAGAACGGCAAGGCTATTACAGAATCCATCCCCAGCCATGAATGTTAATAGGAGCCGAGTTGAGCCCAATACACTATAAATATAGGTGTTAAATAATTAGAATGACTCAATTACTTGAGAACAACACTTAGCGTAACTCTATTGTACTGCAATTGTAAACAAAGATGACCTTGCCAGCAGAAGAGAGGGGTGGGAGTAGCCCACTGAGACGAGCGGCCATCTTGCGCGCCAGCTGGAACTAATTTTATTGCCTGCTAGGGGAAGGGAAGGTCGGTCGGCCAGTCCTTTTAAATTAAAGCAGTATGGGACACTGAAGAATCTCGATATTTCGATATGTAATTAAGATATGATTGTTATGATGATGCCAATTGAATTAAATGATGTGTTTCAACACACATACATTGTCGGATCAATGAAATCGGATAATATTTGGCCCAGTTATTCTCTGAGGAGGAACACTGAACCAAATAAATTGTTAGGCATCTTTTTGGAGTGCATTTTTGCCAGTTCACGCTAATTTATGCAGTTGTATGTGATTTCTAAGAACATGACACGTTTGTAACGATAATAATCTCGACAAGACCCAGAAAATCGTCGTATGGTGAAACTATAAACATTTCTATCCATGTGTATTTTGGAAGGGAAACGTACCTCTTTTTAAGCGTTTCATATTGATGGAATAGAAGGAAGATGATCCACACGACACAACAATATTTGTTAATTAAGGCATAAAATAATGAGTTTATGCTAATGAAAGTAAATGCCGTAGGAAACGGAGTAATGTTTTATTATTACTGTATTAATGTCATTTAGATGTGATATGTGATTTTTGTGTTGTGATACTCCTGTTATGTAAAATTGTGTCACATAAAGAACACTATGGAGACCCGCAGAGGTCTGAAAGTATCAATAATAGGATGCTAGAAATATATTTGAGTGTAGTATAGCAATAATTAAGAAGAGACTCACAAAATAACCCTGATTTTAATTGTGGGAATTACATGTAAATTATCCTTTGTTTGTATTTGTTGTATAGCCATGATTTTATACCAGTAAATGTTTTATTTTAGGAATATGTTGTTTCATTCATTTAGAGTAGTTACCTGGTAGACTCAAATCCTGAGCATGTGGTCGTATGGTGGGCAGGAACGTCCCATACCTCGAAAGACCGTGAGTTAGCTGGGATACGGACACATGTTCCACATGATGACAATTGAGTACACATGACACAACATTCTAGGATAATTAAAGATTTTCTACTCACCCCATGTGACGTTCGGTTCATGACCAAATCTTTGGATGACTTCACCCATCTCAATGCTTCAACAATTCATTTTTAGACAACAATGGACCATTTTCATTCTCTGGTCTTCGATTTTACACTTATTTACTTTTTATACATTATTCTTACCCTTTTTAACACTTATTACACTTAAAAACACTTATTTAATATTTACATGACACACGAATCATATTTCAGCGTTTTGCGACGCGACATCACGGCGCTGATGATCCTGATGCGCTCCCTAAATCGCACTGAACGTGTGACTTCGCCTTCTCGGAATCTCCTACTTCTGTTCAGTCTTTATTCGGTACAGTCTTTCTAGTATCTTTGCTGCTCGTGGCTTTACTGATTTGGCCTATTATTTCTTAGGCGAAAATGTTCGTAATCTTTGTCGCCGCTCTTTTTCCTAGCTCTATCTATCGCAACATTCGCGATTCTATAGCTTGGGTTCCAATTCGAAGTCCATACACTCCTATTTCTGTTTCTAGCTGCTATATTTCTCGAATTAGTATTCTCTTCTTTGACTTCGCACTTTCGCAACGTTTCTCACTATGCAGTTTCAAATTAGTGTTCCTTTGGGATTTTAATGTTCTCCGAAACACCCTGACTTTGGTGTAACGCAACTCATTTCGCTCTATGAATTCCTAATTGTTTTGACCTCTACTGTTCTTTCCTTTGCAGTATTTCAATTTTAATGTTTATAGACTTCCCTGATAACTCAGAGTTTCTAACCCTGGATCGTTATATGGTGTAGTGTAGTGTAGTGCGCCCCAACTGAAGTTTAATTTTACTGCTTATTCAAGCTTCGCTGAATGATAAGACCTACCTAGTTTCTAACTCGAACTGTGTTCTCTCCGAACTACTTATACTTTGATAGCGTAGTGCCTAACTGACTAGTAACGTGTAGCGCAACTTATAGCGTAACTTGCCTCCCTGAGGCTTCGATCGACTGAGAACTGGGTGAACTGTGTGAACCGCGTGAACTGTGTGATTTTGGCTCCCTCAAGCCCTTATTTATTCGATTTGGCGCAGAAATTAGTTCCTGACAATTTTGGGAGTTCAACTTTTGACTCCTATCTCCAATCTGGTATATAATTTTTCCCCAGATGTAATATGTAATAACTTTAAGTTTGCCTGTTGGAGGAACGGAATTCGTTCATAGGTTAATTTTTAATTAATCAAAATAGTTGTTATTCACTCTGCGGGGCCGACCTATTTACCTCAGTATCACTTCGTAGCACTCCGCTCTGAATTCCAATGACGTCTTAGCTAAGCATTTTCTTGAGTGCCTATTTTACAGGTCCACCAGTCCACCAACTTTCCGATTTATGCTGTTACTACTCCTGTCTTAACTTCAAATTTTGTTAACATGGTGAATTTATTTTGTCAAGTTTCATGATGGGGAGTCCCTCATTTATATGTTCGAATTTCTGCTGGCTTAACGCTTTTCGGGGCCTCTTTTCAAGTACGTCCCTAGAAAAATAGATCCCTCGTAAATGTCGCACTTGACTGGTAATAATTTCTTGCTGGATCGTTGCCTCATGGAATGTTGAGTGTTAATTACGACCCTTCAGCTATGCATTTTCTTGCTTCGTTAATGGTCTCTTAAAATGTCAAAAATAATGGGACTTTATATATCCGCTAGTATTCAATAAGCCAACTGCATGTCTTGCTGTGCTTCTGAAGCTTATTTCACAACGAATTCTCCTTCTTGGTTTCTTACTGTTTCTATCAAACTTTAACATATTTTTATATAAATGATCAAGAGTTCACTTGTTCCAATATCCAATATCCAACAGCCCCTTCACCCCTCATTCTACCATTTCATGCGCTACTCACGTCCCCTTTGTTATGCCTGTTTCTGTTTATTAAAATTTTGTCTACAACCTTTACTCGAAGGGTGTGGTCATTTCGTAGTCGATTCTCCATCTAGTTCTTAAGATGCGAGTGAGCTCGACTTAGGTCCCAATGGTCCGCGTCCTTATTACATCTGCACGCCTTCTCAATGACCATCTTGACACTGTGTATAAGGCTATTTAATTGATGTTATTATAGTGCCCGTTGAATGCACTGCTGCTGGATGGATTAATATCCACAATCATTATTGTTGTTGCCGGAAAAGTACTGACCGTTTTTTCCAAGCTTATTCCGAGGCTTATTATGCGAGCCACGTGTGTGCCGCTAATAGCTAGTGTTATTGTACTGCAGAGCCGGTGCTAGCTCGTGTTATTCTTGTGACTGGAAATCACCGTTCTTGTAATGATCTCAGAGGAGACTCGCTATTATTGTGTATTCAGCCTGTTTCATGGATTATCATCAGTATTCGACATAAAAACAATTAGGGAACCTAAATCTACGACTATAAATCATGAAGCCTAATTTATCTAAACTATTTAAACTAATTAATGATTGATTGATTGATTGATTGATTGATTGATATAAGCTTGAACCAACATTTTGCTTGCTTATTGATACCATGTGCTGAAGCATTTCCCCGATGGAGGTGAAATTGGATTAAGCCGACACTTTATTTTGGACCGACGGAGTGCGGCCGGACCAAAAGTTCGTAACTGGTGGAGCGCATACTCAGACAATTGAGGGCAAGCAGCGCCTCAATTTGTGTAGGCAGGATTGACATTAAGAAAGCCAATGTGTTCAGTGATTTATTTATGTGCTTACCTATATTGTACCCGTATTGTTGTTGTATATTTGTTGCAATCAGATATTGTTTTTTATTGTTAGACATTGGTTGTCATATTAGCTTTTGTCGTAATTATTTGTTTACAGACGCTTCTCTCCGTAATTCATCATCATGTCAGGACTTAGCTAAATTAATTCAAATTAAATGTAATTAGGAAAGTGGTACTGCCCCCGAAAAATTAATTATTTGGGACTTAAATGAGAATATTTTCCAGCCCATGATACAGTTTAACATGGCAATATAAATCCTGGAACCTGACACAAACCAGTCGTGTTAGCAAGCAAGCAGGCAGGGAGATTCCAATCACGTGATATGTTGCGCAATAGAGGCTTCTAGAAGCTTGATTTCGATATAGCAACAGTGAATTTGTTACGGAATATTATAAATATTGTTATAATTTATGCCATTGGACATAAGCTCATAGCCAATGAGGGGAGGTCTTATTGAAGACGGGAATACCTTCAACTATATTATATGGAGAATTTATGCATTCTGGCCCCAGGAAGGATATTTTATTCATAGGTAATGAGAAGAAAATTAAAGGAAAATATTACAGGGACTTTAAAAGGAGCAGAAAGGTCCAACTACGCAGTAATACGCATTGGTAACGTGCGCGCTAAATTTCTGGTGGGAAACAGAAACGGCCGCCAAAATTTTTGACTTGGAGAGGTTCTTTATCCTACAGACTTTGAAGAGAGTAGAAGTGTTTACCGGGTTAACCGTGGTCCCGAAGGTTTTGTCCGAGTACGGTATAGAGACTACTCGTGGAGACAGCGCGATCGCAGGGTCGAGTGTGGGGATCCCCGTGCATCCAAACTAAGTGAAGTTCACAAGAGACTTAATATTGCATTTGTTCATGATTAGTTGAGATTGCACTTCAACTATTGTTATAATTATATAGTACAGTTCGCATAGTATAATACTACAAAGATTAAGCGTCACAAATTGAATAGTTTCAAAGTTATTGACTTATTAAAAGTGCATATCAAAAGTGACGGACGTAGAAGCTGAAAAGCATTTTTGTTGGAACGAGATTGCAGTGAACACCACCCAAGTGAGTAACGGTGATAAACTTTCACATTGGTGCAGCAAACTAACATTATTACTATGGCTGCTAATATCCATCGAGTATTTGTATTCGACATTTATAACATTGTTGCGATGATGGACTAAGAACTTTATGCGACAGGGGCATATTTGAAGCAGAGATATAGATGCAACATGGAGCTTTGATAGCCAGAATACTTCTGAATGTAGACGTTACGTGCACTTACATCTTGTGCAGTAACGTCATTTCACGAACTTTATATAACATCAACGAGCTAAAGAAATATTTCATTGACCATCTATATGAAAATTTCTACAATGTTACTCAACAATGACACTGAAATATATCTACGACGGAGAATGAAGATGCATCATTTGAAGATTTGTCAAGATGCCAGGGAAAGTCCCGGCAACCCAGAAGATATGTGCCAGGAGGATGCGGTTCGATTCTAGTCGGAGGTTTGTGATCACCGGAGAGGAATTTCCTTCCTTATCCGCGGTCACTGGTTCGAGGAAACGGACGTGAGTCCAACTCAGTATCTTGTATTGAGGAAACATCTAAGTATTTTCCAAATACTTAACATGAACTTCGAGATATCTTCTGATAAGTTAGCAGTATTATTTACTTTTGTATTGAGAGCTATATAGTGACATTCAGAGCAAACGCTTTACTCCATATTTTCTGTATTTCGATCTTTCGACATATATTTATATTTCATGTGTGTAACAAGATTTTATTCTACAAGATCTTTTGAGATGATTGTCTTTCATCATTTTCACATTTATATTCTACGGATCAGTTTCTAAACTGACATATTTATTTCTTTAAAGTACCAGTATTCCTTATCTGAGACCAGTCGTTTTAACTTTCGACGTTTTGAATTATATTTTGAGTTTAGGCTGCAGTCATTTAGTCGTGAATGCCAATTAAATTCCTTTAGGTAATTTAATTTGGGCATCTTATTGTAAGGAACGCCTCAAGAACAGAAGAAAACTACGAATGATATATTGTTATAGTATCATAATTACTATGAATTTCGCGTCGATATGACAAGAAATATTCGTCATGATATGATAGAAATCATACACTCATAGACATTCTTTGTGTAGAATGGAGAGGCATTGCGGAATTGACAATCCATACTTTATTTGAAAAAGCTTTAGTCATTTAATTGTATTAGGAGATATAACTTGATAGAAGATAATTTTAATCTTATGACAGGAAACTCAAAGCTAGTTTTTTCCCAGTCAAGATTGAATTCCATTGGACATAATCAATAACATGTGTGGTTATTTATACACTATATGTGGTGTCACGTCGTATTGTGGACCTGACATTGCAAAGACATGTAATTTAAAGCTACATCAGAATGGTGGACGTAATAGTATTTCTATTAAATGTATATGTAACAGCTGTGGACAATTAAGTAACATTTTATAAAGTAAACTTATGGAGGTCATACACGACATGTCTAAGGTCGTCATTATTAATGGAAGTTTATTTTAAGAACAGAGGGAAGTGTTCAGTATGCCAGCGATCGAGTGTTATGACGCTGAAGATAATGCCAGTAATTTAAATGCAATCCCTACAGAAGAGATGATGGTAACAATTTACTTGTATTAAGAAATTGTTCAACATAGTAGAAGAGAGTTTCAATACCATATACTGGGTGTATATGATGTTATTTGAAGAGATGTTTGAGCTCATGCGAGATTGTACCGCATTTGAGGGAAGTTACATAAGAATAGTTCTTTTGGTAAGAACAGGGCATAAATAGCGAAGGAGTCGTGGTGTTAAGAACTCCGATATATATAAATCTACGACTTAGCAATGGTGACATGAGAGTCAATAAGCGGAAAATATCATGGGAAATAAGGTTGTCTACTTATGTTAACTAATACCTTCATTAAACCTTTTATTAAAACACGGGGTTGAGTATTTACGTGCAATTGACCTTTGATGGTTGAAGGCATTTGACTGATATTGAAGTTAAACCCCAATTATGACAGGTTGTGCAGTATATTAACATTGGTGAGTGAGAAAGGAATTATATGTGAAGATCACATACTTATTTACTTGTTGAGAGCTAAGACTCTATTTTATAACTTTGTACATAACGAATACTATGTGTGTAAATATTTTTCACAATTATTTAATTAGGGAAATTATTTTCATAATAATTATTCGATCGGATGTTTTGGGAAATGTAGTGTATATTTAGCATGAATGTTTTGGAATGAATGTTTTTAAGTTGTTAAGTGTGATTGAACAACTCTATAGGTCATGAACCATACGAGAGAGTGCATGAATGATTGTATTAAAAGTTGAAAGTGTTTACTAGAGAATTGAAAGAAATATAGCTACTTTTGTAAAAAGTAAAAGTAACTTTTAGGCAAGGCTTCTGTATGCCAACATTGCGTTCGCAACGAATGTAGACGGGAGAAATGAAAACAGTTAATATCTCAAGGCCAATCTATTATATAATGTGGAGTAGTAACCGAGCCACAGCCTTGCGGGTGAGCGCAAGCTTACCGGCTGATACTGTAAGTGTGTCAATATAACAGGTCGGTAGACCCGGTGTGCATAGCAACGTGTGCCAGCCTTAATAGCTCCCAGTAGGAATGCTAAACCCGCCAGAATGTTTGTTAAACGTTTTATTGGTTATAATAGGCCTACACCTTTCAAATTTTTTATGTGTAAAGCTAACAGTACAGTAACTTCAGTAATGTGTGTGTTGTGCAAGAGAAGTGCTTATGAATGTATTAATTAATTTATTAATTAGGAATTGTTATTAATTGTTTAAGTCTTAGTTATAGTTTACATTTGTTAAATAAATTTACTTAGTTCGTTTTTCTATATCGTCTTGAGTGATTTATTTTAAATATAATTGAAACAGTGGTATCGTGGATTCCATTTCAGGACGGAGCTGAGTCCCTATATAGACCCCGAGAAATAAAGGTAGGTGTTCAACTGAGCCAAGTGTATTGTGTTGTTTATCCACGATATCATTGATCAATACTTTGTAAATTCCCGAAGACTTTGTTGGAGCAGTTTCTGATGGATTTTTAGCCGCAACCCTTTTCAGAAATAAGCGATCCCAATTTGCGATGGATTTCCAAGAGGCATCTTCCCGAATTTACGGGTACAGTACCATCATAACCTAGGCCTTGCTTTGCTGTCCTGTTAAATGTAAATTCCGATATTAGTCACTTATTTATAATTGCGTAGGGATTACCTTACGTGCCACATTCCAAGCTTTGTTGTTGTTTGTTTGATTACTTTTCATGTATCAAAGGACTTTCGAGAGGGTTTAACCTAGTTTAACCTAGGGCCCTGATCTCTGTATTTATTTCATTTATTAGCTTTGCGGATTAGCCGAACAAGTCCTCCGAAGTAGGATAGGGGTTTGTTTTATTGAATAAACATGTTCACGAATTTTACTTAAGGCTGAATGTTTTCATTTCTTACCTTTTTGTTTGAGGGTGTACCTCTTTGGATGTCTATGGCATATCCTCCAGGTATGGACCGATCCCCAGGGACCATAGTACTCGTGCTACGCTAGCCTTTAAAGAAGTGCATCCGATCCTCTCAGGTTGTGTGCTTGACAGATGGGACAGTCTGGACTATTTTTTCGGTTGATGATACCCCGGCAATCTCCTCTGACGGGCACAATATATATTATCTTAGTCAATAGTTTAGCTTGTCCATTGAACTACCACGCCCCCGCCTGCAATCACATGTTTAAGTCTTGTCCGCTCCAAGTGGAAATACGTCCTAAAATCATTTCTATGTTCCAAATGGATCAAGTCAGTTTCAGACGTTGGCAACAATGCCTCTCGATATAAGGCTTGTAAAAATGCCACAGTTGGAGCGGGGCCAAATTTCAGTACATGGTTACAGGTATAATATAATATTCGGTTTCGAATCGAGACCAGAGTCACACTTTTAAGTCTTAACTTACTCAATTAATAGGCTTTTAATCTTGTTTTAAAGCTTTGCACTGCCACCTCATCGCGTATCAACCGACAACACGTTATGTGCCTCGTGGTGCTAGAAGAAATTTTACACCGACCATCAGTACTTAATAGTGTGTTCGAATAACAACGAACACGAAACTAGTTCAAATTTCGACCAGAACTCTGAATTTTTGCCTCCGCATGGAATAACTCATAGAATATGTATTTGATTTGTTTTATATGTCTTCACTATCATTATAATTACCGGTACTTATTTCATTTTGTATTATCTTTGCTAAGTAGCTAAGATAAATACAAATTCTGGTCTGAGGGCTGTAGCGGGGTACACTCAATCCTCGTGAGGCTCAACTGAAAAGGACAGAGTTCGATTCCCTCTTCAGCCATCCTGGAAGTGGTGTTCCGTGGTTTCCCATTTCTACTCTAGGAAAATGTCGGGGTGGTACCTAACTTGCGCTCACTTGAATAACAAATACACGCACAAATACAGCCATCTCAATAACACAGGTTATCGGACAATTTCTGCACACACCTAAGTACCCGGGGCTACATGACCACGATGTCGCAAATACCATAAATTAATCAACTAGTTTTTCAGAAAATATTTGAGAATGGAAGTATGCACTTTTATTTTTTCTTCTAATTTTTTACAGAATAATAAGCCGCCACGGTGGTCGAGATGCTAACGCTCTACGCTCGTACCCCACTTGCAACGGGAGAGCAAGGGTTCGAATCCCACCTCGGCGGTCCTGAAAATATTTTTGTAGTTTCCAATAAGTAGTGGTTTAGGGACAGTTCTAACGCACAACTTTTCAGCCACCCTCGTACCGGCCCCAAACCCGATAACTCTGGAAGCAATAATCGGTGAGTGTCACGTGAGGTGACAAATTACTCGGGGTGATGCCCTCTTTTCTACGGATTATTTTTGAAAATTTTGACAAAGAGCCTAACTGCATATTTTGAAAATTTATATTTTTTGCCTACTTATTTTTAATGTTTTTAATTATATAATGGTTTTATATTATTCTCTTTTGAATTTTGACAAAAGGCCTAACTACACATTTTGATTCTTTTTTATTTTTTTTATTTAATTTAATGTATTTAATTTATTGATTATATATATATTGTACCAATCTCATATGGAAATGCTCAATCACGTGCTGGCTAGCGGTTGCGGTTCGGGGCATGTTACGTCCACCCACAACGTGATTTCACATTGGATATGATAGCACTTGTTTTAGGATCTGCAAGACTACATTGAAAACAAGCATGTTTCCAAAGACATGAGTTTATTTTATGAAAAACTCCCATAAATTACAATTATTTTACAAAACTCTTACATTTTTGGAAAATTCCAATAATCAAATATCAGAGACATAATAAATTCATATACAATTTATGTTACCGCGTTACCTTGCTTAGGTATTTCTTTATCATTGAGTATTCATTTATATTTCTCTCCACAACATTTTATTTATTGAGACATACAGCATGCCTATCACTTTATATCATTTTTATCTAAGACTTTTCAGATAATTTACTGTATTATTAATATCCCTTCTGGGCTTTATTCACACTTTATTTACTTTATATCTCTTTATAATCATTTGTTTAAGTATTGTAACTTTAATCAATGAGCCTTATTCTTCACAACAATTTAACACTTTGAAAATAAAAATACATGCCCATCCTTGAATTCACGTCCCGTCACAATTCATTTACATGCAGTAGGGTGGTTTATTTAGTGATGTATCATATGCTACTTTTACATATTTTTCAGTTACCTTATAAACTCAAATTTGAGTTTACCCGTTTTATATTTTACATGTATCTTACGGTAGGAATCGAATACCTAATGATCAATATATCTTTGACTACTATGGCCAAATATTATCCGATTTCTGCAATCCTCATATGGGAATAAATTTCAAATACCCACTAGTTTAATTATTTCATTCACAATTACATAGCACCTCATACTCTAAAAATGTGCATGTTCCGCGATAACGTCTAGTATCCATTCAAACACCCTAACCTTCGTATACAAAGCTTCATCGTATTCTCTCCCTTCTCGTTGTAGGAGCAGTCGGCCACTGCCTGAACCCCTCGTGATTTATGACCTCCTTCGCGCTTCATTATAGATTTTAACTTTCAACTGTTTCGTTCCCTTCAAAATAAAAGCTTATGAGGATCCAAGCTATCACCTCACTTCATTAACTATCACTTATTTATTCATTTTCATTCCACTTTTCTTGTGACACGTGCCGTAGTTTGAGATTATAACTCATTACCTTTTTCCTTTCACATACTTTATTTGGTCGGCTTACATAACGTCGTTGGAACAGTACAGGCAATGTGAATCTAGGCTCAGGTACGCCTTTGCGGACCTCCAGTCGAAACACATATCGTAGCAGATCTCATACTTCCATAATATATTTAGCAATTTCCCGGCGGGACTTAGATTGCAACAAACAATACCCTTAACTCGAACCCTTGTCCGGTTAAGTGGGTCAAACCCTCACTCAACAATACCACACATCTCCACTATAATGTTCTTGGTTTGAATCCCTGTTCAATCAAGGGGTCGTTCCCTCGCACAACAAAATCGACAACTTTCCGTCAATTATATACCTTTTACCTCCAAACCTACGCACGTCACAGGATATATTCATTTCACTTGCTAGCATTTAACTTATTTATTCTTTATAGGCCCTTTATGGCAATACAACTTTTAAAATACCTTGGATCATCATAGCGTCTTTCATAACTTTGCTCACATTAGCATTTTACTTTACCGTAACTCAATATATCGTAGCTTCACAATTCACTTTCTGGTGTTCGATAACACCGATTTTCTTAGCGCATTTTCTTATTATTTGCTGGATAGCGTTATTTTATCATCATATCCGCGGCTTCGCCCGCAATAACATTTAGAATCCCGTTATAACATTAGTTATATAAATAGATAAGCATCGGTCGTAGTGGAAAATAATTCTATCACCTGAAACCAAAAATGCATGGGACGAAAAAAAACATCAAAATATCATGTTGGTTTCGGACCCTAAAAGACGTGAAAAATATAATAAAAGTATTAAAAAAATCTTTTTTGAAATTTCATTCGAATCAATTTTTATGTCATTCCTGGGACTTGGAAAATTCCGGCCAAAAAGTACAAAATCATTAATAACTCCGTAATTATTCATCGTATGATGAAATAGCAAGAGACAAAAAAGATGTAATGTGTTATTGTCCACAACATAGGCCATGTATAATTTTACACTCAGACGTGTTACGTCCCCCCCATAATTTCACCCCTCCCCATGGGCACCTTAAATTGGATTTATGAAAAAACGGTCAAACACCTATTTACTTATTTTTTATGCTGATTTTTTCCCGCTGAGATCCAAACTCCTGGCCTATGTCGTTTAAGGGATACACGCTCCGTTAGGAATCCTTCAACACCCACTTTTCACCCCTTTCACCTCATAATATACACCACATCGAAAAACCCTCAGACACGTGTCTTCTTATTTTGAATGATGAGTTTATTTGCCGAGTATCACATCCCCCAATGAAACCAATTGGGAGATATTGTTATTCAATGAAATGCAGGTCGACCCCCCTTAACACCCCTTTAGAACCTGAGTATCCAAAAATCCTTTCTTAGTGGGCGTTTGCGGCCCTTGAGGAAGCTGCATACCAAATTTCATTCCAATCCGTTCGGTGGTTTCTGAGATTTCGTGATGAATGAATCAGTCAGTCAGTGGAATTTGAGCTTTATATAGTAGATTAAGGTATCTCAATGATCCTTCAATTTGTAATTATTTTATTTATCTACTTCATTCTACTCGAGTTTATTATTATTATTATTATTATCGACATTCATTAATTCATTATTACTTTGCGGATTGCAATTTATTCATTTTACCTTTAACATTTCGGAGTACAAAACTCAACATTTCTTCTTCTTATTATTACTTTAACGGTGCTTGTTTTATTTACGTTACTTCATTTCTTTGTCATGCATTCTATTTGCCACTTACTTTATTACATTCGATTCCTCCTTTTTAGATCATTAATTAATTGTTATTTAACCCTTTTTACGGGCTTTCAACATTATCATCATTCTTATCATTTCTGCACTTTTATCATTATTTTTAACATTCTTGCAAACCGTCTTGGCGGTTGCCTTCTGACACATTATTACTATTTGATTACTCATCGTGCATACATTTCATACATACATTTATTGAGATAGCATATGATACGATCACTTTGATATTTATAAACATTTTGACTCACCCATGTTTCCGCTCATGACGTGATTTCTAGATGATTTCACCCACATTAATTCTTCAGTACTTCATTTTTAAATTATAATCGACCTTTTTAAACACTTGGTCGTTATTTTGCACACGACAATAACTTGATACATTTTTCAAGTTTTACTTTTAACACTTATAAAACACAATAAAAAGTCACTTAATTAATATTTACAGTCGAACACAGACCGATTCTCAGCGTACAATCTGTTGGAAAACGGCATGAATAGCTTCCCCCTGTACTGCTTTGAACGTGTGGTCCTATCTTCTTTCTCCTCGGTAAGTCTCTTCCTAGTATTCCCAATCTCCTACTTGTCTTTCTTCGGACTTCCTCCTACGATAGCTTTCTCCTTATAAGTCCCATTTATCCGGCTGCTATCGCTCTTTACGTTTGCTTCATAATTGCCTGTCGCAATTTTTATAGTTCTGTTCCCTTCTGTCGTGATCTTCCCTGAAGATCGTGTTACAAGTTCTAACTGTTGAGCCTACGTTCTCTGACGTTTTTACTCGGATAATTGTTCTTTACTTTAACTGTCTTTTTCTGCACGTTATCGCTTCTCTTTGACTGTCAGTGTTCAGAATTAATGACCCTCTATTGTCTTTACTTTTCCGCACATCGTTCGTAAAAGTTCTTAAGATACTTCCGCATCTTCTGCCTTTCCTACGTTAGTGTACTGTTTGGTTTCGAACCAATACTATTTCACAGTCTATCGCACTTTATACTGGTCTTATCTCTTACTAGACTCGAACTCTAGCGTTTCTGATTGCAGTGTTTATAATTTTCTTGCGGACTTGCGCACTCCGTTCCCGAGGCAAGACCTAACTTGTTTGTACTGATTAAATCTTAAATAACATGCCTATACAGGGGATGTTAAAAGTTGGCTATCTGCGTAGCGCACTCGAACTCTGGTCTTCGACAATTCTCGTATAATCTGCCTCTAGCAAAGTCTCTCTCTCGACTGATAATTACAACATGCTCTCCGGCATTGGTTCTCATTCTACTGACTGATATGAAGACGGACTTCAACTTACTGATGACTGTCTGACGGTACTTCTTATGACGTGCCTCTAGCAAGGCCCTCCCACAGACTGATGAACTTCATATGACGTGCCCCTATCAAGGCTCTCGTTCAACTAACGGACTTCATACTTCTGCTCGAGCCTTAGGCCTATTTATTCGTTTCTGTCTAGAAAATAGTTCTCTACAAAACCGGGAGATGAATTTCTGATTCCCTGGTCTTATCCTCTTCATAATTTAATCTAAAGTGTGTTTTATAAATATATTTTGATTTCTGGCTGGCGGAATGAAAATCCTTCGCTGGTTTATTTTTAATTACATTAATTAGTTATTATCCCCTTTGCGGGGCCAGCCTATCGACTCCTTTCGTCCACAAATAGTATTCCGCTCGATTTATGATGACATTTTCTCTTAGCTTGCAGTTTTCGAGTGTTTTTTTTTTCAGGACGGCCAACTTACTGATTTGTCTCGTTCCTGTTCATCGTCATCCTTTAGATTTAACACTTCTGGTGGATTTATTTTGTTAAGTTTAACGAGGTAACTGCCTCTTCTGTATATTAAAGAAAAAACGGCTGATTTAACACATTCCTGGTTTAAGTTTTAAAGAGCCACTTGAGAAAAATTTCCCTTCGGCTTTCCACTTGAGAAGTCATAATTCTGGTGAAGTTGCTGGCACATTGGAATTTCGAGTGGTATTTATTGCCTCTCGACTTTGACTCTCGCTAAAATTTTAATAGTTTTCTTAATGTTTCTTTGCTTTTAAACTGTCACCTTTAATAGTATTTATGTGTCTGACTTGACCCTCTGTCTCCATTTTAGCCGCCTTACGGTCGCCTACTATTTTGCCTGCTCTTGTATTCTCTGTAATCTTTCTAAAGTCTTCGAGTATTTCTCCATAAAGGATCAGGGGTTCAATTCTTGTGCCAATTCCACATGGGCACAATTCCCTCCTTCAAAAATATATAAATGGTCGAAATTTTGAGAAAATTCATTTATCCCAAAAATGTACTTCTTGAATTACTTTATTTCAGTCTTACTCAGTTCATCAGCAAGGGTTCGCTCTGTCCTTGCCCGTCTCAAAATTTTAGTTGCTCTTCAGTTTTTCTCATCATAATACTTCTATTCGTCCTTAAGATAATAATCTATCATATGGGTTAGGCTTGTTCCTACCCGTTTTCACTCCAAGTTTGTTAGTTGTTTCCAATTTTTAAACCTTACATTCTCCTCTCTTATTTCATCGTTTTCCTCCTCAATTTGTCATGCTAATTCCTTTAATTCATCGTAGTCTCTCTTTCAACTACATTCACAATCTAACTCTTCCCATTTCTCTTCATTCTCCGTCTCTGTTTCTTCTTCATTTTCCGCCTGGGCTACTAAGGTTTGAATCTGTCTTTCATATTCTTCTGGAGGATGATAAAGTTTCAAATTTGCTGCGTTCATGATCATCGTGTGATCCATTACTAAATGCTGAACTTTATATGGATTGTTTTTGAGATCTTTAATTATCCTATATGGACCATGATAATTCTTTCGGAACTTCTTGTAAATGCGATTCTCTGGATCTGAGATCGCTGGTCGTTTTACGAGCACTAATTCTCCTTCCAATAGTGGTCTATGGTATCGTTTATGACGATTTTTCTTTTGCCTTTTCTCCGCTTGAGCTTTCAAAAGCTCGTATGTTTTCCTGATCCTCAATTCTCTACCTATTTGTGCATCATTAACAGTGGATAATATTTGATCCCATGGCCTTTCTGGTTGCTTGTCTAAATGTAGCTTAACAGGTATCTCGCCTGTTGCTTCATGAATAGTGTTGTTAATGCAAAATTCAATCGTAGGCAAAATGTCAATCCACTTCCAATTTTCTTCAGAACAGTAGATTTTGCAGTATTTTTGCACTTCTCTCATTACTCTTTCAACAGGATTCGCTTCAGGATGCCTAATGCTGGATAAAATTTGTGTTATCCCTAAATTTTCTAGTTCTCCTCGGAATTCGACGCTTGTGAAACAACTTCCGTGATCAGAAAGTAAATTTTCTGGCTTTCCCAGAACTGCAATTACTCTTTCCTTTAGTCTCTTGATGACCTGTTTGGTTGATGTCTTCTGGATAGGACATAACACTACCATTTTGGTAAACACATCCATTGACACCATTATATGTCTATTACCTCTTCTAGCTTTTGATAAAGGTCCAAAATTTTCTATCGATAAGATCTAGCAAGGTCTCTCTGGTAAAAGTGGTATAGGTTTTTGTTTCATCAGAAAAGAATTTGGTTTGATTCTTTGGCATGTGTCACAGGTTTTTATGGTATATCGTACCGTATCTCTTAACCTGGGCCATATAAAAGCTTCTTGCAACATGCTAACTGTTTTGTCTACCCCCATCTATCCAAAAGTTCTGTGTAATAACCATACTAACTTCCTTTGCATCTCTGCTGGAATGATAATCCTCAATTTGGTATGATCATTATCTGCAAATTTATGTAACAGTCCATTGAAATAACTGTAATCCGTTGCAATTTTCTCCGCTTCGATAAATGCGGGTGATGCTCTGTCAAGCTTTCCCTCGAAGAAATCTATCAACATCCTCATCCATGGGTCTTGCTTTTGTTTTTGTCCAACTCTTCTTAATTCCTCAATGGTTCCTTGATCTTTGTCATCAATTTGGATCGCAAGTGTTTCCTCTTCGGTTCCCGGATTTCGACTCAGAAAGTCCGGTACAATGTTTCCTTTCCAGGGCAGTATTCTATTTCTACATCGTACTGCTGGATGTACAATGCCCAACGCATTAGTCGCTGACTGGACAAGTCAGTTTTCATTAAGAAAGTCAACGCCTTGTGATCTGTTCTTAAAATGATAGGAAATCCGTAAACTATTTTACGCCAATGTTGTAGCGCGTACAATATTGCTAAAAGTTCGATTTCACTGACTGTGTAATTTCGTTCAAGCGGCTTTAATCTTCTCGATGCAAATTCGAGATGATTTCTTTCGCTCGGATTCTCTCTGTTTTCTTGACACAACATGGCTCCTACGCCTATCTGTGAAGCATCTGTCTGGATAATGAATTTTTCATTAAAGTCGGGGTATCCTAATTTTACAAAGTTTAGCAACATGTGTTTTGCTTTTATGAATGCATCCTCGCATTCTTCTGTCCACTTCCATTTTCCCCCCTTTTTGAGTAGATCTTGTAGTGGTGATACTTCGTATAAGCAGGACAATGACTGCTGAAGAACCCTATACGTCCTAAAAATTGTCTGACATTTTTTACTTCAACGGTCTTGGAAAATTTTTAATAGATTCCAACTTGCATGGGTTTGGTTGCACTCCATGTTGGTCTATGACGTGACCTAAAAATGTCACTTGCCTTCGGCAAAAATTTGATATTTCAGATTTATCTTGAAGTTTGCTTGCACCAAATCTTTGAGTAATTTCTTCAATTTCTCTAAGCGTTCTGTTACTGTTTCTGCCGTTAATTAAATATCGTTCACATATCTAATAGTACAGGCTTTCACTTCTTCCGAAAGGTTCCTGTCTAAAGCCCTTATGAGCGCTGATCCTGCGGTCTTTAATCCAAATGGCAATCTTCTGAAACACATTGTTTGTTGATCAAATTGGAATCCTGTCATAAGACTGATCCTTTCTTCTATTGTAAATGATGGTATGAACTCGTAAGATCGATGTTCATGAATATCTTCTTTCCTTTGAATTTCCTTAGGATTTCTTTGATTGGAGGTGCCGAGTCGTTTTCAGGAATAATCCTTTGATTTAGATTTCTGGCATCTAAACATACTCGCACTGATCCGTCCGGTTTGTTGACTACTACTTAACGGACTAAAGTATGGTGTAGCAACTTTTTCGATCACTCCTTCTTTCATCATTTTCTCTAATTTGTCTGTTTATAATGCTTTTCCGCAACTGGATATGGTTTCTGACGGAACGGTGTCCAATCATTCACCTGGAAGGCATATTTAAAATTTTTGATTCTTCCTGGTTTGGAATCAAATACATTTCATTGCTCTAGAACTATTTCTTTCAAAATTTCTTTATCCTCCAATGATATTTTGGCTTCTTCAAGCTTTTCTTCTAGGCATTCTTCAAATTCGACTTCTGCTTCTTTTTCTAAGTCTGCAGCAAGTGTACTTAATTCTTTTTCTAACATGTAGACTTCTTCTTCTGTTACACTGTGACAAGTTTCTTCTTTCATGTGCCATATTTGCTCGCCTTCTATGTGCTCTATTGTTTGTGACGAAATATCCATTTCCGAACCATGGCCTTCATTTCTAGATTTGATGCAATTTTGGGATAGATCTATAACAACTTTATGTTCCCTAATGAAGTCTATTCCCAGTATAATGTTATAAGGCAGTTTTCTCACTAGTAAAAAGCTTTGAGATAACATTTGTTCTCCAATTTCCAATTCCAAAAATACCTGGTATTTACAGGTCAAACTCTTCTCTGGAATGATTCCTTTTATCTTAACTGCGGATATTGGGATCTTCAAAACTCGTCCTTTTCTTTCTAAATTCGTTAACCAGTGCTTGGATTACCAGACAAACTGCCGACCCTGTGTCTAATAGACTTCTAACTAACGTTCCTTCTATTCTGGTTAAAATAATTGGCAATTCTCGTTTTACTACGACCGGTCCTTATGTGATCTCATCTATTAATTCTTCTGGTCTCGCAATCCAGTTTACTACTTGTATTGTGTTCCATCCTCCGATCTCTTCTTCCCTTAGCCCTTCAAATTTTGGCGTTTTTTTTACTTGTTCTCTTCTATTATGCTCCTGCAGTTCCAAGCTTTGGGCACCTTCTGATTTATGAATGTCTGGAGACGTTCGTTCATGGATGGCATCCTTCCATTTGACTTTCGGTTGCCACTCATATTCCTCCCCTTATTCATCATAGAACTGTTGTGTGATTACACGACGTTCTTCTATTTCAGCCTGGTGATCTAGACTTTCATTTGGTGGCTGATTATTCCTTGGGTAATTCTGTTTCCAATTGTTACCCTGATATGGTCGTCCACTGGGTGGTCCTCTGATGTTTTTGACCCCTTTGGTTCCATGACGTTTGTGTGTTACCTCCTTGATAACCACGACCTTGACTTTGATACCTTCCACTATTTCTATAATTATTTCCACGATAGTTTCCTCTTTTATTACCTCGATATGGTGGATTCCAATCTCGGGTTCCGTTTCTCGGATCATTTTGCTCAGTTCCCCTGATCTCAGTACTCGTCGCTTTATCCTTGCTTGGTTCTTTAACGATTTCCGTATGTGCCTTTGTAACATGGGCTTGTTCCAAGTTTCTGTAGTGTCTCGGCGACATGTGCTGTGTTAGGTTGTCCAATTGACGTAGAATGCTTTCAATTTCTATCGCAGTTTTAGCGTTGGATGAGATCAGGAATCTTTGAATCTCAAATGGCAACTGCTTGATGATGGCTAGGCACAGGTCATTCTCTGACGGTGCGCAATCTAGCTCTCGAAATTTACAGAGTTGAGCCGTAAAATACTCCGAATAACGGGTTGGTGCATTAGTATTATATTTCTTTGAATAGAGATCTATTCTTAAATTCTGCTGTACGTCAGCTGCCCAATATCTCTTAAGAAATGCTTCCCTAAATTCTTCTACGGTATCAAAAGTATATCGGAAGCTTCTGAACCATAGAAGGCAATCCCCTTCGATGAGCTTCTAGATGGATCGCAACTGTCGTTCGGGTGCGACTCTAGTATCTCTGAGATACTCAAAAACTTCTTTAAGCCAATGTTCCCCGAAAATTTCTTGGGTCTATCGGATTCGGGCTTAATAATCGTGATTATTTGGTTCTGCAACGCATTGTTGTTGTTGAATGGAGTTGATGTGAGTAAAGGTGGCCCTGGTAGTTTATATGGGCTTTCCTCCTCTTGGACCTTGTTGAACTTGTGCTGGGTTCCCATTTCTCCCCAGTTGTTTCTCAACTCCTCCATGCTGCCTCTATCACTTTGATTACTTCCCATATTTGCTCCCTCTATAGCAATCATGCGGGTCTCGCTCTGGTTCATTCGACCCTCCATTCTTTCTATTCTTGCGAACGATTCTTGTTCAATTTTCTCTATTCTAACTTCGTTATCCTCAGTTTGTTTGCCTATCTCTGTCTGCTGCTGTTTCCAAATTTCCTGGAATTTATTCAGCTCATCTGTAACTTCTTTCTTCGTTTCGAGGATTTGTTTTTCTTTGCCCTCGATTTTCACCTATAAATCTGTATCTACCTCTTCCTTAAGGTTTTCGAACTCTTTCTGTAGGCTATTCTTTATCCCTTTTACTTCTTTGTCTAGGCTTTCCATGTTCTTTTGGGTTTTCTCTTGTGTTTTCAGCATGCGAGGTAAATCTCCTTGATTTTGTTTTATTTTTTATGGGCTTCTCTTATGCTAACCTTCATTGGAGCTAATCCTTCCTTAAGGGTATTTAATTGAGATATATTTTCTTCAATTTGTGTTTCATATTTGGAAATTAGTGTACCCTGTGTTTTGATTTCTCGCACAATTGGCCTAATACGTTCCTCAATTCGTTTTTCGTTTGTAGCGTCCTGATCGATTAGCCATTGATCTACGTCTGCGGTCATGTTATCCATTCGTTTTCCAAGGACATCTATATCTCTTTTCCTCTGACTTTCAAATCCCTGTATTCTGGAAGATAAGGTATCTATTTTTCCTTCTAATTCTCGTCTAGATTCATCGCATTGTTTCCTACTCTCCTTTAATTGTGAATCAACGTGCATTCTTAATTCTTCGATTTTTCCCGTTACCCCGATTATCTGTTCGCTTACGGTTTTTGTAAGAGACTCGTTTATTATTTCAAACATTTCATCTATGATTTTTGCAGTTTTACCCTCTATCTCATCTAAACGTGTGTTTACCTTCATTTGTGCGTCTGAGATTTGGTTTTCATTAATTCCAATTAAACTGATACTTACTTTCATAGGCTCGATTTGAGCTTCAATCTCTTCTAGTTTAGTGCCCATTTTAGTATTTATTTTACTCATTTCGGTATTTAGGGTTTCAAAATTCTGTTTACATTCCAGATTACCCTTTTTAATGTTATCTTGGACGGCTTCTTGGCTATCCCGAAGCTTATTATCTAAGGCTTCAAATTAATTTTTATTGTCCTCTCTACTTTCCTGAAGCTTGAAGCGACATATCTACGGCTTCATTAATGCTCTCTTTTAATTGGAGAGCGTTTTTCTTTGTATCTTCCCTCAAAAGTTCCAGGAGATTCTGCATCTCCACACTCATAGCCATTCTGTTATCAAATAAAATTTGAGAATAGATGGGCTACTCACATCCTAGAAATCAGTCATGCACATGGAACGACGTGACATTCAAGTGGCATATTTTAAGTGATGTGATTTAAAATGTCTTTAACATTTGAAGCTGCGAATGGGTAGGTTTGTAGCTTAACCCGTTTGCACTTCCCTCCTTCAAAACTCTAAGCAAGATATTTTGTTTCAAAAAAGTCAAAACTTTCGAAATTTTTCAAAAAAAAATATTGAGAAAAACCCGAGTTTTTCCTGTTTTTTTTTAGGAAAACTCCCCTCACGTAACTGGGCGCCATTTTAAAGATATCCAGGGATTATCTTTAAATACATTTATATTTGTGAGTTATCGCGGGCTGCGGCCACTTTACCTACACCTGAACTTTACTTCTACTGTTAATATTGGCCGACTTATCTTGAGATGCAGTGCTTATATCATAGTATTGTACATACTTCCCCTGTACCCATCTTATATGGAAATGCTCAATCACGTGCTGGCTAGCGGTTGCGATTCGGGGCATGTTACGTCCACCCACTACGTGATTTCACATTGGGTATGATAGCACTTGTTTTAGGATCTGCAAGACTACATTGAAAACAAACATGTTTCGAAAGACATGAGTTTATTATATGAAAAACTCCCATGAATTACAATTATTTTACAAAACACTTACATTTTTGTAAAAGTCCAATCATCAAATATCAAAGACATAATAAATTCATATAAAATTCATATTACCGCGTTAACTTGCTTAGGTATTTCTTTATAATCGAGTATTCATTTATATTTCTCTCCACAACATTTTATTTATTGAGACATAGAGCATGCCTATCATTTTATATCATTTTTATCTAAGGCTTTTCCGATAATTTACTGTATTATTAATATCCCTTCTGGGCTTTATTCACACTTTATTTACTTTATATCTCTTCATAATCATTTGTTTAATCAATAAGCCTTATTCTTCACAACAATTTAACACTTTGAAAATAAAAATACATGCCCATCCTTGAATTCACGTCCCGTCACAATTCATTTACATGCAGTAGGGTGGTTTATTTAGTGATGTATCATATGCTACTTTTTCATATTTTTCAGTTACCTTATAAACTCAAATTTGAGATTACCCGTTTTATATTTTACATGTATCTTAAGGTAGGATTCGAATATCTAATGATCAATAAATCTTTGACTACTATGGCCAAATATTATCCGATTTTTGCAATCCTCATATGGGAATAAATTTGAAATACCCACTAGTTTAATTATTTCATTCACAATTACATAGCACCTCATAATCTAAAAATTTGCATGTTCCGCGATAACGTCTAGTATCCATTCAAACACCCTAACCTTCGTATACAAAGCTTCATTGTATTCTCTCCCTTCTCGTTGTAGGAGCGGTCGGCCACTGCCTGAACCCCACGTGATTTATGACCTCCTTCGCGCCTCATTATAGATTTTAACTTTCAACTGTTTCGTTCCCTTTAAAACAAAAGCTTATGAGGATCCAAGCTATCACCTCACGTCATTAACTATTACTTATTTATTCATTTTCATTCCACTTTCCTTGTGACACGTGCCGTAGTTTGAAATTATAACTCATTACCTTTTCCTTTCACATACTTTATTTGGTCGGCTTACATAACGTCGTTGGAACAGTACAGGCAATGTGAATCTAGGCTCAGGTACGCCTTTGCGGACCTCCAGTCGAAACACATATCGTAGCAGCCCTCGTACTTCCATAATATATTTAGCAATTTCCCGGCGGGACTTAGATTGCAACAAACAATACCCTTAACTCGAACCCTTGTCCGGTTAAGTGGGTCAAACCCTCACTCAACAATACCACACATCTCCACTATAATGTTCTTGGTTTGAATCCCTGTTCAATCAAGGGGTCGTACCCTCGCACAACAAAATCGACGACTTTCCGTCAATATACCTTTTACCTCCAAACCTATGCACGTCACAGGATATATTCATTTCACTTGCTAGCATTTAACTTATTTATTCTTTATAGGCCCTTTATGGCAATACAACTTTTAAAATACCATGGATCATCATAGCGTCTTTCATAACTTTGCTCACATTAGCATTTTACTTTGCCGTAACTTA
This sequence comes from Meconema thalassinum, assembly GCA_946902985.2. NCBI lineage: Eukaryota > Metazoa > Arthropoda > Insecta > Orthoptera > Tettigoniidae > Meconema > Meconema thalassinum. The sequence continues at coordinate 743,869,718 of OX336388.2, forward strand.
ATATATCGTAACTTCACAATTCACTTTCTGGTGTTCGATAACACCGATTTTCTTAGCGCATTTTCTTATTATTTGCTGGATAGCGTTATTTTCTCATCATATTAAGGTATCTCAATGATCCTTAAATTTGTAATTATTTTATTTATCTACTTCATTCTACTCGAGTTTATTATTATTATTATTATTATCGACATTCATTAATTCATTATTACTTTGCGGATTGCAATTTATTCATTTTACCTTTAACATTTCGGAGTACAAAACTCAACATTTCTTCTTATTATTATTATTACTTTAACGGTGCTTGTTTTATTTACGTTACTTCATTTCTTTGTCATGCATTCTATTTGCCACTTACTTTATTACATTCGATTCCTCCTTTTTAGATCATTAATTAATTGTTATTTAACCCTTTTTACGGGCTTTCAACATTATCATTATTCTTATCATTTATGCACTTTTATCATTATTTTTAACATTCTTGCAAACCGTCTTGACGGTTGCCTTCTGACACATTATTACTATTTGATTACTCATCGTGCATACATTTCATACATACATTTATTGAGATCGCATATGATACGATCACTTTGATATTTATAAACATTTTGACTCACCCATGTTTCCGCTCATGACGTGATTTCTAGATGATTTCACCCACATTAATTCTTCAGTACTTCATTTTTAAATTATAATCGACCTTTTTAAACACTTGGTCGTTATTTTTACACACGACAATAACTTGATACATTTTTCAAGTTTTACTTTTAACACTTATTAAAACACAATAAAAAATCACTTAATTAATATTTACAATTGAACACGGACCAATTCTCAGCGTACAATATGTTGGAAAACAGCATGAATAGCTTCTCCCTGTACTGTTTGAACGTGTGATCCTATCTTCTTTCTCCTCGGTAAGTCTCTTCCTAGTATTCCCAATCTCCTACTTGTCTTTCTTCGGACTTCCTCCTATGGTAGCTTTCTCCTTACTTATTACTGTCCCATTTATCCTGCTGCTATCGCTCTTTACGTTTGCTTCATAATTGCCTGTCGCAATTTTTATAGTTCTGTTTCCTTCTATCGTGATCTTCCCCGAAGATCGTGTTACAAGTTTTAACTTTTGAGCCTACGTTCTCTTACGTTTTTACTCGGATAACTGTTCTTTACTTTAACTGTCTTTTTCTGCACCTTATCGTTTCTCTTTGACTGTCAGTGTTCAGAATTAATGACCCTCTATTGTCTTTACTTTTCCGCTCTCCGTTCGTAAAAGTTCTTTAGATACTTCCGCATCTTCTGCCTTTCCTACGTTAGTGCACTGTTTGGTTTCGAACCAATACTATTTCGCAGTCTATCGCACTTTATACTGGTCTTATCTCTTACGAGACTCGAATTCTAGCGTTTCTGATTGCAGTGTTTATAATTTTCTTGCGGACTTGCGCACTACGTTCCCGTGGCTAGACCTAACTTGTTCGTACTGATTAAATCTTAAATAACATGCCTATACAGAGGATGATAAAAGTTGGCTATCTGCGTAGCGCACTCGAACTCTGGTCTTCGACAATTCTCGTATAATCTGCCTCTAGCAAAGTCTCTCTCTCTCTCGACTGATAATTACAACATGCCCTCCGGCATTGCTTCTCGTTCTACTGACTGATATGAAGACGGTCTTCAACTGACTGATGAATGTCTGACGGTACTTCTTATGACGTGCCTCTAGCAAGGCCCTCCCACAGACTGATGATAAACTTCATATGACGTGCCCCTATCAAGGCCCTCGTTCAACTGACGGACTTCATACTTCTGCTCGAGCCTTAGGCCTGTTTATTCGTTTCTGTCTAGAAAATAGTTCTCTACAAAACCGGGAGATGAATTTCTGATTCCCTGGTCTGATCCTCTTCATCATTTAATCTAAAGTGTGTTTTATAAATATATTTTGATTTCCGGCTGGCGGAATGAAAACCCTTCGCTGGTTTATATTTAATTAAATTAATTAATTATTATCCCCTTTGCGGGGCCAGCCTATCGACTCCTTTCGTCCACAAATAGTATTCCGCTCGATTTATGATGGCATTTTCTCTTAGCTTGCAGTTTTCGAGTGGTATTTTCAGGTCGGCCAACTTACTGATTTGTCTCGTTCCTGTTCATCGTCTTCCTTTAGATTAACACTTCTGGTGGATTTATTTTGTTAAGTTTAACGAGGTAACTCCCCCTTCTGTATATTTAAGAAAAACTGCTGATTTAACACATTCCTGGTTTAAGTTTTAAAGAGCCACTTGAGAAAAAGTTCCCTTCGGCTTTCCACTTGAGGTCATAATTCTAGTGAAGTTGCTGGCACATTGGAATTTCGAGTGGTATTTTTTGCCTCTCGACTTTGAATCTCGCTAAAATTTTAATAGTTTTCTTAATGTTTCTTTGCTTTTAAACTGTCACCTTTAATGGTTTTTATGTGTCTGGCTTGACCCTCTGTCTCCATTTTAGCCGTCTTACGGTCGCCTATTATTTTGCCTGCTCTTGTATTCTCTGTAATCTTTCTAAAGTCTTCGAGTATTTCTCCATAAAGGATCAGGGGTTCGATCCTTGTGCCAATTCCACATGGGCACAATATATATATATATAGATTTTGTCAATGGGACTAATTACACATTTTGAAAATTTTGATTTTTTGATTTTTGAATTTTATTTAAAGTTTTTTAAATTGATTATTTATATAATATGTATTAAACCCTCCAACGTGGACTCATTATTGAGAAGCCAGGCACTACCTGCCACAAGCCAGGACCAAGGGTGAGTGATAGAGTTGTAACACCTCTTAAAAGCCTTGGGTCAGCTGGCTCCGGCTGATAGTACCTTGTTCTGGGCCCCTTGCCAGGGTAACAGTGAAGACCTCAACGACATCTCCAGCGGAAAAGATGGACTTTGGCACGGTGTAAATGGCGCAAGAGGCAACCCTACACTCAGGGGTTTATTATGAGTATGTTATATATAATTCCAGAAGTGTCTGTCTCATAGTGAGCGGCTCCCTGGTCAGCGTCTGTTCACCATGTGAGGTGCGGCTGTTTCTTATACATCTTACCTTCAGAAGTAAGAGGTGTCTTAGATTGGTTTAGACTGATCTTTAAACCCATAATCAATATGGGTAAGATGGCTTTATGTAAGCGTATTACCCCAGGGGGTCAATCCCCCATCGTATCTAACAGTATGGTGCTAAGTGGTCATACGGACTCTGGGGAACCACATCGTAAAGTTAAGATATTGGGTAAAGGTTTGGGTGAGTCGGAGCACCGTGAGGATCACACACACAAAATTAAATTCAAACATTTAAATTATAACGCAACGTTAAATGTTCAGTCTCTGATGAAACTTGGAAAGCTTAAAACTATAACAAATTTTCTAGACAAAAAGAACATCATGATTACAGCATTGCAAGAAACTCGGTATGTTGATAATGAACCATTCGAATCAAATGGATATAGGATCTATAAGAGTAAATCAACTAGTAGGATATTAAAAGGAGCACCGATTTTTGGCACTGGGTTCATTGTTTCAACTAAAATAATTGATTCAATAGTGATTTTTGAACCAATTGATGAAAGGACATCGTCCTTTACATTTAAGTCCACAAATAAAGCTTACACTATTTTAAATGTTCATGCTCCTACGAATGAAAAAAAAAAGAAAACTAGGCATATTGTGGATGAATACTGGGAAAAAATTGATATTTACTTGAGCAAAATACCACCAAAACTTACTATTATTTTATTTGGGGATTTTAACGCTCAAATTGGAAAATAAAATAAATATAAGAGAATAGTGGGATTGCATTCAGCTCATATGCATACTATTAAAAATGTGGAAAGATTGATCGAACTTTGTAATAATCACAATTTAGTTGTGAAATCCACGTCCTTTGTGAGGAATCCCTAGAAATTAATGACATGGGTGTCACCGAATCCTTTATGTGGTGAAAAACAACTTGACCACATAGCAATAAGTCGAAAATCATCGAATTAAATAATGAATGTCAGAGTTATAAAGTCTGCAAATATTGAATCCGATCATTATATTTCTGTTGCTAAATTTCGGATTAAACCTAATGTACGAATATATGTTCCGCAAGTTAGAATCCCACAATATGATATTAATAAATTATATGGTAATAAATTACAGGCAGAATTTCAAACCAAAGACGTTCATACATGGGTTGATATAACAAATGGCATAATCAAAGCATCTACGACAACGGCACCATTAACAAAGCGGAAAAAAGAGACTTGGTGGAATGAACAATGTGACAGAATGCTTGGGAAAATTGGTATGCAAATATGAGTCAGGAGAATAGAGATAAACTAGTAGAAAGGTGAAGAGAGGCTACGAAGACGTTTAAAAAGGAAAGAAAGTTGTTTATTTTGAATGAACTACGTCAAATTAATGTAGACTTTCAGGAAAATAAGATGAGAAACTTCTACCAATTATTTAAGAAACAAATGACCAAATTTACTCCTCCAACCTTACAACTAGTCAATCCAAGAATAAAGCAAATTGCACACTCTAAGCAGGAAAATTGCAATATAATGGCAGTTTTTTTTTAAAGATTTACATAACTCCCATAACCCGGAATTCACATTTATATTTAGTAATGATTGCTGTATATGCAAAACGATGACTCTACAGCCCCAGATTGAAATTAAATTAAAGAAATTATATGCGCCTTGAAGAATAATAAAGCAGCAGGTGAAGATGGAATTAAAGCAGAATTGTGGAAAGTTCTCGATGATGATATCATCAATAAACATAAAGATATCTTAATATATAAAAGTGAAAGTCTGTATGTATGTATGTATGTATGTATGTATGTGGGTTGGTACCGTATACAAATCTTCACCGTTCCACCAATCTCAACGATATATTGCTTAGACATAGTTTAGGACCCAGAAGGAACCACTGGCTAGATGAATTTTCGATAGTCATTCTCATTCTTCTGATTTCGGCCTTTTTGCACTCGAGCAAAGGGAAATAAAGTCAGAAAATATACTGATAAAATAATGGCAAGGCCTGCTATCTCCATGGCAACACTAGCTCAAGACGGGGCCACCAAGTTTGTATCTATCTCGGTGAGAGGCAATGCTACACCCACTGCCAGCTAGATCACATCCCTCCAAGCTGCTTTAAACTGCCTGTCCATTTAGCACAAGATAGGTCGCAGCCGCGGCATTTTCACTGCCAGCTGGATCGCATCCCTCCTGGCTGCTTTAAACTGCCTGCCCATTCAACACTCAGACGCGTACTCGATATTAATATACTGTATATTAATTCACCACTAGGTTGCAGCGCCAACCTTCCGCGGCTTTTTAAGGGGACGATACCTGGATACCTGAAACGAAGGGTTTTTAACTTTGGAGGCTTAATATCGAGATCGAAAAAACGCGAAAACATGGCACTAAGTTAGTTCTTTTGTTATTCAATCAGCATAAAGTATATGCTATTAATTCAGACACATACTTACAAGCAAATTTTCAGTATAAAGGAAATAAAAAAATAAAAAACGAAGGGTTTTTAAGTTTTGAGGCTTAATATCGAGATTGAAAAAACGTGAAAACATGGCACTAAGTTAGTTCTTTTGTTATTCAATAAGCATAAAGAATATGATATTTATCATTTAGACGTTCACGGCCCGTGACACTATCGATAATGTAGAATTTTGGGCTTATGTCGTGTTTTATTTAATCAAACTCGACGAGTTTCGAAAGAAACCATGTTTGTCTCTATCAGGAATAAATGGAAATACGACTAAATTGTTGCTAAGAGAAAGCAACAAAGAAACTAAAAAAAGGTGCCTTAAAATGGACGCCATTGTAGCCCCATGTTAGGGACAACGTAAAGCAGCAGTGGGTATCTACAGAGGTCCCTGTACATATGGCAAGGCTTATATCGGGCATACTTCGAGAACGATATGTACTCGCATTAAGGAACATAATAGATGTATCAGGCTCATTCAACCTGATAAATCAGCTGTTGCTGATCATGCTTTAACACCTGACCATGATGTCATGTTCCAAGGAGTGGATGTTCTTGCCCGTATAAAGCAATATCGTCCCAGAATCATCAGGGAGGCGGTTGAAATACGTAAACACTCAGATAATTTCAACCGCGACACCGGCTACAATCTCAGTGAGTCCTGGCTACCCTCAGAAAGTAATACACTGTTGATTTTCGTTGTCCCTAACATGGGGATAAAATGGCGTCCATCTTAGGGAACCTTAATTAGTTTCTTTGTTACTTTCTCTTAGCAACAATTTAGTCGTATTTACGTTTATTCCTGATGAAGAAAGACATGGTTTCTTTCGAAACGAGTCGAGTTTGATTAAATAAAACACGGCATAAGCTCAAAATTCTACATTATGGACAATATGATATTTATTTATTATTTATCGTGTGGCTAGCAACTATATGAATTACAATATAATAAATGTATATATAATTAAGTAAATCATATGTACAGTATATAAATCACAAGGACATAGGTTGCGTTCGCATTCACAACGAGATGTCCAGTTGTTGACGCCAGTCCAGAAAGGGAGATGCAGCAGAAATAACATCTTGAGGTGATCCAGCATACTTCCTCATCGGACATTATTGAATAATATGCTCTACGGTTTGAAGAGGAGTTCCGCAGTCACAGGCATGAGAATCATGAAGACCCCATTTATGTAGCATGGCGTTACATCTGGCGTGACCTGTTCTTAGGCGATTCAACTTTACCCACTGGTTTCTCTTCAGGTTAAATCCCGGAAGTCTTATAGTAGGATCTAGAATACCTTGATGTCTCACAGGAGCAGACTTCCAGTTTTGGCGCCATTATTCCGTGCAAATAATGTCAGGTATATTATGCCATATTGGGTTCCTTGATCTAAGACGACTGGAGGAAAGATCATTAAGCACTTCATGAATTGGGAGATCCTGTAGGTGATTTTGTTGATGTACCTTTCTCCTCTCACGTACTGTTGCTTCCTGTCGTCTTAGGTCTGGAGGTGATATGATACTGATAGTGTTTAACCAGGGAGTTGGGGGTGGATCTCAGTGTACCTGTTATGACCCTCATACTTTCATTCAGAAGAACATCGATCTTTTTAGAATGAGCAGTACCGTGCCTCACTAGGGCACTACAGGATAAACCATGATGAGGGCAGTCGTGCGTAGTGAAGTTGCATCAGCACCCCATGATGTGCCAGCCAATTTCTTCATGATATTGTTCCGCGATTTGAGTTTTTGGCCTGTGTATTCCAAGTGTTTCTTGAAGGTTAAGGAACGGTCCAAGGTGATGCCAGATACTTAGGGCTGAAATTGTGCTTAACTCTTTGCTGGCAGAAGGTCACATTCAGCTGTTGGTGGGCAATGCGGTTGCAAACATGATATTAATTTAGACACATGCTTACGGGCAAATTTTCAATTTAAAGAAAAGCGAAACATACATGGTGGTGGAGGTGATTGTTTTCAAGGGGCGAAATGTCTAGCTCATTTTCTCGTAATTATACGGTAGGGATGATAAAAAAATACAACTACTTCCAAATAATTTAAATTTAACTTACATACTAGACGATACGAAAAGAAAAGAATAAGGGAAATAAAAGACATGGAAAAGAAATGCCTCCGGCCACCGAAGAAAGGGATGTTGATTAATTTAGGGGCTTTGGAACATCGTGCTCATGTAGCCCCGTGTACTTGGCGGTGTGTTGAATTTGTCTGATAACCCGTCTTATTGTGATGGTTGTATTAGTGTGTATTTATAAGTCCAGTGAATTGTCCGAAGGTAACTCATGAAATGAGATTCCTCGGCATTCAAACTTGACCTGTTCTGATTTACAAAAGCACACATCAATACGCCATCAAAAAATACAAAACACAACTTTCCCATTAACATCAATACAAAACAAATGTCTGTAACAGTGACTTGAAAAAGCTGCGAACACAGCGCCTATATTTGGAAACGAGGTTGTACGCATAAACCAATACTGTAATATTGTTTAATGGGCAGGCAGTTTAAAGCAGCCAGGGGGGATGCAATCCAGCAGGCAGTGGCCACACCATTTATTATCTAAAGTACCATAAAACATTAGAAATCTGAACGCAATAAAAATCTGAAACCGTATCTCTTTTATTAACAGGGGTCGTAATAGGGAAATGAAATTAAAAAAGAAATACATTGGCAAACCCTGCATTCGACATACTATTGCAGATTGTTATTAAAGTAGCATTATTTTCTTTGTGGTTAGATTTTGGATGATAAGGACCAAACAGTAGCTACGGCGGTAGTAACACAATTTGCCACCAGGACCGATGTGGCGGTGGTAACACAGAATGACACCAGGTACCGCAATGGACAGAGACAATCCAAAGATATTAGTGTTGACCAAAGAGGATATAAATAAAGTGTTGACTAAGGCTAGCGGTAGCCATGACAACATCTGGGTTATTGACAAACGAGTGCTGTTCTTTGTACATATATCTGATCTATTATTTATTCAAATAAAAATGGTTTTCATCCCACATTTTGCTGATTTCCTATGTCTTAGCCATTTTAGTGCTTACTGACGAATGATATTGTGTAATGGTGTAGTTATCACGAATTCCTTGAACTCCGCTGTAGCATTTTAGTGATCATTACGGTATGGATTTAGAGAATATATTTCTTATATATATTTCTTTTATATGAAGATTTTTTAAAAATATATATCCTTTATTATTATGTCCCACCGAGTGACTCCCGGAATAAGGAGTCCCCTTCTACCAAGTGCCAACGGTCTCCTTAGAGAGCGGATGAGCGGGTAGAGGTCCAGGGCTCTCTCATGCCCTTGGGGCAGGAAACTTCCCCTAAAGGCGGATGAGCCACTAGTTGGCCAACGGCATAGGATGAAGAAGGCAAAGGGAAACCACTTCATTAAAGATCTATTAGGATATCCCAAGTATCAGCAGCTCAAGATGATGTTAGCTTCTACTACAGTAAATTTTTCCGGAGGTAAAATAATCCCCCACTCGGATCTCCGGAGGGGGACAGATAAAGAAGCCAATTTAAGAAATGTGCAGAGAAGAATCGGTACCTGGAATGTACGGACCTTACTCCAAACTGGAAAGTTAAAGAACTTGATCATGGAGATGGAAAGGATGGATTTACATGTATTGGGTATAGCAGAAATGAGATGGCCACATGCAGGAGACTTTTGGAGTGGAAATTATAGGATAATTCATTCTGGTACAGCAAATAATAAACCAGGATATGGTGGAGTAGGCATTATATTGCATAAAGAACTAGGAAACAGAGTAAAGGGATTCGTGCAATATAATGAACGATTAATTTTAGTACGGATCGAAACTAAACCAAAGGATACTGTGATAGTCCAAGTTTATATGCCGACAACACAAGAGGTTGATGAAGAGGTAGAGAAATGTTATGAAGATCTAAGTGAACTTATAGCTAAAATAAAGGGGGAAGAAAACCTTATTTTACTTGGTGACTGGAATGCAATTGTCGGAGAAGGAACTGAAGGAAATGTTGTTGGTAACTACGGATTGGGGAGAAGAAATGAGAGAGGCGAGAGACTTGTAGAGTTTTGTATACAGCATAAATTAGTTTTAACGAATACTATATTCCAACACCATCCAAGGAGCAGATACACTTGGAAAGCTCCGGGAGACATAAGAAGGGCCCAAATAGACTACATATTAGTAAAGGAAAGATTTAAGAACCAGGTGAAAGATAGTAGAAGTTACCCTGGAGCTGATGTCGACAGCGACCATAACCCAGTCGTCATACGCTGTGAATTAAAGTTCAAAAGATTAAAGAAGAAAGAAAATAAACATTGGGATATTTCTAAGCTTAAAGATGAGTCCACTCAAATACTCTATATGGATTAAACAAACAATAACATAAGAGACATTGAAGAACACTTGGCAGTAGAAGAGAAGTGGATCAAAATAAAGAAGAGCATTTTAGACTCAACAGAAACTGTTTTAGGAAAAAAAAGAAAAGGAAAATAGGAAAGAGTGGATAAGTCAAGAAGTTGTGGATATGATAAGGGAAAGAAGACAGTATAAAAACTCAAATGATGATGATGAAAAACAAAAATACAAGACCTTAAGAAACAAGATAAATAAGAGGGCAAAACAAGACAAGGAACAGCATTTAATGGGAATCTGTGCAGGCATAAATAACAACATGAAATCTGGACAAATAGATATGGCCTATAAAGATATTAAGAGGTTCTTTGAAACAAGGAAGCCCAAAACAATGAGCATTGAGGACAAAGATGGGAAGTTAATATATGATGACGAAATGATAGTAAAAAGATGGAAAGAATATTTGGAACAACTATACAGTGGAAACGCTATTAACTTGCCCATTGAGAAAGAAGATGAAATAACAGAGGATGACTTGGGGGCACCTATTATGGAAGAAGAGTTTGAGAAGGCGTTGCAGGACCTCAAAGGAAAGAAAGCTCTTGGAGTTGATAACATACCAGGAGAACTATTGAAACAATCAGGTGACAAGTTAAAAAAGGAACTGTACAACTTGATATGTACTATTCACAAGACTGGAGAATTGCCTGAAGACTTTGTGAAATGCATAATAGTACCTATACCTAAAAAATCAAATGCAAGGTCATGTAAACAATACAGAACATTGAGTCTGGTGTGTCATGCATCAAAAATAGTCACCAGAATTATTATGAAGAGAATAGAAAAACAAATCGATGAAAACCTATCTGATGATCAATTTGGTTTTAGGAAAGGAGTAGGAACAAGAGAAGCAATCTTAGCATTGAGGCAAGTGATAGAGAAGCAGATGAAGAAAGGCAAACCTACCTTCTTAGCGTTTGTCGACCTTGAAAAGGCGTTTGACAATGTGAACTGGAATGTTCTATTCAGCATTCTTCATCAAACAGGTATCAACTTTAGAGACAGAAGACTGACCTACAATATCTACAAGCAAGAAATTGGAATAGTTTGTTGTGGTAGCAAGGAAGAAACAGCACACATCAGAAAGGGTGTACGGCAGGGTTGTTCCCTTTCCCCATATCTATTCAATATATATGTACAAAAGGCGATCGACCAAGTAAGAGAAGAATTTGCCACAGGAGTGAATATTCATGGAGAAAAAGTTGACATGATAAGGTTTGCTGATGACATAGCGCTAATTGCAGAAAGTGAAGAAGACTTACAAAAGATCCTGAGCAAGATGGACAAAATAATGGATGAAGAATTTAATATGAGAATAAATACAAACAAAACAAAAATTTTGGTCTGCAGTAGAAATGGCGAAAACCAGACATCAATAGAGTTAAGAAATGAAAAGATACACGAAGTGAATGAGTTTAATTATCTGGGAAGTAAAATAACGAATGATGGAAGAAGCAGCAGAGAGATATTAAGTAGGATTGCCCAAGCCAAGAACGCTTTCTATAAAAAGAAGAACCTATTTACAGCAAGGAACATCAGTCTTGATGTGAGGAAACTAATGTTGAAGACCTATGTATGGAGCGTCGCGCTATATGGCAGCGAATCTTGGACAATAGGAGAGAGAGAGAGGAAAAGACTACTGGCATTTGAAACCTGGTGCTATAGAAGGATTATGAAAATCAGTTGGAAAGAAATGGTCACAAATGAGGAAGTCTTTAGAAGAGTGGGAGAGAGAAGATGCTTCCTTAAATATTTAAAAAGAAGAAGGAATCACCTCGTGGGCCACATACTGCGACACAATGGACTGATTAAGCTTATAATCGAGGGAACAGTAGACGGCAAGAATTGTAGAGGAAGACCCAGACTGGAGTACATGAGTCAAATACTGTAAGATATGGGTTGTGGCTCATACTGTGAACTGAAGAGGAAGACTGAGAGACGGGAAGAATGGCGAGCTTCTGCCAACCAGTCTCACGGCTGTTAACCACAGAGAGATTTCTTATCTTACGAAATATTTTAGGGGCTAAAGAAGCCCAATGTGTTCTCAATCAATGCATCGTATTTAACATTAAACTGGGATTATACGTTGTTGCATTTACTTTAACTAGGTGAGATACTGTAGCTTGGATGGCTCCTCTGTTTAGGGGCTGCGACAACGCGGTCATGCAGACCCGTGTACTTTGGATGTGTGTATAATCTGCCTGATAACCAGTGTTAATTGTGATGGCTGGATTATTGTGTGTTATATGTAATTCAGGTAAGGACTACAGATAGTCAGTTTTAAGTAGTTCCTACTTTTGCTACCAAATGCTACCGTCAACGACACCTAGCTGCAAACTTGGTTAAAAGGTACCACCGCTATCACAACCTGACGGTGAACGTTGGAACTTAATAGCGTTAATCAATTTTAAACTACAAATTTTACCTTCACACGAGTGTAGTTAATGGAAGGTTCTTTTACACCACTTACATCTATGACATGGGCCCACTGGCTTTACTTACCCTCCGAAGGAAGGCATACTGAGGGATTTTTAACGCTCTTCAAACATCCGATTACTTTGGCCGGGTTTGAACCCGCTACCTTAGGCTTAGAAACTCAGTATGCTACCAAATACGCTACCAAATCCGCCCAATATGAGATAATAGGCATGGAAATACAGCAATACTGTTCCCTAATATGCAGCTATAGTAGCCTACACACTGACTTTTATATACATGAATAATCCATTTCTCATTATTCACACCATTTGTGCGGGGTTAAAAATCGTAAGTATATTTGACTCCAGAATGATGACTTTATATTCCAAGCATTGAATAATTTAAATATTGTTTCCTTTCAAAAAAAGTGGATGCAATAATTTAAAAATTAAAGAGCTCTATGTGAACAAAACGTCTAAATTACATCCATTACAACAAAAATAAAGACTAACAGGAAAGTACTGTAATTGTCAGACTAGATCCTACTAGTCTTGTTCAGCCACCGATACGAGGGTGGCTGAACAAGTTGTGCGTTAGGACTATCCCTAAACCACTACTTCCATTTTCACCACGAGGCAAATGCTGGGACGGTTCCTTTCAATAGGTTCACAGCTGGTTTCCAATGACCCGTCCTGATAAGGAAATACACGGTCATTGGCTGCATAAATACAATTATTAGAGCATAATAGCCTATGTATGTATGTCTACCCCTTATTATTCCCGTTTTCCAATGGGGTCGGGGATGAGATGCGTTGAGAGTCTTTGTGGCGATGGTTTTTACGGCCGGATGCCCTTCCTGACGCCAACCTCTTGAGAGGAGTTATTGAGAGATAAAATGAATGATGGTGAATGAAACTGGGCAAGGATGTGGAAGGAAGCGGCCGTGGCCTGTCAGAAGGTACCGTCCCAGCATTTGCCTGGTGTTGAAAATGGGGAAACCTCGGAAAACCATTTCAAGGACGGCCGACGGTGGGGCTCGAACCCACGCGTCTACCGAGTCAGCAGCTTGGCCCCATGACCTAATGCTGCGCTTTAGCCAGCGTAGCCACTCCTGTCGGTCATAATAGTCTATAACAAGCCAAAAAAAAAGATGTTACCGTGAGCTGTTTTAATGATTTTACAAATAAAACACATGGCTATAGGTAAAGAGTATAAATATTCTGTCAATGTAATCCGGAGTTCTCTTTACATCGTTAATTATGACAACAAAATCTTCAGTTGAGATACGTTAATGTAGAAAGAACACCCCCAGTGACGAGTAGTGTGCAGACAGCGTTTACCGTGAGCTGCGCTTCTGCACCTGCGACGGATCTCAACCAGTCCAAGTGTTGGTCCAGCCTGGTGAAGGTTAATGGCAAATTATTGTCCTCGCAATCTCTATTGTAGCTTGCGACACCAATCTGCACTTTGCAAAATAATAGTGGTCCTCCTAGATTTTTCTGTAGAAACAAACACATCAATAAGTTAGGACATGTCGCTTTAGGGAAAAGGAAGGAAGCTTGTAGTTTAACGTGACCGTTAATCTTGAGATCATGAGTCACGGGACCTCCTTTTTACGTGGAATCCGAACCACAGGACGTGGCATTTCACTTCGAAAATGTAGCTTTAGGAGAGGAAATGGATGCCAGGATATGAAAAAAGCCTGAAAATAATAATAATAATACAAAAAAACTATAATTATAACAATAAACAACAAGAAGTTCCTTGACGAATGAAAAGAGCCTACTTTTCTTAAAATGGAAGATTCATGCCAATTATTAATCGATATGGACCTATCTAAAATAATTACGAAATTAAGTTGATAGCATCGAAATTTCTAATTAAGTTAGTTCGAAATATACCTGGTATAATGTAGCCTAATAGAGCATACAGTTGGCAGCCCTGGTGACTGAATATATTCTTAGTTCCATCTCTTAAGGTACAGAATGCACACACAAAATTTGGTTCATGTCCAATGGATAGCATAGATATTACATGCAGTTAGACATCGGATCTATCAGCGAGCGTAAAATCATGTTGGCAACAAAGACATGCATATCTTGGTCAGAAATAATCTGAAATATTATGATCTCCTGTTGTGCCAATTTTGGATGAACTCCATTTGTTAGTATAGAAGTTACATGTATTTTAAAATTGGGCCTATCAGCAGACTTAGATTCATGTTGGAAAATTAATCTAGAATGTCAGATACTATACGTGTGCAAAGTTTAGAGCTCTTGACTTGCATCCTTTCTGATATGTTGATATTAGGGTCAAAAATTATAGAAAGCATTTATAACAGTTGGTAGCCCTGGTTGCTCTTAAGAATATGCATAGTCATATCTGTTATGGTACACATAGCACATACGAAATTTGGTTGAAATCCAATTGATAGTATATAAGTTATTTATATTTAAAAATTGGTCCTATCAGCAGGCTTAGAATCATGTTGGTAGCACTGACGTATATTAGTTACTCCAAATTAATCTAGAATGTCGCACTATACGTGTGCATAGTTTAAAGCTGGCGGCTTGCATACTTTCTGATATATTCGCGTTTGGATAAGAAAATAGGGAGAGCATTTATTAACAGTTGGCAGGCCTGGTGGCTCTTAAGAATACGCTCAGTCATATGTGTTTATGTACACATACTACATACGAAATTTGGTTGACCTCCAATTGATAGTGTAGAAGTTATATGCTTTTAAACATTGGACCTATCAGCAGGCTTATAATCATTTTGGCAACACTGCTATGTATGACCTCCTGACAATTAAACTGAAATAATATTATTTATATGTGTGCTAATTTTTGGATAGCTCCCATGCATACCTTCCAAGATATCCTACATGGAACTCAAATTTCAATTGCGGTTTTTCAGCAGTTGGTAGAACTAACATCATTTTCAAATATGGTCTTGAGATACTCGGGAATAGATCTTTACTCATACCAAATTTGGTTTCGATTGCTGCAGCCGTTTAGGAGTTGATAGAGGGAGACACACACACAGATAGATAGACAGACGGACAGACATTTGCGCGGATCGAACTAATAAGTGTACTTTTTCCTCATTTTTACAAAATGTGGAAAGTAGGCTAAAAATATACTGTGCCCGATACTACAACCTAGGATTGAGTGGCCCAGCTCATCACCGCAACCCACAGCTACAGTTCGGTTCAACACGTGATGCAATCATGAATGATCAAATATGTTTAGGTTCGAAGAAACTAATGATCCGGGGGGACGAGATCTGAATGAACCTGGGGCGTGAATTAGGAACTGGGTTTCATAGGGGGAAAAATCCTTAAGTTATTCCCGATCATTCATGTAACGCTGCGAATTCCATAAAAGAAAGCACAAATTAAGATAAAATATTCTGCATTTATTAGAGGATGCACTGGTTACAAATTAATAAAAATAATAGCACTACTATCCGTACACTCGGAGATTGTCTAACTTAATTCTTGCTGTGCAAAGAAAAAACTATTAACTGGAAAAATCTTTTAATAGGGGCAACATCTCCTCGTGCCCTATCCTTTGAGATAAATAAACTGACTGAGATCCACCCTAATGTCACTTCATTAAATTAAATTTAATGCACACTGGTATTTCAAATCATCTCTTAATATAGAATTTATGTTTGAGATGGTCACTGAACAGAAATATTCAACAATCAAACAAACAAAAAAAACAAAAAGGTTCACAAAGCTGTTGCATTAGATCTCCTTCTAGCTAATCATTTTATACCATATCGTGGATGTCCCAGCTTACATTCTAAATCAGGTACACGATTTACATTTACTCCATCGTTAATGTCTTTCTGGATTTATTCACAATGAAATTTTAACTACCAAATCATTTTTAAGAACATGCTATGATCCGTTAGTACTACTTTGGTCCAAGCCTCCTTTCATTAGATCAACTTGTTTCATTACCTCACTAATTAGAACAATACACAATTACTATTCCATCTCACAATATGTTATATGCTTCGCTTGATATAATTGTTATTAACAAATTGATATGGTGAAATTCACTCAAGTTACGCTTAATTTGGGATCTTGGGTACCATGAATCCGAATCACCAATTACATGGAATGTAATACTGACTGTTGTCCATTAGCCATCCTTGCCTTAATTCTACATTCATTTTCATAATTCTTTACAATACGAAATGTTCTCAAACCTTCCCTTACATGGATTCAATATTTCACAATACACTTAATTACAATAAATCTTTCAATATTCTCATTATATTTCATTTCTCATCACTTATATCATTTATTGAACGATCAATTTAATCGAACATCATTTATACACAATTTATGACTCAATTACGTTAACTGCATTAATCCTTTCACCCTTGGATTACTCACTCCATATCCTGCTTCGTGAGTTTAAATACCCTAATTACCTTCAATGGTATGTTCAAAAATGCTATTCAGGTGCGTTGTTTTATCGTATCCATGTAGCCTTTACTTGTAGTGAAATTCCTTCCTTACAAAATGTTCCTATCAGCTTGTGAAGTTTACTCAAGTGTTGTTCAAATACATGTGTTTGTAATGTCATCTCCAAATTCCCATAACTTTCCAGCCTTAATATGGATTATATCCTCTAATTAATAACATAAGTTTAACAACCACGATTAAACAATGAATTACTCCGTTGCAATAAACCACTTAAAAAATACTCTAACGTCCCTACAGTCACCTTTGATATGTGGTTTTCAACGCTGTCGCAATAGAAAATCTACTCTAATGAAGGATTCTACGTTCTAAGTGATATGATGTGCCCGTACCTTCGTCTTCGACCTGAGGTTACCTGAGGTGTCTTCCTTGTGAATATGGATTGCTCCACTCCTCTGCCTCATTTCCGTTTGGATTCTACCCACTTCCAGGTCCCGATATAGACTCGATTCTCGTTGTAGGCCTCCATCCTAAACTCCATAACGTCAGGTGTTCCCATAACTCCCCATGCCTCCTGTCTTTAGCAACACATTGCGCAATTATCAGTGTTCATCGTGGAACGTGAGTAGTTGACGTTGCTGATGTCCATAATGACCAAATTAAACATATTTTTCTGTTCGTACAGTTTTGTAGAACGTGGTGTTAATAGACCATTCGTGAAAACCGCACTTCAATATTTCCAATGGCTTGCCGACATCAGCCGATTTACGTAAAGAAATAATAAGTGAGACAGCTCGTAATACCTCGCGCCTTGTTGGAACATTTTATGATATTTGGCCTTGACCTATTGTTAGTACGCTTGGACTGACGGGTCACGAACAATTGGTATTTCCACATGGCCTTGCATCTGTCCACGTTAGTCGTTGCTTTACCGTGTTCAGTCCTTTCATTAAAATGTTATATTGTGAGCCAGTGTAATTCAATCTACGTGTACAGTTGAAATGAATATCTCGCTGTCATTACGGCGTACGTTTCTTACTGATCCCGCACTGCGTAATTCCCTCGTAATACACAAGCATTGTGTTTCATAAGTCCGCACTCGTTCCAGTTTTGAAATGTCTGTCTAATTTCGCCACTACGGCTATTAACTCGTCTGTCTCACGCCCAAGATACGCCGCGTTGTCCAACTGTGTATCCCTTAGATCATAAATCCAATAGATGGCTGATGACGTCACGTTGTTGAAACCAACATCTTGATCAGCTGACTAAAGGGAACTGCGGGTAGTTTGGAGCACTGAAATACTACACGTGATGATAGAATTGGGCTGTTTAAAGTGAGTTCTATTCATTACTAAGCCAGAATGGTGTATTACTGTGTCGCGTATGGATGTAAGGAGACGTTTAAAAAAGGAACGGGCATTTCTTTCCATTCATTGCTAAATAACCCTAAAATTCTTGACTTAATTACTTGCATTTCATCAGCCTACGTTTCCTCTTAACTCCGAAACATGAAAGAAAAATAATTAAACATGGAAATGCTGGCATTTATTAGAAATTATTATAATTTACCCTATCCCTTACTCCACTGAACAGGCCTGTATTTATGCTCGAAGGTATCAAGTATTTACATGTCCATAGGCTAGACGTTTTTCTTGATGTTTTGTTGAGACTGCTAGTAAATGCATCACTGAACATAAAAATGCTTTATGTCCCTATGCTGGATTAAATGTAGTGTGGACTACACAATGCAGTCGTCAATCATATTCAGTGTCAAATTGCAGGTTATGCTACAGATGTGATGGTGCAGTCTTCGATAATAAATATTAAACGTAAGTTATGGACAGTGCGTTTGGTTGAGGACATTTTGAGATTCTTCTAGGATAGGCTACATTGCATCCCTAAATTAGTCAATTCTTCGCAGAATTTCAAAATTCTGGGTTATTTTTGCGAAGGTTCTATGATTCACGGAAAATGGAATTTAAAAAGAAACAGTTCATTGATTAAAATATTTTCCTATGTAGCAAATGTAATGCATAGTTGTTAAAACGCTTACTAAATAGATAGACTTCCTTATTTCCATTTTCCCATACTGAAATGGAAGGGTAACGCTGAATGAGATAAAATTTTCTTACGTACCGGTACTAAAATTAGCCAAAATACATTTTATAATGATGAAAAATAAATTGGGAATGATGTATTAAGTTAATAGATTGAACTTGTTTGGAGCTTTCGGGCGTACACTCAAAAATGACTAGCTAGACAAACACAATTCTGTTCAACAATCGGTAGGCCTAATTCAGAGTTGGATTTGTTGTTAAGTATTTACAAGAGGGGATCCTGGATGTATGAGTATTACGGAACACGACAGCCACTTTTAACACCACATAATATGTTACATTCTTAAGATTTGCAACCTTCCGGTACGTAAAGAAACATGCGATGTTTTTCCCAATGCCGTATAAATTACGAAAATGGGTGTTAAACCCTCATTAAAAATCATTTCCCCACCTACTCCTTTCACCTTCCATTACGAGGTCCTCTGTTTACCCTTTAATCAGCTGATAGAGATGTTGGTTTCACGTCACAGTACAGACGCAGTGTGGCAATGCGCACTCTATTGTATTTATGCTCGAAGGTGTATCCGAAGTGTCACTGTTCCCCACCGATATACAGTAAGACTTGGTCTCTTCTCTTTAATGACTTTGCCGTTAGACCTACGCCTCACTTTCGCGGTGTCAGAGCGCTCTACAGCGTTGTAGTCACACTAAATAGTCAACTCAAATACTATTTTCTTGACATTCTGAAGTAGTACATTTCATCTTTCTCCCAATTTCTTTAATAAATTCTTCTATCTATCCATCCCTTTTATTCTATAATCAAAAATTTCATTATGGCCTTATTTAGCGTAATCATATTTCTTAAGCATGAGACTTCACAGTTGTGACGTCTTCTCTGCTGCTATTTGTCATCAATACAACGTTGAATTAGGGGATGCATTCTGATGACTTGACGCATGTCATATCGGTGACAATACGGAAAAACAAAAATTCAGAATTCAAGAAACAACAAAGTCTTTGAGTCAATGATTAGTTGAAAATTTAGATTACGTGGATGACGAGATCAGCAGCCACCACGTTATCGGCTAATCTAAGTTCGAGTGTCATCTGCAAGCGAAGGTTTCGTCGTAGATAAGCAAGATTCACACACTCTGTTAAAATGTGGGCCACAGTGAAAACGGCTCCACAGGTACAATCCCGTCTCATTAGATACGAGTGGGTGGATTCCCTCAGTGACGGGAAAGAGCTCCGCCACTAGGCATTGGGTCTGCTACACACTAGTAAACTCGGAATAGAGACCAATCTTTGTGATGTACATTATAGACAAAGGCCCAGGGTTGACTACGTTAATTCGTCACAGTTACCGTTACTTACCAAAAACAATAACGAAATTATCGTTACAATTACTTTGAGTAAAAAATTTACCG
Source organism: Meconema thalassinum (assembly GCA_946902985.2). Classification (NCBI taxonomy): domain Eukaryota; kingdom Metazoa; phylum Arthropoda; class Insecta; order Orthoptera; family Tettigoniidae; genus Meconema; species Meconema thalassinum. Next base: position 743,890,018 of record OX336388.2, read on the forward strand.
CGTTACAGCCCCAATTTTCAATATTACACATTACTTTCCCGTTATATTTGACCCAGGCAACAACTCTCGCGTGCGTATTGTGCACAATTGGACACGGCTGACTGGCATCGAACCGGAGTCTGTCCATGATTTTTCTAAGAATCGAACCATTGATCTCTGAGGGGGAACAGCCACAGTGAACCCGAGGAACAATGAGATAATGACAATATATAAGAGTAATAGCTTAATTCCACGTCCAGAACGGGAATTTTAGGCAATAAAAGTTGGAATGGTGGATAAAATGCAAAGCAGCATACGTACATGTTAGCGAGAGCTACAAAGAAAGAACCAACTTGACATTTTGACAAAGTGAAGTTGAAAGTGGGCGGTGCAGACGTGACGCCAGTGCACTATTTCTTGGCGACACTGGAGTGAGAAGGCCGTGATTAACGACGAAGAAAATCCCCGCTGGACAAGGCAGAACAGTAGAGAGGGGAGAGTCATCAAGACAAATGAATTAATTAATTACTGCCAAATGAAGCATTCTAATGGAATGAGACTTACACCCAGAGACTTCTATTCGAAGAGAGGTAATTTAGGAGAATTTGCGCACCTAAATTAAAGCCGGTATGTGTTTATGAGTATATTCACACACGTACTGCGGAGGGGCATCGGTAAGTCTCGTAGCAAGAGGGGATTCCCTCGAGGTAGCGTCACCAAGCCATGGATGAAAGCAATTACTTTTAATTAATTGAACGAAGGAATTGCCAGCACGCAAGTGAATCTGGAACCTCCATGAATAGACGAGCAAGAATCACGCTTCTCCTTGTCAGAAAACGCGTTATTTAAGAAGAGAGCCACTCCTGAAATTCAAGAGGACTACTTTTCGTCAGAAACCTTTATATGGGAGATGAAGGAGAAGAGAGTCAGTTCGTCTTGACTCAACTTGTGGACATGCTGCCTAACCACGCGGGAAAAGTGCACGAAATATATAAGTAGTTACGTTCAGTATCTTTGTGAGGAACAATGAAAGGCGCATTATGCAGCATAATACAAGTAATTCTGCATTAATATTATAACCAGTCCACAGCAGACGTATAAGCAGGCAGTATACGCGACTAATAATCAGTGCAGCGTAGAGATACTGCAGTATGATTTTTATAGACAATGAACTTATCCACAGGTAGGGTTACGATATTTAAAGTATCACATATAATTGTAACGAATACTACAGATTACGGGAACCTGGAAGGCATCACAAGTATTTGTGATTTATAATTGAGCAACATTGCAAGATAGAAGATAGAAGTTGTAGGAGACGGGAGATGAGCACACATACGCGAGATAGACTTTCGGAGGAGACAGGCGGTTGTCAGAATTTGGCTGCGTCGCATTTCTGAAGTCAGGCAATAGTGGAAAGCCAAGCAAGGCTCCGTGTGTAAATTGTTTGTAAAGTTATTTTAAAAGTGATCATTAAAAGTGTTTATATTTGTGTGTTAAAATAATGTATGGTGTTTCAAAGTGTAAAATGCCGGTATTGCAAGATATAATTACCATGTGCAAACCATATTCAATGTTTCGTATGAAAAGTGTCAGGATGGCTTAGAAGTAAGCAAAATGGTGGGCGAGTTGCTGTCGTGTTGGACAAACCCAGCAAAAATGAAAGTGAGTACCATCCAAATATGTTAATATGATTTAATAGCTCACCATACAACATGTCATTTTCTCAAATATTAAGAATTAGCAGTCATTTGTTTACGAGCTCACATCCCTCGTATTTTTTATAAATATATGGCTTTGAGGATGATAAACTTACGACCATTTAGGCGTAAGACGTTGCTGAAAGTAACGGTAACGTTAAATAATAATAACAATAATAATAATCTGAGGGCAAGAGCTAGAAAATTGGATTTGGCTTATAGGTTAACCCAGAACAGATACAACAAACGAGCAACATCCTACAAGGCAAAACTCAGACACTATAGCACAGTAGTAAATCCAGAGGGTCTGTAAGCCTCGGAGTGCTTGACACTGAATAAAAAAAGGGGATCTTCAGGAACTGGAAAAAAGGAGAGGACAATTTTGCGGAAAATTTTAGGACCACAGAAAACCGCTGACGGGACTTGGAAGAACAGAACGAATGATGACCTCTATAAACATACTGAAAAAATTACTGTCACAATGCGGAAGCGATGGTTGAAATTCTACGGACATTTGGTGAGAATGGACGAGAACCGATGGACTAAGAGGATATTCAAGTATATTACAGAGCTGAAGGATACAACTAAGTGGGTAGAAGAGGTTAAACGAGACGCCAAGGAAAGTGGACTCACAGTGGATGTGATCCACAACAGAAAGAGTTTAGAAACCGAATTGACATCAAGATGTTCGAGGAGAAAACACCTAAAATTAGAGCCAAACTGGTAATATCCGAGGAGGAGCGAAAGATCAGAAGTGAACGAATGAAGAGGTTTTGGGAAGAGAAGAGGAGATTAACCAGAAAGCCTTAGGTTCCATGCGGTCCACAGGCATCCAAATTCGGAAGAAAAGAAAAATCTGAGGTCGGTGTCAATAATAAATATATAAATCGGCATATTGATGCCTATAGAACGTGCAAATTGTGTAATATCCATTGAAAGAGTACTGTGTTATTGTGAAAAGTGAGGAAGAGAGATATAATAGCGAGATAAAGAGAGTTTTTCAGTGTCATTGAAATGTTAGATAAATGTTAAATAATGTTAAATGCTACATGGTTGTACTTGAGAGCCATTAAGGTAGTTAATGTAAGTGCCAGTAAATTAATACTTGGTTTGTAAGTAAATGTATGGAGGACATGAGTGCTTTATGAATTGAGTAATATGAAAGAAATGTTGTTTTAGCCGCTACCAGCGAGCATGTAACGTAGAATCAAAAGATTTGCGTCAATAATTGCAGGGACCATCCAGAATAGTTCGCGCGTTGATGAATCTAGTAGGCCAATCTTCGAATCTACGATGTGGTATCGCCTCAGAGCATACATGTGTATTCGCAACAGAGTTGGGGGCAGAGGCTGTCTGTATCCCACTGTTAGCAGAGTCTTCGCTGCCAGGGAAAACAATTAGACACCCTAAGTACGCCAGTATAGTAATTGATCTACCCATAGAGGTAAGACAAAATTCTTCGAGTAGGAAACAGTTGATTTCCTCTATATATATTCGTGCCCGTACAGCGAGATAACAGTTTGAAACTCGGCTAGTACGCGTACAGAGCCACTGATTACGTCCATAGAACGGCGAGACTATTTGTGATCCATCCCTGGCTGTGAATACTAATTAGGAGCCGAAATTAGCCCATTAAATACCCTAAGTATAGGTGTTAAATACTTAGATCGACTCAATTCGTAATGACACAATCCAATCAGGTACCTCTGGGAGAGCTGCACCACTGGGTGAGCACATGGCCAAGTTTATTTACTTGCAGAAAGTCGGTCAGGAAGGCATATGGAGGCCACAGACCGGGTAGCCATTTGAGGAGGGCGGTCCGTGACGAATCTTTTGTTCACACCGAGGAGAGTCAATTGACCGGATCCCTTTTTCTTTTCTTTTAAGGTTGTACTGGCACACTGAAGAATCTCGTTATCTATGAAAGTAATTGAAATATGATTGATATTATGGTATCAAATGAATTATATGCACTGTATCCATGTGTATAGAATGGTGGATCGAAGTAATCGGATAAGATTTGGCCAAGTTGTTGTCTGAGGACAACTTAACTGCACCAAATAAATAAATGCATTTTATAATGAGTAATTACCCAGTTTATGCTAATTTATTCAGACGGGTAGCGTAATTTAACGATATGACACATATTTAATGATAATATGACATGACCAGACCCAGAAGATTGTTGTATGGTGAAACTAAAAATTCAATAACTATGTGTATTTTGGTGGGAAAGGTATATCACTTCAGCGTTTGAAATTTATGGGAAAGGAAAACGATGTGCGGGGAAAAGCAACACACGTTAAGCAAGACATAAGATAATGAAATCAATGTTGTTCAGGGTAAATGTTCCGTTTTAAAACGGATAAATATTGCATAATTGCACATCATGTTTATTTAATTGTAATTTGTGTTTGTTGTGTTGTGATATGCAAATTTATGTTAAATTGTGCCACGTGAAAGACACTATGAACACTCGTAAATGTCGAAGAGTATCAACGTTAGGATATCTAGGATAGATATGGGTGCGGTGGAGCACCAAACTTTATGAGAAGAGACTCGCATATAATTTTGATTTTTGTTGTGGGAAGTAATTGTAATATTTTTGTGTTTTGTGTTGTGTTTTGCCATGAGTTAATACCATTAAATTATATAGTTAGGAATTTGTTGTTTATTTCAAGAAGAGTAGTTACCTGACAGACTCAAAATCCTGAACATGTGATCGTATAGTGGGAGGAATGCCCCATGCCTCGAAAGACCGGGGACTAGCTGGGATACGAACACATGTTCCATATGATGACGCAAGGGTACAGTATAAACCATGCACCCGGGTTTATTGGCATGTGGACTCGACGCGACACAGTTCTGGCAGGGGATCTCGTCTTGTTTAACCCTTTTGATGCCAAACTATTATGGCGGCGGGACAGAGAGGCTAGAAGCTTCATCGATCAACTGGCGCCGAGGAATGTGCCCCCCTCCTCACAAGACCTTATGTGGCTCGGATTTCTGAAGGTGCTCTCTAACCTGGTCGGCTATGAGTGGGTATGTTAAAAATGGGGGCTTCGGTTGCGTAGCCGGTAGCATGCTGAACTGCTATGCCCAAGATCGCGGGTTCATGCCCGGACGAAATCGTCGGGTTTTTAAGAGCGTTAAAATATTTCAGTTTACCTATGTTCGGATGGGGAAGTAAAGCCGGCGGGCCCATGTCATAGATTTATGGAATGTAAACGTACTTACCACCACAATTGGTAGTTTGTAGCAAAATTTGAAGGTTATGTTTGGTTGGTTAGAAACACTTCCAACGTTCACCGCTAGGTGTCCGTGACAGTGGCATCTGTTAGCCAATTAAAATACCCAGCTATGACCATTGGCTGCAATTCATACATAATGTTAACAAATAGCTCCGTGACAAATACCCAGCCAATTTTCATATATTCTACTTATGTTAATTGCCTCTATCAATATACAAAATTTAAGTTTGATTGCTGTAATAGATTCGTAGATATTGAGAATATTTCGGATGTTCGCCATGTTGGATTTTTATACATAGGCTAGGCCTTAGAGTTATGTACTATTACATGACGATTATTGTGTAATGTTTTATTCACACTGCAATTGCATGATTAGGACACAAGAAATAAAAATGAGATTTTAAAATTTTGCTCAGCCGTCACCTTGTGGTTATGAAAGTAATTTAAATAAATTAGATGCCAGTGGATTAACATTTATATAAGCATATACCGTACCAAGTTTCACTGCGCTCGGGTGGTTAAATTGCGAGAAACGTCCATTTGAATATTTAAATTTCGCGTCGCCACCATTTTGGATTTGTGCTCACCATGTTATTGAACGTCCTATAGGTGAACGTATGTATATAGCCTCTATACACATACAACATTTCAGTTTGATTGCTGTCATAGATTAGTAGATAATTATTGAGAACCGTCTAAATATTTCGGATGGTCGCCATGTTGGATTTTAATATATGTAGACCATAGAGTTATGTACTATTAGATGAGGATTATTTTGTACGTTCATTATTCAAACGTTGATTTCGATCGCATAATTCACTGGAAATGAAAACTTGATTTTAGAATTTCGCACAGTCACCATCTTGAGGTTATATTAACAATTGAACTAACAGCTGTCGTCTGTGTGTACAGGAAGTCCATCCTCCTTTCCTTCCTGGCGGCGAAGAAGTCAATTACCTTCTCATTAAAATCGACTGATTTATGAGTCATCTCCTTCTCGATGGACAACATAGCGAGAGCAGACAGTCTATCTTCATGCATTGTACTCCTCAGGAATGTCTTAATCCGCTTTAAAGTGGAAAAACGGTCGAACATCAATTCCGCCCGATTTTCCTCAATTCCACCCGGTCCTCCAAGGGACCCAAAAATAAGTTCCTCAACTCCGCTCAGGCTTTGACAAGGGATCGGCGAAGGAGTTATCCCCAATGACGTAAACAAATGTCATAACCCTCCTGCTGGCATACCAAGGGCCGGGTCAACGTCAAACACCTTCTGCAGCGCATGAGCGAATTCTTGCATTCCACTCGACAACACAAGCTCTCAGGTGTTCTTATTTTTTGGGAATACCAAAAACAACCCCCACCCTGTTTAACAGTTGGTTAGTGGGTCAGTTGTTTAAAAGTATTGGAGGCAGTTACACCAACATCTTTTGTCCAACCTACGTCAGTCAAGTGCTTTGTGTTATTTATATAATTTAATTTTAACGAATTGCTGTTAAGTAGGCTACCTAGTAGAGTAGATTATATAGTGAAATTAATGGTATTATATTTTAAATTATAGTGTTTTTTTTTTCATTCTGTTGTTTTTAATGGAAAAATTAGTGGGTGAACGAGGACAGACTTTAGTTGTAAGAAATGGTTTTAAGTACTACCATGCTAAAAAAAACTCAAATCAACAGACGAAGATCGGTGGCGGTGTATAATGAAATCGTGCAAAGCAAGCATTTATACTTTGGAAGAAGGAAACCTCACTTCAAGAATGCGTAAGGATCATAACCACGACCCCGTTCCTGATCACAAGATAAATCGTCAGCGGATCACAGCTGCCGTCAAAAGGAAGGCAGTGGACAACCTTGAAGAAGGGCCAGCAAAGCTTATACATAGAGAAGTGAGCAACAACAAAATATCCCTGGATGCTTTGACGCGGTCTGATGTGAAGCTTATTGCAAACACGATTTTGCAGACAAGAATCCAAACCCTTCCTAAGTTGCCGAAATCATCGTCAGAGGTGAGTAGACTTTAATTGATCTTAGATAAAACCCTTTTTGCCCCATAATTTTCAAAAATGCTCCAATTGTTTTTCACATGATAAGATTATTCTGTTTTAATTATTAATATTGATATAATAGTTAATATTAAACAATATTATCTTGACATGGATGTTTTAATATGACTTCATTTTTATCAAAGTAGTTATTTTGCTAACTTTAAGTAGGCCTAATATGTCTATATGACTGTCCCATTAAGTTAGCATATAAAGTAAGCAATTTCAATATTTTGTACAAAAACAACAAAAAGAAAAGAAAAGTTTTTTTCAAGACACTGTGGAAAGCTAGCAGTTTTAGCCTGTCGATGAGAGTAAAATAAATTCACGGGACTGAAAATAAACAAAATCTTCGTCTAAAATCTTACTTGGGATAGAAATCGCTTGAAATATTTTGGATTAAATAAATTAAACTTGGCTAAAATCTATAGTGCAGCATATAATTTTATTTTCTATTAATGTCCTTTTTTCAGGTTATTTACTGGAGTTGCTTCAAACACTTCTATAAAAAAGAATACAAATATTCCAATAAAAACGTTCGAGCAATTTCCTAAAACTTGTGTTTTAAATAACATTTCATACTTCAAAATTTAAAAGATTTTAATTTTTATATAGTAATAGTATTCATCTAAATTAAAATAAAAGAAGGTTTTATATTTAAGATACAAATTACTTTAAAAATGCCGTATTTTAGCCTTTAAAGGAGTTATATAATTTATTTAGTAAAAACATAACCATATCATGGCAGTAACTAACAAAACGAACATTTTTGCAAACTTTGATGAAAATCGGACTAAAAATGCGACCTGTAGAGAGTCTACACACATATATATATATATCATACGTTTTGTAGAAAAATAGTAAGTCGGGAGAGAGGGTCGCATTTGAAAATAGGTCTACTTTTTGGTCCCGAAATTCGCGTGTACGCAGTCGAAAGGAAAATTACAACCAAACAAACATGACCTCAAAGGAAAATACAAGTCAACTCCAAATAATTTGATAAACAGAATCTCTCTTGGTGAAGGAGGCAAAAACTATGATTTTATGTATTATTTAAATTCGTTTAATAACTTTCATTGCCTCCGGAAGTAACATATTATAATTAAGCTGTGTAATCAAAGAGTTTTTACCTCCGGAAGTAATTTCTAATGAAGTTAAGACGTTTAAATGTGCCCTGAGTTCCAAAAGCCGCCAAACAACAATAAACTGAGCTCACAAAAATTTTAATAAAGAACGTACCGGTACTATTTTTAAAATCCAAAATGTATGTAATTAAATGTGTGATAAACTTAATACCTGCAATAAATATGTTTGCTACTTACTAACTGGCATATTTTTATCACATTACCTCAATACATTTATATTCAATCAATTTTTTTAATGTCTTAGATATAAATTTTATAAAATATGATACATTAATTTTCTTGGTGAATTGACGCTAGATTTAATTAAAAATATATTTTCAGGCTGAAAAATTAGACAATAGTGTAAAAACATTATGTAATGCATAAAATATTGTATTTTAAGGTATTTGCAGCGCTTAGGCAGATGGAGATAAAGGAGGAAAGCTTTTTGATCCTAAATGACGAAGATAAAGGAATAGTCATATTTTCATATGACACCAATCTAAAGTATTTGTACAAAGCAAAAACGATGCTGATGGATGGCAATTTTGAATACTGCACAAAACACTTCACGCAGCTTTTCACCATGCACAGCTACGCTGATAACCTATACGTTCCGTTAGTCTATTGCCTCCTAAAAGGCAAGAAAAAAGCAAGCTATACAGAAGCTTTGAATGGCATTAAAAGTGCGTGTGCAGAAAAGGAGCTTCACTTCAAGCCAGAGTGCGCAGTGGTCGATTTTGAAGAAGCAATCCAAGGCAGTTTAAGAAGTGCCTTCCCAGGGATCAAACTTGTTGGATGTAGATTTCATCTTGCTCAAGCCTGGTAAGTGTCTCATTCTTGCAGTATATATTATTATTATTGATTAATGAGTAGGCTTTGATAACTCGTATACATACTCACACAAACACACAGGTGTTGTGATAGGCCTTGTTGACCGTTAATTTTATTAATGCATATAATAGTATTTGTTTAAAGTATACATTCTATTTTTCGACTTTGGTATGGAAATATATTAGTTGTATTTTATATTTGTAGTTAAACTTGAATTGACCGTAACTTTGTATTGTTTAAGTGAAAACTAAGTGTAATACACATTTAGCTACGTACATGTACTCTACTGTCAAATTTATTATCGGGAACACCCAGCCCTAGGAATTGACTGGACATAATTTGATTTGTATGTAGGTGTGCCTTTTAATTTGTGTGTTTTAGACTTATTTTTTCATTTTAACTAGTCTAAATTTCAGTCAATTCAACTATAAAATATGATAACTATATTTTATGTTTAAGGAAACCATTGTATAGTTATTTTTACCATCCTATATAGTTCAATCAATCATCCCGTATAGTTGAATTGACTATACTGAACCCTTGGAAAAGAAGCACTACACGAGACAGACATTCGGGGGTGATCGGTCCATACAAAGTACTAAGAGGAGAACGTGCTTCTTAAAAATTTCCAGGATTCATAAGGGAACTTAAAACTATAAATGAAATATGACAGGTTAAAACAAAACAATTTAATACGGACAAATAACATAACAGAAAATAATCCACCATCGTGTGATGCCATGAGTCAATGGCCCGCCACACGTGACGTGCAAGTGACCCATTAACCCACACTCGACCCCTGGACAGCGAACACCAAGTCAACAAGCCAGCTGGGAACTTGGAAAGCCCCGCTTGCGCCTGCTCACAACGTATCCCCAGCCCACGATAGCCGTAAAATATAATAACTGGTTCAACCACCAGCCCATGAAAAGCTACCTCCTAAATCAACTTAGACAGCTGTAAACGAGGGATACAAAACTATCACCTCAAAGAATATTACAGTTTAAACAAAAAATATCAAAAATACAAAAATTAGAAAAGAAACATGTTTATTCTGTTGTGCGCGCGTTCGGACAAAGAAAGATTTGAGTACTTAACGAGAATTCACTTCCAATCGACCATACGATTAAGTCGTGAACCCCGTACTGCGAGTTGGAAAATCATGATAATTATGGGAATACACACTAAATGGCTAATACAAAATATAAATGCACTGACATAGTCTACCCTTACATAAAATCAATCATACACGAATTGTATATTTACACTTATTTGACTGCCGATCAGTCGGTCTTAAGTCATGCAAAACAAAACAGAGCACCCACGTGACAACAAGGATATCGGCACGCCGTCTGCGACCTTTAAACTGACACTTTACAATGTTTGGCAAAAACCCAAGCAACAACAACAAAATTAAAATGCCCCAGCGGGCTGAATACGAAAATTACAAGTAACACTTCGATTAATACGGACTGAAGTATTTAAATACGGGCATGGGCATCTATCCCAATTAACATCAAAAGCAAGCTATAATTTGCCAGGCAAGCAATCTACCAATTAGTTAAAGGAATGCACAGCGCGCACGCTGCTTCCTTATCAACATTCAGAGATCTGAGTACATAGATCTGTCAAGCTCAAATGTGCCATAGTGTGTTAGCAGAAACTCCAAGCCTCTGAAATCGCGTAAAATACATCATAAAACATCAAATTTTCTTGACCAACCACCCATGGGTGTCAAGATCCACATATCAACAATACGTCCCTCAGGTACGTTTACTGAAGCATGAGGAGCAACGGAAACTGGATCGCCATGTCCGAATCCTGCTACCTCTTCGAAGAATATCATATAGCACACACACATCTCCATACCTTACCAATTGACCTCATTTGTACCCCAGATCCCGAATATAAATTACCACACAAAAATCTAATATATAACTACAGAAAGGCGGACGGCCTTCTGTAACAACATAAAGTTGTTCCAAGCAAAACAATCTAAGCATTTGCCTGGGTAAAACACAACCAAAAAGACAGAAATTTCCCCCCCCCCCATTATCTAACATAAAATTTAAATGCAGTCCCATTTATCACCCTTATCTAAGGTTTCAGCCGTAAATAATCTCGCTAGTACCTTACATTCATGTGCGCAGCAACATGAGGGAAAGCACTCTATCAAACAAAGCAACGGGTTAAAACCCAAGAAAAACACACAAGAAAAATAATCTAATATTTACACAAAGTCACGTGATGCTATTTAACTTATTATGTCAGTGAGACGAATACCGACAGTAGTGGCTACGCTGGCTAAAGCTCAGCATTAGGTCATGGGGCCAAGCTCTCTGCTGACTCGGTAGACGCGTGGGTTCGAGCCCCACCGTCGGCCGTCCTTGAAATGGTTTTCCGTGGTTTCCCATTTTCAACACCAGGCGAATGCTGGGACGGTACCTTCTGACAGGCCACGGCCGCTTCCTTCCACATCCTTGCCCAGTTTCAATCACCATCATTCATTTCATCTCTCATTAACTCCTCATGAGGTTGGCGTCAGGAAGGGCATCCGGCCGTAAAAATCATCGCCACAAAGACTTCCATCGCATCTCATCCCCGACCCCATTGGAAAAACGGGAATAATAAGGGGTAGATATATATGCATGTCAGTGAAACGAATCTACATGTAATCACAGCAAAGAAAAATTGTTTACAAAAAACACAATTTCCCAATTAACTATACATGATCCATCCCCGTCAAAATTAAATAAATTTAATTAGGACTCATCACTTTCCATGCTGCCCGGTGCCGAGATAGCACCCGCTATCTTCCTTCTGCATAGCCTAGCCCATCATGCTAGGCATCAAATCTTGGGATACGACACTATCCACTCTTGAGGCCATGGTGACGATCATCTTGCTAAAGAAATAAAGTTATTGTTATTATTTTCAGGCTCCTAATTATACTGCATAATTGAGCTACTCGATTCACCCATAAGTTAATTGCAGTGTCGTAGACTTTCCCTACAATATGTGGACATATTCCACCTAATACACAAACACAATTATATGTCGCCCGTCACGCAACACAATAAAAAATTCAAAGTCTTTCGTGCCGCCCAAGCATCCGCAAAAGTTAGTCAATCAACGTGCCACGTCCTCAGACAGAGTGACACCCTACTCGCTCGAAGATATCTAAAATTGTGACCGCGTCTATTCACAGACCTCTATATTTATATGTTTCAATCAAATTTCACGTGGAAGGGGTAACTCGCTCCACAAAAAAAGTAATAATACTCGCACACTCTTCGGACACATCTCATTCAGCTTGTAAAAATCAGCACAAACAATTGACACTCGCGTGCAGAAAATCGCATCGTGGGAACACCTATTTATCAGAATTCGCGCGCAAAACTATCAGCGCGGTAAAATTTGGCGTCTTGCTCTCATTGGCTATATTTCAAATAATACGGTGACACCAGGGTGATGACCTTTCTCCCACTCTCATGTCTGGTCATAAACTCATTCTTCAGTTGGCCTATCATCTTCCTTCTCTAGCGTTTAATACCATGAAACATTTATACATCTTGTTTGAACAAGTCAACGGATACATCGTTTGCACCTACCTTTCTCTTTTTCTTGGAAGCGGCTGTATTTAACCTGGCGTTGCTTCACTAGCGACAACGGTAGCAATGCATTGTTCACCCAGACAGACTGATATTTCAAATATGACCAAACTTTTCTCAACTGGGCTGTATCTTAGCTGAAGAAATAAAATGATTTGAGGACTTGAATGTAGGCATACATTCAAGGGCTCAATACCGTATGGTTGATTTTACCACATACGGTATATAGTTACTTTTACCATCCCGTAGAGTTGAACTTACTATACTGTTTGGTTGGTTTTACCATACCATATAGTAGAATCTACCATACTTTACAGTTGAATCTACTATCCTGTATTCAACTATTCATTTTTAACTATAGGCTACAAATTTATCATCTAGGCTTACTATACTGTTTGGTTGGTTTTACCATACCATATAGTAGAACCTATCATCCTGTAAATATAGGCTACAAATATAGTTTATTTAACTATAAAATATAGTTATCACTTTTAACTATATTTTCGGGTTGAATAAACTACATTACGATTGATTATACGATATATATATTTTTTTTCAATGAATACAATTTTAATTATATGCTAAATAAAGTTTTGAAAATTAAACATTACAATAGTATAAAAATAACTAAATAATGTTAAAAATTTAATTGTGGGTTAAAATGATAACTGTATTCACACCAGAAATTACTTTTGAAATACAGAATTAGACTACAGGCCTAGTTCTGTGTCCCTCCCCGTTTTAGAGTCATTCAACTAGGTATGTTTTGTTACCCTGTATAAATATTTGTATATACGTTATAATTGTATATAATGTTAAATAATTATTATTTTATTTGTTATACAGGTGGAGGAAAATCCAGAAACTTGGATTGGCATCTGTATACAGAGACAAAAAATCCGAAGAGGGGAAGTGGCTTCGGTACTGCTTTGGCCTGATGTATTTGGACCCTAGCGAAGTTTCAGACGGTTTCTGTGACCTGTTTAGTATCCAGCCCACCAACCAGCGACTTAGTGAATTTTCGGATTACCTTCTGGAAACCTACATTGAAGAGGCTCCAGGTACGTTGTTCCCCCCACATCTGTGGGCGTCACCGTCTGCAGAGTTGTGAAGAACAACTAATGCCTGCGAGGCTTTTCACTCAAAATTCAAAGCACAAAGTACAACACCTCATCCAAATATATTTGTGTTTTTTTAAGTGCCTACATCAGATACAGACAGACACGTACATTCTACTTAACATCAGCGGGCGGGTGTCGAGCCAAGACAAGAATAGTCGTGTGAGAAAAGAATTCATTGAAAACAAGCTCATGCAGTTCGCCAACCAAACAATGAGTAGATTAGATCTTGTGAAGTGTGTTTTTCACAAAAAGTTAGGGAATGAAAAGAGTTTCATCTAATGTTTTTTGTATAGTTTGAAATGAAGTAAAGATTTATGTGATTTTAAGATGCTGATTTTTCTTATTTTATTAAATTTCCTGTCCATATTTTTATTTAACAACAGTGATTAATATCTAGCTCTTTGTATCATGTTTATATCTGATTTAACGATTGAGCGGACTTGGTGGTGGTGATTTTAAAATTAATCATAATATTCTTTTACATAAGTCTGCCAAGTTTTCTATTTTTTTCTACTCATGCGCTGCATAAGGTGTTTGACACGGCCCTTGGTATGCGAGCAGGAGGGTTATGACATTTGTTTACGTCATTGGGGAAAAGCCTGGGCGGAGTTGAGGAACTCATTTTTGGGTCCCTTGGAGGACCGGGTGGAATTGAGGTAACCCTGGCTACCTGACTGGAATTCCCGGGTGGAATTGGTGCCCACCCGGAAAAACATATTTCTGCTTCAGAAGTAGTCATGGGGACAGTAATAATTAATTTCAAAATTTCATCACTTCTCCAAAAGGTTCCTCGAGATTGTTCTCTATCAAAAAACAAGGAAGTCAGTTGCATCTTTCATTTTTTTAATCACTTCTTGAATAAATCATCTGTAGTTCGGTTTTCAGTTTATTTTTATCAATAAGAGGATAGGAGTCTATAAGATACGTAAGATTCTCTTCTGGAAAATTATTTTGGAAGGATGGGAAGAATTGGTGGTCAAAGAAGGTGAAGGCCAGTAAGTGGTTGGAGAAGTTGAATCTCTCTGTGCTGTGATTTATAATCACGTCACACACCTCCTTCGCCGCAATGTTCCTCGAGTAATAACTATCTTCGCATCTTCTTTTCCCTCTGTTGTCTTCTACATTTTCCTCCACATCGATGATGTCAACATTGTCCCTTACTTTCAAAATTGTAGTTTCGAAGTAGCTTACTGCACTTCGCACTGATACAGGGTTAGCATAACGCTTTTGTAGTTGGTTGTATAGAATGTCCAAGTGAGGCATAACACTGTAAAAGAACTTTAACCAAAAAGTAAACGTTGGCTGTTGTATTTTCAGACGCAGTCCATGTGCTTGGTTCATAGTAGCTATTTGTCTGCTCGTGTCTTCGATTTTCTCCAAACATTCCAGTATTGCATCCCTATGATCATGCAATGTAAGAACACATCTTGATTTGAAGTTCCATCTCGTTGCTGAGCCCTGTGGAACTCTTCTGCCCACAACCTCATCAAGAAAGCCCACTCTCTGAGGCGAATGAGAAAAAAAATGCTGGAATCTCTCCAATGGTGGCAAAGGACAATCGCACTTCTTTGTTGTGGATAGCAGCCTGAGCCAGAATTAAATTCAATTGATGGGCGTAACAATGGACAAAGTAAGCAAATGGGTAGTCTTGTCTTACAATTGTTTGTACTCCGGAGTGCCGGCCACTCATAACATTGGCACCATCGTAACTTTGGGAGACTACTTTTTCTTTGTGCTCTCCAACTACGTGAGTGAGGACCCCTTTTATACAATCGGCTAATGAGCAGGCGTCGTTTCCTGCTGGGTTTAAGAAAGTCCAGAACCTTTCAACAGGCTTCTCATTAGCTATTACCTATCGAAGTACAATGACTAACTGACACTTTGAAGACACATCAGATGTTTCATCTGCTATCAGGGAGACGAAGTCTGCAGTAGCTACTTCAGCTAAAATATTCTCGCGACACACATGCAACATACATTCCAGAATGTCATTTTGAATGTCCTTCGACGTACCCTTGAAGATTGTAGCACTGTTGAAATGAAACTAGCGACGGTATCCAATGCCGAAATAAAATTAATGAGTCCTCTGAATACGCCTGGATGGTTTGAATCTGGTGTTTCGTCATGACCTCTCAAAGCAAGTTCAAATTCACCACAGAATTTCACGCAGTCAATGATCTTCGAGAGCACGTACCTATTACTTCTGACACTAACATTATGCCTTCTGAAAGCGCTACTTAGCTGATGCCTAATATCTGTTTTTCCCAGAACTGAAAGATATAAACATGCATTCTTATGTGTAATAGATGCTTCGTGCTTATTGATCTTTTGTGTTAAATGGCTGAGATCTGATACCCCTGTTTTTGTCCAATTCGTGTCCTTACCCTTAGCAAAAAGCAAGCACGGGAAACAGAAAAGCCTATTAATGGTATCGCAACCTCATAGCAAGTATTCCTCTCGTAAAACTGTGGCTTATATGTTCTAAAAACATCCTTATCTTTACTAGTTTGCTTCTGAACAATGTTCAGGGAGGGAAGATGCCTGCCAAGCTGCTTTATTTTGCACTTTTCTTCTATACTAAG
This sequence comes from Meconema thalassinum, assembly GCA_946902985.2. Classification (NCBI taxonomy): domain Eukaryota; kingdom Metazoa; phylum Arthropoda; class Insecta; order Orthoptera; family Tettigoniidae; genus Meconema; species Meconema thalassinum. The sequence goes on from OX336388.2 coordinate 743,906,263, forward strand.
TGCTGGAAAGGTATTCTATAGAAGAAAGCGAACGGTATTCATTTTCACACAGATGAATACACGACACAAGCATCAAGACACCGCCACACACCGTGATAACGAACGTCAGATACAATAGAGCACTTCGATTAACACAGACTTGAGTAGATATTCGCTAAGGTTCTGTTCCGGAGGTGGTTGAACTGACGAGTCAGAAATAAACACTGCTTCAAGAACGTGTTAGGCAGACTGTTATTTATGTTCTTATCTTGACGTATTTTGCCTTTATGATCACTTCTAAATAATTAAACGTTTACATTAATTACATAAACATAGGCTACGTACGCCTATTGATGTTATAGAAATCGTAGTTACCAAAATATTCTGGTTCATTGCGGTTAATTATATCTAAAACGCTTATATTATTATATCTGACGCTCTAAGGCAAGTAAATCAATTGGTGCTACTCCCACTACCGCTAGAACAGCAGGCTCTGAAACAGTGCGATATGCACATGAAATCCTCAGTGCTCCTCTTCGTTGTACTGCTGCTATTCTTTTGCGATACTTCCACCCATGCGCCTAACTGCGATTGCAGTGATCCCGGGCCAACGTATTAGAACGGAACTTACTTTCTGGACGAACCTAATATCTGTCACGTACTATTTTTAGCCTATTTTTATTCATGAAAAAAAAAAAAGGCTTATGAGATCACCTTTCGTCCGTGTGTGTGTACTGTAGGTGTGTAAGTGTGTGTGTTTCCCCCTAATAGAATCTGAACGGCAAAAGCGATTTCAATGAAACTCAGTAAATGCATACTACTAACTCGTCCAACCTCGACCGTGCCTTTCAAATTTTATTACGTCCCACCAATCCAACATGGCGGCTGTGCGAAATATTTCACTGGCATTCTATATTTCCGAAATTATTACCGATGTCACCCTGGCATCCTGTACGGTGATAAAGGGTACTACTAGAAGTTAACCTAAGTCACTTCCAAAAGACTGTTAAGTACAGAACGAACATGGCGGCCAAGCGAATTTGAAACATTTAAATAGACTTTTCTCGCGATTAAACCAACCGACCGCAGTGAAGCATGGTACAACAAATCTATACTAATATAATAAAACTGAAGAGTTTGTGTGTTTGTGTGTTTATGTGTTTAAACGCGCTAATCTCTGAAACTACCAGTCCGATGCGAAAAAATCTTATTTTATATCATAGCCTGATTCAAGAGGAATAGTTTAGGCTATGTAGCATTAGGCTATACCTCTCAGGTGACCTTCAATACTGATTTTTGTTCAGTAAGTCGGTAGAACAAGTGCTCCCGAACAGCTCTATCCGCATGCGCTGGCGTTATGGGTAGTGATACGTACACCGTTTCACCTATCTGAACCAAAATTTGTATACTTACCCTTTGGAACCCTGATGGTAACACTGTCTACGTGAAATTATGACAGACCAGTCCATTCCCTGCATTTAGGCCCTTTGGTTCAAATCTACATCTTTTCCCCGATCTGAACCAAAATGTGTATACTTACCCTTTGGAACCCTGCGAGTAACACTGTTTACATGAAATTTCGGACAGACCACTCCATTCCTAGCATTTAGGCCCTTTGGCACTAATCTACACCGTTTCATCGATCAGAACCAAAATTTGTATACTTACCCTTTAGAAACCTGCGAGTAACACTGCCTACATGAAATTTTTATATTTGGCATTAGATCATATTTAGATTTAGTTTTTATATTATCTTTTTACTACTATGCATTTTGATCTGTGTGAACTTCTTAGTTTTAAGAATTACTTTAAGATATTAATACTTAATGCAGACATATCAGGAAATGTATCTTACTGTATAGGTGCACTATTATTGGGGCGCACACTGAGCCCTGTTGTGTACCATCAACAAATAAATAAATAAATAAATAAATAAATAAATAAATAAATGAAATTTATGACAGACCAGTCCATTCCTGCATTGAGGCCCTTTGGCACAAATCTACACCCTTTCACCAATCTGAACCAAAAGTTGTATACTTACCCTTTGGAACGCTACGAGTAACACTGTTTACATTAATTTTCGGACAGACCACTCCATTCCCTGCATTTAGGCCTTTGTCACACATCTTTACCGTTTCACCGATCTGAACGGCAATTTGTATACTTACCCTTTGGAACCCTGCGAGTAACACTGACTGCATGAAATTTTGGACAGACCCCTCCATTCCTTGCATTTAGGCCCTTTGGCACACATCTATACCGTTTCACCGATCTGAACGGCAATTTGTATACTTACCATTTGGAACCCTGCGAGTAACTCTGACTGCATGAAATTTTGGACAGACCCCTCCATTCCCTGCATTTAGGCCCTTCATCACAAACTACACCGTTTTTCTTAATTGCACCAAATTTTACATACACTTTGAAACCCTGCTGGTAACACTGCTCACTTGATATTTTGGACAACGCTCCCCATTCCCTACATTTAGAATAACAGACAAAATGAATTTGAAAACCACGTATTAAGGCCCTAGAACCATTCATGTCCGTAGTAGTGTAACTGTAAGAGTATTTTAATAAGTCTGTTGTTGACGGGCAGTTCGGGCTGCATCACGTCACCCCTACCAGTGTTCTGATGCAGAATTGCGAAAATAGTTGCATCTCGCGCTGTTTATAAATTGCAGTCACGGGGGGAAATTAGTGCAAAAAGATTCCTTAGGCCCCTTTAAACAGTTATCATCAAGAAAATATTATGCCTCTGTATAAGTGCAATGGTGTTGGTGCAGTACATTGAGGTTATCAGCTGCAATAAGCGTTGGTGCTTTCAAATTTACCTTCATTTATTCTGAACTTACCGTTAAGCGCTTTGTGGTGATAAATCATATTATTGCTACCGCAGTAGCTCGGGACAGCCGAAGTTTGCCAAAGAGTTCTGATTATTTTCCTATGGCGATATGCGACAAAAGACGACGCTATTGGTCTCTACATTTCTAACAGCCAATGAAATATAGGCCCTAGGCAGTGTCTTTTGTTTCACTTACTGTTCTTTCTATTTTTTTTTTTTTTTGTAAATTTGTTTGTAAATTACACGTGTCAGTGCTGCAGTTAGTAAATAGCATTTCCCTATTCATAATTATCATTGCGGGAAATTGACCTGAATGTTACGTCCATTATACTGTACTACTTATCACCCCCACTACAACCACCACCATCACCACCACAAAAAATATATATTTTTAATATTGGTTTCAGTTAGTTAAGTATCATTGTAATGGGTTTTTACTTAGCTCCACGTTGAGTGTACAAATGTAATGGTTTCCATGGGCCTCACTGTCGCATGACAAATGTAATGTTTTCTACTAGCCCTGCCTTGCACTTAGAAATATTTACTCTGACTAAGATATGTTGTTTTAATGGGCGCCAAGACCTCAACGCTATGTTGAAATCTAAATTTATATTTAGCAACACCTAGCTCTGGTAGAACACCTTCAAGAATCTTTATACTCAGATCGTGGTATGATTTGATCATTAACCCAACTAACAATTGTATCAGGAGAAGGATTTGGTCTATATCTAATGCTACCTTCTGAAAGCAAAGATTGCATGGTTAAAAGAAATGAATTTATTATATAAAACACGTATAGCAAAATTAATAATAATAATAATATATTTTAAATGTAAATAGGAGCGTTGCGATTTGAATATTACTGCTAGAAAATTACGTGAAAACGGAGTCGGATGAACTACTGATTTTACTCTTATTCCCAAGCTATGAAGTTACTGAAATACTGAATATGAAACAAAGAGACGAGAGATTACGTAGTTCTGAGTCATTCGCGCTTACCACTGGAAATTGCCGTAGCATTTCCCTCGTGCTGGATGTTGAAGAGAGCTTCCCACAGCCTCCTGGACGTCATCATCTTCTTCGATAGTTGATGAGATACTTGTAGATATGATAACTTATGGTCCGGTTACATCGGAGCCAACCACACGTGCAACCACACTGGTTAAGTTTTACAAAGATAGTCGCCCTGCCTCCACGGCGCGCAAACCATATATGCACTCGTCGCATCCCCTCTCTGGACCCCGTCTTCTTCTCGCCCGCTCTCCTCTGATTGGCTGAGCCAGCACGCGCTACCCCCCTCCTCAGGGTCATTACACTCGGCGCGAGGATGATGTCGATTACCGTTCCAGACTATTTCGACTTTTCTTGAAGCAGCAACCCAGGCTTGCGTCATGCTTCTTGACAAGAATAAGCCTGTAGCCGAATTCCCCGTGACTCATCTCTCTCATAATACCCTAACTGACAAAACTCCGTAAAATTCCGTAATCATATAATTTTCTACGATAATGTTGTTCGTAATAATTCGCTTGATAGTGTTTTCTATAACATCGGAAACCTATCTGATTACTTCTTTTTTTTATAAAAAATGCTCCAAAAATACCTTAATAATAATAATAAGTTTATAATAATAATAAATTAACATGAAAACTTCTCTTGGCTGAACAATTTGCCGCGTAAATAAATATAGAATGGCTTCCTACTGACTTATGTCAGTGGCATAAAATCCCCTCGAAAAACACGTTACATATTCGCCTCGGATCATCGGATGATTTACCGTGACGACGGTCCATTATCCGATTATCCCAGACACGTTAATAATCCCCATCCAAAATACATATTACATAAATGAAATCACCCTAAATTACATATATATACACTCATAACTTTTCTTTACGCACTTAGCGTCAAAGTTTGTTGTCACTATGGATTGCACTTTGCAACCAGTCCAATGTTTTTCATATAGAATAATGTTCCACGGATATTTCCGCCTCTCAAATTTCTCTATGTTGGAAAAATAGACATAAATAATGTGTGAGCACTATGTATATAAGATGTCACATCACACGCATCAAAGGTGTTCTGATATATTTATCACCACAGAACTTCCTAATTTCACTGGAGGTCCCTTCCTTATGGTGAAATTTAATCTCACCGATCTCACTGAGCACACGATCACACTATTGTGGCAGCGCATCGTGACCATAATACTTAATCTCTCTTTATAATAGACGAAATTAATATTGACTTCTGAAAAAAAAAAAAAAAAAAAAACAGTAAATGCGCATTACATATAACACCAAATATTTCTGTGCCGTAATCGCCCTGTCTTCTTAAGTTCCCGTAGACCATATTCTACTTAATACTAGTTCTCAACACAGACCAGTTCTCCTCACACAAATAATACCATTGTACAAATTACCTTAAATTACACACTTATAATTCTTGCATGGCGAGGCCGTAAACAGAAATCACGTGTGCTGTTATGTATGAGTTTCATGAAGGAATGTCTCGCCTTCTGATGGCCCATCTTTTGTCTCGTGGACGCCTTAAGCAAAAATACCCTGTTCAAGCACTCACCCATCTCTAGGAGACAAATGGGAATTCACCAGCGCTACCAAATTCTGGCCTTGGTGTATCGAGACATTTTAGTGCTCAAGAGCATCCGACAATCCCGTCATATTTCCCTGTACCTTAAAAACACTCAATTTACTTACATACCACCCCCCAGTGTGACTTCTGATACGCCTGCCTGGAAGACCAGATCTCCCACGCACCAAATACCACACTTACTCATTTGATAGGCTGGCTCGCCAGCTAAACACACTTACTTTATGACACATACTTTCGTAGACTATGTATATTATACGTCCCGTATAATCTGTTTCCCTTACTATCCTCCAGCACATATGCTGTTTTGCCAATACGTTAGGAGACTATAAATGGTTTTGTGTCACCTGCTTCCAACCTAGCAAGTGGCTCCTTTAAATGAACGTCATCACTTTGCTCTACCTACCTATTTCTCAGTGTCTGTAACGATGCCCTGTTGCTACTGTCCACACATGCACATATTAAAATACCGTCCTCTGCTTTAACCACAGGATAATCCCTACATAAATTAGTGTCCCTCGATAGCATGTCTGCAAGAATGTTATCTTTACCTTTAATATATTTTACTGTGAATTCGTATTCCTGCAGAGCAAGAATCTACCTACTAACTCTGTTAGAACTGAGTTTACAAGTCCTCATATACACTAATGCATGGTGATCTGTATGGATCTCAAATTTCCCCCCTACTAAATACATTCTAAATTTCCCTAAACTGAAAACAATACCTAAAAGCTCTAACTCAGTAATCGTGTATCTTTTCTCTGCTGCTGTTAGTCCTCGCGAGGCTAAAGATACAATGCACAGATTACCCTCATCATCTTTCTGACATAACACTCCAGCAATGCCTATATGTGAAGCATCAGTCATAACCACATATTCCTTATCTCTCAAAGGATATTTCTGCACTACAGCTTTCTCAAAACCTTCCTTCAGCGCTCTAAAAGCCTGATCATGCTTGGACTCCCATCTCCACCGAGTCCCACTTTTAAGCAATTCCCTGAATGGTTCTACCAACCCTGAGTATTTAAGAACGAACCTCCTGAAAAAGTTGCAAATTCCCAGGTATGTTTTTAACTGTTTAATATTCTGTGGCACCTCTGCGTTAAGTATCTTATTAACCCTACTTTCTTCTGGTGTTACACCTCTACTCGACACTCTATGACCTAAAAATGTCACTTCTGACTGACAGAATGACGACTTAGTCAGCTTCAAAGTGATCCCTGCCTGATCTAACTTCTGAAAACCATATCTAAATGACGTAGATGCTCCTCAAAACTGCGTAAACTAATTACCATATCATCAATGTAAATGGTTACAAACTCTCCTGTGTCATCCCCTAATGCGATGTTTAAAGCCCTAATTAAGGCTGCTGAACTACTCTTTAACCCATAAGGTGTTCTACAAAATTGATAAAGGTTATATTTATGACTAAAAGCTGTAAATGGTCTATCCTCGTACATAAGTGGCACTTGCCAAAAACTGGAACTCAAATCTACACAAGTGAAATACTTCTTCCCCTCAAATGTTTGCATTAATTCCTCTATTGACATAGATTTCAGCTGATCTGAACTAATTCTACTGTTAACCAAACGAGCGTCTAAACAAATACGAACTGTGCCGTCGGCCTTGGGTACCATGATCAAAGAATTAACATATGGACTGTTAGAGTGCTCAATAATCCCATCTTCAAGCATCTGGTTAATTTGTGCCTTAACTGCACTCTGATAAGCTAAAGGTACAGGATATCTATGTCCGGTGAATACTGACCTATCAATAACGTTCAATGAATGTGTATAGCAATTGGCCATACCAATGCGATCCTCAAAAACTCTCCTATTACACAATAACACATCATAGAGCCGAACACATTGTTCCACCTCTATATTTCCCTGAAATGCAGCATCACGTAACGAGTCCTCTAAACTACCGTTCGTAATCACACTGCCCACAAAACATGGAGAACCCCGCTCTACGGCTGGCGATATCTCATTTAAAGTACAAATTACACCTACAACACTACTTCTCTGAATATGGTCATTGAACGCTACTTCTACCTCAGAATCTCCCCATTTGAATTTCAAACTCCCTACATCATAACATAAGTTAACAGACACTCTACTTAGCCACTCTGAACCCAAGATAACACTGAATACTAAATTTGGAATTACAAGACAAATCTGCTTCTCTATATGATTATTAATTTTAATGTCTACTAAAACTTGCTTAGAAATTACTTTAGACCTCTTCCCAACAGTTGTGATAACAAAAGTGCTTTTAATTGGCATCTCCTCAAAATTTACTCCAGTTCCTTTCATTTTATCATAAAATGCACTACTTATGCAACTCTTCATACAACCACTATCAATTAAAACATCTGTGTACGCCTCGGACACGTTAAATATAACTATGGGGCTCTTACTAACCACCTCCTGAATAATACCTTCATCATTTAGTTCACGTAATAATTCATTTCTTACATTTAGGTCATAGGGTTCCTGTATAAGTGTATGGACAGGGCATGTTACAGACTGAGATTCTGACCTTACATCGCAGCCTGGTTCGTGTTTAAAGCATTGCTACCGCTTGGTGTAGTACTACTCACTACTGAACTGGTCTGGTTGTTCTGGGTTGTGTTAACGGTATCTCTCTGTCCGTTATTACCATTGGGCTGATTCCCTCCTTGACCCCTGTTCTGGTTATAATTATTATTGTTGTTATACCTCCCTTGGTTACCCCTAAAATCATTATTTCGGCCTTGATTTCCCCTGAAATCATTATTTCTGCCTTGGTAGTTCGTACTATACCCATTTCCTCTGTATTGGTTCTGCTGAATATGATTATTATTATTTTGGTTCCACCTATTTTGGACGCTGGCCCCTTCGCCACTGTTCCCTTGAACTCCCTGATTCCCATTTCCATTAGGCCTGTTATTATTGCTACCCTGGTTCCTACCGAAATTCTCCTCGTAACCACCTCTTCCCAGAGCATCGAATGTACTTAATAAATTCACCACTTGTGAAATAGATTTAACATTTTGGATACAGGCAGCTTCTTTGATTCTATATGGAAAATGTCTTAGTAATAGCCTGACTACATCACTTTCCTCCTTCAAACCATCCAGATATTTGCACGTTAATACCTGTCCTAAAAAGTACTCGGTCATAGTGTAGTTTCCTCTCGGGTTATATTTCCCACACACAATTCCCTCACGATGCTGAGACTGAATTACCTCATTCCAAAATTTCTCACAAAATTTAACTTTAAAATCTGAAATATTCTCGAAATTGTCTCTGTAGACAGCAAACCAGTTTCTTGTCTCCCCTACAAACGCTTGCTCTAAAATTTCAACTACCTGGCACCACTCAATACTACCATCTTCCAACCTCTCCCCGAATTTATTTTCTATTGTATTCATGAACTCCATTGGACAACCCTGCCGATTACTAAATTTGCCTAGTTCTATTTCCTTGTGTGTGCTATTCACATAAACTGGCCTACTCTGACTATTTTCCTGCCTAATTCTAGCTTTCAACTTCTGTTCTAATTCAGCAATTTTCTCCTCAGCTTTTCTTTCAATATTAGTTACAGTTAACCTAATGATCCCTTCCGATGCTTCAACTTTACCACTTAATTTAGCTTGTTTCTCACTAATCTCATTAATGCTTTCCTTATTCCTCTCCCGTAAAGTATTAACTTCAGTGATTATTTCTGCATGTACTTTATCAATTCTTCCCCCCAGCTGTTCTTTAACCTCTTTAGTTGCTACCTGAATCTTATCAATTTCTCCCACCAATTGCTTTTTGACCTGCTGTGTTTCCAGTTGCACTAGTTCTTTTAAATTTTCAGCCTGTGTACTGATTCTAATTTCTAACACCTCCTGCACTTTTCCTAACTTTCTGTCTACATCTGCAATAATCTCTTTAGCCTTCCCTTCCATCACCCCTCTGATTTCACCTCTAATCTGCTCAAATTTCTAATCTAATTTATTGCTTACTTCCTTACTGCTCTGTTCCAATTTAGCGTTTAGAGCCTCTGTAATCTCTTTATTTTCCCTACTGTTTTGTTCAAGTTTAGCATTGTTTTGTTCAAGTTTAGCATTTAAAGTTTCAGTACTCTCTCTATTTTCCCTACTATTTTGTTCGAGTCTAGCGTTATTTTGTTCGAGTTTAGCATTTAAAGCGTCTGTGCTAATTTTATTTTGTTGCATAAACTGAAGAAGCAAACTTTCTAACCCTGCTTGACTGATTCGATTACCCCCCTCAGTATCGGGATTTACCTCCGACATCCCTGTACTGCTTTCATTTCCAAGACTAGCCATACTGCTCGTATCTTCACTATCCAACTGGTGACCACTACGCAACTTCATCTCTTCCTCAGCACTACCCATGCTGATACACACCGATAAATGAAAAAAAAACAACCAAAATACAGGCACAGAAATATATACCCTTCTCCTTCCACAAATGCTATTAGGTTTTCAGCCCCAAGTTGGTAGCGACAAATGTAATGGGTTTTTACTTAGCTCCACGTTGAGCGTACAAATGTAATGGTTTCCATGGGCCTCACTGTTGCATGACAAATGTAATGTTTTCTACTAACCCTGCCTTGCACGTTGAAATATTTACTCTAAGATATGTTGTTTTAATGGGCGCCAAGACCTCAACGCTATGTTGAAATCTAAATTTATATTTAGCAACACCTAGCTCTGGTAGAACACCTTCAAGAATCTTTATACTCAGATCGTGGTATGATTTGATCATTAACCCAACTAACAATTGTATCAAGAGAAGGAATTTGGTCTATATCTAATGCTACCTACTGAAAGCAAAGATTGCATGGTTAAAAGAAATGAATTTATTATATAAAACAAGTATAGTAAAATTAATAATAATAATAATATATCTTAAATGTAAATAGGAGCGTTGCGATTTGAATATTACTGCTAGAAAATTACGTGAAAACGGAGTCGGATGAACTACTGATTTTACTCTTATTCCCAAGCTATGAAGTTACTGAAATACTGAATATGAAACAAAGAGACGAGATATTACGTAGTTCTGAGTCATTCGCGCTTACCACTGGAAATTGCCGTAGCATTTCCCTCGTACTGGATGTTGAAGAGAGCTTCCCACAGCCTCCTGGACGTCGTCATCTTCTTCGATAGTTGATGAGATACTTGTAGATATGATAACTTATGGTCCGGTTACATCGGAGCCAACCACACGTGCAACCACACTGGTTAAGTTTTACAAAGATAGTCGCCCTGCCTCCACGGCGCGCAAACCATATATGCACTCGTCGCATCCCCTCTCTGGACCCCGTCTTCTTCTCGTCCGCTCTCATTGGCTGAGCCAGCACGTGCTACCCCCCTCCTCAGGGTCATTAGACTCAGCGCGAGGATGATGTCGATTACCGTTCCAGACTATTTCGCCTATTCTTGAAGCAGCAACCCAGGCTTGCGTCATGCTTCTTGACAAGAATAAGCCTGTAGCCGAATTCCCCGTGACTCATCTCTCTCATAATACCCTAACTGACAAAACTCCGTAAAATTCCGTAATCATATAATTTTCTATGATAATGTTGTTCGTAATAATTCGCTTGATAGTGTTTTCTATAACATCAAAAACCTATCTGATTACTTCTTTTTTATAAAAAAAATGCTCCAAAAATACCTTAATAATAATAATAAGTTAATAATAATAAATTAACATGAAAACTTCTCTTGGCTGAACAATTTGCCGCGTAAATAAATATAGAATGGCTTCCTACTGACTTATGTCAGTGGCATAAAATCCCCTCGAAAAACACGTTACATCATGTGCTAGTTCTGTAGTAGTATTCATTATCATCCACAAAACAAATAAATCCACCGGGCGAAGCCGGGCACTACTGCTAGTGTTTATATACATTGTAATGCACTGCCATATAATGCAGTTCAATTGTTTACATAACCTCAATATGGCGGCTGTGCGGAATTTAAAATCTCGTTCTTATTTCTTGTGTCCTAATCATGCGATTGAAGTTTGAATAACACACCTACGCAATAATCTTCATATAATAGTACATTACTCTATGGCTTACATATATAACAGTCCAACATGGCGACCATCCGAAATATTTAGACGGCTCTCAATATCTACGAATCTATCACAGCATTCAAACTGAAATTTTGTATGTTGATTGAGGCAATTAACATTAGTAGGATATATGCAAATAGGCTGTTTAGTTCTTCACGGAACTACTTGTTTTTTTATTAGGGGTAGATTGTGATAACTTGCGACAACAAGTAGGAAAAGTTATTTCAGTAACAGAAGCAGCAAATGAGCGTGCGTTAACACTGAGCATTACTTCTTTGACAGGATGGCGTCATACTACAATTTAAGGAACGGCCCAAAATGAATTTCGGGATGAAATGCCATCACAGATGCTAACTTGTGTTCTGACAAACAGTTTTGAAAAAAATCGGCAAGACAGAGAGGCTCTTGATGGTGTTCCCTTCTGAGTGAATTATTTGATGTACTTACTTTACAGAAAAACTTGCAATTTGGTTTCGTGCAGAAGAACATGTTTTGTGGCATACGCGATATATTTTCATACAGCTCAGTGCATTTATTCTGAAACATCATATTCAAGTTCTCGTAGAACAAGGTGGGACCCATGCTGCCTTCGCTCGTCTTGAAATCCCATCTTGTAGTCCTGACTTCCTCGTCAACATAGGGATCTGAACTATTAAATATCCTCATTGGTACTAGTACCAGTCTAACACTAGGCGATTCCTCGAAGTCCCTGTCTACCTGAAAAAGAAGGTATAGTTGGTGATTGTGGGTTTAAGGGGCGCAATATAGAGTTCATCTGCCCCTCGTAACCCAGTTATGGATTATACAGGGTGATTCTTTTGCTGGAGTGGGACGGGCAACCGGCTGCCGGGCGCGCGCGTCTTCCGCCATCCAACCGACCTCCACCACGGATTGTGCGCAGGTGGAAACCGTAACAAAGTACATTAATTAATGGTAAATTCACCAGAAAATCATGACTAAAGAACTTACCTTTTCACAGAAGATGCTCAAAATGTTCTCCTTCAACTGACAGACAGGCGTTGTACCGTGTAAATAAATTAGCGTTTACACGTTGTAATTCATCTTCTGTTGTGAGGGATATCTGCTGCCATATATTGTTCTCCAGCTCCACTAGAGTGCAGATAATTGATCTGTACACTTTGAATGTTAAATTAACCCACAATTGAACAACAAACGTGTTTAGGTCCGTGCTTCGATTAATTACAGTAAACACGCAGGAAGAGGAGGGGGAGTAGCGACATAATGTAACGATGTCTGTCTGTCTGTCAGCTGAAGGAGAACATTTTCAGTATCTTCTGTGAAAAGATATGTTCTAACCTTTAACTGGTGACGTGAGGTCATCCAGATTCCCATGAAATAAAGAAACAACTGTGCTTCTTTAATTAAATCTTGCAGCTGTTGTTTATGCTACCTTGTTATTTGTGCGCTGACACTACACGCCCTCGTTGATGAAAGTTTAGTGACTTAATGGACTTAAATGACCCTGTTTAGCTCGCCTCCACCTCGCGCAACCCCGCAGCCCGAGCTCGGTTGGCTGGCGGAAGGTGCGCGCGCCCAATAGCCAGCCCGCCCGCTCCAGCAAAAGAATCTCCCTGTATTTGATTGAAGTTAGGCCTAATAAAATAATGCTCTTAAATAAATAAATAAATAAATAAATAAATACGAGGGGTGTCCAGAAACTAATGTTACAAAGCCAGCAGTGAGACGGTTACATATTATTTCATAGAACCAATGCTGCCAACTGATACTACATACACTAGGTTATTTTTAGACATAGTCTCCATATCGGTTTAGGCACTTGTCCCTTCATGTGATGAGTAGGAATATTCCCTCCTGATAATAATCATGTCCTTGCGTGTTAAGCCACGTTGTCCCGAAATGTTTCACCTCCTCGTCTGAAGTGAATCGTCGTCCTCCCAGGTGCTATTTCAAGTGAGGAAACAGGTGAAAGTCACTTGAAGCGAGGCCCGGACTGTAGGGAAGTTGGTAATTGATGTCCCAGCGAAACCACTTCAACAGCGTGGTGGTCTTCTGGGCTGTATGAAGTAATTTCCTCACCTGAAGGAGCCCCTGGAAAGTCGCCAATTCACTTCAGACGAGGAGATGAAACACTTCGGGACAACGTGGCTGAACACACAAGGATAAGCTTTTTACCACCGGCTTCGGAGGCGTAGTTGGTAGCATGCTGAGCTTCTATGCCCATGATCGCGGGTTCAAACCCGGCCGAAGTCGTCGGATTTTTAAGAGCGTTAAAAATCCCTCAGTATGCCTTCCTTCGGAGAGGAAGAAAAGCTGGCGGTCGCATGTCATAGATTTATGGCATGTTAAACAAACCTTCCAGTAATTACACCTGTGTGAAGCTAAATTATATAGGTTAAGAATGTAAACAACGCTCTTTGGTTACTAAGTTCGTTTTTAGGTGGCGTCTAGTACCTAAGTTCTGAACTAGTAGTCGTTAACGGTGGCGTTTGGCGGCAAAAGTAGGAACTATTTGAAAAATTCAAAGTCTGCAGTCCTTACTTGAATTTAAAAACCAGATCACATACACTAATACTGTCATCACAATTAATACCGGTTATCAGACAGATTCTACACACATGCAAATTACACGGGGCTACATGGCCGCGTTGTCGCAGTATGTTTTGGAAAAATTGAAAACTACACTATTTTTGGACTGAAAGTTGTATAAATGTAGGTATATGAGTTAAGATATGACTTTTTAGGATTTTTAGTTTCCCAATATTTTTAGGAAAAATTTAAAAAATACACTCTTTTTGACTAGTCATGGGATAGAGGTAAGAGTAAGAGTTGAGAGTCAATGATAAACCTTAGAGTAGGCTACTTTGGATTTTTTGAATTTAAGTGTGTTGTTGTTGTTGTTGCTTACAAACATGGCGGAAAGCATTATGCTGTCATAAAAAGGGGTTGTATACTTTCCAAAACCAAAAGAAAAAATCCACTAAATACATTGACAATAGTGACTTATCAAATAAGCCAATACAAAAAGCCAACAAAAGTCAACAAGAAGCCTACAAAAAGCCAACAAAAGCCTACAAAAGCCAACAAAAGCAAACAAAAAGGCCATGTAGCATACTGGTAGTTGAGTGAGTTGTCATATTGACCGATAGGTAGTTTGCTGGTAGTTGAGTGAGTATTGATATCGACCGCTAGATAGCATGCTGATTGTTCAGTGAGTGAGTGTTGATATTGAGCGCTAGGTAGCATGCTGGTCGTTGAGGTAGTTCTCATAGTCACCGCTAGATAGCGGAAACATACTTTGCATGTCGCATGCGACTGTTTAACAAAGTTTTACCGCGTGAAAAACGTGCTTGTATAAGCTTTGTATATGAATTGAATATACAATTAACTACTAAGTGTTCAAAACTAACATGTATAGCCTTGTGTAGAGAATATTGGGGTCCTTAGCAAGAAAGAGTGTCTAACACATGAGTGTACAGCCTTTTGATATGCAGTAAGTACCTGATAACCTTGAGTAGGGTATAAGAACATTTTCAGTTGACTACTAACTGTCACAGTATTTACATTATGAAAGACCGTTGAAACAACCAGTCTCTAGCCTTGTTAAATGCAGTAAGCAGCTCTTACCCTCAACTAGGGGTATATTAGAGGACCCTTAGCAAGAATATCACCAGTTGACTATTACCTCTCACGGTGTTCACATCGTGAAAGACTGTCAAAACACCCATTGTACAGCCTTGTACTACACAGTAAGTAGCTGTTGGTCTGGACTATGGTATATTGGAGAACCCTTAACAAGAATACAATCAGTTTACTACTACTTGTTACAGTGTTCACATCGTGAAAGACCGTCTCACTGTCCAGTCTACAGTCTTGTCATACGCTGTAAAGAGCTGTTGGTCTAGACTAGGGTATATTAGAGGACCCTTAACATGAATATCACCAGTTGACTACTACCTCCCACGGTGTTCACATCGTGAAAGACCGTCTCACCGACCAACCTCTAGCCCTGTGATACGCAGTAAGCAGCTGTTTGCAGAAATCAACATTCATGATGGAAAAACCCATTCCTAGCTATATGTGCAAACAGTGTGGAAAAACTTTTCTTTGGGACTATGATAGAAAGCGTCATGAAGTTTCGTGTGGGGAATTTCATGAGTGTAAAACGTGTGGCAGTAAATTCAACAATGCCTACAATGGACGTCGTCATGAAGAATGTTGTAATGTTGTGTCGGTAGCTAAAAGACAAAAAGCAGAGCCTACAAAACATTACCTACTGTCATTGGTCCCTGACAAAAATGGACTTATTGAATATGAGACATCTTTTGAAGGTCGACTTAAATCCTATTCCATACGTTGTGATACGTGTAAGGACTTAAATTCATACCTTAAAGAGTCCAAACAGCAAATAATACAAGCTATGCACAAAGAACTAGCAATGCACAAGTCAATAAAAGTTAATCTTGTGGCTGAATATAGATTTATTCATACGTCCACCAACGAAATTACAGATCGGGCTTTTAAAACACGATATCAAGCCCTATTTTTGGAAACAGACTTAAGTAGTTTCTTGGAAACACAATGTACAACGTTAACCACTGAAATGGAAGAATCTGAGCTAAACGGCAGTAATTGGACATTGTTAGCAGTGGAAGGAGTACGATTGAAAATAAATAAGTACAATCCCTTGCGTGGTAGCACATATATTCCATTACCAGCAGTTATAAAAGCAAGAAAAGCCTGCATTAATCCTCAAAACTTAAAGGATGAAAAGTGTTTTATGTATGCCAGTTTAGCAAAACTGGTTAAAACGAAAGCTGAACGCGTTAGTAAATACAAGGACCTGGAAAACATGTATGATTTTTCAGTAATATCGTTTCCTTCATCGCTAGCTGACATTCCCAAATTTGAAAAAGCCAACGACATATCCATAAATGTATCTGGATTGGAACAAGACAACAAATTGTTCCCTCTAAAGGTTGTCGATCAAGAGCTGCAAGACCATCGTGACCTCATTTTGCTAAGTTCTTCATCTGGTCAGAACCACTACGTCTTTATCAAAGATTTTGATGAACTAATAGGACATCAGATTACCCGCTATGAACATAAGATATACACGTGTAAACGGTGTTTTACTCACATTGATAATCGATATGGACAACAAGGAATAGAAAAATTGAAAGAACATAGAGCTTTGTGTGTCCAGCATGACATTGCCAGGGTTGAAATGCGTATTAAAAACCACATTGTCAAATTCCTAAATGTGGAAAAAATGTTGAGAATACCCTATGTTATCTATGCAGATTTCGAAAGTATACTGTTACCCTATCAACATGTTTACCCAATCCTGAATCAGGTTATACAGTCCCATACCAGAGTCATGTTCCTATGAGCTTTGGTATATACGTTAAACCCTCACCAGCTGTGGAACACATAAAAACAAACCTTCCAAGCCAACCTGTTATTTATCGTGGACCTGACGCTGCAGAAAAGTTTATGGACTGTTTGATCTCAATAGGTAATGAAATCATTCGCCTTTTAAATGTTCCAAAGGCCTTAACTCAGGATCAAGAAGCAGAGTTCCAACGTTCTGAAACCAGTTATTTGTGTCATAAACCATTTACCAAAGAGGACTGGAAAGTTCGAGACCATTGCCATATTTATTTATTTATTTATTTATTTATTTGGATTTATTGTGCTTCTAACAGGCATATGCCTAATAAAAAGAAACACATGTACATTTGGTTACACAATTCTATCAAATTATAATATAATTGACAGACATAATGCTGAGATTGTAATGCAAATTAATTCTACAACTAAATACGAAAATATAATAATACTGTGCAGGTAATTGGTAGGTGGAATGTACGAGTTCATGTGATCGCACAGCAGGCAGAAACAAAGGAACTATATGTGTAACTGAATAAGTCGAGGTTGTTTGCTATTGAATGTTCATTGTATAATTGAATAGCACTTATTATTGGGGAATGTTTATGCTGTTCAGTTCTAGTTCTTGGGCAGTAAAATGTAATAAACTTAGGTCGAGTTGATGGAGGTGGGACACGTAAATTAAACTGTGATATTAAATACGGACTATACAAAAGTTATTGAATACTTTGAAGACAAAAACAAGAATTGCAATTTTTCGTCTGTTAGCCAGAGATGTATAATTCAGGTAACTTAGAAGATTTCCATAGCTATCATATTTCGGATAAATACCCGTCATTTTATACTGCAGATATCTTAGGAATTTATTCTGAACCATTTCAATTTCACTAATGTGGTTCAAGTACCAGGGATTCCAGATGCTGGATGCATATTCTAATCTGCTTCTAACAAAATGATTGAACAATAATTTTATACTTTTTGGGTTGACGAAATCTTTAGAATTTCTTCTTATAAAGCCTAGCATTTTATAAGCACTAGCTACCATTTCATGAGTGTGCAATGAAAATGTTAGCTTTGAATCAAAATGGACTCCTAGGTCTTTGATAGAATTGTTAATAGTGAGATACGCATCCAATATCCGGTACCGAAACATCACCTGGAATTTGTTTCTAGTAAACTTCATAACTGAGCATTTCTTTATGTTAAGGTTCAAGCGATTTAATTTACTCCAGGATGCCACATTATTGAGATCTACTTGTAGTAATTGACAGTCCTGCTCTGTCTGAATATTTCTAAAAAATTTGACATCGTCCGCGAATAACAAAACGTTCGAATATTTAATACACCTTGTAAGATCATTGATAAGCAGTAAGAATAATAGAGGGCCTAGGTTTGAACCTTGTGGGACGCCTGATCGGGCATAGTATGAATAGGATTCACATCCATTGCAAGCAACAAACTGTTTTCGTTCACTGAGATATGAGGTGAACAACTTCAGCAAATTGTAAGAGAAGCCATAATATGCTAACTTATTTAAGAGGATATCATGATCTACCTTATCGAATGCCTTCGCATAATCTGTATAAATTACATCAACTTGACTTCCTTTGTCCATTGCTGCTGATACTTTGTGAGTAAACTCCATTAGATTAGTTACTGTTGATCTTTTAGGCATGAACCCATGTTGAAAGTCACTTATAATGTACTGTACGTGCTGAAATATATGCTGATATAACAATTGTTCAAAGAGCTTTGCAATGGCTGACAGTATTGCCACGGGTCTGTAATTATCAAAATCAGACTTATGTCCAGACTTATGTATGGGACTTACCCTGGTAATTTTCCAACGACTGGGAAAAGTACCAGTTTGAATGGCTATATTAAATATTATAGTTAAAGGATAGGCCAGCACCTCTGCACAGCCTTTGATTATGTATGGAGGAATTAGGTCTGGGCCAGCGGCTTTCTTTTGATTTATTTTTAGTATCGCATTCTTAACATCAGAAATACTAATCTGTTTAGAATCCAGTACATCAAGCAATGGGTGTATGTCCTGGTCACTTGCACCTAAATTGTCATACTTGGCGCATTCCTTGGAATAAACCGACGAGAAATAATCTGCAAAACCGTTGACTATCTGCCTATCATTTTCTAATATTTCCCCATTAATTTTCATTACGGGAATTGCCGGGGATCGTTTCTTGTGTCGAATAAATGCCCAGAGGCGATTCGTGTCCTCTCCGATTGCATTTTCGACATTACGTACGTATTGCCGGTAGGCGGATTGAATATCACGTTTTAGAATTTTCCTGAGCTCTTTAAACTTTTCGCAATGAAAGTCCTTGTTGGCCTGTTCCCTACGCATTTTCTTTCGATGGTAAGATTTTCTTCGGATGTTTTTTATTATATCAAAATTAAACCAGCATGGATACAGTTTGGTCCTCTTACTAGTGCTTACAGGTACACTAGAATCCAGAGCCTGATAGAAACGGGAATAAAAATTATCTACCGCCTCGTCTACATGGGAAAATTGCGAGAGAACACTCCAATCCACTTCTTGTAATTTTATATAAAGTTGTTCGAAATTAGCCTTTTTAAAATTGTATGTATGAGTTTGGTGAATATTGTGTCTAACTTCTCTCTGCCAGTATCGTACATTAATGTTTAAGGGGGGATGATTATTGTCTTCCGGTACAAGGGGTTGTTCCTCTCTATTGACAGCAATAGAGGAGATGGTGGACAGTACTAGATCAAGTGTTCTATTATTCACATTCACGATATTATTAAAACTTTTCAAGTTCATCATATTTATAAAATTATTTAAGGAGGTAGAAAGCCGAGATCCTGTTTTTAAATAAAATGTTGGGGTTATTTCTGGAATGTTAAAGTCTCCCAAAATAAGAACAGGATTGTTGCTTATGAGTGAGTTCGATTCTATACTTGTGTAAAATTCCTCGTATTTCTCTGCCTTCGACTCCAGCGGAAAGTAAACAGAACAGATAACTATGGTAAAATAGTTGTCTATGAAGAGTTTCACACAAAGGACTTCCGTTTCCAGACCCAGGCCAATCTCCACAGCTTTATACTTGTTATGGACAGCGAGCACTACACCCCCTCCTAGCCTCTTGCCGGTTATATTTTCGTCACGATCATTTCTAAATACAGCATACCTCTCATCAAAGAGTTCAGACGAATAGATTGACGAAATAAGCCAAGATTCTGTTAAAACCACTATACCGTAGCTCTCGCTGGTCATATTTGTATAAAACTGAGTAGTTTTAGTTCTCAAACCCCTACAATTTTGATAATATAAATTTAGCGATTTATAAGAAGAAGACATTTTACTTAAATGAGAAGAGAGGCACCTGCAGTGAGGCTAGGCCATTAGTAGGGATTTCCGTTAGGCGAAACAATGGGGCAAGGGAAGAGAAAGGCTCAAGAAACTGTCCAGAAATAATCTGACAGTGACCCTCCAGTACTCTCAGTGTACAATCACTATAGACCTTACAAGGTAATTCAAATGAGACCTTACGGGTTGTCACGAATTATGATAGCTTCCTGAGATCATTACTGTCATTTATGATATAAATATTTGACCCCTCACTCTTCCTGAGTTTTATCACACCGTTACGTACCCATAAGAACTTGTAGCCGTGTTCCCTCTTGAAGTTCCGCGATAGAGCCAGCAGTTTCTTCTTCTCAGGTGACAGACTTTCATTTATATAGATTATGTTGTCTCCAGAAAGCCCCATGTGCTTGGTGGACAGGTTACGCTTCACACGCCTTCGAAACATGAAGTCTTCCTTGTCTAACCGCCGGACAAATTTCACGATGATTCCACCATGAGGCTGATCTGGTCGCTTAGGCAAGCGATGACAAGCGTCCACCATCAGATTGTCAATGTTCATGTCCATTGCCCTGCCAACGGCTTTAACGGTCTCGAGCACGTCTTCATTTTTAGTTTCAGGGACCCCAAATATCTCCACAGTGTTACGGCGTGAATACTGCTCTCCATCCGAGAGGCGAGTCTCCAATGTCTTCACACGGGCCCTGAGATCAGTGTTCTCTTGTTGTAGGGATAGAACCTGCTGCGAGATTTCCTTCAGATGAGTATCGTGCTGTTTGATACTCTTCGCATTTTCATCTACTCCCTCATGGCAAAAGTTCAGAGATTTTGTGAGGTCCTGCTCCCGAGATTGTTGTTGTTGCTTCATCTCCCTGATTTCTGCCTGCATTTCTAATAGGAGTTTTACGATATTCTCCAATGAATAACTCGGCGCAGCTTTCACATAACACTCGCCATTTCTTTCTTCCATGCATTTCGTATGGTTCCACTTTTCACACGCTACACACTGTACCTTCTTCTTCCCCAGCTCCTTGTCACAGAAGGCGCAGGTCGGCATGTTCCTTGGTGACACAGCTCACTTCAGTAAACAACGATTACACGGATAAACGATGGTACACTGATTAAGCAACGCACACTCAGTTTGTCAAAGTAATTAAAAGGAAGACTTTTCTTTGCTGTAGTTGCAAAATATTTAGATTAGTACACAAAATAATACACAAAGTTCGGGAGCTGAACAACACGCCACTCTTACTCAGCCGCCATCTTGTTTTAAAGGGTAATACCGTGGAAGTGCTCATAATAACTGTAATTTGAGGTGTAAAACACGTAACCCCGTTCCTGTATTTCTACATAATATGAGTGGCTACGATGCAAATTTTATTGTAAAGCAATTGGGATGTACTACTGAGAGAGTGGATGTTATCGCTAACTCTAAAGAAAAGTACATTTCCTTTACCAAATATGTAGGAAATGTTAAACTTCGATTTGTGGACACGTTTCGGTTAATGTCAAGTAGTTTGGAAAACTTAGTTTTCAACTTAACATCATACCCTGAAACAGACAAGTACTTTGGGGCAGAAAATGCAACGCTCATGACTCGTAAAGGGGTATTTTGTTATGACTACATTGATTCATGGGAAAAGTTAAGTGAAACGTGTTTACCTCCAAAAGAGGCATTCTTTAACAAATTAAGTCAAGAAGATGTTAGTCAAGAAGACTATGAACATGCCAAAAATGTGTGAAATCAGTTCAACATTAAAACTCTAGGGGAATATAGTGACCTCTACCTAACTTCAGATGTACTCCTTCTTGCAGACAGCTTTGAAACGTTTAGAAACGAAACACTAGAAATACACCGAGTGGATGCTGCACACTTTTTACTTCGCTTGGTTTATGTTTCGAGGCAATGCTTCTTTACACAGGAATTGAACTGGAATTGCTACAGGATTACGATCAGATTCTTCTAATCGAGTCTGGAATACGTGGAGGCATATGCCAGGTGTCTCATCGGTATGCTGAAGCTAACAATAAATACATGGAAACCTATGATTCTGAGAAACCATCGCAGTTTATTACCTATGATGATGCCAACAACCAATACGGGTGGGCTATGTGCCACCCTCTTCCTTATGGCGGATTTCAGGGGTTTCTCCAGGTACTGTTGATCTAGAAAAACTAAAGAAAGACGATCCTGTGGGGTACATTCTAGACGTTGATGTTGATTACCCATCTGACCTTCATGATCTAAACAACGATTTACCCTTCCTACCAGAGTGTACACAACCTAAGGATTCGTCTTGAAAAAACTAATTCCTCATCTTGGAAATCGAAGGCGGTATGTTGTTTATTACATAACACTTAAACAGGCTTTAGTTAATGGACTAAAATTGATAAAAATTCATCGTGTGTTAAGGTTTAAACAAAGACCTTGGCTAGAGGCATACGTTGATTTTAATAACAACCTTCGAAAACAAGCCAAAAATGATTTTGAGAAAAATCTGTACAAATTATTTAACAATGCCATTTGGAAAAACAATGGAAACATATTCGTAAAAGAATAGACATACGTCTTGTGACTGACAGCAAAAAGGCAGAAAAGCTAATAGCAAAGCCTACATTTATCGACAGAACAATTTATGGTCCTAACCTAGCTGCTTTCTACATGGCTAAACGTAACATTGTATTCAATAAGCCTATCTATATTGGAATGTGTATACTGGATAATTCAAAAACTCTAATGTATTCCCACCACTATGATGTCCTGCTACCCTATTATGGAATGAACAATCTTAAACTCATGTATATGGAAACCGACTCGTTTATTTATTTGGTTAACACCCAAGATGTATATCAAGACAAGTTGGATTTACTAGAACATCCGGACACATCAGATTATCCTACTAATCACATATGTTACTCTACATCAAACAAGAAAACGTTGGGGAAATTTAAAGACGAGGCTTGTGGACAAATTATAAAAGCATTTGTTGGACTTAGAGCTAAAATGTACGCTTTAGACATAAATGGTAAAGAAATCAAAAAGATTAAAGTTATTAGCAGAGGTGTTGTCAAAAATTGTATAAGCTTTCAAGATTATAAGGATTGTGTCATGAAAAACAATGTAAAAAGAATACCAATGAACATTACCTCTTCTAAACAACATGACATATCATCTATAAGACTAAACAAAATTGCCTTGTGTCCTGGAGATGATAAAATCGAGTAATTGATGCTAATGGTATAGGTACACATGACTATGGTCATTACTCAATCATTGACCATGCTTAAAGAGTTAACTCATCAATAAGAAAATCCTCTACCTGTATATAGCAAATACATAAAAACAAAAACAATTTAAGATATAAAACAATAACACTAAAAATAAAAAACACAAAAAATAAAAAATGGTATTCATACTCAAAAATGAATAAAATTAGAAAACAAAATAAAAACAAAGTCTGTAATTATAACAAATGAATGATGTGTGAATAGTGTAAATATATTTAAAATGAATTAAAAAATATTGTATGAACACTGCTTGGACATTTTTAATTACCACGCATCTCCCACTCCTAATCCAAACTGTTAACCTCTAGTAATTTTGAGAAATTGCGTTAGTTAGCTAAAACTAGGTAATCAAAAGTATACCTATATGCTTTGGGATAAGGTATACAGCCTTGTTATATGTAATGAAAAATCGTGTTTGGCAAATATGAACTTTGTACATGGACTAAATAAAAAAAACATGTAAACAACAAAATGGAAAAATCCATGTTTCCATATCACAAACATTCAAAAACGTAAAACTGACATTTTAAAAACTGAAAATGGGAAATTGGTAAATTGACAAATGTGTAAACAGCAAAAATGGAAAAAATTAAAACCGGTTGGGATAGTGAACATGTTGTACAGTAGCCTATAAGACTAGCATTAGGATAGTTGCGTGTGCCCTTATATACTTTGTGTATGTGCATTAGCCTTTGGATTAGCTTGTAGTTTACTCTTTTCAGAAAATCTAAAATGCAGAATCTAAAAATCTTAAATTTAAAATGTAAAATCTAAAAAAAACTAAAATCAAAAATAAAAAATAAAAAAAGTCAAATCTAAAATGTAAAATATAAAAAGAAATGAAAATGTAAAATATAAAATCTAAAAATCTAAAATCTAAAAATAAAAAATATAAAATGTAAAAATAACAAAATCTTACATGCATTAATTTAAATCTTTAAACGAGGTTTTTGTAGGTTAGGTTAGGATAGGTAAAGTTAGGTTAGGTTATAACTTAGTTTATTATTTGTGCTCTTACATTTGCTCTCACTTTTCTGCTCTTACTTTTTGTTCTCACTTTTTGCTTTCACTTTTTTTTGCTCTCACTTTTTACTATTACTTTTTGCTCTATATTTGCTCACACTTTTAAGTTAGGTTAGGTTAGGTTAGGTCGTAACTAAGTTTATTATATGTGCTCTTATATTTGCTCTCACTTTTCTGCTCTTACTTTTTGCTCTCACTTTTTGCTTGCCCTTTTTTTGCTCTCACTTTTTGCTATTACTTTTGCTCTATATTTGCTCACACTTTTAAGTTAGGTTAGGTTAGGTTAGGTTATAACTAAGTTTATTATTTGTGCTCTCACATTTGCTCTTACTTTTATGCTCTTACTTTTTGCTCTGACTTTTTGATCGCACTTTTTTTTTGCTCTCACTTTTTGCTATCACTTTTTGCTCTATATTTGCTTGCACTGTGAAGTTAGGTTAGGTAAAGTTAGGTTAGGTTAGGTTATCATGCCATATATGTAAGTGATTGCGTGCAGTGACCATTTTCTGCATTAGCCCTGTGTTAAAATAATAAATTAAATATTAAATAAATAAAAATCTATTAGTTAACATTTAAAAAATATTAGGTCTCTACCTTGTAGTTTGGTCTTTTTCACAAAATCTAAAATGTAAAATATAAAAAATATAAAAAATAAAAAAAAAATTAAAGTGTAAAATAAAAAAATCTTAAATGCATTAATTTTAATCTTAAATGACGTTGCTGTGGGTTAGATAATTGTTGGGTTAATAAAAAGATAGGAAGGAAGATTGTAGTTTTACGTGACCGTGAATCTTGTGATTATGAGCCACGGGACCTCCTTTTTACATGGAATCCGAACCACAGGACATGGCATTTCACTTCGAAAATCTCACATGCATTGACCGGGAATCGAACCCGGACCGCCTTGGTGAGAGGCATACAGCTAGACCGCTGATCCACCACGCCCACTATTGGGTTAATAACCTTGCAGTTTAGTGCTTTAACACAATAAAAATAAAAATAAATACAAATTAAATAGAGAAATAAAAAAATAAAAATTATTTAAATTATTTAAATACATTTAAAAAATAATAAAAATAAATAATAAATACATAATAAATAATGTATAGTTATTAACAAATAAAGCATGATTTGAAATGCCCGCCATTAAAGCGTGTGGTCGTGCACAGCGGCCATGTTGTCCATTAGCCCCTGCCCCAGCTATGACTGACCCTATATAAGAATAACATAGGGCAGTTGCGCGCGGCGGCCATCTTGCGCATTAGCCCCTGTCCCAGAACCGGTCTTTTTTATTCTACTCATAGCCTATTATCACGAGCATACTGAATGCGATTTGATACAGTCAACTTCAGAAATTCTTCACATGCAAAACGTCCTGGCTTATGTACTTGTTTACAATAAGTGCATTGATTGTCAATATATGTGACATGTATAAGCGGATGACTTTCTCTTGTATGAGTTTTCCATGCTACCATTTACCCTGACTTTATTACTAATAGGTTGCATGCTCTCAAGGACTTGGCAACGGTGCTCTATGAATGATGTGAGTTCTTTAATAGATGGATTTTTGTTAGAATCTACCTCTAGTTCCCAGACTCTTACGATAAACGATATGTTGTGTCAAAATTTCATCTTCATGTGGGGTATTTAACTGTAATGCTTGCAGTGCTTGTAAATTGCTAGAGAATGTACTGATGAATTGCCTGAGGTCTTCGGCAGTTTCATTCTTAAGTCTAGAAATATTTAAGATTTCACGAATATGCTTTGATGCTATGAGTCTCTTATTTTGAAATCTAGTGCACAATAGTTCCCAAGCTACATTGTAGTTTGCTTCAGAGGTTGGAAGGTTTTTAATTAATGCCTTTTCCGAACCATGAACTGCTCCTAGTAGGTAATGGTATTTTTGGATTGTTCCTAGGTTTGCAATATTGTGCACTAGTAATGTGAAATTGTCTGCAAATGATAACCAATCCTCATAATTATCACTGAATATTGGTAGTTTGATTGCTGGCAATTTGAGGTTAATATTGTCATTCGAACTACTGGCTGTGATATTGGATTCACTTTTTGCGTCACCTTTGTGGTGGATATAATATGTTTTGCATCCTGGCCTTTAAACTGAATATTATCAACTCTAACATTTCCCCGTCCCTTGTTTGATCTGTGTTTTCATCCTCAATTTACAAATGTGATTGAACTGTGGCATACTTGCTTTCTAACTCTAACAATCACTACGTTTACATGGCGAACTCAAATCGATTTGAATACGATCCGGTTTTCAGTACGATGCCCGTTTACATGAGCAGTCTCAGTTCGTATTGAAATCGATTTCAATACGGTGTATAATTTAGGGTGACCAACCTGCAATCATGTTGGCTATCCCGTATTAAACTTCAAAACATAAAAGACGCGTAATTACAATCCGACGTGTTTTTGGCGGGTTGTTTGTCTTCGAAGTTTGTTTGTATTCAGGAATAATGGACGTGCGGAAGATTTTGTTTGCTGTTTTTTCTTTAATTTGTTCCAACTAACAGTCAAATGGGAGATGGAACGACTTGTGGGGCGAAGGAAGGCGATGCTTTTCTGGCAGCGATTAAATGCAGAAACTGCAACCTACATGAATAGTAATCAGATGATGATGAAAAGAAGGCAAAGGAGATACTGGGTGAAACAAAGGAGCCAGGATTGGTGGGAGCGAATTGTGCTGCAGACCTTCACAGAAGAAGATTGGTTAAGCACTTCTCGGATGAGTAGTGCTACTTTCAAGCTCATATGCGATCGACTTGAGCCGCAGCTTAGGGCTAGTGAGTTCTGCGTCCGAAGGCCAACGTCCGTCGAAAAAAAAAGTGGCAATTGCTCTTTATAAACTTGCTTCTTGTGCAGAATACAGGATGGTGGCCATTCAATTTGGAACTCACAAATCTGTGGTGCACAAATACCTCAAAGATGTTTGCGATGCGATATACGTGGAATTTAAAGATGAATACCTAAGTCTCCCAAACGAAGTAGAAGCAATGGAAATTGCAGATGGGTTTGAAAGCATTTGTGGCATACCAAATGTAATGGGTGCTATAGATGGGACCCACATTCCCATTTTACCTCCTACAGTTGGTTACAGGGATTTTGTCAATCGCAAAGGCTGGCCATCATACAACGTCATGGCAGTTGTGGACCATATGTACAGGTATGTTCTTAGCTTGTTACCTGTTTCAATAATGAATATTATTAATTTCATGGACTTGAATGCTAAACAATACATTTTGCCTTCACTGATTCAGATATGCAACCTGCCGACATGTTGGGAGTACTCATGATGCCTCAGTCCTTAAGGATTCGAACCTGTGCAGGTTATGTGACACAATGTTGCCAAACATAAGCAGGACAATCGAAGAGACTGACATCCCATACGTGTTGCTAGGAGATCCAGCCTATCCTCTGCTGCCATGGCTGATGAAGGGTTACAAGGGGAATGTCGACCCTGAAGAAGAGTCCTTCAATGTGTACCTGAATCGGGGTAGGGTGGTGGTGGAAAATGCTTTTGTGAGACTGAAGGCAAGGTTTAGGTGTTTGTCGAAGTGGCTGGATATGCAGTACACTTCTGTGCCTCCAGTAGTTATTGCCTGCTTGATTCTACACAACATAATAGAAACGCGGAAGGATACGTTTCAACAAAGTTGGGTAGAAGCGATACAGCAAGCTGAAGCCCAGTTTCCTCAGCCGCATTGTGCAGTCGCTAGAGACTTTGATGATCTCGATGCTTCTCGTATTAGAGACACATTGAAGAACTACATGTTAAGCTACCCGCTGAGAAGATCTCAATTGCATTAACTTCTTTTTTTTTAAACTGCCATATTAAAATCTCCAAAATACCTAGTATGTTCATTAATTTTATTTTATTTTTCGCTTTCATTTCAATAATATATGATTTTCATACCTTATTTCATCTTCTGGGGGGACAGTATTATCAATTGTAATTAATAGTGGTGGTCACTTCGGCACCGACTGCACCGGATTTATGTGCTAAATTACGTAAATATGTGGTCTTGTTTATTGCTCATTTAACAACGGCAGCCATGTTCGACAGCATATTTAGTACGTTAAACTGCCGTCGAGGTGCATATATAACCCAGTGGTCTCCACAGTGCACGCGCTCGTCAATTCTGTTGTGCTGAGTGAATGCAAATCATTGTTTTGCAGAAGGTGCCTTTATTGAAGATATGCGATTTGGAAAGGTTGATATAAACTACAGCCTATAGGCCCTAATGTTTATAATAATGGTTTTGTCCCTGAGTAAATATAATTCCAGATAGGAAATAATTGTGCTGTTTTGGGTGTTTAACATGAATAGAAAAAAACCCTGTGTTTTTATAAGTGCAATTTTGAAATTATTGAATTAGATTCAAACATACTAACTTAACTTTTAACATTGCAAAATCACTTGTATATCTCTTATGCAATTTTGGGCGAAGATGTTATAGGTCGCTGAACTTGTGTTGCGTGGGAGTTAGATGTAATGCCTGGACCAGATTTTTGTGTGCGAGTGCTCATATTGTATAAAAGTGTTTCTCATAAGAATGGGTTTCTAAATTGAGTACAAAAGGTGTTGATAATGAGTAAGGCTAGGATTTCGATGACTTTGCATCTCTTATTTAGTAAGCCCAATTCATTAATGAGTCTTATATAAATGTGTTTCCGAGTAAGAGGTGCTGAACTAAGCATACAGCACAGTTTATGCTACGGTTTTTGGCCGGTCAGTCCTGGTTTCACAGTCGATGAGCCTCAGGCATGTGCAATTGATATGTGAGATTTCAGTTGCGCATATCAATTGCACATGCCTGAGGTTCACCACCTGCCCTCTGTACGACTGAGCAATCGGGACTAACCGGTTAAAAACCGTGGCGTTAACTGTATATGTTCGGGTATTTTTCTCTAATAGCCGGCCCCGTGGTGTAGGGGTAGCGCGCCTGCCTCTCACCCGGAGGCCCCGGGTTCGATCCCCGGCTCCGTCAGGGATTTTAAAACTGACGTGAGGGTTGGAACGGGGTGCACTCAGCCTCGTGAGGACAATTGAGTAGCTGTCTGACAGTGAGACAGCGCCCCGATCACGAAAACCAAGATTAACGGCCGAGGGGACCCGACGCGCTGATCACGCGTCACCCCAATATCTGCAGGCCGAATGGCTGGGCAGCGGTCGCTTGATCGGCCTTAGCCCGTCATGGGCTGGATAGTGCCAGGGGTTGACTTTTTTTTTTTCTCTCTAATTTTGGTGGATAAGGCATCTTTTAAGGGTTTTTATTGCATTTTATATGCTCTTGAAGTATTTCCTGGGTGTATTTTACTTTTTTTTAATTTTTGAAGGGTATTCATGTATACCTCTCATTATTCCCGTTTGTACGGGATTGGGGATGGGATGCGACTAATTCATATGTGGCGGATGGTTCTTAAAGCCAGATGTCCTTCCTGACGCCGACCTTATGAGATGAGATGAATGTAACTGGGCGTGGTCGTGGTCTGTTAGAAGGTTTGGTCCTGGCATTTGAGTTGTTCTGAAAATGGGAGATCGTGGAATACCATTTCAAGGACGGCCAACGGTAGGGTTCGAACATATTTGCCTAGTGAGTCCGGAGCAACCTGGACCCATGGCCGCGTGCCTCAGCGTGCATAACTACCACGGCTGGTTTCATCTTCTCAAGAGGGATATTTTCAGTTTTAAATTAAATTTCTTAACAAGTTATTTATTTTGTGTAGTTCTTAACTTCTGGTAGCTTCATTAAATAAACTTTATCTTTACTAAACTATACTATTTTATTCTTGAATTATATTCAGAAACCAGAGATATCAGAGTAAATGTTTGCAATTTTAAGAGAATTTTATAAAATAAATGGACTTTTTTTTTGAGATTTTTGGCTCATAACAGTATTTTTCATGTTTTATATGGCATTAAATTTCTAGCCCTAATAATCATCACATCAGTGTTCTGCCTTAGGGCAGATTACTATTGAAGCCTGAATTTGGAGAAGAAAATATGAGCCTGGTTGAAGGAGGTACTAAGCGATGATTAAGATGCCATATTTTTTAAATTATAGAGCGTGTGGGTGTTTGTATACACTATATATTATGTTAAGTAAACCTTATTTTTGAGTGATAAGCACTGTATCATTATTTGTAAGTGGGGAATTATTACCCCATTGCCACATAAGAAAACATATGGTCAGGATCAGCCAGTGGGATAATAATTTCTCACCCCATATTTCATAAAATAGAATCCACACCCATAAAACAGTTCCATATTCCTACCTATCTATCCCTCTCAATTACAAATGAGCTAAAAATTAAATTATCTTATACGCCCAGTCTGTTGCCCTATAAAGGGTTAAGGCATCTGATACTGTGTGGTATAGTAAAGCCATCATTACATCCGACTTGACGTTTCAGTGTTACCCTCGAGTTACCTAGCGGTCAGAAGGAAAATCACTTTAACTAGGCAATCATAGGCAGCCATTTAAATTGATATATTACGACAAATTGACTTTCTTTTGCGATGTCGTGATTTAGCGAACAAAACTCAAGCCTAGCACTGAAACGTCAAGTCGGAAGTAATGATGGCTTTACTATAGGCACCGTGCAGGCAGCTCGAAATGCTACTACTAGCGCTACGTAGAGGCCCGTTCTGAAACAAGAGGTGAGGCGTATTACGAGAGTCTCAGTACAGCATGTGTGACGTTCGAACAAGTTGCGGGTTTAGAGAGATTCAATTCGGGGATCTAAGTGAATCATCATGGAAGAAAGGAAAAAATCTAGTTGTCAGTGGCCACGTGAGCGACGTGGAAGAGTTAATTTCGAATGCTTTCGGATATATCACAGGAAAAATCACCCGGCAAACGTCTGTGACTTTGTCGCCTTATATCGTGAAACTTGAGGTAGGCATGGTGTAGTTAGGTTACAATTTATAAAGTTTATTTAGGAAGAATTACTTAATGTATCTCAATACGTAGACTTTCACGACCACTAACAGACATTGTAATATTAATTTGGGGATATTAGGTCGCCTATAATATATATACAGCTGACGCGTTTGCATGTTTGCTATGTGTTAATAACTTGTAACCATTTTTATTTTGTGTTTAGGTTGACCAGAATCGTAATGTCTCGAGCAGTGAATGTTCCTGGCCTGCAGGCGCCAATGGAACTTGCAAACACGTAGCTGCGGTAGTGTATTTTGTCTCGAAAACAGACCATCCGCAACAATGGGGAAAACCGAGTCCGAAAACAGTGTCAAAAGAAAAATATAGGAAAGGCAAACGCGTAGAAGCACTGTTCGGCAAAAAGACTTTAGAGACATCTCTTCCTCCCTTTGAATTAAGTGAGGAAACTTTAAAACACATCCCTTGCAGTCTTCGTGCAATACTTCGAGCAGAAGCAAGATCTGAAATCGAACAATCGTGCAGGGCCGTAGTCAGCTCGTTGATGGACAGGGTAGTGAATGATGTGGAGAGAGAAGATTGTGAGGAAATTGTGACACAGCTAGTACATTTACAAGTCTCTAACGCCGTGCGCTCACCGGTCAAATACACCTTTCACACTGTGAGTGACGAAATGTTTTTTACCAGCAAAGTTCAGGTTGATACAGATCAGATAATTAAAATCTCCCTGGAAACTGTACCTAAATCACGAAGCCCTCGATGGTTTCAAGAAAGAAAGAAAGAAAGAAAGAAAGAAACGAATATCTGCTAGCACGAAAGCACATCGGATCAAAACTAGGAGACATAACTTTGATACTTGAGCTCTCGCATTTGTAACTGATTCACCAATTGGGGGAGCTGCTTTGAACAACCTTTCTTACGGAAGTGAAATGGAAAGTGAGACAATAGAATGTTATGCAAGTTCATTCAGTGTTCGTGTTATTCGGTGTGGGTTAATAATCCACCAAAAACAACCTTGAATTTGTGGCTCTCCAGATGGCATAGTTCTCAAGAGGAATGTAGCTGACAGAGTGTTAGAAGTTAAGTGTCCATCTTCCTGTAAAGATAAATCAATAGTTGATGAGGCAGGGAATGTGAGAGTACGTTATCTTTACGCTGACGGAAAAAAACATACATTTAAAGTCAAGCCATATGTATTACACACAAATACAAATACTAATGTACATAACTGGCTTAGAAAAATGTGATCTATATGTATAAGTTATAGCAAAGCACAACAGTTGACAATACCTGTTATAAGGACAATAAGTATGTCGAGGAATGTCTCACCAAAATTTCAAAGTTCTATTTCAGTAATTACTTGCCAAAAATTAGCGGTATTCCTAATGATAATTTGTAATCATTTGGCTTGGTAAACACTGAACAGTTCAATAGAAAATGAAAACAAAGAATATATAAAACAAACTGATGGTAGAAAAAATCTCGAACTATTCTTTAATTATTGGAGTATGCAAATTTACTAAAACGCAACACATATGCACAATGTCATCTATGTACGGAAACAGTTCTGTTGGCAATTTCTGTAATATATTGTATAATTTGATTCTTTGAATACACCTTTCTACATAAATTCTAACACTCGAAATATTGTAAGCACTCTCGACCTCCTCAACTGCTAATCTCCCTTCATGTAAGAACGGTGGCGTCACTATTACGACACCGCGGCCAGATAAGTTTAGTTCTGATGCCAGGAAATCCTTTATCAGCCATGACCTCATCGCCAGGTTGAAGTAAAGTTAATAAACCACTGTCAGTTGTTATGAATGAGTCACTAGCTCTTCCACCATAACATTTCGATTTAAAGGTGATCATACCACTAGGCGTGATAGCAATTAAAAGTTTTGCAGTGTAGCAACCCTTGTATTGAGAATAGAAATACACTCTCTGATCTACTTGGGGAGGCTGTTCAACCCTAAATTCCATGCAGTCAATAATGGCTCGAGAATTATTGTAATTTCTCTTAAATGCTGGAGGCATTGTTTCTCTAACACTTTCCTTATTAGGCCAGAATATGAAATTTTTCGTACGCTGTACAAGTTGCATAAGAACGGTCATAAAAATACGTAAAATTGTAGTCCTGTGAACACCGAATAGCACTCTCAAAGCAGAATAGGACAGTCCAGTTTTCATTTTCATTAGGAAAATTAATAATCTGGTTTCTTTACAAACTTTGGAAACGTTACAGTTTGGTAATAACGCAATCAGTAAGGCGAAGACGTGGAAGTTTACACATGCTAAATCACGCATTTGTGTATTGTTCCTTATGGAACTGTAATCTTGGAAACCTGGGCTCGTGACGTCTGCATGATCGTCTTCCGTTCCACACATTTGGTCATGTTTCGAAATGTTCCTTCCCAGATCGAAATTAAGTGGAATACATGCCTGTGTTTTACGCCGTTTACATTTACAGAACAAGTAAACATGAAGTCTGAACAATGACAATCAGAATCGTCTGTTCCCACGGATGCATCCTTGGTTATGTTACTTGCGCAAACTGTAGCTGAAACTTTTCCGCCTGGTTCTTCCTTTTTTAATCGCTTGAGTTGTCTGTGAAAGCGCTGTAAGCTAGGACCCGGCGAAACATTCCTCTTCTTGTATTCATCGGGAAATATTGTCGGAACATAGGCTGGACTTAGTGGGTGTCCAGATCGTCTATTTCCGATTAAATGTGCACTGCATATTCTTGAGTAAGTCGTAGGTTGCCAAAGTGATCCATCAATGCTAAAAAATAACACCAAAATGAAATTAAATCGGGTCAGTTGAACTTATTGCAAATTTGTGCAGTATGTACGTGTACTTACTTCCTTCGGTTAACTGCTTGTATCCATCGCCTCCTTCGGTCCACTTCTATCGCTTGTTTTGGAAAACAATAAAATTGTATTTCACTTCCCGTATTTGCATAAGTATTGGAACAACCGACAACACAACAATTGCGTTTACTTGATCTTCGTTTCTCGGCCATTATCGTCGGAGTGACTACACGCTCATACCAGAACAGAGACTGCGAGCGTAAGGTAATCTGTGCTGCGAGCCTGGAGTCTGCTGCACCTATAGTTCTCCACCCGGCCGCTAGAGCGACACGCACGGTGCCTATAGTGATTACAACTGCTCTCAAGCCCCCTCCTTACAATAAACAATGTGCAGAAAAGAAGACATATACTGGGACTTTGTTTTATATGTCACAGGGATTCTCGCTAGCCCGTCCTCCGCCAAGCACTTCTTGGCGCCACGAGTTCCCCTCCTTTGCAGTCTGCTGAGAGCTTTTAACAGCGTGAGGTTCAGCTTAGTCAATTGTTCACGTGGTTAGTGCTCAGTGTGCTGTTCCAATGCGATTTTCATTACGTGAACGTGTGTATATAGTACCTTCATAAAGTACAGGAAATCTAGTGCGAAACCACGACGGAAATTCCGTCAGAAATTTCCAAACTGACCCGTGCCTAGCGTCAATAAAATAAAAAATCTAGCAAGAAAGTTCAAACAGACAGGTTCAATAAAAACGTAGAAGAAGACGTGTTCTTACAGAAGAGAAATTACTTTCAGCACCAGCTGTGAACTAGGTAAGTACAAATTCCTCTACTCAATGACTCAGTGCCAGGCAAAGTGCTTGGCGGGAGACAGGCTCGTAACGTGGTCGAGCGAAAATCCCCGTGAAATATAAAACAAAGTCCCTGTATATGTCACACCTTTCATGTTGCTAACATGAAGTACCTAGTTTTTGGATTGTCAGCCACTAGGCTTAGGCCTGCTACTTTACCTGTTATGCGCTCCAGTTCTGCTGCAATGTTGATGGCAGTGTGGGTTCCATAAAACCTAGTTGTCTGCAAAGCGAATGATTTTAGCTGAAAGTTATCGATGGTAGAATGACATGGAACGGCCATATACGATTCTGTTGACAAGATATCCTCAGGCAAGTAGTCGAGCTCATGCTCCGCTTCTGTCTGGTATTTAGTTTCAATCTCTACTATAAACCTATCATATCTGGCAATGTTGATCATGAATCCTTATTGTGTCATGTTATTGGGGCTAACCACTTTTAGGAAACACCGCATTCACACTTTAATAAGGAAATGATCCACGTTTTCACTTTGCAGTAATAAACTGAAGAAAAAACACGTCGCTATGTTGGATAAGGCTTGTACCAGGCACTGCTGCCAACTTCACTTCACCTTGGACAAAAATTACTGATGTACATAAATGGGCGAGACAAAAGCAGTCTGTCGCTACTTGGTTCGACGCCTGTCTGGATGAAAATTACTGATTGTACCACAAGCAGAGGGATATTTGACAAATTATTTAGTAGTAAACTTTTCGAACAGCTCATGTAATGTCTAGTAGTGAAAGTAAAACATCGGCATTACTCAGCACACTTCTCAATAAACCAACCAATGAGAAGAGCAAGGTAATTTGAACAAAATGAATGAGAAACAAAACAATACGCTAATAGAAGTTAATTAAAAATGAACGCAGTGTACTCAATCAGATCTCGAGGGAATTTTGGATGCAACAATACATCATTTATCATTACAGGCACTCGGGAACAACAGTCGCCACAATTCCAGTCAAGGCACAACTAAACATGAAGCTAGGAAAACATTGAAATCAACGAGACAGAATGAGGGTGTAGGCCTGCCTGCCGCATCACGTTAATTAACAGTTAGCATGCATGACTGTGCCGCCGGGTCAGGTATTTCTTTAGTATGTGACGAAGCTTCTCTCCCTGAAATACTTTTCAGGAACTTAGTTCACAGTTTCTTTTTGTTTGGCAGCATATTACCTGTATTTTGGGATCTTCTGAACAGTTTTCATGCAAAAATTAGGTTTATTATGGAGTCAGGAAGGTTAAAGGTAAAGGAGCGGTGAACCTGGATTCTACACGAATAATAGACTAATAATGATTTTCATATTCTGGGAGTCATTAACAATTGAAATTACCATCCATAATCACTACTGCACTGGAAATATGTGCTATATTTTGTAAATATGCATCTTCGTTTCTTGCTCATTCTACGTTTGTCAGCAATATGAAGTCTCTTCGACTGTTACCGATGCGCACACATTGTCGTAATTTTATTGTTACAAACATGTGGGATACAAAATACTCCTTGTAATTACGTGAGAAAGCATTATAGTAATTAGCAAATGATTGGTCTGGATAAAGATTGATGTACGAGTACTCCCACTGAGCGTTACAAAAACTAGGGGTGTATAGGTTCAGTAACGTGGTCTAGGCAAACTTCATTGTTCTGGATGAAGATTACTGACGAGTAGTAGCATATGCACAGGGCTGGCAATATTCTATTTGTCCCATAATTCACTTGTATAATGGCAGACACAACTGGAATTTTACTATTTAAGTCGTGATCTAAAAAGCAAAAGGTGGGTTATGGACAGCTCGGGAGAAAATGTGTATTACCTCATCATTTCCACAATTAATATGAATCAATATCAAAAGTTATTTCAGTAGTTTACAGAAGGTTCACCACTCATTTACAGTTACCGTATGGCAGTATGAAATGAAATCTAACAGCAATCTAGGGCATTAGGTTTAATTGACAATAATATGAATGAAAAAAACAAAACAAATACAGAATAAAAACTAACCTAAAAACAACAGGAATAATAAAAAGAAATGCAAATTAACCTATAAAGAAAAATAACCTAAACTAACAAAATTTAATTTTAAAGTAAGTAAACACACACAAAAATTTTAAAAAAGGAACGACAACAACAAACATCACACTTTCTTCATTTGCTTCGTCGGTGGAGACTCGTCCTCCGACGACGAGGGGTCTGGCCTCCTTCCATGGCGGGGAGTCGATTGAAACCCAGAAGTACTGGGGAGGCTATCAGGGAAAGATTGTTGTGATGGCGGACTAGGGAAGGTGTGTGACAATTGAGGGGCAGATTGTGATGGCAGATTGGGGGAGGGGTGTTACATTTGAGGGGGAACAGGGGGAACAGGGGGATAATACGGGAAGGGGTAGGAGGGTGGCATACTGCTAATTTTTTCTATCACTGCTGAGAAGGAATCCAGCACAGCCTTCAGCTCCAAAGCCCTCCTTGCATCGGCAGCTGCCTCCAGCTCCCGATGCTCTGCGAAGAATTCCTTCATGAGGAGCCGTTGGTTATTGAGGAATTCATCCACGCCTCCCCTGGTGGGTCTGGATCTCAACTGACGTGGAGGATCAGCAGCATGCCTGTTCTCAGTTGGTGGTGTTGTTGTTGGTGGTGGTGGTGGTGGCTCATTACTTGCTGATGGGCTGAGGTATTCCCTCAGCTCCGAATCAGACAAGTTCACATCTACCAACACTTCTATTTCTTGGGTCTTCCCACTGTCCAGTCCTTCAACCGCAACTGAAGGTCTACTTCCTAATATCATGTTTAGCTGTTCAAAAAATTCACAGTCCTTCCTCCCACTTCCACTAACCCCATTTTCCCTCTTCGACGCGTTGTAGCTGCTTTTTAAGCTTTTCCATTTGTTCTTTATCTGCTCAGCAGTCTTAGTTACGCACCCCCTTTTCTCCATCTCAGAATGGATAAGTTTGTAAATTTCTGAATTTTTAAACCGCTTGCCATCGAAAAGTTTGTGCACTTCTCTCTCCTGAATTACCTGCAGCATTAACTTGACGTCTTCTGTCGACCACATGTTCCTTGTTCAATTCATAATACCGTAATTATTCAGATTTATTTCAGCCAACGAAAAAATTCACAAAATTCACAAATTCACACACGTACCGAAGAAGCTAGTCCAAAGAATAATAACAAATGAAAATGGCCACAGAGTAACCAAACAATTATAAAATTGGGTAACAGATGACAGTAGATTAGTTCAAAAGTGTAACTCGAGAGTGCGCATAATCGCTTTCAATACGATCAGCGTTTACATGTTCCTGAACACCAGTTTGGATACGATTCGATCCCACAATTTTACCGTATCGACCTTGAAACTCTGATCGTATTCAATACGGTAAGTGTACTCAAATCGATTTGAGTTCGCCATGTAAACGCAGTAAATGTGTCATAACGGACTCTGATTTCATGTATTGAATGCTCACTGTTGAATGATTCTACGAAATTACTTATTCTTGTGATTCTGCCTTTTATCACTAGTTAGTTAGTTATTGTTGTATTAAGGGGCGGAACTACGAGGTCATATGCCCTAACACAGATTAAAGAATACAAATTTTTGTTTAACAAGCTTTGAAATTGCATCCATTTTAAGGTTAAGGAATGTATAGGGAAGGGATTCTGACTTGTATATTACTGCTTACAGTTTTTCCTGAAACCTTCGTGCTCAGAATGATGTACCGGTACATGATGTGATAAGAAGACTTGGCCTATGCACCAAATTAATGTTGCCTTGTTGTGAAGACGTAACCATTTGTACACCAGACTTCTGTTGTCTTGTTGGTTTCGCATATGATGAAATATATCTCTATTTCTTAAATAAAACGAACATCCTGACCGCAGGAGGACCAAAAATGAGTGATTGACCCATGAACTGTATATTAAAATAAAACACGGCGTGGATCACTGGAACTCATCTCTTAAAGGCTCGTTTTTAATGAAGACAAGACTGACCAAGAGTTAGCAAAGAACGTGAAGAAATAAAAGACAATCTAACAATCAAAGAATAGAGAGGCACAAACAATAACCATGATTTCTTTAATTAACGTATAGGCGATGCCTAATTCATGTTGGGGCATTGGTTCTTCATTCTGAAATGCATTGCAGTATAGTTGCAAGGAACTTGAACATTTCAGTATAATGTGAACTCGATGCATTGTTCTCGCATAATTCCAGTACTTGTTTATCGACAGTAAGGTCGAGGATGTTGTTATGATTGAATGATGTGCTAGAGATGTTGTAGTTTGAGTCTTCAGTCTTTTGACTGGTTTGATGCAGCTCTCCATTCCTCCCTGTCCTGAGCTAATCGTTTCAACTCTACATAGCTACCACACCCTACATCTGAGGCAATCTGTTTAACATATTCTAACCTTGGTCTGCCCTTACAGTAGTTCTTGACCTCAACCCTTCCTTCCATAACTAAGCTGGCTATTCCTGGGTGTCTTAGTTATGTGTCCTACCAACCTATCTCTTCTCTTCATTAGCAGTCGCCAGAAACATCTCCCCTCTCCCACTAGTCTTAATACCTCTTCGTTTGTAACCCTATCTACGCATATGATCTTCATCATTCTCCTGTAACACCACATTTCAAATGCTTCAATTCTCCTCTTTTCTGCTGCACCAATAGGCCTAGTCCAAGTTTCACTTCAATAGAGTGCCACGCTCCAGACAAAGGCCTTCAAAAATGACTTCCTAATACCTAAATCTATATTCGATGTCAACAGATTCCTTTTCTGTAGAAATGCTTTCCTTCCCTGAGCTAACCTACTTTTTATATCCTCTTTGCCTCCTCCATCACTGGTTATTTTGCTTCCTAAATAACATTAGTCTCCTACTTCCTTTAGTTTTTCACCTGCCAATTTGATGTCCATAGAGGTTTCTGATTTATTTCGGCTGCATTCCAGTGTTTTTGTTTTACATTTATTAATTTTCATCATGAATTCTTTCCTCAATACGGACTCCATACCATTCAAAAACTCATTCAAATCCTCGGGCGTGTCGGCCAAGATGACTATGTCATCGGAAAATCTCAGAGTTGAAATTATTTCTCCTTGAATCTTCACTCCCACTTTAATCTTTTCTCCAATTTCCTTCATTGCTTGCTCAATGTAAAGATTGAAAAGTATGGGTGATAAATTGCAGCCTTGCCTTACACCTTTCTGAATACCAACTTCTCTCTCATGTCCTTCAGCTCGAATGACTGCTGTCTGGTTTCTGTATAGATTGTAGATCACCCTCCTATCCCTGTACTTTATTCCAATCGTTTTCAAAATGCCAAACAATTTAGTCCAATCAACGTTATCAAAAGCCTTTTCTAAGTCTACAAATGCCATGAACGTTCTCTTATCTTTCCTTATGATTAGGGAAATTAGTTAGAGTACTTTGGATCTGCTTTCATATTACCGTGTGACTTGTTGTCCAGATAAAGTCGACACGCTATGTTAAGAGAGGATCTATATTAAATGCAAATAGTGCATGACTTAGTGGCAAATATAGTGAGATATTAATTGGAAAATATAATGTGGTAATATTCCGTCAAGCTGGGAATT
The DNA here is from genome assembly GCA_946902985.2 of Meconema thalassinum. NCBI lineage: Eukaryota > Metazoa > Arthropoda > Insecta > Orthoptera > Tettigoniidae > Meconema > Meconema thalassinum. The sequence goes on from OX336388.2 coordinate 743,946,960, forward strand.
CGACGTTGAGGTTCGCAGTTCAGTGTATGTCAGATTATTGGGATATGGTCCCTAACCTCAGCAAAGTGTAACGCATTTTTGAATGTTTAAAATGTTTGAGTAGAGCTATGTAGTAATTGAGTGTGGGCTCCACTGGAAAGTAATTCAGATCCTCGCTCATGATGTTAGACGGAATGGTTTCGAGACGGAGGTCCATTATATATGTTTTTGTTTAATGGAAGTGAATTGATATCAGCTGACCACACTATAAATCTCATAATTTGCTCTGGAAATATCAGATATTAGAATAACTTATTAACTCTAAAATTGGAAACATCGAGGATCGAAGTTAAGGAAATATACTGTAATTTAGGGCAATCAATGATGTAAATATATCGACACGAAAGTCGTACTTAGTCTAGTGACTAGTTGAATGAGTTCACATTGGACTCAATATAATACTATTTTTGATAAATCTGCTGTTGCTTCGTTAGTGTTTGTTGTCCGATAAGGGAGATTCGTCAGTAACTGTATAAATTTTAGAGAATGATTGTAATAATATGATATTTTTCGATTTACCGCCATGGAATTGAACTCAGTGACTTGTGGGTGATCAGTGTTGAATATATGCGTGTGCGCCGACATTTTACTTTATTTTTGTCAGACGATCCCCTTATCGTTACTAATCCATAGGAAATTCACGAGTCGGGAATAAATTAATTTATCATTTAAATTTTCAATTTCAGGGACTCTGAATTTATTTTATTTTGGAGGTAATTTCGAGACTCTTGCGTGCTAGGCTAGAGCCATTTATTTTATTTATATTCTCCTTTGACCCAATAAACGATCTGTGCATGTTATTTTGGATTCTTATTTCTTTGTCTGGTCATTCGGTTTAGTGTGATTTTTTATGGTTTTTGGTTGGGCGAGCCTCTTCAACCCAAACCCTTAAACAACCCGAGATGCTTTTGTGACTTGCCTACCAGAGCATTTGATTTTTTAAATATACAAACTGATGGGAGGTCGGAATGCGTCTTGATCGATCTTCCGCAAATAGGATTTCGACAGATTGAAAAATTAATGGAGTGACATAAGGATAAGGAAAACATATGTGATAGACCACAATTAGAAATTTTTATTTGATTATTCTCCTTTCGGCAAAGTATAATTAAAAGTCGCAACTAGGCTGAAAGAACTAATAAGGAGTAAACCACCAAGAATGGTGAAGTTCAACTTAAAAAATACAGACCTCTTAATGACTGCGAGAGGTTAAAAAGATTAATAATAAATAACAATATTTCAACAATTGTGAGTGTCTGCCTAGCAGTAGCCATAAATTATTAAAAATGTGCATAAAAGCGTAGTTTAAGAGTTAATATATATTTGATAACTTATCCCGAATGGCTCCTGATTGGCGTTGGTTTTTATCTCATTGGTCCATGAAAGTGGCAATGAGGCGGCCGTGGCGTGCACAAAAAGCCCCTGTTAGGCATACAATATCTCGGCGATCCTCCAGGCGTAGGCAGATTCCACAGGAACACAGTAGTCGTTCAATGAGGCGGCAGTGGCCAACCGCATCACAGCCCGAGAAATCAGTAGTAATTTGTCTGGACAACAAACAGGCCAAAAATCCCAGGTAGGGATTCTAGGTGATGTTGAAAAGAGAACTTCCTCCTCTAGTTAAGGATACTGGTAGGATCTTAAAGTGGCGATCAAAAAATCTCATGAGTAGAGTCCTGGACCGTTGCCCACCAGGGTCCCAGGCGGGATCCCTGTAGAATCCAGCAGATTCAGAATGACGATTCAGGAATGCCAATTCGAAAGACCACTCGGAATATATATAGAAAATGACGTCACAAGATGATACGTCACCAAGACAGGGAGAGAGAACCAACCAGCGAATCACCGGTCCAACACGGAGAACGCCCAGTTGACACTCAGAGGAGAGAAGCCAGTCCAGTTACAAACGTTGAAAAGTGCGGAAGTGGTCTACAACAGTCCGAGCATATGGTAAGTACATTGAACAAAATTAGTAATTAAATAGACAAACATGTTTATATATGTAACCGTGATCCCACTGCATGAAAGAAAACAATAATAGGATAATGGCGCAGTAGAATTAAAGAGTATTTCACACCCGGAGGGTAATACACAAAAAACACTAACCAACCTATTCGCAAAAGCGAACACGAACCAAAATTCACGCACTTAATTTTGTTTAATCGCTCTCTGGCCGTTTCTTCTGATCTAATGGGACCAGGATGTGAGCCGGGTCATCGCTTGTCCGCTTGAAGAAAACGGGCACAGTATTTTTGAACGAAACCATACGAGTATAGTCTGTCTTCGTCTTTTGTTGGCGAAGCTTGCATTTCTTTGAAGTAATTTCATTTTTATTTGTTGATTGCTTAATGATTCAAGTCTTCATCTTGTTGCCGAGTCGTTCCAGGTCCATCGCTGTATCTTACCACTTTCTGCTTTTTAATAATATTATTTTGTGTATTAACCAAACGAACACACCCAAAGTACACGGAGCTACATGACCGCGTTGTCGCAGCCCCTAAACTGAGGAACCAACCAAAGGCCTCTTACGTGTTGACGGTATGGTGACTCACACCAAACTGACAAGTCATGGACACCAAGCGTTAGATCACATCCTTTTTCGTACGTAGTTCATTCACTAAATCTATCTCTGCAAGCGCTAGGTTTGACCCATATATGATCAAATGTAAATCGAAATATATACAGTACTTCCGTTTTGACAGACAAGTCAAGCACACCAACAGTTAGACTACATCCTTTGTAGCCTAAATATATCACTACGAGCACTAGTGTCGACCCATACATAGTCAAATCAAAATCGAAATATCCACTTCCGTTTTGAGAAATTCAAAAATCTGCTTCCCACCAATTGAAGATAAAGAATAGATTACAACAATCAAACATTCATTTCATTTAAATCTATAGAACAAGTTCCATTTTAAAAACAAGCGTTTTTAACCTCTTTTTTTTTTTTCAAATATAATTTAAGCCGGACGCAATTTTCAAAATGTTATTTATTTTATGATAGAGCTTTTCAAAACACGCATTTTGGCACTACGGATCTTCTAGCTTTTCAACGTTGGCACGATTGTCAAAATAGCTTAACTTAACGTTTTTGCTAAACTGACCCCTATAGTCTGAATGCTCTAAAGTGTCATTTAAAAGCTGCCAGTGGGTCAATGAAGAATTAAACCACATATATATCCTTATTTGATAAACTTTTTATTTCAGAATTCAGTTGAATGATTTTTCCATGAGAAGATCTTTTACCAACACTGTAAAAAGATAAGACGACAATGTTTAACTCAAACTTAATTTACCATAGGCCTACTGAACCCGCTCAGCGGAGGATGTTTAGTCAGTACTCGGCTTAGCTTACTTCGGCATCGGGGCGCGTTACGTTCCCTCCACCACTGACCTCACATCCGATATGTAAACACAATCAGGTTAACATGATTTAGGAAAAACTCAACATTACAGTTATATATTATTTATTCAATAAAAGGAAATAATCACTCAAAAACATATCAAAAATCAAGATCATTTGGTATTGTCTCTTCAAATGTCAATCATAAAAATCACTATTTAAAAATCATCAAAATTCACTATAATGTCCTTTCATTTTTCCGTGAAGTTTTGAATACTCTGTCTTGCTTAATTTACCACTTCCACGCATTATATCACTATTTAAGTTTATTCTACTCAGGCATCGAGCGCGTCTATCATTTTAGTCATATTATTCGTCCAAGGCTTTGGATATTTACATTTTCTTTATTTACCCTTCAGGGCTTCCTTTATTCGTTATATTCATATGATTGTTATTTTATTAAATTCTTTTGATCTTAATAACAACTCTTCACAAGGCCTTAGGTTTTTAAAATACAATACAATAAAAATGTGCCATGTCTATCGATCGAACCCTTAATCATCCAGTTACCATCCATGCATCTAGGCGATTTGCTTTGTGCTGTACTGTGCACCATGTTGTTTATAAAAATGGGATCTTTATTTATAACAAAACTTTATTATTCCTTAACGGCAATCGACTTGAGGCGATTTACATGGATATTGTGTTCGCTGCGGCAATCGACTTTAGTCGACTTGGCACTTTCCCGCTGCTTCCTACACGATCTTTGTCAACAAAGTGGCTCTTTAACAATGCGTACATGAATATGCATGTCTTGAGCGTGTACTGGGAATTGTTTAAAGCAAAGTCGTGTGTATTACAGTATTTCCTTTGTAGTCTCCCGCCCGGCAACATTCCTCTCGGCCCTCTGACGTCAGTGGACTACCACACTAGTGAGAAGCCATGAGCGCGCCTTCAAAACCATCGACAAAATGGGGCATAAAGTTATGGTCATTGTACGATAGTAAAAGTGGTTTCCTGTGCAGATTTCAGACTTACGTGAGAAAGAACAGTAATGAGACTGATCCAGGGGATACATTAGGGGAGACTTGGAAAATACCAGCAGAATTATATATTTCTTTTCAAACCCTACACTTTCCACTCATCTTGCTGAGAATAGTGTGGGTGCATGCGGAACAGTGAGATGTAACCGTAAAGGGCTTCCTCAAGAGATGAAAGGTCTGAAGATGAATAAAAGACAGAAACCTAAAATATGCTTGCATGTTCGTGGCAAGATACCGGCTGGCTAAATATGCTCACGACCGTACACTCGTCTGAGGTTGTGAAGGTTAGGAAGAGGTCAAAGAGGGGTCCAATCGGTTATGTTACCCGTGATAAACCTAAATTAGTTGTGAATTATAATCATGAAACGAATAGTGTTGACAAGTTCAATCAGCTGAAAACGAATTACGCATACGTGCACAAGAAAATCAAGTGGTATCAGGTCTTGTGGTATTTCGTCATAGAAACAACCCTAGTCAATGGAAGAATAGTGTACAATAGGGTCCATAACAAGAAAACAAGTGCTCATGACTTCAGAGATGATGTAATAACGGGACTTCTAGAAAAGTACAAACGCACTCCACCTGCGAAACGTGGCCGAAAATCTTCTGACGGAATACCGCTCGCGCGTCTCACGGAGAGGCACTTCATTGGGGAACAACAGGACAAAGGCTACAAACCCAACTGTGTTGTTTGTTCCATATTGCCGGCGCGGTGTTCAAAAAAAGGAAAGGGGCTGTGTAAGAGGAAACAGACAATATTTTATTGCAGGAATTGCCCAGGACAGCCCCAGTGTGTTCAACTACCTGCTTCGAAAGTTATCACACCAAGGTAAACTTCAAGGTCACATGCCAGTGTTCGATTCCATTGAACCAAGGACCACGGGATATATATCAAGGGTGAAACATATACTTTGTTTCATGAGTTAACCTATGATTCAAAATGAATGAAAATGCTCACTAAAGAAAACTACAAGGTCACGTGTAAGTTAATGTTTCATCGAACCAAGAACCACAGAATGGATCATAAAGGCGATATATATTTATTTTCTGCTTCATGTAATAAATGAAAATCCACATTAAAACTTTTTTTCAATATCTTCATTAAATTACGCAGTGAGGGGTTTTGTGATGTCAGACATGCAGCAGCGAAAGAGTTAACCCGTTATATCATTATTTCATTATTTATGAAAGAAGGAATTTCTTTTACCAACAATTAACTATTTGACAAAATCCGTCAAATTTTACATAATATTTCAGAAATAGGCTTGGGACGATTTCTTTAATTCCCGCCTCATAATTCTATAATCAGTTTAAGCTTGCGCCTTTCATTAAAACTTTATTATTTCCGTGTAGCAGTTTCCCTTTTAACCAGTCTCTGCTAAACCTCACTTGACTGCCGAACTCATTGAGATGTTTCTCCTCCTCCCTCGCAAGAGGCAAGGTCGCGCACAGAAGGCCGCTCCCCTCTTCCTTTGGTACTTGAAAACGAGATTTATGATGGCTCGCCGGCCCTGCTTGCTTTTACGCTAGTGTTCAACCACATGATTTCCAAGACTTAAAATTCATTTCACCACGGATATTTGTTCCGTCTTTTATTTATTATTATTACTCATCTTTCGTTCCCAGGATATTTAGCATTTAATTCGGATAGGATGTACGGTAGTTCCTTATTACAACTTCTTACAACGCTCACAACACAACTGTACAATGCCTCTTCACAACAATGCCTTTTCCTTCACAACAATACCTTACTACAACAATGCCAGGCTAGCATATCCATCCTACAGCGGGACTTATATCAACCACATTTTCGGTGGGAATTTGCACATCCACAATACACAACAATACAACGCTTCATTAAGCAATAACTACGTGGGAATTTATTCATCCATGACATACCTTACGAGGCTACTTCATTACAACAATACATTCGGTGGTAAATTTACCTCCACGCATTTCGACGATATTTTCACTACATTTTCCATCTCACGAATAAATATATCCTGGTTTAACGCATATTATATTTAGCTTGAAATTATACTTTTATTATTCTTATTAGCCCTTACGGCAACACAACTTGCTTGGATAACATTACGATATTGGCACGACTTCGGCCTTCCTATTATTTATTCACAACCTTGGCCTAATAGCCTACAAGGTAACATATTCATTCTTGGGTGTTTCGTTCCACCACTTATTTGGACATTTATACTTTATTAATTTATTAACATACTAGCAGAAGTACCCGTTCTTCGAACGGTGTTATACCAGACATTATCAATTGAGCTACTGTTGCAATGGTTAGCGGTTTGTCATTCCTTCATAAGTTTATCAGAACGAAGTTCGTTTTCTGGGAATATCACACACACTGTTAATTTAAGGGCCTTAAAATGTGGTTTTCGGAGACCCTTTATAGACTCGCGAATTTTGTGTTTCACAATGAGAAGCGCAACATATGCTTTAATCGTCCTTCTAGGATAATTTTTATATTTCGCCTATTTTAGCATGTATTTTGAGAAGTTTTTCCCTATATCCACCCTTCTACTGTATGAAAAGTACGGTGAGGAGTTTTATAAATGATTGGTGTATTGACTCATGTTTACCATACCTAATTTTACGATGCACCAAGCATCCGAACACGATTTATAGGTGTACATAAAGATACACAGAAAGACAGACAGACAATTCTATTGTCTACAACATATCACCCAGATATCCAAATATGGGTATATCTACCATACAGTATCAAACAAAATCATCCTTACGATGAACCCGTATGTCGACAAAAAAAAAGAAGATTAGTTAAAATGAGCTCTCAAACTAAATTCACCTATCGTGTACATCCTTACGTGGAATAGAATTGAAAGCCTTGTAGACGAAACGCAATACACCTCACATAAAAAATGACCCTCTACGTTGTGTTAGGTCCCCATACACAGGAAGACCTCTTTCATAAATTATAAAGGATTGTGGTGCATGAACATTCAGGTTCTTTAGCCTCAAATGGCCCAAATTCCTAAAAGCCGCAAAAAATGCTGATTCAATTCAGGAATTTTTGAAAATAATGTTGCTGTTTGTAGATATAATAGACTTTCTGTACTATATGTCGCACGTGAAATTGCATGAAAAAATGCTAGGTTACCCCTTGACCCCCTTAATCGCATTGACGAATTATACAGTATACATTGGTTCCGTGATAACCTTATAGCCATTTGCAAACTTTCACAGAAATGTAATAATTGGAGTAGCCTAATAATATCGTATAGCATCGGATGCCAGGTGCCAGCTTCGTAATTTGACACCCAGAGGGTAGCTTGCATGTCGAAATTTCGTTGTTCCTTGAATCACTATGAAAGTCAAGGAAGGTAGATGTCTAAGCTCCTTGAACACTATAGCGCTTTCTAGTAGAGAAATGAGGAACTTTGTGTTGGCGGAAACTCCTGAGATTAATTTTGCCATTATGAACACGGCCTACTGAATTCAAATGGGTTCTTTGACATGCCAACATCGTATGACATGCGAGTCGTATTTGTGCCGCCTTTCAAAAATCACGTACAGGCCGGACGTTTGTTTTAGACGATTGCCCTTGACCTTGAAGCCTGCGGGTGAGCCTGTACACAGTCACTCTCTCACCCTATCACTTCACATTTGTCACCACCGATCTGATGTAATGGAATTCCAGACTTGAGCAGACAGTTAAGTCCACGTCGAAGTATTGAGTGACAAGGAAGTACACGTTACGTAGTTACGAACAGAACGTCATTATACAGTATTTGCCAGTGACTATACTTCAGCACTAGTGTGAAACAGCTTTATCAATCATCGGAGCGCTTGGGGCAGCTGATAACAACACAGGTACTGTAGTAACTCGCCTCCAGGCTTCCATTAGGATTTTTCACTCGTCTAAAACAAACGTCCGGCCTGTACCACGGCCAGGAGTGAACCTGCAATCTTGGGGATAGTAGACCGACACGCTATCCACTCACCCACCGTGGCAAGGTATAAATGGAGTGACATTGCTTCTTACAGAAATAGATAGAAAGTTGGATGCCACCCCTTGAGATAATGTTGTCATGGTTACCGATTTCCATTCCTTCATTACTTTGTTAACTCTTATACGCTCAGCGAGCCGATCTATCGGCTTGAGTGGCTTGGCTTAAAACACTCACGCTGCCGATCTATCGGCTCTGTGTTGGAATGGCTGTATTAGTGACTAACTGGACTCCCAGATGGCAGGAGAAGATTGGCATAGTAGCATTTGAGTTTGGTTTTCACTTTTCTCGACAGATAGAGACACTATATTGCCGTATTGGTATGAAACTAATGAAATTATAAAGCCGCGTATGAATGTTTACCGCATGGCGTGTTGACCTGTTCTGTGTGCCAGTCAAGTCATATTTTGCGCTTTAAATTACGTGTTCGGCATTGTTATTTTGTTTCCATTTTAATACTAGTTTATTATTTGTTATATTTTGTTTATATTTAGCGTTTATCTGTGTTATCAAGTGAAGTGTAGCGTTTATTATTTCGTGTTATTACGTTTTCGTGACGAGTGTAGGCCAAATTTTTTTCAATGGCCGGGCCGAGTTCTAGGCTAAATGATGGTGAAGTATTGGATTATTTAGAGGCTATAGACGATGACAGTGACTTTATTGCCGACAGTGATTCTGATGTTATAGAAAGTGATGATAGTGCCCCAGAAATATCCCCGATAGCTGCTCACAGATTATCTGACAGTGATCATGATGATGATATTATGAATGATGGGGACTACACAGAGGTTCTGTCGCCAGAAAATCCTCTCCCTCTCCCATTTCAATATCATGAATTATCTGGTCCTAAACACATGCCACCTCCTGATTCTCTTCCAACAGCTTATTTCCTTTTGTTTTTCACAGATTTTCTTCTTTCTCTTATGGTGACAGAATCTAATCGGTATGTCCAGCAGTTCATCACCAGTAAGGGAGATAATGTTCCCACCCCTCTAAAGAATTGGGTTAGGATCACAATGTCTGAAATGAAAGGATTTATTGCATGCCTTCTAAATATGGGTATCAATAGAAAACCAACCATTGCCTCTTACTGGTCCACTATGCCTTCTCAGTTCAGCCCATGGTTCCCTAAAATGTTTTCTAAACATAGGTTCTCTCACTTGCTGCGATTCTTTCATCTTGTCAACAATGAGGGGATGCCAGGGCCTGGAGAAACAGGATATGATCCCTGTGCAAAATATCATCCTCTAGTGGATCATGCCAACAGGGTATTTAGGCACCACTATACACCACATCAGCAGATTAGCATTGATGAGTCTCTTGTGGGGACTAAAAATAAAACTAGCCTTCTCCAATACCTGCCGAACAAACACCACCATCGCTGGGGTATCAAATTTTGGATGCTGTGTGATTCAGTTTCAAATTACTGCCTGGGTTTTTTTACCTATAGAGGTGCCAGATCTCAAGAAGACAGAGACAATATCATAAAGCATGGTTTGGGATACATTGTTGTGAAGAAGCTTTTAGTCATGGGTGGCTACCTCAACAAGGGTTATCATGTCTTTGTTGACAATTACTTTATGTCTGTACCACTTGTACGCCACCTCTACAAGCTGGGTACATACATAACAGGAACTGTTAGGAGGAATAGGAAATATTTGCCTCAGAATTTTAAAAATAAATTTGCTGTTGGACAGAAACAATATTTTAGGTCAGGTCCAATGTTAGCATGTGCATTCCGAGAGAAAAAAGTCCCAGAAAAACCCAGTCATGCTTCTATCTAGCCATGCAATAGCACAAGAACAGGAAATTCCAGCAACTCACAACAGTGCCAACAGCAAAACTAAACCAGCAATAATAACATCTTATAATAAATGTATGGGTGGGATTGACACATCTGACATGATGTTGTATAGCTACCTCGATGATAGGCGAACTGTACGTTACTGGAAGAAGGTGGCTTTCAATATCATTGCTAGAATGGTACTAAACAGTTACATTCTTTATAAGGAAAATAATAAGGGAGCAGGGAAAATAAAATCTAGACTGAACTATACAGTGTCAATAATTGAGAGCCTAGGGGAGGAATGGATTTCTACAAAATTAAGTGCGATTAATGATCAAAGAGGACCAGTGGGGGTGAGAAAGCTTCCTGAGAAGAAAGAATCGAACTGCGTTGTATGCAGCACCAAAGAAAAGAGGAGGAGGGCCAGAACAGTATGCACTAGGTGTAACAAGGGTTTGCATGGAGAGTGCTTCCCTAAGCACAAGTGCTGACCCAGGAAGGTACGTGTACAGTTCTTTACATTATGTGCTATATTTCATGGCTGGATAAGAATACCAAAAATAAAATTATATCATGTTATACAGAATTAATTGCTCTTGTTTTCAGTATGACTGGTCAAGAAGATCACTAAAGAACAGATTACTTTCTTGGTATTTGAAAACATATTTTTATTTTTTGTAATTTATTTTCCAAATTTCAATATTTTTTTTGTGGTAAAATATATCTTTAACAATTTTGGGATATATTCTTCCTAAAACTACATTGAATAATGTGCTAGTGTGATTTTTTTCAATTTTGTATCTGTAGATCTCTTTATGCAGTGATTTTTTACATTTTAACATGCATAATCATGAAAAATGGCCTGAGTGTTTTGGACATGACTAGTGAATACAGCCTGAGAGCAAAAGATTAAATTAAATTAAATTAGTTTTCTGGGAATATTTCAGATACTGTTGGTTTTAGAGCCTTATAATGTAGTTTTCGAGGCCCCCAAGTTTTGTTTCTGGCACCGAGGGCCTTTGTATCCTTGTTGTACGCCATAATATAATACTAATAATAATATAATATAGGGATAGGAATATAATAGACCTGCCGTACCACACCCGCAGGTGTAAATCGCGTGAAAAAAATCTAGTGTACCCCTTGACCCCCTTAAGCGCATTATACGTATTGATGAATTTTACAGCTTAATTTGGTTCCGTGATAATCTTCTAGCCGTTTGTAAACTTTCACACCAATGTAATTAATGGAATTGCATTGCGTCTTACAGCAATAGATGGACCTCTGAGAATCTGTTGCCATGGTTACCGGCTTGTATTCGTTCATTAGTTTATTAAATGAAATTAGTTTTCTGGGAATATCTCCAAAATGGTTGGTTTTAGGGCCTTAAAATGTGGATTTCGGGGTCCCTTTAGGGCCCCCGAGTTTTGTCTCTCACATTGAGGGGCTGAAAATGACCTTTGTCTCGTCCTTCTGCTCCTATTTCAGCATGTATTTTAAGGGGGTAGGCCCTCTTTTATGAGAGGTACGGAGAAGGGTTACATCTATGATAAGTGTCGTGCCTTTGATGGATATCTCTACCAAATTTTACGTTGATACACCCAGCCGTTCTCGAGTTATAAGGGAACAAAGTTGTCCACAGTCAAACAAACAGACAGACCAAACAATTATTTTCGCGCGCATCCATAATAAAACAGTCTGAAACGCGGAAATAAATCAAATTTCCGTATAAATTTCGAAAAAAAAAACATACAAACTTTAACTTTTATGTATGTAGAAATATACTGCACCGCTCGGTGTTCACCGTGTTTTATTGCACAAATTTAGGTTTTACTCGCTAACCGTTGGAGATACACGAAAAGTGATAAGGACCTTTTGGATAGAAAATTAAATGTTAAATCTCGTGTATGCATCAAAAGTTTGCTATTTCTTAGAGTTCTCTTTTTATTTGAAATGGAAATATGAAATTTTGAAACCAAAGGGTGTAGTGACGTCACACATGTGGGTTTTACTCGCTAACCGTTGGAGATAAACGAAAAGTGATAAGGACCTTTCGGATAGAAAATTAAATTTTGAAGCTCGTATGTGCCATCAAAAGTTTGCTATTTCTTAGCGTTCTCTTTTTATTTGATATGGAAATATGAAATTTTGAAACCAAAGGGTGTAGTGACTTCACTAAAATGGTCGTCACTTTTTAATAGTACAAAATATCGAAATTAAGAGTATCCTATATGTAAGCAAGGTAAATCAGTTACATCCATGCAAAATTTCATTTAAATCGGACCAGTGGTTCTTGCGTTATTGAGTAACACACAGACAGACAGACAGACAGATAGAAAGACAGACACACACCATCTCATTTTTATATATTAGTATGATTATTTCTCGCTCCACTTTTATTTTGAGTTCCCAGACACGGATCTTTAAATATGACTTTGTTCTCAGCTTGATCTTTATTATTCGCGTTAATATTTTTCCTATTTTAAATTATTCCATTATAACCGGGTGAGTTAGCCGTGGTGGTTACGGCATGACTGATGGCAGTCGCTCACATCCGGGAGGCGAGGAGGTTCGAATCCCCCCGCCGGCAACCTTGAAGATGGTCTTCTGTGGTTTCCCATCTTCCTTCCAGGCAAATGCCGGGGTTGGTCCCTAACTATAGGCCACAGCCGCTACCTTCCAAATCCTCGTCCTTACATTCCAACTTCCCTCCTTAACGGTACTTGTAGCTCACCCATTGGGTGTCCGTCTCGAAGCAGCTACAAAAACTGGCGAGCCGAACATGTCCTCGGACACTCCCGGCACTAAAAGCCATACGCTAAAAAAAACATTATAATGCTTCATTCTTTCATTATTCGTTATTTGGTATGAATTCTAACAATTTTTATTAACTGATCCCTTCAAATTTGATAATTTTATTTACGGTGCGCATTTATTTCATAACTAGGCAACAATTTAAGCCATTTTTGATTTTATTATTTTAATTCCTTCTTTCAAATTAGTTTATTTATCATATATTTCCTTATCGGTTTTCCATTTCATTATCTTCATTGATCCCAACAATGCTTTATTTTCACCGAGGCGGTCCTCGTGACTAACAATTATCATCTTTTCCAACATTTCAGTTATTTGCACATTCATTTCATCAATGAATCACTCGTCAAACTGCCCAGTCGACGAACGATTATATTGATATCAGTACACAGTACACCAGCAAAATTAATGAAATTTCATTAACTGACCCATGCGATGACTCCATTCCTAGATAGGCTCACCCATACAATTACATCAAATTATTCTTCATGGAACTACTTTTCGTGCATTGCACATCACTCTGATATACTTCACTTTTACATATATTTAAACACATTATTTATTCTTGTAGAATCACTATATCTAACATAACACAAATACATTTCTACACATTAAATTACACTGCATTTATTTCCCTATCTTTGTTCACACAGCACTTATTTTCCTGTATTTATTTACACAGCACTTATTTTCCTATATTTATTTACACAGCACTTATTTTCCGCACCATATCTCAGTGATCTTCTGTCGGTGACCCACACTTCGACGCCACCTTACCTCTGCTTTGGACGTGTAATAACTCGATCCTCACTGAGCTCCTACGCTGAACATTAGTTCTTTATCTATTCTTGTAGGTTTCTATTTTTGCTTCCCGTATTACTTGTCTATAAGCGTGTAAGTGTCCTTCACTAATGTTTCTCGCTTATTTAATGGTTTTCTTACGCCGTGATCTATTTGTCTGGATTGTTCGTAGCTATACTGATTTGTTCGGATTTCGAACCTACAGTCCTCGTAATTATTTGACGATAATATTTTCTCCGACCACACGACGTGTTTTACGTTTCCCTATGGGAATGCCTTTTACTGTGTCTCTGTTATATGTACCGTAGCTTTACAAAAGTTTGTTAACTATGCTACCGGTACTCGAACTCGTGTTTCCTTGACTCGGAGTCCTAGATTTCACTTGAATCTCTGATAACTATTGTCCTTTAAATTCGCTTTACTGTTCATAAAGAACTGTCCATGTTCTCGAACGGTTGACTTTCAGCTTCGCGTACTTTATTTATACTAGCCCGCACTTTTAGACTGTATTAGTGTTCCTTTACTCAACGCGGCATAACTTATTCTTGTCGCGATTTTTACTTGATCCAGCGCCAAGTGCTATAGTGATCACTTGAAACGATTTTTACGATTTATCGGGCGACAATGCCATACACACTTGAACTTCTGGTTGAACTTAACCGTGAAATATGCTTGCGTTCCTAAATATTTCTCTTTGATGACGGTATAATTACCCGTATGTTCAGTTACTGCGAATATGATGTACTTAATAATTCCATGCTGCAATCCAGCATATTGCCTTTAACGCGAGCTGGAGTGTGACAATCAACACCCGACCTCTCAATGGTCCGTTGTAGAACTGAGTGAGTGAGTTTCGTTCGACCCCTTATTTATGCTGATTTATCAAAACGTAGTTCCCTCACGCAAGTGCGGAGTCTATTCTTCACGTTTGAGCCCCTATTTGCTTGAAACTTTATTTGCGGATGTAAAATGTGTTTACTTTGACGTTCGTTTTGTGCGGAATCCATTTTAATAGTTTACTTATTTTTAATTAATTAAAAAGGTTATTATCCCCCTTCCGTGGCCAGCGGAATGGTACATCTCACCTCCGTATCCATGCGTTTTAATTGATAATGACGCCACTGCTGACGTTGCAACTTAAACCTGTGTCAGCATCTATGATTACCAACCTCTAAACATACCTAGTCCCTGTGAGTGTTTTAACGCATGATATTAATATGTGGTGCTTTATCTTAGTCATGTTGTCCCCTAAAACTGATTCGCTACTGTCTGGGACTTTTGTAATTTCTGTATCATAATTTATCGCGACCTCAGCTCTATTTGGGGCCAGCCTGAATCACTGCAATAATCGTTAATCACTAGGTTCAATCCTATTAAATCTGTCAGTTATACCATCGTAAATTTGATAAACAGTGCTTGCCTTGAAGGTTTTTAATGATTCCTGGTTGACGTACTAACAGCTCATGAGTTTGCAGAACCTCGCTTATCTGTTTATACTTTCTTGACACTTATTACTGATTATAATGTTTATTGCTTCCTTAATTACTCCTAATCTCGCAGCTGGGTGACGTGATTCACGCATGGCTTGCATAACCTATTAAAATATTCCTTCCTTGGCAGGGCTTATGCCATCCTTTCATCTTACATAACCAGCGTTCGATCCTTGGGCCAACTCCAGTTGGGCACACTACATTTCAGTCATTAAAGTCAGTGGTAACATTTTAAAAACGTAAAACGATCATTATAATACAGTAATTGAAACATTTCAGTCGGTCTACACATCTAATCGCATTTACTGGGCCACGAGAAAAATAACCAGAAAGGAATTACACGCGATTAAAATATATATGTTTGTGTGGGACTACAGAAGAGTGAGGGTGACATGTTCCGCTCGTCAAGTGAACATCATCATCTATGTAGCCTGTTTGGCCTCATGTTTGACAACGTGTGTGGAGGTAGGTGTAGATTTTTTGCGTGTGACTGCTTTCTTGTTTTTGTATGCAGTTATGCATTTCTTTTCTAGTGTTTAGTGTTCAGGGTAGCTCCCAGGGCTGGTTATTTATTGCTGGATGATTATCACTGTTTATGTTTTGTGGTCCAGGATATGAAAGGATTTCTTAATGTTTTATTAATATAACAGGGAGGGATTAACACGTTCTTCCAAAAGTCACCACAGAGTATTATGTGTGGGTGTTTGGCAGCTCCCATTTCTAGTTGCTGGGGCCGTACAATAACTGTATTCTTCTTCTTACTATTATTATTAGTATTAGTAAAGTATTATTATTATTATTATTATAGCTTGCCACGGTGGGAGAGTGGTTATCGTGTCAGACTACCAACTCCTAGCTTGCAGGTTCCTGGTAAGTGATTTTTGAAAGGCAACAAAAATCTGGGCACGTATGTCATACGTTGGCTTGTTAAAGAACCCATTTGAATTCAGTAGGTCGTGTTCATAATGGCAAAACCGGGTGAGTTAGCCGTGGTGGTTACGGCATGACTGCTGGCAGTCGCTCACATCCGGGAGGCGAGGAGGTTTGAATCCCCCCGCCGGCAACCTTGAAGATGGTCTTCTGTGGTTTCCCATCTTCCTTCCAGGCAAATGTCCGGGTTGGTCCCTAACTATAGGCCACAGCCGCTACCTTCCAACTCCTCGTCCTTACACTCCAACTTCCCTCCTTCCCTCCCCAACGGTACTTGTAGCTCACCCATTGGGTGTCCGTCTCGAAGCAGCTACAAAACTGGCGAGCCGAACATGTCCTCGGACACTCCCGGCACTAAAAGCCATACGCTAAAAAAATGGCAAAATTAATATCTGGATTTTCCGCCAAAAACAAAATCCTTCTTTCTCTACTAGAAAGTGCTATAGTGTCAAGGATCTTAGATATCTAACCTCCTTGACTTTCATAGCGCTCCCAGGAACGACAAAAATTCAACATGCAAGCTGCCCTCTGGGCGTTAAATAACAAAGTTTGCACCTCGCACCCGAGGCCATACGATATTATTATTATCATTTTAAATGATTTTGTCGACTTCGTCGTTACGCTGGGGTCTGGCTTTACGTTACGGTGACAGGACGAAATGTACCAAGAATGCACTCAGGTGTGTGACGTCATAGTTGCGCTTGGTGCATGTGTTCCCCGACAGTCTCTATCCCCGATTCTTGGATGTCACGGGTAATCTCGAGAACCACTGGATGGATTTTGATGCGGTTTTCACCATTCTGTAAAGGATATCTCGAGGAAAGATTCTGTAGAAAATAATTTATGTATGATCAAAGGAAGCCAAGCAGTAACGATTTCAGTGAAAAAGTCGAAAACAAACTTGGCGTCCGTGCGCTTCTTAAGCTTACGCTGGGCAAACCGTTAAACATATCAATATACTATGAGCGTAAGAATTGGTCAGCATGAAATGTTCTACAAAAAAGTCCGCGAGAGCATATCTCTATCTTCAATACATCGCCCACTATAAGTGTTTTTAGACTGGATGGAAGGGGCGCGTCATCCAGCCATCTACCTCCGCGATCTTGACCTTGCTTTGCCCTTGGTTTGCACTTGCCGTTCGCGAGTAATTTGAAACAAGGTAAAGTATTATAAAGCAAGATAAGTATTATGCAGATAATTTTCTAACATGTGAGTCTTTGGCTTCGAGCGAAGCGAGAAGCCTCCAGCCTTTCTAGCATTTTTCAGCATTTGTAGCATTTAAAATGATACCAGTCTAGTCTTTCAGACTGATTGTCACTTTTTATATTATTATTATACTTTTATTATTATTATTATATCACTAGTCATTGTGTCTTACCTGAAGCACTCCGATATCGTTCAATCGGGATTTGTTATTATAACCTCTATGTATGACTTGTTTTACTGCATAGCGGCACTGTGCGGAAGCGCTGGAACAATCCAGTTTGGAGCTGCCAACCATAACTACCAAATGGGCAGACATGGAACTGAGACATCCGGCAGCAGTCAGAACCCAACTATAAGTTAGCAAGGTTCCTAAACATGACACACGATCAACTGTCCCATCAATGACCATGAGATATGCCTGTAACAAATGATTGTATGGTTAGGTATTTTGCCCGTTAACCACAAGGCCAACGATCACATCTGCGTGATCCTCGAGAACAATCTTAGCAAGAGACATTTAACACTGGACGAAGTGGGTTTTTAAGAAAATGAAACTTGACGTTTCAGACAGAGAGGATCATGGCGTCGAGTAGCGGAGAAAGCGGAAGTTTTACGATTGGTTACGAAGTAGCTTCGAGTCACCACATGGTAGCGGAGAAAGCCTTTGCTCTAAAATCAGTAACGAAGTCAAAAGCTCTTTGTTTCAAAGTTTTGTTTCTCGGACGCGATTTTTATGTGTGAATACTGTGGTACAAGCAGTAATTTTCGGCCAGACAGAAGCCAGTAGTTTCTCACTCCGGTTCGTAAGACAATAGTTTCTTTGGGGCGTGGTGGTGCAGTGGTCAAGCTGTTGGTCTCTCACTACGGCGGACTGGGTGCGATTCCCGGTCAGTACAAGTTCGATTTTTTTAAATATTTGAATTGCAGCCAATGGTCATAACGAGGTATTTTCAAAGTAAAATGCCATGTTCTGTGGTTCAGATTCCACGTAAAAAGTAGGTCCCGTGGCTCATGATCACGAGATTAACGGTTACGTAAAACTACAAATTTCCTTCCAATAGTTTCTCACTTAGCTTGCTACATATGATCTGTGTCGTGTATTTTGTTTACCATACATTGGCAACAGTGAAATGATGTCTGCGTCTGTGTAGGCTACGTCTCGGTAACAGTTAGACACCATATGCGCCTCTTTCAGTAGCAGTTGAGCAACGACTATTGCCATCGTTGAATGAACAAGAAATAACGACACAAGTCACATATTGCCTTTATGTAATTTAGCACATATTATTTCCTGTGCAGTGGTGATAATGGAAGCAATTTCAATACCATATACCGGTACCAAAATCAGCTCACACGAGCCTTGATTGAATCGTTGATAAATTAATTGTGTTGTTTGACAGTGGAATATACTGGAAAACGTGTACGCGACTAAGTCTTGCTACCAAAAGATGTTCGAATATGCGGAAGGACTTATTAAAAATAGTTTGGTGAAATCCTACGAGGTGAAAATTTATAACAGCTATACCCTGTATCAAAATGGCGGTCAAAGCGAAAGTCATTCGGCTCTCTCTCCGCTGCTGTTCTCTGACTCAAAGCCATGTTCCTCTCTGTAACGTGGCGGCTTCGGTGGCGTAGTCGGTAGCATGCTGAGTTTCTATGCCCAAGATAGCAGGTTCAAACCCGGCCGAAGCCGTCGGATTTTTTAAGAGCGTTAAAAATCCCTCAGTATGCCTTCCTTCGGAGGGGAAGTAAAGCCGGCGGTCCCATGTCATAGATTTATGGCATGTTAAAGAACCTTCCACTAATTGCACCTGTGTGAAGCTAAATTGGGTAGGTTAAGAATGTAAACAACGCTCTTAGGTTTCTACGTTCGTTGCCAAGAGCCGACTGCGGTTGCGTCTAGTAGCTAAGTTCTGAACTTGGCCTAGTAGTCGCTGACGGTGGCGCTTGGCGGCAAAAGTAGGAAGTATTTGAAAAATTCTAAGTTGCAGTACTTAAATTAACAAGATGTTCAGTAAAGAACATATAGCCTACTTTCTCCTAAAAGCATGGGTATTGTTATAACTCTTTGTCCTTTTCAAGGAGTATGATTGAATGTTGGTTGTAGTAGCTTGTTGAAATACAACGTGCTATAGGGATATTAAACATGAATATGAGGTGCCCTTTGCTAGTGCTACCTCTGTACCAAATTTCGTTCAATTCGGTTTCACCGTGTTTGAATTGATAGGGGGAATCGATTTGCACACATACTTGGCCACCATCTGCAAACTATTGGGCTGATGTTCTTGCAGTTTGGTCTGAATATGTTTCCCACATAAAGATATGGTGTTGCAAAATTTGGTAGAGACTAGATTATTAGGTTGGTCATAATTACATTTTAGCTTTTAACATTTGGGTGGCCGCGATTACGTTTCCGTCAAGATAGCGGTGATATAAAACATGACACTGAGGTGCCCTTGGCTAGTGCTACCTCTGTACCAAATTTCGTTCCATTCGGTTTCACCGGGTTCGAATTGATAAGGGGAGTCGATTTTCACACAAAGATGGCCGCCATCCGCAAAATATTAGGCTGATGACCTATTAGTTTGGTCAAAGGATGCTCCCTCCATAAAGGTATGTTGTTGCTAAATTTGCTAGAGATCGGATGATTAGGCTAATCGTAATTTGATTTAAGCTTTGAACATTTGTGTGGCCGCCATTACGTTTCCGTCAATATGGCGGCGATATAAATCATGACACTGAGATGCCCTTTGCTAGTGCTATCTCTGTACCAAATTTCGTTCCATTCGGTTTCACCGTGTTTGAATTAATAGGGAGAATCGATTTTGACACAAAGATGGCCGCCATCCGCAAACTATTAGGCGAATGACCTATTAGATTGGTCAAAGGATGCTCCCTCCATAAAGGTATGTAGTTGCAAAATTTGGTAGAGATCGGATTATTAGGTTAATCGTAATTTGATTTAAGCTTTGAACATTCGTGTGGCCGCCATTACGTTTCTGTCAAGATGGCGGCGATATAAAACATGACACTGAGGTGCCCTTTGCTAGTGCTACCTCTGTACCAAATTTCGTTCCATTTGGTTGCACCGTGTTTGAATTAATAGGGGGAATTGATTTTCACACAAAGATGGCCGCCATCCGCAAACTATTAGGCTAATGACCTAGTTATTTGGTCAAAGGATGCTTCCTCTATAAAGGTATGTTGTTGAAAAATTTGGTAGAGATCGGATGATTAGGTTAATCGTAATTTGATTTAAGCTTTGAACATTTGTGTGGCCGCCATTACGTTTCCGTCAAGATGGCGGCGATATAAAACATGACACTGAGGTGCCTTTTGTTAGTACTACCTCTGTACCAAATTTCGTTCCATTCGGTTGGATCGTGTTCGAATTAATAGGGGGAATCGATTTTCACACAAAGATGGCCGCCATCCGCAAACTATTACGCTGATGACTTATTAGTTTGGTCAAAGGATGCTCCCCCCATAAAGGTATGTTGTTGCAAAATTTGGTAGAGATCGGATGATTAGGTTAGTCGTAATTTGATTTAAGCTTTGAACATTTGTGTGGCCGCCATTACGTTTCCGTCAAGATGGCGGCGATATAAAACATGACACTGAGGTGTCCTTTGCTAGTGCTACCTTTGTACCAAATTTCGTTCAATTCGCATTCACCGTGTTCGAATTGATAGGGGGGGACAGACATTCAGAGTACACACACTCACACACACACACACACACACACAGACACACACACACACAGACTCACACACACACATACACACACACAGACAGACACACTTTTTTCGCCCTGTGTTGATCTCATAAGTCTACTTTCATTTTTTGCAAAAATCGAAAGTAGGCTAAAAAACAGATAACACACACTAATACAGTCATCACAATTAACACCGGTTATCAGACAGATTCTACACACACCCAACGTACACGGGGCTACATGACCGCGTTGTCGCAGCCCCTAAACTTAAGAACCAACCATCTCTGTAACGTCAAGTAAAATTAACTGTCCTCGAATCCCACACGTGAATGGGAAGTAACACGTCATCCACAGAAGATTTTTTTTAAATAAAGCCATTCATAGAAATATTCTCTGCCTCTATCCTTATGGACATCAAAAACTATTCAAAAGAGAAGAAACTTCATGAAAACTAAATACGTCTGACGAATCCTTGCCGGCGGTAGATATATGAACTAAGAGTTGCCACGGTGTGACGCAATCTGTTATCCTGGAGATAGCAGAACAATCTGCGCTTTATGTCGATGAATTATTGTGGGTGGCACGAGTTTTGCGTTTAATCAGTTGGATATTTCAAGTCTACTGTATGTTAAATGAATAATTTGAGGCATTCGTGCACTTAATCGAAGTGTATTGTATTATTACAGTAGTATTAAGATGATTAGACTAGTATTATATACGGTCCTAGCAACCCGGCCTGGCTTTGAAAGGTATCTTAAACGGTTTACCCAGCATAAGCTTGAAAGGCGCATGGACGGTAGGTCCCAGACGCAATTCAGAAAGGCCGAGGTGAACAGTGAAACTCTAAACACATATAAGTTACTCTTCTCTGAAGTCTTAACACGACTCGACAGTTTGATGCTGTCCGAAGCTGGGGTGATAGGCTCGTAAACTCAGGCGGCTTCGGTGGCGTAGTTGGTGGCATGCTGAGCTTCTATGCCCAAGATCGCGGGTTCAAACCCGGCCGAAGTCGTCGGATTTTTAAGAGCGTTAAAATCCCTCAGTATGCCTTCCTTCGGAGGGGAAGTAAAGCTGGCGATCTCAAGTCATAGATTTATGGGATGTTAAAGAACCTTCCGCTAATTACACCTGTGTGAAGATAAATTTGAGGTTAAAAATTTAAACAACGCTCTTAGGTTTCTACGTTCGTTGCCAAGAGACGACTGCTTTGGCGTCCTGACTTACACACTCATCATCGCCCAGCCAAAATTATTGAAGTTAGAAACATGAAATTTTGGGGGTTATGTTCGTTGTATGTCGAAAACATCCACTAAGGAAGGATTTTTGGATATTCAGGTTCTAAAGGGGTGTTAAGGGGGTAGACCTGCATTTAATTGAATAACAATATCTCCCGATTGGTTTCCTTGGGGGATGCGATACTCGGCATATAAACTCCATCATTAAGAATAAGAAGACTCATGTCTGAGGGTTTTTCGATGTAGTGAATATTATGAGGTGTATGTGTGAAAAGTGGGGGTTGAAGGATTCCTAACGGAGCTAGTATCTCAGGGGGAAAACTCAGCTTGAAAAATAAGTAAATAGGTGGTTGACCGTTTATTCATAAATACAATTTAAGGGGCCCATGGGGAGGGGTGAAATTCTGGGGAAAGAAGTCCACTAAGGAAGGATTTTTGGATATTCACTCATCGTTCCCCTGCCCACCTATTGAAGTTAGAAACTTGAAATTTTGGGAATATGTTCGTTGTATGTCGAAAACGTCCACTAAGGATGGATTTTTGGATATTCATGTTCTGAAGGGGTATTAAGGGGGTTAAACTTGCATTTCATTGATTAAGAATATCTCACGAGTTGTTTCATTTGGGGATGTGATATTTGGCATATAAATTAATCAATTAAAATAAGCAGACATATGTCTAAGGGTTTATCGATATGGTGTATATTATGAGGTGAAAGGGGTGAAAATTGGGGGTTGAAGGATTCTTAACGGAGCGTGTATCTCTTAAACGGCATTAGCGAGAAGTTTGAAATCCAGCGGACAAAAATCAGCTTTAAAAAATAAGTAAATAGGTGTTTGACGTTTTTTTTTCTCTTCATAAATCCCATTTAAGGGGTTCATGGGGAGGGGTGAAATTCTCAAAAATAAGTGAATGAAAATGTCCTGACTGACTCACTCACTCATTATCGCCCAGCCTAAATTATTGAAGTTAGAAATATGAAATTTTGGGGATATGTTCGTTGTAAGTCGAAAACGTCCACTAAGGAAATATTTTTGGGTATTCAGGTTCTAAAGGAGTGTTAAGGGGTTAAACGTGCATTTCATTGAATAACAATATCTCACGAGTGGTTTCATTTGAGGATCTGATACTTGGTATATAAACTAATCACTAAAAATAAGCTGACACATGTCTAATGGTTTTTCGATGTGGTGTATATTATGAGTGAAAGGGGTGAAACGTGGGGGTTGAAGGATTCCTAACGGAGCGTGCATCTCTTAAACGACATAGGCGAGGAGCTTAATAATAAATAATTAATTAATTAAATAAATAGGTGTTCTATCCTTTTTGCATAAATCCAATTTAAGGGGCCCATGGGGAGGGGTGAAATTCTGTAAGAAATACGTCCACTAAGGAAGGATTTTTGGATATTCACTCTCATCGACCAACCAAAACTATTAAAGTTAGAAGAATGATATTTTGGGGATATGTTTGTTGTGTGTCGAAAACGTCTACTAAGGAGGGATTTTTGGATATTCAGGTTCTAAAGGGGTGCTAACGGGGTTAAACCCGCATTTCATTGAATAGCAATCTGACTCGACTATGACGCGAGCGAAGCCGCGGGTACCTGCTAGTCTATTATAATAAACAAAGTGTCCTGACTGACTGACTCACTGACTCATCATCGCCCAGCCAAAGCTATTAAAGTTAGAAACATGAAATTTTGGGGATATGTTCGTTGTATGTAGAAAACGTCCACTAAGGATGGATTTTTGGATATTCTTGTTCTAAAGGGGTGTTAAGGGGGTTAAACCTGCATTTCATTGAATAACAATATCTCACGAGTTGTTTCATTTGGGGATGTGATACTCGGCATATAAACAAATCATCAAAAATATGCAGACATGTGACTAAGGGTTTTCGATGTGGTGTATATTATGAGGTGAAAAGGGTGAAAATTGGGTGTTGAAGGATTCTTAACGGAGCGTGTATCTCTTAAATGACATAGGCGAGAAGTTTGAAATTCAGCGGAAAAAACAGCTTAAATGTAACGATTCAATCGTTACTCATGATGGAAAAGTTCTCGATTTGTATGGTCTCAACTACTCTGCACTCACGTCGGTTCTGTTAGTTCTGGAAGTCGCCACTAGATGGTAGCAGCTCACGGTTCTGCTATGATGTTGTTCTTTGACGGACAAGGAGATGATGGAGTGGAAGATGTCGAAATCAAATGAATGTCTTTTGTCTTGACTGGAGGTAAGAGACCGTTGTTGCGAAAGGAGGGGCATTATGAAGATGGTCTGAAAAGAAGTCGGACGAGTTCTGTTGTAGTAATCGGAGCTGGATTACTTCTTCCGAAACGATATTTATTATTTACCAGATGTTGTTGTGACTTAAGAGTTATCAACAAATGGCCTACGCAGAGACTTATTTTAAAAAGCTTATGGTATTGTCAGTTTAAAATTAATTATCTCAGTATATGCCAACTTGTAGACAGGGCCATGATCATATGAGTTGTATGAAGATTTAAAAACTACGGATTGGAATGGACACCTCCTGTGGAAATACTTACATGAAGTGTGATTTGTATCGATATTTAAACGTTTCTGTTTGACGTAGTTTGACCTTCAAGATATATGATCGTGATTATTATTTAAAGGTCAGGTATGATATGGGAAGAAGTATTGTAAGTATTTATAAAGGAATAAGGTGCGATATTTCTAAAATAAGTAAGTAAATCTTTATATGTTAGCATGGCATGATTTGTGTAATGGCTTTTAACCTTGTTGTCAGATTACTTCTCATACTAGGCGACCTTCAAGTTTGTGGTGTGGAGAAATGTTTTTGATGTTTGGGTCGGTTATTTTATTGTCATTTATTCACTGTAGGATATTCGGAACAATCTGTTTTAAGATATTTATTTTTTATTTAATCGTGGGAATTGCTTGTTACCCGATCTTAATATTCGGTTGTTCGCTCGTGGTTTCTTTTAATTGTAATGACCTTTGACAATCAGCTGGAAAAGAGAAAGAGAAACGGGTAGTTGCCATATTAGTTTGGAGAAAGTTTTGAAGAAACGTCGAACCTGAGAGCTTATATTTGGACTTAATTATTATTTAAATGGGTTATTTGTCTTTTAGACATTATGTTTATGATTAAAGCATATCAAACTTTCATGACGATAATAAGGGTCCTCTTACTGGTTTTTTGAGTACGTCGAATGATTTTCTTACTTGAAACTTATGTTATCTGGTCTATTATCCAAACCAGGGAATATGACGATGCTGTGACTGTAAGAAATTTAACTAAACCCTCATGATGATATTTTTGGAAGCCACATCTGTAAGTGTGATACTTTATTGATGCATGTTATCCTGTTGAATATTGGCTTGTATTTTGATTTGACTTGTTAATAGACGTTAGATGTGTAAAATGGGAATTCGTGTTTCATTTCCTAGTCATAGATATAGTTATCGGCTCCACGTAGACAGCCTTTGGGTGTTTAATCATGGGTCTAGCCGCTGCGCTACAAGGTCTTAAGTGTAAGTTATGCTTTTATTAGAGTTAGGACGTTACAACTGGTAGCAGAGCGTGGTTTCGTGTGTGTTACCACGTTAATGTTTATTTGGAGCTGGTGATGGTATTTTTTGACTGGAAAATGATAGGAAAATTAGGCGTACATTTCATAGATGTGATTGTATTATTCATTGTGTTTTTAATGTTTGTTAATTTTTCTGTTTCATGTGAAAAACTTCTGAGAGATAAAACATTATCCTAATGGACAAAAGAGTTCTTCCCATTATTTCTTATTTGTCTAAAGAAGAATTGGGGTATGAAATTGCTATTAGGGTAAGTACTCCGCATGGTCATCGTGAATTGGATATCATATTACTGAGATCATTAAAACTTGTACCTGTAACTCTTCCTGCTAGAGATGCTGACTTTTGGTCATTAGGTAAGTCATCTGTCATTACATGTGTTTCAAGTTTGTTAGAATTGTGTGATGAGTTAGTCTTGGTTGGTAACCCTTCTGCGTATCGTATTAATCGTATCAGGTGTCGTGTGTTATATTGGCTACAGCGGTAGGAAGATTTAATAGGCGTTTGGTCGGAAAGTGACATAGTATTTTCTTCTGAATTATCTAATTTGAGGGCTAAGTTATTGGAGTTTTTTAATCGACTTGTTTCTGATCCTAATGGTGGAAGTAGGGTTAAACCTGTTGAGTTGACAGACTGTATGTGTTCCTCAGGTAATAATTCGTGTGAAGTGCTAGATGCAAGTAATTCTGCCGATTATTTGGAAACGGTGTCGTTAATGAATGTAATTCCTAACATGAATAATTTGGCGATTAGTGATTCTGCTGTTGAGAATAGTCTGACTGGGTCACCTATTGACCAACTGAGTGCCAGGTCATGTCATTCTGAGCCTGATGCTATTAATGTGAATAATTTAAGAGAAGGATGTGTCATTGCTTCTACTTCCTTGCATAACGAGAGTGATGCGTGTGTTCCTTCTAA
The DNA here is from genome assembly GCA_946902985.2 of Meconema thalassinum. Taxonomy (NCBI): domain Eukaryota; kingdom Metazoa; phylum Arthropoda; class Insecta; order Orthoptera; family Tettigoniidae; genus Meconema; species Meconema thalassinum. The sequence goes on from OX336388.2 coordinate 743,973,853, forward strand.
TCTTATGTCTCAATCCTTGTCATGTACTAAGTCAGTACCGACAACCGGAAGTTTGTGCGATGAAAGCGGGATAGTTTAGGGAACTGTCGATCATAATTCCAATACTGATATTTTGCCTCTAAGGTTGGTACCAGGTGAAGTTATGCATGACAGAGATATTAAATTTTATATGCTCCCCAATCCGTTTGTAACTATTTTTAGGGATTTTCATTCTTGTAGTGGAACTGACGAAGATTTATTAATACAATTTTTAAGAAAATTTATTGAATTGAAAGACAGCGCTGTTGTGTTCGGCCTTTCTGAACTTCAAGTATTCAGAATTGTTTTTCCATGCACGGCTGGGTTACTTCGTGAAATGCTGATTGATAGTATGAGGTCGGGTAGATCTTTAATTTCGTTTCAAAAGGATGCTTTGAACTATTTCATTACACCACGTACCTTATCTGAGCTGCATCATAATTTTTTGTTTAGAAGTCAACGAATGGATGAATCGTTGAATGATTATTTTATTGATGTCAGATATTATGCGAGGGTGTTTGCGGTTCAGCTTACTGAAGAACAAATTGTTGACTCTTTAATATAGGGAATTAATCCTATTTATAGATCTTGTTTATCGATGAAGGCCATGCCTCGCAATTTTAAGGAATTTGGTGAGATGATTCTGTTTGCTGAGAAGATTAAAAGGGCTAATAGTATGCGTATGGGTAATGTTTATCTATCTGGTACCCATGTTCTTGCTTCCAAGGATAATTTTGATTATACAGGTGGTTTCCAGCAGATGGGAGCAGTTCGTTCCAACGACAGACTCCGTGATTCAGGCAGTAATCACAATTATTTACAGGAAAATGTGTCTCAGGAACTGGTTCCTGTTTCTTCTTTAGGAAATGCTTTTCAGGGGCATACTTCACAGAGTTCTGGTGGGGGTAGATACAGGTCAGGTAAGAGATGCGATTTATGAGGATCCTATTATCACATAGCACGCTGGTGTGATGCTGGAGTAAGTAACAACAACTGAATGGTATTAATAGGTATCGTTTCTTCAAAATTGTGTAGGGTGAATACTATGCTTTTAGAGTGCATTAGTGTGTGTGCTACTAGTGTGTGTGTTTGCCTGTACGTGTGATGTACTTTCTGTCGAGAGGTGCATACTCTCTTCAAAATTGTGTAAGGTGAATACTATGCTTTTAGTGTGCATTAGTGTGTGTGCTACTAGTATGTGTGTTTACCTGCACGTGTGATGCACTATCTTCCTAGTTGTGCAGTATCTTGACCACATTAAGGTGAGTGGATGGGAGTGTATCTTGTATAATTGTGTTGTTTAGCTTTGCTGATTAAAGGGTGGGTTGTTATTTGTTGATAAATAAGGTTGGGTTGTTTTCTTTAAATGTTAACTTGTTCGTCGTTAATATAATACCGAGTATATACGGGTGTTTCGTTGAAATGTTTTCTTATTGCTTTACGATCCTTTAGAGGAAGGTGGCATAAAGTAATTTGTTGTGGAAAGGGTAAGTTGTTACAAAGCCTCTTCTTAGGTACTCCGAGTAGATGACATTGGTCATTTGATATTACTTGTGATACTGAAGGTAAGGACTTACGATATAATTTGTGTTGTGTTGTGGTATCGTTGACGTGAATATCGAGATCCTCATCCGATACTACATATTGGTGTGGTGTTGTTGTGTCGTTGAGGTGAATATTGAGATTCTCGTCCGACACTACATATTGGTAAGTGTATTGGTGTTTTGTGTAGGCGTTTTAATGGACATCTATGTATATTCTGGTTGATTTTGGGGAAAATGTTAGTGGGTAGTAACTTGTAGTTTTGGTAATTTGGGATTTGAGGTTATGTGTTTTGATATGAAAGTGGTGAATGTGTCTGTGTTGGTATGCTTGTGCGGTCATTTGCTTCTCGTTTAGGGTTTGTTGATTTTTCATTTGGGTTTTGTCTGGAGTCCTTGATTTATTTTGGGTTGGTTCGCGGTTTGGGTAGTTTTTTTTTTTGTAATATCAACTTGAAGCTAGTGTGTGATATGTGACATTTGCCTGTGTCCATTAGGGGTTTTCTCTTGTTTTTGTTTTTTGTTTCTAACAATAGAACTCATTGGCTGTTTGGGAATAATGTTTAACTTTAAATTTATTGTGGTTTTTGATTTGTTTGTATTTTTCTTGTTATCTTGGATAATTTCTTGTAATTTTTGTTATTATTTCATCTAACGTCTATATATATTATTAAGTTAATATTCTTGTAAAGATGTGGCGACTAATCATGGTAGGAAAATGTATGTGGTGTCTGAGGGTTTATTTTCACCATTAATGATGCTGTTTGTTGGTTAAATTTCTTTAATGTGTTTGTAAGGCATTCCATAAGCAAAGTACTTTCCCAGTTGAAATTGATTTCAGCTGATGCTTCGATTAATTGGTTCTGCTTAAAGATTTTTGGCGAACTTGAAGATTTTCTGGGCCCGGATTATTGGAAACTTCGTCCTGAAGACTGAGGCGGATTTGAACCAGTTCTCGACGTATACTATGACCTGTATAACATGATGGCGAGTCGTATTGTACTAAACATTGATGTGACAACTGAATTTGTAAGATGTACAAATTTTATGCATGTATTACCGATTGTAACTACTGGCTAATGTCAGAAATTTATGTTCGACCTGAGTGTATTCTTGTTGGTGGAAAGATTGTAGAAGGAACTTTCTCTGAAATATTTCATAGTCATTTTCCTACCTTGTATGCATGTACTTGTAAAAACTTTGGGTGTTGGAAAGATTTGCATGTGCTGCATGTTTCTGGACTGTTCTTCGATTTTACGAATTGTCTTGGTTCTTGAACCGACGACAAAGTTGGGGGCCGGGAGTCTGTAACGATTCTATCGTTACACATGATGGAAAAGTTCTCGATTTGTATGGTCTCAACTTCTCTGCACTCACGTCGGTTCTGTTTGTTCTGGAAGTCGCCACTAGATGGTAGCAGCTCACGGTTCTGCTATGATGTTGTTCTTTGACGGACAAGGAGATGATGGAGCGGAAGATGTCGAAATCAAATGAATGTCTTTTGTCTTGACTGGAGGTAATAGAGACCGTTGTTGCGAAAGGAGATGCATTATGAAGATGGTCTGAAAAGAAGTCGGACGAGTTCTGTTGTAGTAATCGGAGCTGGATTACTTCTTCCGAAACGATATTTATTATTTACCAGATGTTGTTGTGACTTAAGAGTTATCAACAAATGGCCTACGCAGAGACTTATTTTAAAAAGCTTATGGTATTGTCAGTTTAAAATTAATTATCTCAGTATATGCCAACTTGTAGACAGAGTTGTATGAAGATTTAAAAACTACGGATTGGAATGGACACCTCCTGTGGAAATACTTACATGAAGTGTGATTTGAATCGATATTTAAACGTTTCTGTTTGACGTAGTATGACCTTCAAGATATATGATCGTGATTATTATTTAAAGGTCAGGTATGATATGGGAAGAAGTATTGTAAGTATTTATAAAGGAATAAGGTGCGATATTTCTAAAATAAGTAAGTAAATCTTTATATGTTAGCATGGCATGATTTGTGTAATGTCTTTTAACCTTGTTGTCAGATGACTTCTCATACTAGGCGACCTTCAAGTTTGTGGTGTGGATAAATGGTTTGATGTTTGGGTCGGTTATTTTATTGTCATTTATTCACTGTAGGATATTCGGAAGAATCTTTTTAAGATATTTATTTTTTATTTAATCGTGGGAATTGCTTCTTACCCGATCTTAATATTCGGTTGTTCGCTCGTGGTTTCTTTTAATTGTAATGACCTTTGACAATCAGCTGGAAAAGAAAAAGAGAAACGGGTAGTTGCCATATTAGTTTGGAGAAAGATTTGAAGAAACCTCGAACCTGAGAGCATATATTTGGACTTAATTATTATTTAAATGGGTCATTTGTCTTTTAGACATTATGTTTATGATTAAAGCATATCAAACTTTCATGACGATAATAAGGGTCCTCTTACTGGTTTTTTGAGTACGTCGAATGATTTTCTTATTTGAAACTTATGTTATCTGGTCTATTATCCAAACCGGAGAATATGACGATGCTGTGACTGTGAGGAATTTAACTAAACACTCATGATGATATTTTTTGGTAAGTGTGATACTTTATTGATGCATGTTATCCTGTTGAATACTGGCTTGTATTTTGATTTTACTCGTTAATAGACGTTAGATGTGTAAAAAGGGAATTCGTGTTTCATTTCCTAGTCATAGATATAGTTATCGGCTCCACGTAGACAGCCTTTGGGTGTTTAATCATGGGTCTAGCCTCTGCGTCACAAGGTCTTAAGTGTAAGTTATGCTTTTATTAGAGTTAGGACGTTACATTAAAAATAAGTAAATAGTTGTTCGACCTTTTTTTCGTAAATACAATTTAAGGGGCCCATGGGGAGCGGTGAAATTCAGGGGAAAAAACAGGAAAGAAAGTGTCCTAACTGATTGACTGACTCACTCACTAATCAATCTCAGGAGGGGAAAACAACTTAAAAATAATTAAATAGGTGTTCGACCGGTTGTTTTTAATAAATCTTATTTAAGGGGTTCGTGGGGAGAGATGAAATTCTGAAAAATAAATGAAAGAAATTGTCCTGACCGACTCACTCTCTCATCATCGCCCAGCCAAAATTATTGAAGGTAGAAACAAGAAATTTTGGGGATATGTTCGATGTATGTCGAAAACGTCCACTAAGGAAGGATTTTTGGATATTCAGGTTCTAAAGGGATGCATCTTCTGAGGCACTTCAGTGGATTGATGGCCTGGATTTTTGAAGTTTAAACCAAGAACTTGTGTTTATGACTATGTATATAACTGTATATATAACTTTATATGTAGTGTATGAACTTATATTTTAACTCTGTATCATCATAAGATAAATAGGGGGTAAACGTGCATTTCATTGAATAACAATATCTTGCGAGTGGTTTCATTTGGGGATGTGATACTTGGCATATAAACTAATCATTAAAAATAAGCAGACCGGTGCCAAATGATTTTTCGATGTGGTGTATATTATGAGACGAAGGGTTGAAAAGTGGGGCTTGAAGGATTCCTAACGGAGCGTGTATATCTTAAACGACATAGGTGAGGAGTTTGAAACTCAGAGGAAAACAATCAGCTTAAAAATAAGTTAATAGGTGTATGACCGTTTTTACATAAATCCAATTTAAGGGGCCCATGGGGAGGGGAGAAATTCTGGAAGAAAACATCCACTAAGGATGGAATTTTGGATATTCACTCTCATCGACCAACCAAAATAATTAACGTTACAAACATGAAATTTTGGGGATATGTTTGTTGTATGTCGAAAACTTCTACTAAGGATGGATGTTTGGATATTCAGGTTCTGAAGGGGTGTTAAGGGGGTTAAACCTGCATATCATTGAATAACAATATCTCACGAGTGGTTTCATTTGGGGATGTGATACTCGGCATATTAACTAATGATTTTAAAAAATAAGCAGACATGTACCTAAGGGTTTTTCGATGTGGTGGATATTATGAGGTGAAAGGGGGAAAATGTGGGCGTAGAGGATTTTTACTTGTGTAATTTTATGATGTGTACTTTTTCATAGGAATTTAGATAAATGGATTTTGTGATTAGCCAGTGTGTTTAATATACTGCATCTCTTTCCCTTCCTATTTACGTTTGTGGTCGGAAACCGTGTTGTGATTTTGAGTCGAATTTTATACATGCGATGCGACGTGACGTTGGGGAGATTTTGATATTTTTGTGCCATTGTTGTGTTATATTGTCTTACTGTCTGATTGTTTACGATCTTTACCTAATTATTATCATAATTATTCAAAATTAAACGATTAATCAAACATAGCATTCATGATTGAGACGTTGCTAAGTGTACTCTTTACAACTACAATTTTCTCGGGCGAAGCCACGACAGGTAATGTTAGTCTCTTATATATAATTCAAAATTGACTCATCATCGCAGCGCTCAAACCACTAGACTTAGAAAGCTGAAATTTCGCATGTTGGTTGATCCTAGGTTGTAGGGGCTTACTAAGAAACGGTTTTTGACAATTCAATTTGTAAGTGAGTTTTTTCGGCCCTTTGGCACTGAGCATGGACAAAAGTAGAGCCGGGCAAATGTGCTCTATTTCCGATCGGGATCGTAAGTTGCGCATGGCCAGTATCGTCCCCTACCAGGCGCACTCAAGGCCAAGTCTCTCCGCTGAATGAGAATCTTAAGTCTCGATTATAGCGGTACTGAGTGGGAACCTTAAATCTCGATAATACCGGAACTCCTTTTTTCTCGGTGTTATCGACATTATTATTTAAAGGTAAAAGCAGACTCACTCAAGCCGCAGCACGTATCACTCAATACGCTGCACGCGTAAAGTCAAAGCCTTCTGTAATAACTCCGGAATGTAAACCACTATTATGAAAATTATTAATGCATATTGGTAGTGATTATCTTCACGCAGTATATGTAGTGGGGTGACTATGCTGAAAATTAAGCCAAAATATTTCACATCTGGCAACCAATGCGCCCTTTTGGATTCAGATAGTACATGGGTAGACGAGTCTGAAAAGCCTGGGACACACATTTTTCTGGCCCTCTAGCGGTGTTGGTGACGTAATCAATATGGCCGCCAAAAGTTTGAGACACGCTTCTACATTCCCCGTTATAGCTATGTTTTCCTTTTTGATTATAACATAATAGTGATTATGAATCAGGAGGAAACGCGCTTTCCAACGGTATATTTGATTTCATTGTTTAGGTTCACTGTGGACGCCACCCAGCCAAGGTAATACCCACCTGGCGATAGTAAGTATTGCCCGCGCAAGACCGACTACAATAAATCAGACCGTAATGGCACTATCGATAGCGTAGAAAATGGCGGAATTCGTAGGGGGAATTCGAGAGGGGATATGGGTTGTTTACATTCGGTGAACCTACGTTTAAGTGTGTTTGCTGCCAGAATTTCGTTCAAATATCGCATATCTCAAGTTATTTCGTGCTGTTATTTATTGTAATAGTGTATCTTATGTAGTGTAGTGCACTATGGATAATTATATATTCCGGTAATACGTAATGTGAGAAGTATTGCCTGTTCATTGTGATATTTCAACCTTGGCCTCCTATAAGATATATTCACCAGGATAATTATCGAAGTTAAAAGAGTTGTATGTGTTAAACGTTTCGAACATAAGTTTGTGGTTGGAGAAGATCTATTCCCAGTTGAAATGGTGAACACATTCGTGTCTCCAGGAAAATTCCCAAACTAACCCCTGATGCCATTCCGGCAATTTTCCCAAATAAATCGTCCTACCACACAACTGCACTTCCCAAAGACAGGGAAAATCCGGAAGAGTGATTGCAAAATGTGTTACGAAGAGATGACATTTCGCTGAGTGGTGTGAACAGGATACAATTTCTTCTTTCGATATCTTTCGAGGTAAGCTTAATGAGAGACAGGTGGCTCCTTTCACTGTGATAATGAAAGATGATTGTGTCCTGTTAAAGTAGATGATGGTAGTTATAATGACATACCATTAGTGTCAGTGTGTTTTCAAGTGTCAAGTTTCTTACGTGTAAATGTATTCTATAAGAATCTTTGTGTGCCTGTGGAGAAATTTAAGTGGATACTGCAGTCTGATGGAAGCAGGTTTGTTTTTGTATGTAAAACATTGATATGATAGAATTTATTCATAATGTTGAATTTTGGGCAGACTTCGAGAACAATATGCACTCGCATGAAGGAACATAATAGATGTATCAGGCTCATTCAACCTGATAAATCAGCTGTTGCCGATCATGCATTAACACCTGGCCATGATGTCATGTTCCAAGGAGTGGATGTTCTTGCCCGTATAAAGCAATATCGTCCCAGAATCATCAGGGAGGCGTTTGAAATACGTAAACACCCAGATAATTCCAACCGCGACACCGGCTACAATCTCAGTGAATCCTGGCTACCTATTATCAGAACCCTGAGAAAGTAATTCACTGCTGCTTTCCGTTGTCCCTCACATGTGGCTATAATGGCGTCCATCTTTGTGAACCTTCTATATGTTCTTTGTTGCTTTCTCTTAGCAATCATTTGTCGTATTCCAGATTATTCCTGACGAAGAAAGACATGGTTTCTTTCGAAACGCGTCGAATTTTAATACAATAAAACACGGCGTAAGCCCAAAATTCAACATTATGAATAGTAACACGGGCCGTGAAAGTCTAAATGATAAGATAGAATTTATGTCCACTACTGCCTGGCTGAATATTACTGCTAGTACCACATGCAAGGGGGCTGGGGTGTAAGCCCCAGGTTAGGGTTGTTTTGGTATGTAAAACATTAGGCCTAATAAGATAGAATTTATGTCTGCCACTGTCTGGCCGAAAATTACTGCTGGTACTGTACCACAAGCAAGGGGTTCTGGCGTAAGCCCCAGGTTAGGTTTGTTTTTGTATGTAAAGCCTTCATGACCCAATTGATTTGCCTTCCGTAGGAATTCTATACACATCAAATTTGAAGAATGACAAGTTGATAATACAGTAAATGTTCATTTTAAAGAGTTTGTAACAGTCAATTGTGTCTTATTGGGAAATACTATTTGAAATAAAGTTGGAGATAGTGCAGGATGTCGCTATACAAACATCGCTCTCTCCGCTCAAAACAAACAACACATGGCTGTGTTTACCGTATATGTGGGGTTGGCAATATCTTATTTGTCAAATAAGCCATGACTACAATGGCCCACACAACTGAAACTTCACTAGCCTATATAAGCTAGGCCTAAGTCTTGTTATAAATTGGGATACAAAATCACTGTTGATAAGAAAAAAGTGGGATACAAAATCACTGTTGTTAAAAAAAGACAATTATCGAGACACGTTAGGCTGTAACCATCGTCAAAAACCATTGTTCTGGACACGTTAGGCTCTAACCAATGTCAAAAAGCATTGGATTGGACAAATCGAAGGTTAGCGGTATAGCACCATAATTGTGAGGTTGGCAGTACTGTTTTGATGATGGTTGATGTGAATAATGGCATCCGCAGCTGGAAATTCGCCTATATAAGTTGTGATGCTATTTGGGATGGATGGGTGGATCACAGACAGCGGAGGAGGAAGCATCTATTAAAACATCATTCAATGGGTAGCAGTGAATGAAAGTAGAACGCGCGATAATATTCTCTACAATACATGAATTAGCCAAAATACCTTATGAAACGCTGGGAAATAAATCAAGGAGCGATGTTTTAGTAGATATTCCCTCTTCCGATGTCTGTGACCCACCCGGCCATCCCAAATAGGTACACGACTTATATAGCGAAAATTACAGCTGTCAGCGACATTCTTCTCATCGATCGGTATCAAAACAGTACCATGACAGTACTGCCAACCTCGCGCTTACGGTACTATGAAAAACAAAGAAGCGCCCAATTCAGTCGCTAGTGCGCATCATTCGTGCTCACCACTCAATTCATAGATAGTGCGCACAATTGAATTGTTTATTGATCATGGACTGTGGAAATGCCTCTGAAAGGCCTACCTGCCCCCAACCTTCTAACCTTCGTTTTGTCCAATCCAAAGGTTTTTCATAATGGTTATAGCCTAACGCGCCCAGATCAATGGTTTTGAGTCAACCGTGCCCCGCCAGCTGGGAGTGGTCAAAGGCCTCACCTGACCCCGACCTTCTAACCTTCGTTTTGTCCAATCCAATGGTTTTTGACAAAGGTTACAGCCTAACGCGCCCAGATCAATGAGTTTTGGCAATTGCACCGCCCTGCTTAAAATAAACATATTCTTGGCGTGCCTACCAGCTGCATCACTGGAACCAACTAGAAAAGAAAGGAGTACTGTACGCACTGGAAATTGATGTTAATTTCTGACCTGTGCTGGGCCCGTATTTGCAGGCCAGATGTGCCGAGAGACTCCAGACTCCGTGAAGGTGGTCCCACGACGAGTGGTAGGAATACCCTCCTGGTGCTAGAAAGCTATAAGAAGTTAGGCCTAGGTGTGAAGAGAGAGATGGAGAGAGAGAGCAGCCCGATCGTCAAACACTACTAAATAAGACACATGGATAAAGAAATGGAAATTTAATGAATTGAAACACACAAAGAAACCCGGCCAGAATAACACACACAAAGAAAAGAATACCCTTCACCTAGGGGTCAAATACAGTCACTTCATGAGGGGAAGATGATTATTAAGAATAGATAACTTATGATAATAAATAACGGAAACAAATAAAATAAATACCTGTGCTCACTTCCAATACAAACTATGTAAAAAGGGAGGAGGTAATTGACCAAAAGGCAATCAAGCCTGTCGCTAGTCAACAACAATCACTTCTCCGACTAGAGATGGATGGTTGTCATGGCGACCACAAATAACAAGCATAGCAAAGTTAAACAAGGGTCTGTGTGCGTGTCGCAGAGGCTGTGGCGAGCAATAACGCAACCAGGAGGGAAGCGATCGAGCTGGCAGTCCCCAGAGAGAAGAAAAGCAAAAACCCAAAGATACTACATGGAGAAACAAATGATGTAAGGTGTCCGTACGCAATCAAACACGAGCTGAATACGGTAAGGCCTACTTAAAGTTACCGCCGTGATTCAGTTGCCCGAAGAAGCATGGAATGAAGGGAATACATAAGGGCTAAAATATACGATGTCATGCCTCGTGTTGGGAGAATGGTCGAAACGCCAACGTCCACAAACCACGGGAGACCCACTCGAAGACATGCCCAATCAAAACAACTTCAATGCACCTGGCAGCAAGAAAAACATACACTCACAAAATCACTCGCAGATATATTTCACGGCACAAATAAAAGGTTAAACCGGAGACCCAAACTAAACAAAACAGAAGACCGCCATTTCGATTGGTTCCACAGCAAATACAAGCACACGACGAAGACCAAAAAGGAAAGTTAAATTTAGGAAAAGAGCATAGTGGAAACAATGTTAGATGCGTTATTACATGAGTCAATGGAAGGCTTCGTCATAATGACAATGTTAAATAAAAAGGAAAAATATTACATTTTAAATAATAAGGCGGAGAGCCTAAAGGCACGTCCGCACAGGAAGTATCTCACATGGTGTCTGAGTCTACCGGGACGGCCGCCAGGAAATAAAGAAAAGAGAGAAGTTAAACATGGCTCACGATAGTAACTGTTACAGCCTAACACGTCCCGATGAATGTTTTTTGAACAACAGTGATTTTGTGTCTCACTTCTTTTTATCAACAGTGATTTTGTATCTCACATGCTGGCATCAATGTGTGTGCCTCGCTGCGTGCCTTAGAGTTCACCTGGTTGACAGTTGAACGAGATGAAAGCGCTGTCAAAAATGGCGTCCGGTTTTTAGAATAGCAAGAAATAAAACACATACAGGATCTTTATATTTGCTTGGCAAGGACATTCTCCCTCACGCGGTCCGCCAGTGACGCCTCAGTTGCCGGCTGCCGCGTGCGCGTATGTACGGCAGAATACTGCACTTAAAATCAGTATCTTGCATTTCTACTTACCATGCTTACAGTAAATGCTGAAAATGTTTCCCATCCGCTGCCAAACATAATGGGCATCTACTAATGAAGTTTCCGGTTATTCCGGTTAATTTCGCTTCACTAAGGAAATAACGACCTCTACGTCTATTTTTATCGTTTACTGAACCTGTACGTTCAAATCTCTTAGCCAGTTGTTTTATTGTGATTGTGTATAGTGATGTAATGCCTGATGTGAAATATTCGCTACTTGAACGTGTATAGCCTCTCTGCACAATACGTTCATAAAGTGCAGGAAATCGTGCGCTAGAAAAAGTCAAAAGTTTCGAGTGAAATTTCAAGGGAGACCTATTCCTATAAATCGGACAATACAACAACTGGCTAATTTGAGATTCAAAAGTACAGGTTCAGTAAACAATAAAAATAGACGTTAAGTTCGTTATATCCTTACTGAAGCTAAATTAACCGTAGCCTATTAACCGGAAACTTCATAAGGAGATGCCGATTATGTTTAGCAGCGGATGGGGAACGTTTTCAGCATCTACTGTAAACATAGTGAGTAAAAATGCATGATACTGATTTTAAGCACCGTATTCTGCCGTACATACGCGCGCGCGGCAGCAGACAACTGAGCAGCCATTGCCGGAGCGCGTGAGCGAGAATGTCCTTGCCAAGCAAATATAAAGACCCTGTATTTACGAATTTTAGCACATATAGGAAGTTCAGTAGTGACCAGGGTTCATAATTTCAATACGTAAATTCGCCCAGAACATGAAATGAGGACACAAGGTATCTAAAAGCCACATGCATGTCTGCTGCAAATGTATTGTTACGTGCCACCCCCTAGTGGCACTTTTGTTAACTGGATTACGGTGGGAAGGAAGCACAACACCATTTACTGCTTAAAGAAATTATTAACTTTATTGTGGCCAGAAAATTACACTAATCAGTAAATACAAGCAATTAGGAGCCTTCTCCAGTTTCCTCAAATCTCTTCCTTATGCGCTCTTGGCCCCTCTCACTTGCAACAGACCACAGAAGTTAATCCGTCCTAATGAGTACGGTGGCCTTGACAGAAACTACCTGATCCTCTCATTTATGTTCTCCGACCACAATTACTTACGATCACTTGCTGCAGGCTATTTCGCTGTCCACAAGCTGGGAGAAACAATGTCACAGGATTTCGTAACTCGCACCGCACTTCGTCACCACACTTCTGTCGCACAAGATAATCGCTCGCACTAGCTCGTAAAACACAACAACAACAACTGCTTCACGGGTCACTCTTATATAGCAGGCCGGTGACTCAATAAATGGTTCTAGATCCATCCAGGGTCCACGGCTTCTCGAGGTTTCCATCGCTGGTCCAGTCACGAATCTTCTGGACTATCCCTTTGTCTAGCAGCCCTGTTGCATAAGGCACACGCAATACAGGAGGCATGCCACAGCCCAGCCCCTGGGGCAGCTGTGACTCAAGCGGCGAGCGATGACACAAACTCACAGCCATAACACCACCCCCTTCCTAAAAAGGCTGATCGTCCCGATCAATCATTGGTCCGTCTGTGTCCCTCCGTAGGCTGCCAGGCGATCTCGATGCACGATCTTCATCTTCGCCCTCGGGCTCCGCTGGATCCTGTAGACGACATCGTTGATCCGTTTCACGACTCGGTACGGGCCCTCCCAGGACTTCTGCAGTTTGGGTGACAGGCCTTTCTTCCGTAATGGGTTGAAGAGCCAGACCAGGTCGTCCTTGTGGAATCCGCCGGCATCCGTCTGCTGGTCGTATCGGGTCTTCATTCGGTCGGTCTCGATCCGCAGTTTCCTCCTCGCGAACGCGTGTACGTCCTCCAGTTGGTCGACCAGTTCTTGACAATACTGGCTTACCGGGATCGGATCATTCCCAGGTCGGCCGAAGGCAAGATCGACAGGTAGACGGAGCTCCCTCCCAAACATGGCCCGGGCTGGTGTGCACCCGGTGGCTTCATGCACGGCGGCGCGGTAGGCCAGGAGAAATAGTGGAAGATGCTTGTCCCAATCCCTCTGGTGCTCGCTGACGACTATTCGGAGATGGTTCTCGACGGTGCGATTGAATCGCTCTACCATCCCGTCGGACTGAGGGTGTAGCGGCGTTGTCCTTGTCTTCCGGATCCCCACCAGCTGGCATAGGTTCTGGAACACCTGCGACTCGAAGTTCCTCCCTTGGTCGGAGTGCAGCTCCAGGGGTACTCCGTACCGGCTGACGAATTCCTTCACCAGGGTCTCTGCGATCGTCGCGGCTTCTTGGTTAGGGAGCGCATACGCCTCCGGCCATTTGGTAAAGTAGTCGCTGACGACTAATATGTAGCGGTTCCCTGCCTCGCTTAACGGGAATGGCCCAGCAACATCGATGGCCACTCTCTCCATGGGGCCGCCCACGTTGTAGGTCTTCAGTGGACCCCGTCGTCTTCGTCCTGGGCCCTTGCTGGCTGCGCAATCGTGGCACCTCGCGCAGTGATTCTCCACGTCTGTTCGGCATCCGATCCAGTAGAACCGCTCTCTCAGCTTCTCCAGGGTCTTCTTTATCCCTAGGTGTCCACCAGATGATCCTCCATGCACTTCCTTCAGGACTTCCTCCGTCATAGCCTTTGGAACGACGACTTGTTCCCGAGATGTCTTCCCGTCGGTGATCTCCCAGGTACGGCAGATGAGGCCATCCCTTACAATCAGCGAGTCCCACTGTGCCCAGTAGGACTTAAACTTTGGGCTGCAGTCACTCACAATGTTCCACCCGGGTCTGGGGACACAGGCCCTCTTCCATTCGGCTATCAGTCCCAGGTCATCATCTTCCGCTTGCGCCCGCGTGAAAGATTCGCGGCTCCAGCTCCCTTGAAGTTCCACGGTAGTCCTTCGGCACTGTATCCCGGTGTTCTCCTCCCTTCGGGCACAGAAGGTGCAGTCTTCGGGGCACGGTCTTCGTGACAGGGCGTCGGCGTTAGAATGCAGTTGGCCTTTCCTGTGCTGAATCTCAAAGTTATACTGTTGAAGCCTCTCTAACCACCGCGCGAGTTGACCCTCGGGCTGCTTGAAGTTCAGGAGCCACCGCAGGGATGCATGGTCGGTCCTGATGAGAAATTCTTGCCCGTACAGGTACTTGTGGAAGTGTTCAATGGTCTTCACGATGGCGAGCAGCTCCTTCCTGGTGACGCAGTAGTTCCTTTCTGGCTTTGACAAGGCCTTGCTGAAGTAGGCCACTACTCTCTCCTCGCCGTCCACTACTTGCGACAGGCTGTGAGTTTGTGTCATCGCTCGCCGCTTGAGTCACAGCTGCCCCAGGGGCTGGGCTGTGGCATGCCTCCTGTATTGCGTGTGCCTTATGCAACAGGGCTGCTAGACAAAGGGATAGTCCAGAAGATTCGTGACTGGACCAGCGATGGAAACCTCGAGAAGCCGTGGACCCTGGATGGATCTAGAACCATTTATTGAGTCACCGGCCTGCTATATAAGAGTGACCCGTGAAGCAGTTGTTGTTGTTGTGTTTTACGAGCTAGTGCGAGCGATTATCTTGTGCGACAGAAGTGTGGTGACGAAGTGCGGTGCGAGTTACGAAATCCTGTGACATTGTTTCTCCCAGCTTTGTTACGTGCCACCCCCTAGTGGCACTTTTGTTAACTGGATTACGGTAGGGGTACAAAGCACAACACCAATTACTGCTTAAAGAAATAATTAACTTTATTGTGGCCAGAAAATTACACTAATCAGCAAATACAAGCAATTAGGAGCCTTCTCCAGTTTCCTCAAGTCTCTTCCTTATGCGCTCTTGGCCCCTTTCACTTGCAACAGACCACAGAAGTTAATCCGTCCTAATGAGTCCGGTGGCCTTGGCAGAAGCTACCTGCCCCTCTTCCAGGTACAAAAAAATACAGTTACTTACGAGCACTTGATGTACGCTGTTCACAAGCTGGGAGAAACAATGTCACAGGATTTCGTAACTCGCACAGCACTTCGTCACCACACTTCTGTCGCTCACGATAATCGCTCACACTAGCTCGTAAAACACAACAACAACAACTGCTTCACGGGTCACTCTTATATAGCCGGCCGGTGACTCAATAAATGCTTCTAGATCCATCCAGAGTCCACGGCTTCTCGAGGTTTCCAGCGCTGGTCCAGTCACGAATGTTCTGGACTATCCCTTTGTCTGTAGTAGCCCTGTTGCATAAGGCGCGCGCAATACGGGAGGCGGCCACAGCCCAGCCCAGCCCTGGGGCAGTTGTGACTCATGCGGCGAGTGATGACACAAACTCACAGCCGTAACACCACCGTAATCCAGTTAACAAAAGTGCCACTAGGGGGTGGCACGTAACAACTGGTGTCAGAAGTGGGATGGAAGCACAACACCATTTACTGCTTAAAGAAATTATTAACTTTATTGTGGCCAGAAAATTACACTAATCAGTAAATACAAACAATTAGGAGCCTTCTCCAGTTTCCTCAAATCTCTTCCTTATGCGCTCTTGGCCCCTCTCACTTGCAACAGACCACAGAAGTTAATCCGTCCTAATGAGTACGATGGCCTTGACAGAAACTACCTGATCCTCTCATTTATGTTCTCCGACCACAATTACTTACGATCACTTGCTGCAGGCTATTTCGCTGTCCACAAGCTGGGAGAAACAATGTCACAGGATTTCGTAACTCGCACCGCACTTCGTCACCACACTTCTGTCGCACAAGATAATCGCTCGCACTAGCTCGTAAAACACAACAACAACAACAACTGCTTCACGGGTCACTCTTATATAGCAGGCCGGTGACTCAATAAATGGTTCTAGATCCATCCAGGGTCCACGGCTTCTCGAGGTTTCCATCGCTGGTCCAGTCACGAATCTTCTGGACTATCCCTTTGTCTAGCAGCCCTGTTGCATAAGGCACACGCAATACAGGAGGCATGCCACAGCCCAGCCCCTGGGGCAGCTGTGACTCAAGCGGCGAGCGATGACACAAACTCACAGCCATAACAGTATAATCCGCGTTCTACTTGACTCCCGTAGTGCACTGGCATTGCTCATGACGTAGATAGCCTACATACGTATTGAGCGTATTGCAATGGCCTTCTTAGTGTGCACTAGCTACGCGTCTTGATGTACCGTACCAACTCAAGAGCCAAATGGTACACTGGGGCGAAACGCTAGCAACTTGTTTGAATTAGCCCTTAGCCTCCAATAAGCCTGTCCAATAGCCTCTGGGAGCTGTACGCCCTGCAGATGCTATGTTAGCCGCAAGAGACGCTGCATATCCCCCCCCTACATGATCAGTTCAGTTGGCGGTATTTATTCACACTGTGTATGCACGAATCAAGTTATATTACTGAAATAAGGCCAGTGTATTACGATGGTATACTCTTGCGTGCCGTTTTGTAAACAAGGCTCTAGAAATAATGTTCCTGGAACTAGTTTTCATGAATTTCCTAGTCCAGAGCCAACTAGGAAATTATGATTAAAGCAATAAGGCAAGGTATGTAGCCTACGCTGACCATGCGATTGAAATTGGAAATTAGGTGATCTCGTATTATTGCTCCAGTTCTGATGATGATACCTCACCTCCTCGTTGTCGCCCCCAGAGATCCATGTTAGAATCCAGGCTCTGCCAAGAAATTTAATTCTGTTCCGAGGGCCGGAACGGGGGACACTCAGCTTCATGAGGTAAAACTGAGAAGAGGTGGGTTAGATTCCCATCTCATCCTTCCTGGACAGGTTTTCGATAGTTTCCCACTTCTACTCTAGGCAAAGGCCGGGATGGTTCCTAACTTAAGGTCACCTAACAAAAGTTTGGTGCTTTTCAATCGATCAACACGAATGTACCCAAATAGAGCTGGGTTATGCCCTAATCCTGAAATAAATTACATGAGATTATTAATTCGTGTTGACCGACTGAAAAGCACCAAACTTTTGTTTCCTTAGGCAACACTGAAAAATGGCTTCAAACCTCACAATAAGGTCACCTTCCAAATCATCACCGGAATTGCAAATGCACACGCTGCAATGACAGAGGGTAGCAGACACGGGGCTAAATGACCAAATTTCTATAACGAGAGCAGCAATGACCTATATTGGAGGGTATTTGGTACGAGCTATCGAGTCCGCCTCGTTGCGTAGTGGCTAGCATTCTTGGCTGTCACTGCGGAGGCCCGAGTTCGATTCCTGGTTCTGAGGGCTGAAACGAGGTACACTCAGCCTCATTAGGCAAACCTAAGAAGAGGCGGGTTCGATTCCTTCCTCAGCTATTCTGGAAGTGTTTCCCACTTCTACGCCAGGCAAAAGCCGGGATGGTACCGGTACCTAATTTAAGCCCACGGCCACTTCCTACCCAAATTTTACCACAATTACAAATACACACACTATTACAGACATTAGAGTGACACAGGTTATGAAACAAATTCTACACACACTCAAGAACACGGGGCTACATGACCACGATGTTGCAACGTCCCTAAAGAAACAACAATAACAACGAGCTGAAGACCATAGCCTCTATATATCATGTCAAGAGTGCTTGATAAAATTAGTTGTATCCCGAATTAGTTATTTTTTAAGTGACGGAACAGCGAGGTCAACTGCCCCTCGGTGTCAAGAGTCCATCTCCAGTAATGTCACTAATTTAAAATTCAAAGACAGAGGGAGACGTGGTCTCCGGTAACTCAAGCCAGGTTTTGTTCCCTCGAAGAAGTAACGGACGAAATGATATCGGTTACGCGGAGCAGTCCAGGAATAGCATGAACATTATCTAGAATACTGTTGCCACATGTTGCTAAAAATCATATTCTACAGTGTGGAGTAAGTGATCATCCTGAGGAACTGAGCAGGATAAAATTGCAAATGTTTCTGCGCCCATCTGTCACTAACTTTACCAATGACACGAGACTACGTCTTGAGAAGAAAAACAAATTATGAAAAGAAAGAAAGAAAGAAAGAAAGAAAGAAAGAAAGAATCACAAAAATTAAGAAAAGTCTTTCCTTTTCACTGAAACTCTATGGTACTCTGGTAAAAATATTCAGTGCAACCTTCTACTGACAGTACGGTACCTTACTCTTGTAGGCCTACATACCAGACATTTGTGCGTGCTATTTAATAATGGAAATCCGCAGTTGAAACGAACTCCCAGTAGTAAAAGATGAACATCTCTTATATTTTACTTCAATCTACTCAACAATGTGTATTCATGTACTGTAAATATAGTGTATAGGTATATTTTTGCTATTTCAGCTTGCGATAGCAATGCTATTAAGTTACATGTAAATGTTAGGTGGGTACTCAGCGCT
This sequence comes from Meconema thalassinum, assembly GCA_946902985.2. NCBI lineage: Eukaryota > Metazoa > Arthropoda > Insecta > Orthoptera > Tettigoniidae > Meconema > Meconema thalassinum. The sequence goes on from OX336388.2 coordinate 743,992,656, forward strand.
GCAGTGGCCAAGACGAGCACTGCTAGGAGGACAATGTTGATGCAGAGAATGCCATGATTGAGTAGGCTTTATATTAGTGGATGCTAAGGTTAGCCGGACCATTTAATAATAATTTGTGTTAAAATAGAGAATTTTATCGCTCGTTCTACTTTCATTCAGTGCTACCATTCTATTTTAGACCTCCTCGTGTAGTGGCTAGAGTTCTTGGCTGTCATCCCGGAGGTCCGGATTTGATTCCCGGCTCTGCCATGAAATTTAATTCTCGTGTGAGGGCTGGAACAGGGTGCAATCAGCCTCATGAGGCAACTGAGTAGAGGAGGGTTCGATTCCCATATCAGCCATTCTGGAAGTGGTTTTCCGTGATTTCCCCACATCTTCTCCAGGCAAATGCCAGGATGGTTCCTAACTTAAGGCCATGGCCGCCTCTTTCCCAATACAATCCCCAATTTACAAACACATTAGTTCAGTCATAACAATAACACAGGTTTTCACACAAATTCCACACACAAATACATGGGGCTACAAGACCACGATCTCGAAGCCCCTAATATAAGCAACTACAATTTCTATTTGCATTCTTGTAGCTCCATTTAACTTAGAAGTATTTGCATTTTTTAAATAGTTTGTGTTATCTCTGCTTTATTTATGTCTGTATTTTTAGCTACTGTCTGTTCACGTTGCTTGTAGCGAAGCACGTCAGGGTTTCATATTGAATTTGTGCCTTATTACATAAAATCCTGTCATTTCTGGTGGAATTTAATCAATTATGCGAAAGTTTGTCTTCGAATTTGCCGCTATTTCGATGGCGCCATGCCCGCCGGCGTCAACAACTGTTCCCCTACGATTGCCGCCATCTTTCTTTTGATGTTACGGTCTGAGATATTGTAGTCGGTCTTGGTCCGGGGTCCTAATGCCTTGAACAGGCACATACCCTTCGGCATGCACAGCGATATGTTCGGCGCAAAGAATTCGGCCGTGCAGGAACCTCCGTTGTGAGGCGGATACTACTGCAAGGGTACAAGGCGCACCCACCTGACGGGATGGGGAATACCGTCTAGGCTTTCTGGCCAGATGACCAAGTTGGTGGCCCTTCCCCAAGCAGCATGCACGTTTATTTCTAAGTGTGAAACCTAAATTGGGACCGGAAAATCGAAATAGACCTTTGGAATCACGTCCCTCTCCCATTTCCTTGTATACGGTAGTTGGGACTGTAATCGCTAAAAGAGGCTATAAGGACAATACATAATAATATCGTATGCCCTCGGGTGCCAGGTGCAAGCTTTGTTATTTAACGACCAGAGGACAGCTTGCATGTCGAATTTTGTTGTTCTTTGGAGCGCTATGAAGGGCGTTAGATATTTAGCGCTTTCTTGTAGTGAATGGAGGAACTTTTGTGTTGGAGGAAAATGCCGAGATTAATTTTGCCATTATGAACACGGCCTACGGAATTCAAATGGGTTCTTTAACATGCCAACAATGTATGACATACGTGTCGTGATTTTTTTTGCCTTTCAAAAATCACTTACTTTGGCGAACCTGCAAGCTTGGGGGGATTGGTAGTCTGACACGATAACCACTCACCCACCCACCGTAGCAAGCCAGGGACTGTACTGTAATCCCTATAAGAAGCTATAGGTAAGGACACGATAACGATCGTTGTACATAATCTTGCAGAACCCCTGATCGGCCTATGGCTTAAGTCCGTACAATCAGGTGGGGACACAACAATAACATTTATCACTTAGATTTTTATCTAAAATTCTGGTTGGTTGGTTCGTTAGTTTAGGGGCTGCGACAACGCGGTCATTTAGCCCCGAGTACTTTGGGTGTGTGTAGAATCTGTCTGATAACCGGTGTTAATTGTGATGGCTGTATTAGTGTGTGTTACCTGTTATTCTGGTAGAAGGACTGCGGACGAATAATTTTTTCAGGTAGTTCCTACTCTTGCTAACAAATGCTACCATCCACGACATCTAGCTGCAGACGTGGCTAATACATGCCATCGCAGTCAGCACCTGGCGGCGAACGTTGGAACTAATATAGCGTTAAAACTACCTCAGTATGCCTTTTTTCGAAGGGGAAGTAAAGTCGGTGGTCCCATATCATAGATTTATGGCATGATAAAGAACCTTCCACTAATTACACTTGTGTGAAGCTAAATTATAGGTTAGATTTGAGTAGCGCTCTTATGTTCCAACGTTCGTCGCCAGGAGCCGACTGCGGTATCATCTAGTAACCAAGTTCAGAACTTGTTGGTCGTTGACGGTGGCGTTTGGAACTTGGAACTACTTGAAAATCGAATGTATGCAGTCCTTACGTGAATTAAAAACAGATACACACTAATACAGCCATCACAATTAACTCCGGTTATCAGACAGATTCTACACACACCCAACGTACACGGGGCTACAAGACCGCGTTGTCGCAGCCCCTAAACTGAGGAACCAACCATCCCTCAGACCGGAATTACATTTCCTGGCATACTTGGCAGACCTATTCTCCGCTCTATTTTTGTAGTAGGGCCCTATATCCAACCCACGGTGCTGTGTCGTGAGGCTCTCATTCGCAACTAGAGTTTACTCCGACGATTTATGTCGGTGTTCTTGATAGCTCGCGCATTGAAGTGAGTCTAAAATCCCGCTGGAGGCACACAGCTTAACACCTATTCTCAATTATTGTGACCCGGTCAATAGTGGGTGCGGTACGTATTTCCATACTGCAAATAGTTTCTATACCACGCCACTTGGCAGGTTTGTCGGTAGCACTATGTTTGATAATTCTAAAAGAGTAAACACCAAAAATGTCCCTTTGGATCCAGGACGGCGGCCATTTTTAGAACAAGCGTTAAAAACACACGAAAATAAATAAATAAATTTGTTAAATGTGTGGTGCGTTGTGTTGTTTTCGACTAATTCCGACCTCATGAACACAATTGAAATATTTATTTGAACGTCTGAGGGCATATACGTACGTTTTGGGACAAAAAATACCGTTATTTTTGAACAAAAGTTAAGACATTTGAAAAATAAGGAACTGCCAACATTAGGCAGGTGTTGTATAATTTTCGACTAATTTCGACATCCAAAACACAACTGAAATATTTTTTTGAACTCCTGATGACATAGAAGTACGTTTCGGGATCAAGAGTGCCGTTATTATTTTTTAACAAACGTTAAGAAATTTGAAATATAAGAAATGGTCAAAATAGAGCACAGGTAGCCTATGTGTTATATTGCTTTTGACTAATTTCTACATTCCAAACACAACTACAATATTTTTTGAACTTTCGAGACCAATACAAATTAGTTAAGGGGGGGGGGGATTTTATCGAAAAAAACAACCTTTGTCCTTGGTACTTTTTTTGCAAAATTTTTGTGCAAATTCTCTTTGGTGCTCTATTGCGAAGTGAGCGTTTTTTTTCTTTTTAAGGCATTTAACATAAATGTTGTCCACGTTACATATAAAAGATAAATATTTTACACTTTATGTGTTTGTCACATAATAAAAATACACTGTTAAGTAATAGACTACTACTAATACAGTTTTGGTTTTATTGATCACAAAATATTACCTACTATGCAGTTGCCTCATCACTGGAAAAAAAATAAGATAAATGTTTTCTCTGTTATAGGTTACATGGTACATGATTTAAAAGGGTGTCTCTTTGAGTTTGACTTTCATTTTAACTGGCATTGTGGCATTTCCCTCGGCAATTTTTGCACTTCATTGTACATGACACATCGTTTCCAAATGCTTTCGTTGAGCAGTTTTTTGGCAACCACACTTGAGCAGTACTTCCCTTAAGGCTGTCCAAATCGGAGGCTGTGTTGTCCATCTAGGAGACCACGTGTCTTCGCGCTTAAGCCATCCCCAGCCCTTAATAAAACGCAAACGCAGTGTTAAAGTTTTTACCGGTAATACTCAGCAGACTTACATACACTTTTGATTGAACTTACCTGTGGAGATGGTAGAATAGGTTCGATTTTGAGGGCCTGTCCCCAAACATGGCCGGCTTGGAATGTAGACCGTAGTACATGTTGCAACAGGGCGTCTGTTGTCGGTGGAAGACTTTCTATTGATTTGTTCTTGGTTGTTAGAAGAAATTTCCTGGCCTCGTTTGTCGATTGAATTTCAGGATCTCTGGTGTACACAATAACCACATATTTTTCCAAAGTATGAAAGACGTCATCAGGGAGATCAGGGAGTGGAGCAGATATTCATCGGAAAGCGCTTGTTGCTTCTTCAAAGGCTAGCCACGTTTTCCATGCGCTTTTATTAGACTTGGTTGCAAAAGAAGACGTTGTGTCACACCCACTAAAGGCGTGGAAACCTCTTAAGGCTGTGCATTTTTCTTCACACAACGATTCGGCAATGTCATGAACGGCTAAGTATCGTCGGTTCTTTGACGCTGCAAAATAAATCCACAACTCTTCCAATCCAGCTTGCCTGAATACAGACATGAATGAAATAGACAGCACAAGAACGTCCGTGTCGCAGGAATAAATCACCACTTTTCGTGCTCCGTGATCAGCCGTATCTCGAACATGAAGCATCATTCTTGCATCGGCCTCTTCTAGTGCTTCACAGTCTAAGCCATCGATACTTTTTCTGCTTGAATCTGACGAAACTATGCGGCCGTTCATGTGGGTAACTAAGCATACCTCATTACTGTTATTTGCCAATGCAAGTGAGGCGATGAGTCAAAAAAGTTGCTCTTTGTTTGAAGAAGTTTTTAAAAAGTCTTGCCAATTTCGAGGCTTCTTCACTGAGTTTTCATCGTACGCCTACTCTGGCATCTCGCGCGGACTTTTTAAGACAGTCACCTATGTAATGGTCCCAGACGATGTCAAGTCGCTTGCACCCCATTGTGGATGTAAATTTGTTAACAGTTTCCCTTAATTATTTTGTGTAGTAGTCATTAGAAGTTTTCGCCGATTTTGGAGGGTTACCATGGACGAGTACAGCACCATCGTAGATGACACCATCACAATGCTTCGGTAATTCCGTCGTCTTCTTCAGACCTTCAAGAATGTGCGTTAAGTCGCTTTTACCTTCATCGATGCGCAAATCTCCTTCGTAAGATAAAGACGGGGCGAAATTCTGGTTTTCATGTGCGCAGAATTTGCCGATGTCTAACTTCCTGTTCAGGCACGCGACGAAGAGGTTGGAGGAAAGCTCGACATTGGCTCTAAGTGATCTCATTTTTCCAGTTGCAGCTGCTACCTTCGACTTTGAGACGGCAAAAATCCGACAGTTTTGCTTTTTAATCGGATCAAAAACAGACTTACTTCCCTCCGAAAATCGTTCCCGCACAAATTCTTCGTATCTTCTCCGACCATCATCTTCGACACAGTCCAAACAGTCTTTTCCTTCAGGTACCACGATGCGACTGTCGATCACTATCAATTCAGAATCGGTGTGTTGGAAAGGGTTCCCCATTTCTTCAAAACTTTCCTTCATTTTGCGTACGTTTTCTCGAAATTTAGCTTGGAATGCAGGATAATCTTCATGGTGCTTCGTCTCGGTTTTCTGGGAAGAAGTTTCAGAGTTGTCAAACTCATTCAGTAGCCTACAAACCTCTGGACCGGCGAGACACCAGCGTCTCAGGGCATTAGCATCTTCCGTCAAACATTTGCTGGTATTTGTAAACGCGCTAAGAGTGTTGAAAAAAAAGCGGGAAGGGGTGGGGGTGGGCGTTTTTTTTTTTGTCAAAGAAAATCATTTTTATGATCTCCAAAGTTAAAACAATTATTATAGTTGTGTTTGGAATGTCGAAATTAATCATAAACAGTGAAGCCAAAATGTTGTGAATTTCTTAGATTTTTCACATTTTTTCACGTTTGTTCAAGAATAACGGTACTTTATGCCCCAAAACGAACTTATATGGCCTCAGACGTTCTAATAAATATTCTAGTTGTGTTTGGGACGTCGACATTAGTCGAAAGCAATATAACACATGCAATATGTTGTCGACTCCATATTTTTCAAATTTCTTCACGTTTGTTAAAAAATAACGGTATTTTTGATCCGAACCGTACCTATATGCCTTCAGACGTTCAAATAAATATTTTAGTTGTGTTTAGGATGCCAAAATTAGTCGAAAACAACACAACGCAACCCGCAATTACAAAATTTAGTGTTTTTCGTATATTTTTAACGCTTGTTCAAAAATGACCGCCATCTTGGATCCTAAGGGACATTTTCGGTGTTTCCTCTTCTAGAATCATCAAACACAGTGTCACCAACAAACCTGCCAAGCGACGTGGTATAGAAACTATTTGCAGTATCTTCTTAGAATGTAGGATGTACCGCACCCACTACAAGCTCTCCATCAGGGCCGTGGAGAGCGGCGACGGGCCCTGGGGCTGGAATCTCCCGGGCCCCCCTCTATCACCAAACTTTATAAAATTAATTTATAATCCTCGTAAATTTGCACAAACTGATTTTGCGCAATTTCTTTTTGCACAAAATGTTCATCACGAAATCAATTACAAGAACATAAAAAAACAGCAAGCAATAATAATAATAATTGTAGCATGCTGAACTGATATGCCCAAGTTCGCGGGTTTCAGTCCGGCCGAAGTCGTCGGATTGTTAAGAGCGTTAAAATCCTTCAGTATGCCTTTATTCGGACTTCGGAGGGGAAGTAAAGCCGGTGGGCCTGAGGTTTAGAAGGCCGTGGATATGAGTGGTGAGTGACACTTCTGTCCTCAGTGTGCGCACTTGAATGCAATAACACAGGAGACCGACAGTCCCGCGACAAAAATCACGTCAGCTGTTGCGACAGTCCGGACACATTTTTGTCTCATCCAAAGGCTGTAGTTGCACCATCGTACATTCATTTCCACTGCAATTGGTAGTGTGTAGCCAAAAATTGTAGGATATTTCGTTAGAAACACTCTATCAAGTTCCAACGATCGCCGCTGGGTGTCATTGACTGTGGCGTCTGGTAGCCAAAGTTGGAACTACTTGAATTTGAACTTTTTTGAGGAGCCTGTGGGCGTTCAATTGATATGTCCTGATATGACCATTGACTGCAATAAATACTGTATAATATTGGCCTACTGTATTAATAATATTTCAATTATATATTCCAGTAGATCCAGGCTATATTTATTATCATAAGCAGAGCGTGAATTAATAACGATATAAATAAGTTAATGCTAGTATGTAAAACTTACAACAGTGAAACTGGAGGAATGCATGCAAAATTATTTGCAAATTCAATGTTTATACCTGACAAGCGCGTACCAATGCATTATTTTCAATTAACAAAAATAAATATCACGAGTAAAGCCATCGAAAACTGGGTAATAATTTTCATTAAATTCACTATATGTTTTAGTTTTGGCGTTTGACAGATCTAAATTTGTCCCGATGTGGTAACACTGTAAGCATGCACAGTGTTCAGATTTAACGTTCTGCAGATCCTCTTTGATATCAATAATTTTAGAACTTCAGTGATACTCGTAAAAGCAATATGCTCGTTAGTCATACGAAAAAAAATGCATTTGTCGGACCGTAATTTCATCGCTTTTACAGTACCGTATTAACTTGGGGAGAAAATTCACATTGGAGAAAGCTGTTGTCCATGAACTCGGAAACAGGTGGGTTCGAACTCCACCGTCGGTGATTCTAAGCTTATTTTCCATGATTCATTGCTTTTACACTAGACTATAGCTAAAGGCTGTAGTTGCACCATCCTGCACTCATTTCCTCCTCAATTATATCCCAAATTAATTAAAAATATAATGATTAGCTTCAGATATAGATTGTCGGACAGAGTTCTACACGCACAGTAAGTAGAAAGGACTGATGACCACGACATCCTAAGACCCAAAACTTAATCAACAGGTAGTTCAGTTCACTGAACTGCAAGTTAAAAGAGGTGGAAAGGGTATACTGTACACTATGCAGCACGACGGCCTCTGTGACATATCATGTAATCTCTTTACATAATGAAAACATGATTTTTACACTAAGTCAAGATGCATTTTAAAATACGTTTTACATATAGGGTTTTTACGTTGAAATTCTCAAAGCTTGCTGCCCTTCAAGAGCCACGCACTTGGGTCTAAGCCTAAACACCGTTTAGGTTGAACGGCGATCATACATCATTGTAAATTAAACAAAGCAAAATATGTTTTCATAATCACCCACAGGTATACCCATACGTAAGTCAAGTTATTTATTATGTGCTATCAGTAGATTGCAGCTGATCAGTGATTGTTTTCACAAAAGAAGAAAATGTGAATTTCAACTATATTTTGTAATTTGCAGTCAGTGGACTTCTCATAATTTAATATTGCTTTGCAGTAAGCAAACCTAGAGCCAGGTTCTCCTAAACATCCCAAATCCTATCTATGACTGGTGACCATCGGGGGCAGTTTTAAGCCAAGATTATGGGAGAGTGTACACACCGGGGATCTGGGGGTATGGAATATCATCAAGCTCAGAGTGGGGTCCGGGGGTCCTCCTCCGGAAAATGTTGCGAAAATCAGGTCCAAATCATTGACTTATAGGCCATTTGGGTGATTATTTTTGTGATATTTTGGAGTAAAAATTTGGTGACCATTGGCATTTGTGGCTATGAAAAGACTCTCCGATATTGAAGTAAAATCTCTCGCACCTTCAATTAATAGTCCGCGGTGTAGCTCACCAATGACCGTGATGGGGTCTAAAGAGAGTCAGCAGATCAGAGGTTCAAATCCCGTTGCTGACAGCGGCTATCCTGAGTATTGTTTTTCACACTCCCTCCAGACAAATGCCGGTATAATACCTTATTTCAAGTCCAGGGACACCTACCCTACTCTTAACCCTAATATTTACAGTAATAGTCGCGGCGAGCAACGCATTCCCACTTTTCCCGGTCGGCAACTATGAATACGGCATGCGATTGATCATGTCACAGAGGCAATAGCACAGCTGAGTGTATACCCTGCTTTTCGTTACTTATTGTTGTTTTATGGGGCGGAACAGCTACGGTAGGTCATCTGTCCTTACCACTGACATTCCACGAGAGGAATTGGAAAACAAAGTTGAGTGGCTCAGTGCCCTAGCTTAATTGTAATTTTTCTCCTGGTTAACACTAAGTCCAGAAAAAAAAACTAGAATGTTACCTTAGTTTCAGTCTTTGGATACATTTCCCAACTCTAGTACCAATAGTAATATAGGTTTTCAATAAATCCCTTAATCATAAATAATTTGCGCACGAATCCAAGTTTCTGGGATTGTTGATCGTATTGAATGAACCAATTATAATTATAATTATACTGCACATAAACATGCAGATTATTCAAATATTAGCATTGTTTTCTCAATTCAGTATACGAGAAGATGAACAATTTCGCATGCATTTCTTCTATTTACGTTTGACAACGGAGTCATCCCACCCTTTCGCAAGATATTTAGCCAGCAATGATAATTTTTCACATAGTGTGAAAGTGAATTACTAGAGGACGATGACCTCGCTGTTTCGCCTCTTAAATCAACAACGACTATAAAGTGAATTACTACTGTATGTGTACGCTACATTAACATTTATTTTACTAACCTGCCTGCACGGCATACGATACGTCTAGCTACACAATATATTCATTTCAGACACTAACACCTCTAAATATCTAAGCTCGATGTGATGCACCAAACCTGAAACTCTTGAGCTAGTGACCAAACACATCAGGGCAGCCCAGGCTCTCGTGGCCTTGGAGAAATAAGTGAAAGAATGAGAAAGTGATTTGAAGGATTGGTGCATAAGCCGAACAAGCCAAATTTAGACTAATGGAAAGCTCTCTCTGTCTTCACGTATATTCTGAGAACAATACGTAGCGAAGCCCCATCGCCTAAGTTGACCACTTTGAGACAGTAGTTCTTCCCACAAACGATTTGTAAAGGAAAATATTGCCCACTTGACAGAATAAGTTTCTCAATCCTTGTAACCTTGTTCATTGCATTCCCTAAATGACTGCCAGTACCAAATTCAAGTCACATAAAGGCAATAATAAAGCAATGCCCGATCGGGTCCATCCTCTAGGACGCCGGGCCCCGCTGGGAGGGTCGGGCCCCGGGGCACCAGCCCTGCCTGACCCCCCCCCCCCTCTCGTCGGGCCTGCTCTCCATGCGACTGACAATTTACGTATCAAAGCGCTTGCCCAGGAATATTAGGCTCGCTGACTGTATACGCATCCAGAAACAACCGACAGAAAACGATTGACTAAACTGCAATATAACTATTCAAGTTGAAACTGACTTACCACGAAAGGGAACTCCATTATATTAGCCGCAACCGGGAAATCTTCCGACGTGCAATTTGAACTTCGTTCTAAAACAGAAGGTGGTGGTGGTTATTGTAACCATTTATAGGATAGTGGTCCATTTACGAGGGCTGTTTTTTTTTCAACCTCCGATGGACTCTATAAAAATAACAGATTGACATACCAAACTGATTTTACTACTAAATGTTTGCTTGTTTTGTACTTGTGTTTCAACATAATCGCCAAAACGATTGAAACATTTGTTGTATCGTCACACCAGAATTCCAATGCCCTCTACAAAGAATTCTGCCGCCACTGAGGTGGGTACGTCTGGACAGTCTCCTGAAGTTTTTCCTTTTCGGCGTGGCATTGCTGCCCAACCATACCTTTAATTCTCGAAAAAAGTTGAAAATCATTCAGTGCTGGTTTGGTTTAAACGGCGGATTGTCGAAAACTTCCCACTTGCATTTTTTGAGAAAGTCTATCGTAACGTTGGCACAGTGAGGTCGTGAATGAGTTTCACTTTTTTTTGAGAATTGAAGGTATCGTTGGGCGGCAACGCCTCGCCAAAAAGGAAAAACTTCAGGAGACTGTCCAGACGTACCCACCACAGTGGCGGCAGAATTCTTTGCAGAGGGCAATGGAATGCTGATGTAACGATGCAACAAATGTTTCAATCGTTTTGGCGATTATGTTGAGACATAAGAATAAAACAAGCAAACATGTACACACATCAAAAAAAGTTTTGCATCACCTTGGTTCCCAGATCTCCGGCATATAGACGTTGACTGTGTATATTGTATCCAAGATACAGTCCCTTTGACTGTTCATAGATGTCACTAAAACTGCTCAAAGATGTAAACAACCATGCATGAGCAGGGCCTATTAGACGGAGGGGGTACGACAGCCGATCAGTTCCAGTCATTCCACCAGGACGAAGGTACGCTGCTCATGTTGTCTGTAGTTCTACCATGCCTAGAAGGTCAATACCGCAGTTCGATCGCGTCCGCATTGTTACTTTGTGTCAAGAAGGGCTCTCAACAAGGGAAGTTTCCAGGCGTCTCAGAGTGAACCAAAGCGATGTTGTTCGGACATGGAGGAGGTACAGAGATACAGGAACTGTCGATGACAGGCCTCGCTCAGGCCGCCCAAGGGCTACTACTGTAGTGGATGACCGCTACTTACGGATTGCCGCTCGGAGGAACCCTGACAGCAATGCCACCATGTTGAATAATGCGTTTCGTTCAGCCACAGGACGTCGTGTTTCAACTCAAACTGTGCTCAATAGGCTGCATGATGCGCAACTTCACTCCCGACGTCCATGGCGAGGTCCAGCTTTGCAACCCCGACACCATGCAGCGCGGTACAGATGGGCCCAACAACATGCTGAATGGACCCCACGGAATTGGCATCACGTTCTCTTCACCGATGAGTGTCGCATATGCCTTCAACCAGACAATCGTCGGAGACGTGTTTGGAGGCACCCTGGGCAGGCTGAACGTCTTAGACACACTGTCCAGCGAGTGCAGCAAGGTGGTGGTTCCCTGATGTTTTGGGGTGGCATTATGTGGGGCCGACGTACGCCACTGGTGGTCATGGAAGGCTCCGAAACGGCTTTACGATACCTGAATGACATCCTCCGACCCATAGTGCAACCATATCGGCAGAATATTGGAGAGGCATTTGTCTTCATGGACGACAATTCTCGACCTCATCGTGCACATCTTGTGAATGAGTTCCTTCAAGATAACGACATCGCTCGACTACAGTGGCCAGCATGTTCGCCAGACATGAACCCTATCGAACATGCCTGGGATATGTTGAAAAGGGCTGTTTATGGACGTCTTGACCCACCAACCACTCTGAGAGATTTACGCCGAATTGTCGTTGAGGAGTGGGACAATTTGGACCAACAGTGTCTTGATGAACTTGTGGATAGTATGCCACGGCGAATACAGGCATGCATCAATGCAAGAGGACGTGCTACTGGGTATTAGAGGTAGCGGTGTGTACTGCAATCTGGACCACAAATGCTGAAAGTCTAGCTGTATGATGGTACAACATGCAATGTGTGGGTCTCATGAGCAATAAAACGAGCTGAAATGTTGTTTGTGTTGATCTCTATTCCCTTTGTATTTAACGGTTCCGGAACTCTTGGAACCGAGGTGATGCAAAACTTTTTTTGATGTGTGTAGTAATAAAATCAGTTTGGTTTGTCAATCTGTTATTTTTATAGAGTCCATCGGGGATTGAAAAAAAACAGCCCTCGTATATTAACCACCTACTATAAAAAGAGTTTGTAGACTATTATCAAAGGTGCTAATAGTTGAAAATTTCAGCCTAATTACAACAAAATGTCTTGTAGATGTATTATTTCTGGTAAGAAAATATTATATCTGTCTAGTTTTATGGTGCTGGATAAAATTTCAACTAATAAATTAAACAATAAAATGAAACATAAATTTACAAATTAAAACAAAACACACTAAAAATTAAAATTAAATTAAGAATATAAAATTAACATGTAATGAAAATCCACAGCCTGCTTCCAGTCTCCGACCGGGTCAGGAATGGAATGAATGAATTAACATGTAAAATTATAAAATCAAAATAATAATAAACAGATAATTTTTAAAATTTATTTTTAAAATAATATTGAATATCAAAAAACAAAATAAAACAAGTAGTTCCGTGAAGAACTATACAGCCTATTTTCATATATCCTACTTATGTTAATTGCCTCTATCTACATACAAAATTACAGTTTGATTGCTTGTGTAGGTGTAGCATTCAAACTTCAATCGCATGATTAGGACACAAGAAGTAATAAGGAGATTTTAAAATTTCGCACAGCTACCATCTTGTGATTATGGAAACAATTGAAATAAATTAGATGCCAGTGGATTAACATTCGTATAAGGAATTACTGTACCAAGTTTCACTGCACTCGGATGGTTAAATTGCGAGAAACGTCCGTGTGAAAATTTATACTTCGCGTCTCCGCCATGTTGGATTTGTGATCACCGGGTTATTTAAAGTCCTATAGGTGAACTTAAGTTCATAGCCCCTATGAACATTAAAAAATTCAGTTTGATTGCTATAATAGATTCGTAGATATTTAGAGCCGTCAAAATATTTTGGATGGTAGCCATGTTGGTTTGTTAAATGTATAGGCCATAGAGTCATGTACCATTAAAGGAACATTATTGCGTAGGTTCATTATTCAAACTTTAACTTCGATCGCATGATTACGACACAAGAAATAAAAACTTAATTTTAAAGTTCGCAAAGCCGCCATCTTGAGGTTATGTAAACAATTGAACTAAATTAGATACCAGTGTATTACAATGTGCCTAAACATTTCTTGTACCAGATTTAATTGCGGTTGGACCATTAAATCGCGAGAAAGGTCTATTTAAAATTTTCAAATTCGCTTGGCCGCCATGTTCGTTGTGTAGTTAACCGGTTTTTGAATTCTTAAGGATGAACTTCCAGTAGTGCCCTTTATCTCCGTACAAAATTTCAGGGTGATACCGCTAATAGTTTCAGAGATATAGAATGCCGGTGAAATATTTCTCACATCCGCCATCTTGTGGTTATGAAAACAATTGAACCAAGTTAGATGTCGGTGCATTACAATGTGTATAAACATATACTGTACCAAGTTTTATTGCGTTTGGTTGGTTAAATCGCGAGAAACGTCTATCTAAATGTCGCAAATTCACGTGGCTGCCATGTTGGTTTTGTAGTTACCAGTTTTTAAAAGGTCACATAGGTGAACTTCTTATAGTTCCCTTTATCACCGTAAAAAATTCCAGGGTGATATCGGGAATAGTTTCGGAGATATTGAATGCTGGTGAAATAATTCGCACAGCCGCCATGTTGGATTGGTGAGACGTAACAACATTTGAAGCCCACGGTCGGGGTCGTCCGGAATAGTGCTATGAATTTACCGAGTTTCATTGAAATCGCTCCAGCCGTTAAGAAGTTATTAGGGACATACCCACACACACGCACATACACACGGACAAAAGGTGATCCCATAAGCCTATTTTTTCAAAATTGAAAATAGGTTAAAATGAAATAGTTCCAAAAGATTATTGACGAAAATGACACCAGGCCAGAGGTACCTGCAGACGCAGATTGTTGTGAATGTCTCATTCAGAATACCGAGGGAGATTTTGAAGTTGTTGAAGTGATTATGTAGTTTCAAACAAGTAGTTCCGTGAAGAACTATATAGCCTATTTTCATATATCCTACTTATGTTAATTACCACTACCAACATACAACATTCAGTTTGATTGCTGTAATAGATTCCTAGATATTGAGAACCGACTAAATATTTCGGATGGTCGCCATGTTGGATTTTATATATGTAGGTCCTGGAGTTATGTACTTCTACATGAAGATTGTTGTGTACGTGTGGCATTAAAACTTCAATCGCATGATTAGGACACAAGAAGTAACAAGGAGATTTTAAAATTTCGCACATCTGCCATCTTGTGGTTATGGAAACAATTGAAATAAATTAGATGCCAGTGGATTAACATTCGAACAAGGATTTACTTTGCCAAGTTTCACTGCACTCGGATGGTTAAATTGCGAGAAACGTCCATTTGAATATTTATAGTTCGCGTTGCCGCCATGTTGTATTTGTGATCACCAGGTTATTTAAAGTCCTATAGGTGAACTTAAGTTCACAGCCCCTATGGACATAAAAACAATTCAGTTTGATTGCTATAATAGATTCGTAGATATTCAGAGCCGTCTAAATATTTCGGATGGTCGCCATGTTGGATTGTTAAATGTATAGACCATAGAGTCATGTACCATTAAAGGAAAATTATTGCGTAGGTTCATTATTCAAACTTTCACTTCGATCGCATGATTACGACACAAGAAATAAAAACTTAATTTTAAAATTCGCACAGCCGCCATCTTGAGGTTATGTAAACAATTGAACTAAATTAGATACCAGTGCATTACAATGTGTATAGACATTTCCTGTACCAGATTTCATTGCGTTTGGAACATTGAATCGCGAGATAGGTCTATTTAAAATTTTCAAATTCGCCTGGCCCCCATGTTCGTTTTGTAGTTAACCGGTTTTTGAATTCTTACAGATGAACTTCCAGTAGTGCCCTTTATCTCCGTACAAAATGTCAGGGTGATACCGCTAATAGTTTCAGAGATATAGAATGCCGGTGAAATATTTCTCACATCCGCCATCTTGTGGTTATGCAAACAATTGAACCAAGTTAGATGTCGGTGCATTACAATGTGTATAAACATATACTGTACCAAGTTTTATTGCGTTAGGTTGGTTAAATCGCGAGAAACGTCTATTTAAATGTCGCAAATTCACGTGGCTGCCATGTTGATTTTGTAGTTACCAGTTTTTAAAAGGTCACATAGGTGAACTTCTTGTAGTTCCCTTTATCACCATAAAATAATTCCAGGGTGATATCGGGAATAGTTTCGGAGATATTGAATGCTGGTGAAATAATTCGCACAGCCGCCATGTTGGATTGGTGAGACGTAACAACATTTGAAGCGCACGGTCGGGGTCGTCCGGAATAGTGCTATGAATTTACCGAGTTTCATTGAAATCGCTCCAGCCGTTAAGAAGTTATTAGGGACACACCCACACACACGCACACACACACGGACAAAAGGTGATCTCATAAGCCTATTTTTTTTTTCCAAAATTTAAAATAGGGTAAAAATGAGTTGAAATGAAAAATTTAACTTAAAAAAAATGAAGTAAAAATTTGAAGAAAAAAAATAAGTCTACCCTATAAAAGATTAAGGAGTGGAACATCGAGGTCATCAACGTCTCGTTTTTTAATTACAATTTAACTAATAGTGCCAATGGGCAAAAACCCTATCATATAAATTAAGAAGATATAATACTCTTATAATCAGAAATGGCTGAGTATAGAAGTCAAATTAAGACAATACAGCACTGTTGTTAGATCAGAAGGTTTGTAAACTTCGAATACTTTATGCTTGAATAGGAAAGGACAAGTTGACCAGCTACTTAAAAGAGAACATAGACTGCTACGGAAGATCTTGGGCATCTGATGGGTATACAAAGTATACATTAAGATAGAGCCAATACCAACAGCAATCAAAAAGAGGATACTAATATTCTATGGGCACATCTTCCGTATGGACAATGACTGGCTCGCCAAGAAAATCTGGGGTTTTCTAAAATCCAAGACATCTAGAATAAAGTGGCTCCAAGAGTGTCAGAAAGATCTGAGAGATATAGGCATTGCAAATGATAATATAAATAACAGGGACAGTTTCAGAAGGACTGTGAAAAACCATCAGGGTGGATCTTGCTGACTTACGAAGAAACCTTGGTTTGCAGATGATACTCAAACTTATATTAGCCGATGACGCGGTGGCTGCTGATCGCGTTATCCTCTTTATAAGTGAGTGTGGGTTAGGGCCAGTAATCTAAATTTTCCAGTATAAAATGACTCAACGACTTGTTCGTTTTTGAATGATAATGTTTTGTTTTTCCGTAATTTTTGTTTATTTTTATAATTTTTATTTTTATTTAATGTTTTGTTTTTGTTTTATTAATTTTTGGTTTTTTTGAATTTAGGTGTCCACCTCAAAATTTCAAATTCATTTCCAAATTTGTATTCTTTAATCTGTGTTAAGAGGGGCAAATGACCTCGTAGTTCCGCCCCTTAAACCAACAATAACTAACTAAACATCAGGGTTTTGTAGTGAATTCCGAACAGGGAGGACCTTTATCCGAAGAGAGAAAGAAAGCGCTGATTGGTGGGCTCAAGAAATAGCCTACTGGCAGGATGTCAATGCTGGCAACCGAACAAGATCTACTCGTTACTGAAATTAGATTGTTTGTTAACACGTAGTTCACAGAGGCTCAATTCGGATGTAAAAGAAAACAAGATGTACAGTAAAGAACATCTAGCCTACTTTCTGCTAAATGTATGGGGATAGTTATACCTCTTTGTCCTTTTCAAGGAGTATAATTGAATGCTGGTTGTAGTAGTGTGCCCAACTCTAGGAATGGGTATTCCAAGTTTCAGACACCTAGATATCAAGGGAAAGGCTGTAGCAGCGTTTGAAAGTTCGGATATTTGAATATCGCGCTACATTGCTTCTCGAAGCCTTTCGAAGGAAATTACCGATAGTTGGATGGTAAATGACGTAGCGAGTAACCGCAGAGGTGGAGACTATTTATTGATTAAATAGTTAACTATGGAGCAGAGACTTGAGACTGGGATCAGATTACTGGCACGGCCAAATAAAAGAGAATGCAATTAATATCAAGTAAATCGGACCCGGGATTCAAGAGATATGAGGATTTCTAGATATCAGGCGATGACGCGTGACCCTGACCGTTTTTGTATAAAAGCAAGCTGGAGCAGGCTTAGTGAGGTCACTTCATCACAAGCACTTGGCGAACAAGTTGCGTCTACGCTGAGCCAAGGCACATGGTTGCCACGTCTACGAAGAAGTACTTTTCAAATCGTGATAGTCACGAGAAGTGCTGCGCAAACGAGTTGGAACTTAGTAAGTTTCTGGTGAGGAGAATCACTGAGGTGATTGTATTTCTACAGACATTGGTGGAAATATTTAAATTTCCTAAAGGACATATGCTAGACTTGGTCTAGAAAGTAGTATTTGTCACAGTCCAATAGTAAATTAATACTTGGATGTTTAGATCCATTTGAAGTCAGTTTTCATATTTTGTAACTATTTAACCACTTCGATCCGTCAGTACAGTGAAGAATAGTCTATAACGGTGGCGTTCATTAGTCTACGCAAGGGAAACTGCAAGTTGTCTAGCGCATGGCAGATGGTGATATACAAACCATGCCCAGGGAACGATCTTCAGAACAGCCGTTAACTGCTTAGACTATCAACGTTTTTCTTGTACTGATGAGATTACAGTGAGTTAGGTTACAACTGACACATTTAAGAAGAGATCGCTTAGATCTGACCCTTTTCAACAAACTGTTATGGCTTTGTTAGAAGCACATATTAGAATGGAACCACAGTCATTTAAAACGTCGAAAGATACTACCACTATGTCTGACTAGACGATTTGTGGGTCTACAATGGCGGCCGATACAAGGATTATACGTGCTTGTCCGCTAGGGCATGTTTACGGATAAATCTGGTATAGACCAGGTTTACTACACTTCAAGAACATCAAGAAATGTAAGCCACATTTGAATTATTTTATGCTTAGCTAATTGGAACAAACTATTTTTCTGCAGATGACCAACACATTTTTTTTTATCGTGTTTAAAGCTTGTAATGATTTACGCAAGACTAGTTAGATTTATTCTGAGCATTTTCAGCACTCAGAACAGTTTAGGATCGATGACCGAGCATTTTGAGCATTTATTTGAATTTTTCATATTTTTGGGAAATCACGGTAATCAGCCGATGTAACTGTAAAAGTTAAATTTATTTTTGTTGAGGAATGGATATTTTTTCCATATTCGAAGGTTCGAACATGTGGATTCTCACATAATGAGATGATAATTAAACATATTTGAAATAATAATAATAATAATAATCCACTAATAATAATAATAATAATTTTCATAATTTTTCTAAATAATTCTTGGATATTATATTTTATAATAATCATATGTATTGAGAAAGAGCCTATGAAGTAGTTTAATCATTTCTAGTTTGGAACAGGAGATTTTACGAAGGAGAGTGGTTAGCGCAAGCCCGCATTCAACCAACATTTCAGTTCTGGTTGAACAGTTGATATTTGCAATGAGCAAAGTATATGTTTCATATAACACGGAGAGGCATGAAACGGGAAGCAATTGATATTTGTATCAAATAGGATTTTTGTATTTATATAAAATCATGACGTAAATACACTCGAAAGTGAAATAATGCTTTTCATAAGTATGGTAAAATCACGGGTTGAACTGAATGGTAAAATAAAATAAACTTGTCAGTTTATTAATCTTCCAGTGTTGATAACAAGCAGAGGCTTGATTTATTGTATAAATTTTGGGAAGATAATTTATGTGTGTGGAATAGTTGTAATGCCATTCCCAGGTGCGCATGTTAAGTCGCAGGAATGAAGGTTTTTTCGAGCATCAATCAAATAGCAGGTTCGATGGCTCAGGTTTATAGTAGGAGTATTGGAGCCACACATTTCGTCGTATGAATAACCCGAAGGTTATTTCTTTGAACCCATCAGTTCTTATTTCAACCTTGTTTACGAATTCCATTTAGACTTTGATTTTGCTAGAACCCGGATTTGTCATGATAGTAGTTTATTCTTCTTCAGAGGAAGACCTTTGCCGTTGTTGTTGTTGTCGTAATATTGTGTTCTTACACAAATAGTAGAATGGGCCACTGCCAATTTAAAATAATTCTTTAACCACGAATAATTTGAAGGATATTTTCAATCCTAGTGCCATGAACCAAATGAATTCATTATAAGACTACAATTCTTATTTCCGCATTCTGTCGAAGAATTGCAAGTTGTGAAAGTTACTAGAAATGGCCATAAATATAAATATTTTTTTTCATAATAATTCCAAGTGGAAAATCTAATAGTTGAATGGTTCAACCATTTATTGATCAAGTTGATGATTCAGAAATCATATATTTTGTTTGGAACTTGAAGTTCATAATCGAGTCACTTCTCGAATGTTTAATGTCAGAAGAACAATTAATTGTTGTTGTGCTTCGCACAGTTCTTCGATGCTATGCTCAATGGTCAAATACTTTTCAGATGTTGTTAATATGTGTTAATAATTTGTGTTGCTACGATGATAATAATAGTTTCAACGATATATTTTGGAAAACTGGAAAACAAATGAAAGTCTAAGAAATTCTATAAACATTTATTCTACGAGTGTTAATATCATGTAAATAGTCAAACAGTGATCGACGTTATTTCCAGTATGGACAATTCATTTTGCACTGGAGTTAAAATGTTAATAATTTTGGAACACAGTCCACAGGACTAACAATCGGACTTGTGTTTTCAAAAAGATTGTCAGATGTGTTTGGAAGATTTCTGTATATTGTGTGTAAATAAGAGTGTGGATCGCCACACGTGGATGATGCTGCTTTGAGCATTATTCTTGCAGTCAGATTTTAACTTTAAATAAACTGAGATAATTTTACCAGATGTGTTTCACCCAATTAAATCTCCTTCTATCCTTATTGTTGCAGTAGCATGCTGAGCTTCTATGCCCAAGATAGCGGGTTCAAACCCGGCCGAAGCCGTCGGATTTTTTAAGAGCGTTAAAAATCCCTCAGTATGCCTTCCTTCGGAGGGGAAGTAAAGCCGGCGGTCCCATGTCATAGATTTATGGCATGTTAAAGATCTTTCCACTAATTACACCTGTGTGAAACTAAATTGGATAGGTTAAGAATGTAAACAACGCTCTTAGGTTGCTACGTTCGTTGCCAAGAGCCGACTGCGGTGGCGTCTAGTAGCTAGTTCTGAACTAGGCCTAGTAGTCGTTGACGGTGGCGTTTGGCGGCAAAAGTAGGAACTATTTGAAAATTCAAAGTTGCAGTCCCTACTTGAATTAAAAAACAGATACACACACTAATACAGTCATCACAATTAACACCGGTTATCAGACAGATTCTACACACACCCAAAGTACACGGGGCTACATGACCGCGTTGTCGCAGCCCCTAAACTAAGGAACCAACCAACCAACCTTATTGTTGCATTGAGCCAAAAATCAGCAAAGCATTTTGATAAATTTGATGTCGTTTTTGCGATTTGCTTTAACCCATCTGGCGCTCCGGGATATTTTGATTCTCGTGCTGACTGATTATTGGTAAAATGCATATGTGGTCGTGCGGACTCCGGTCTAAACGGGCACAGTAGCTTGTTGAATTAAAATATACTATACGGATATTAAACGTTGATTGATTGAATCCTCACCTGAATTATAAATACACACACTAATACAGCCATCACAATGACACAGGTTAATAATAATAAAAATAATAACCCCTGGCACTACAGCCCATGAAAAGGCCTAGGCCTACCAAGCGACCGCTGCCCAGCCATTTGACCTGCAGATATTGGGGTGACGCGTGGTGAGCGCATCGGGTCCCCTCGGTCGTTAATTTCGTGTGACCGGAGCGCTGCCTCACTGTCAGTCAGCTACTCAATTCTCCTCACGAGGCTGAATGCACCCCGTTCCAACCCTCACACCAGTTTCTAAAATTCCTGACGGAGCCGGGAGTCGAACCCGGGACCTCCGGGTGAGAGGCAGGCGCCCTACCCCAACACCACGGAGAATAACACAAGTTATCATACAACATTCAACACTCACCCAATTACACGGGGATAAATGACCATGTTGCCCATGCATCTCAAATGAAACAACTACAACAACAGCTTCCTACCCAAATCCCTTTTTACGCACACTAGTAAGTCTACAGACATCACAGTGACACAGGTTATCAGACAACTTCTACCCACACCCAAGTGAACGGGACTACAAGACCATTTTGTCGCGAAAACCCTAAAGAATCGACAACAACAAAAACAACAACAATATACTCTACTGCGGATCAAGGTCAACGAATATTAATCGCTGTAATCGAGTGTTTAAATTTGTGGTGTTATAAGTACTCTTAATATTTTCGATTGCAAATACACACTATATAAGCTTAACATCATAACGTGTGAGTAGTTATAAATCAATAACTACCAAAAACGAAGTAAAAAATTGAACCTGCAGGAATTTGAACCACGAACCTTCAGACTATGATCTCAGGTCGCTACCATTACGCCACGGATGCACTACGATAGTACTTGGTAAACAACTGGATTTGTGTAACTGGATCATATTTTGTGTTCAAATCAACGATTTCATTAGCGTTTTCTGGCGTTTCTATAAACCATTTGATACTAAATATGTATTATTTTGTTCAGTACATTCCTAAAAGGATATAAACTTACGCAGTTACGGAAATATATGGATTTACGAGCAAAAATAACAGCCATTTTGGCAACGGGACGGCACGGACCCACAACGATATGGCATGGTCGACCTGACCAGATAGTCACTTCTACAGTTACATATTCTACAGTATTATAATACGCTAATATCCTACCGGTCACCTCATTGAGGACAGTTTAAACCTCCCTATGTACGATAAGCTGAATTGTGAGGCCAGGCCTTGTTGAATCGTAAGTTACGGTTAGGCTATAATACTTGCATGATTCATACATCCGCCATCTTGAAACTATTTGGGGGATGACCTTGTAGTTTTGGCAAAAGACATGAAGGTATGTTGTTGAACAAATTCGTAGAGATAAGAGAAATGTGTCACCTAAGGGCACTCAGCTAATTCCACATGTAACGACAGCTAAGCAGAGTTCAAATGGTCGTCGTCGTAGCAAAACTGCAAATCTGACAGAATCACCGTACAGAAATGAGTTGATTGAGCAAACATAAAGACATGCTCTTTCTTGCAAAATAAAACTGGACCTTCAGCAGAGCAAGAATAAACAAAAGAAGACCATCCATCTCCGAGAAAGGAATGAAAGTTCTTCAGATGAAGAAAGTGGCGACGTTGAATGCATTTTCTGTGGTCATTTGTTTTCTGAATTGACAGAAGGGCGAGTTCAATGTTTACAATGTCAAGGTGTGCGTGTGCTGGTGTAGGACAGGGGTTCTCAAAGTTAGGGGCGCGCTCCCCCCCCCCTCACGAGCCCAGGGGGGCGCAGAGAATGATAAAGGGGGCGCCGGCTTTGATTGAAATATTTATATTTCATATTCTGTAACAAATATTACTATCCACATATTCATGAACCTATTATAGGCAGGTAGCTCTCAAGACCATTCAAGAATAATAAACTCCTACCTTTGCTGACTTATTTCACAAGAACTGACCAGTAGATCCTGCCAACAGGAATTCTGAGAAAAGGTGGCGAGTAACATTTCCCACACAGCTCCCTTTCACTCGCCACCCGCAGTGACATCTCCTTATCAAATACTTAATGACAATAAGCCGCTTGGCAATGTGACCGCCACTTCCTTTCAAGAATGGATTCCAAGAATGGATTCTTCTATTTCAGCAGTTGCCGATTCGAATTCAGTTAGGCCTTTCCAGTCAGTCCAAAGACAGTGAGTGAACAGGTGAATTCTAGTGCGTGGTTAGCCAACTTTGCAATAAACTGATACGCGTGACGCCATTACCCATGGATTAGAAGTGGTAAAAAGAGACCCCATGAAAGTGATAGTGCTTGCCTTTCTTCGGAAAAAGAACAAGGTTCGAATTTAAACAAAGTCCATTGTTCTTCCGCGTCTACTTCTGCTCCCATCAGGATTATTAATTCTACACGCAAAGTGAAAGTGCGTAAATATCAAGACGATTATCTGCTATACCAGCATTATTTCGAATAATAATCAGGAACAACCTCAATGCGTTCTTTGTTTGGAGATTTTAGCAAACGACAGTTTGAAGCCTGTGAAACTTAAGAGACAATTGCAGACTAAACATCCCGACTGTGTAAGTAAACCTTCAGCATTTTTTAAGCGCCACGAGCAACAACAAAAAGGAAATGTTAGATTCCTAGAAAAGCACGCAACAGTTTCTTCTAAGAAAGCGCTAAGAGCATTTGGAGGTATCCTATTTAATTGCAAATTCCAAATCACAACATATTATTGGTGAGAAATTACATCCTGCAGCCGTGAAAATGTGCGCGATTATGCATGGAGAAAAGTTCGGCGAGTGTTTGAAGTCGATACTGCTCTCAAATGATACATTAACTCGTCGTATTGATGTAATAGCCTCTGACATTAAAAAAAACTATTGCTACCACGTCTTCATAATAGCCCAAAATTTGCCTTACAACTTGATGACAGTACTGATTTCGTAAACAGTGCCCAGCTTTTGTTTTTGTACGCTAATATCATGAAAATGACATGCACGAGGATTTTCTATTTTGTAAAGCTCTGGAAGGGCGGTGTTAAGTTTTGTCTGTAGGCTACTCTTTGCATTATTTGATTTTCGAATGTCAATTGTTTATATAGTAGGCCCTAGGGAAAATGGCATCCAGAAGTATTAATAAATTGTACCTTTTGAATTGATATCTTCTCCTTATAGAAATAAGATAAGAACCTGCGATACACCGGTGAGTGTAATACTAACATATTGGCGACCAGTAACAAGACGCTTTTACGGCACGTAAAATAACATTAAACGAAGCAACATGGACCGATTAGTGCGTCAGAGAAGAGCTTTTCGAGCGGCGTTTACGAGAGCTTTACATAAGTTGAAAGATGCAATTGAAGCATCGCAGATGGATATGATTGCTGTGCAAGTCTCTTTTACTGTGCTTGAAGAAAGAGCCGCGGAACTGCAAGAATCAGATGCCAAAATAATGGACTTGATGCTAGATGACGACGAGGTTGATTTTGACAATGAAATGGAGGTGGCAGAAGATTATCGCAGTACGTTTCTTGATATGAAGGTAAGAACGTCACAGATACTCGCTAATTATGACTGTGATGGAAGTGTTCCCAGCGTTAATCATCAACAAGAAAGAAAGTTTAAGTTGCCCAAACTGAAATTAAGAAAATTTGGAGGTGATGTAAGGGAATGGTTGCCATTTTGGAGTCAGTTTCAAAAGATTGATCAAGATGTTGATATTGCACCTGAGGACAAATTCCAATACCTAATTCAATCTACTACACAGGGATCAAGAGCAAGAGAAGTTGTGGATAGTTTTCCTCCTACAGCTGAAAACTACTCCAAAGCAGTGACTAGTCTGAAATCGAGGTTCGGAAGGGACGACTTCTTAGTTGAGGTGTATGTTAGAGAAGTTTTGAAGCTAATTTTGTGTACTCATCAATCAAAGGAATCAATAGTTTTGGCTTCACTGTATGATAAACTTGAATCATATTTGAGAGCTCTTGAAACACTAGATGTCACGACAGATAAATGTTCTGCTATGGTATTCCCTTTAATAGAGTCATGCTTCCCTGAAGAGTTTTTGAAAGCATGGCATAGAAGTGCTAGTAGGGGGGAGATGAAGGATGCTAAAGAAAGACTCAGCAACTTGATGGAGTTTCTGAGAACAGAAGTAGAAGGGGAAGAAAGAATTACACTTGCTCTGACTGGTTTTGGTTTAGGACGCTGTGAATCTAAAACTAGTGTCAATAAGAGATCAGTTCACAAATTCTACCCTAAAGAGAACGTATCTAGAGCCGCCGGATTATTGTCAACTGGAGATGTTAAAGAAGCGAAGAAGACTTGTATATTTTGTGACAAGTCTCATAATAGTTCTGACTGTTTCACAGCTCAAAGCATGAATGTAGCAGAGAAGCAGAAAATACTGAAACAGAGAGGTTGTTGTTTTTCTTGTTTGAAGCCAAGGCATGTAACTAAAAAATGTCGAGCTGTTTTAAGATGTTGTGTGTGTGGAAAACATCATGTGACTTTGATGTGTGAGGAATTGAAGCCTCATATTGACAAAACAACCAAGTCAGATTTTGGAAATGTAGCATTGACGAATTTCTCCCACAGTCCCCAAGTTTTCTTACAAACTTTGAGGGTAAAGATAGCATCTGAATGTCAAGAATCTTGTGTACGGGCCCTCATTGACACAGGATCTCAGAAGTCCTATATATTGAAGGATATTGCGAAATAAATGCAGTATTTACCTCAACGGGAAGAAGCTGTAATCCATTCATTGTTTGGAGGTATAAATACTGAAAGTTGCAAACATCATTGTTACCAGATAAGGTTAGGTAACCTTAGCGGAGGTTTCTCTTGCAACTTTACGGCCTTAGATCAGCCTGTTATATGTCAAGAGATTCCTTCCGTTGAAAATGGACCATGGATGACAGAATTAAAGAAGAAAGGCATTTCACTGACGGATGTTGGCTGCACTGATGACCCGATAGCAGTCCTTATAGGAGCAGACGTTGCAGGAAGATTACTAACAGGTCGTCGTGAAGAGTTAGCATCAGGCCTTGTTGCCATTGAAACTCGTCTAGGTTGGACCTTAATGGGGAAGGTGCCCGGTGGATCGAGAGCTAAGAATACTACTATGATGGTGAATTCTCTGTTTGTTAAAGGCGATAGCATATCAGACTTCTGGAGCTTAGATGTACTTGGAATTACAGATCCTGTGGAGAAGAAATGCAAAGAAGAGTTGGCTGCTGCAACAAAGAAACACTTCCTGGATAATGTGTGTGTCAATTCTGAAGGTCGTTACGAAGTACATATGCCTTGGGTAGAAGGACACTCCCCATTACGAAGCAATTGCAACATTGCAAAGAAAAGGCTGAAGTCAACAGTGCATAAATTAAAGTCTGATGGCTGTTACGAGGCTTACCACCAGGTGGGAGTGGAAGCTCAAAGACTAATGGCTGTTCAGAAATTTGATTTGAGGAGATGGGAGTATACGATACCTACGGAGATATTAGCAGCGAGCCCTGTTGAAACATCACATGTTTTAGGACTTACCTGGAATCGTTGTGCAGATACACTACAGATAGATCCTAAATGTTTTAAGGATATTCACATAGTAGTGATAACCAAAAGAGTGATTCTTTCTGTTGCTCAGCGTATATATGATCCTATAGGATTTTCGTGGCCAGTATCTCTTTGGCCCAAGATCTTATTGCAACAAACTTGGGAATCCAAAGTAGCGTGGGATGCTGAGGTTGATGAACACATCAAACAGAAGTTTAAAGACTGGCTCAATGATTTAATGTATGTAGCTTGTGTTCAAAGTTCCTAGATGGGTAACAGGTGGGATTGTACATATTGGTGAATGTAGCGTGCACATGTTTTGTGATGCTAGTCAGGCTGCTTTTGCAGCAGCAGTATTTATTCGAGTTCAAACGAGTATTGGAGTATCCATACAGTTAGTGCAAGCCAAATCTCGGGTGGCACCTGTAAAGAAAATGACTATTCCCCGACTTTAGCTGCTAGCTGCTACAATAGGGGCTAGGTTATGTGCATCTGTGGTTAAGGATATTTCAATCCCAGACTTGACTATTTATTATTGGAGTGACTCCTCCACTGTCCTATCTTGGATTCATAGAAATGAAGAGTGGGGAGTTTTTGGCTACAATCGAGTGACGGAAATTAGGAGATTGACTGGACAAGGGCAATGGCGACATCTACCTGGTAGTATGAATCCAGCCGATCTCCCATCCAGAGGTTGTTCAGGACAACTTTTGCTCGAGTCCAGATGGTGGGAGGACCCTGTTTGGCTTAAGCAACCATCTACTATGTGGCCTAGTGCTAGCTAGACCCATCTCTGATGAAGAAGAGGTAAGAAATGAAAAGAAAAAACGTGTGACTTCTTCTGTAACCTGTACCAACAAGGATGAGCCAATCAATGTAAGGTGGTGGTATGAGTATTTTTCACGATATCGGAAAGTGATACGCATGATAGCTTGGATATGCCGTTTTGGGATCAATTGTAAGAAAGTCAATCACAAAAGGCAGGGAGATCTTTCACTATCGGAATTTAATGATGCTGAAAAGATAGTGCTGTATTATATTCAGCGAGAAGCTAATGTTGCTGTTGAGAGTCCTCGCATTTCATCTTTAAGACCCTACACAGATGAAGATGGAATTGTACGGATGAAAACCAAGATTACGCATATAAAAGACAGAATTAACTTCAGATATCCTATTATTTTGCCTGCAAATCATGAAGTCGAAAAGATGATTCTAGAGAAACACGAAGAGATGTGTCATGTGAGTGCGCAAGGATTATTGAGTGATCTTAGAGAGAACGTTTGGATACTTGGATGACGTAGGACTATGTTGAGTTGTCCTGCAACTCAAGGTGGGAGGATGTTAAGTTTTGTCTGTAGGCTACTCTTTGCATTATTTGATTTTCGAATGTCAATTGTTTATATAGTAGGCCCTAGGGAAAATGGCATCCAGAATTATTAATAAATTGTACCTTTTGAATTGATATCTTCTCCTTATAGAAATAAGATAAGAACCTGCGATACACCGGTGAGTGTAATACTAACAGGCGGACTACAGGCGAATATATTTTTGATGTGTAACATCTTTCCGCTCGGTTGCTGGATAGTTTTGTGGGAGTGATTTTGAAAATTGGGGACGGAAGTGGATCGGAACGATCGAGCTGGCAGTGGTGGATCGAACGGAAGTATGCACTGCCCGCTCGATCGATCGAACGGAAGTGTACTACCTGACAGTGGTGGAAAACGGAAGTATGCACTGCCCACTTGATCAATCGAACGGAAGTGGTGGAAAACGGAAGTATGCACTGCCCGCTCGATCGATCGAACGGAAGTGTACTAGCTGGCAGTAGTGGAAAACGGAAGTATGCACTGCCCGCTCGATTGATCGATCCAGCGGGCAGTGGTAAGACACAGCTGGCAGTGGTACGAGAAACAATGAGCGCGTGGTGTCGGAAATTGATACCATGACGTACTCTCGGCCATGTGGAATGTATATGAATACTGAACGGAAAACGCTCATGCGAACTCTGGTGTCAAGTGATTGAAACAAATGGCATGGTACATGTTCGAAGTCTTCGTATCAGTATTTAAATGGTAAAATGCCTTAATATCAAACATTGCAAGTAGTCGGCATTGCCGGTGTTATGTTTCTGCACAATGGCTATTCAAATATTAACCCACGTAACGGTAATGCAGTCATCAATGACACGCAGGAGAATTCCCCTTAATTGGAATGACCAGGCCCAAAAGAAACAACATACCCAGAATAGTAATCCGATACTACAGTACTAAGCCTAGACCTAGAAATGATACACTTGCGTTCCTTAAATGAACAACTTCTATTGACATTTTTCAACATTACATTTACAATAACATTAACAACAAGATTAGATTTAACAAAACTAGAAGATATGGAAATAGTTCACGTTCCCAGTACTTGCCTTCGCACGGAGAAAGACTTATGTAGTCAGTCCAGCATACATGTCACGACAGTTACCCAACTATCAATCATATAGGCCTCATTATCATCGAAGGAATAGCCTACAATTTCAATCTTAGAAGTTTTCATCAGCTGCATGAAGTAAGGTACTTTCAAACAATTTAAGAACTTCACGTCGTATTTTCAAAAGCTCACACACGTTGTCATACATATAAAACTTATGGCCAAACCAACCCACCATTAAAATCTTTTAATTTCCAGAAGAACTTCATAAGAAGACAGAACTTCAGCAATGGCTCCCTCGATCCTTCTCTGTTCACATCCCAGCTGACTGTCATGCATAGTTAAGAAACCCAACAGACGATCCGAAAAAAAAAAAAAAAAAAAAAAACTAAATTGCCAGAGGGACACTTACAGAACTAAACTCACTCCCATACTCCCAAAGAATAATATAACCGAAACCTACCTGAAGCCTACAATATCAAAATTTACATACACTATATATATATCAGCAGTAGTTTCGAAAGTCGAAGGGTACAGTCACTCCACTAGTGTAATACAAATACATGCAGGATTAAGCAGCCCATAGGCTATTTAGTTCCGTCTGGGAACTCGCAGTAAATAACTACTCACTTCTTTCCAGTCCAAAGATCTTCACAGATCTTTTTTATAATCATCATCAAAAACGAAGAGCAATTGTCTTCAAAACATCAGGATGACTGGTCATGCGCATAAGATACATATAGCAGACCCAAGGCTACTATCAACTTCTTACCGTGGTGCAGCTCTCTAGCGGCAAAACAGAGAACTGATATCACCACTGCAGGCAGAGTCCTAGAGACCATCGACTAAACAGAGCAGTAAGGGTAAGAAGTGACGTATTAACGGCACAATCAATATAATATAATCGTTGTGGTTATACGAGAATTGAGCAAGCCTTCATGAACTATTACTGAATACATTCTCTTTACTCACAAGAGGGCCTATTCATAAGGAATTTTAAACTCAATTTCACGCAGGAACATTATCGAAACAAGCAAAATATAAATGAAACTTAATTCCGTAATGCAGTATTATTGGAACGTGGAAATAAGTCACCATCTTGTGAATAAAATTTGCGTAGTCGAAATAGCCGTGGGGTTAGTGCTTATGACTGTGAATCTAGAGATCTTGGGTTCGAATCACGGACGTGGTGGATATTTTTGCTACCAGATTAAAGTTTTAAACGATATTTATCATATCAATATGACTCATTTTAACAGAATCCATATGAAATTACGTGTTGGTCTGTGAATGAAGAAGACCTGTTTATAAGGAATTTAAGGTTATGAGCGGTGTCGCGTCTATTAATCTACAGTAGTTGATCCATATAATATTCTTTATTTAGGCTAGTGCTGGTGGGAAGCTACAAATCATCTAATAAAATGAGTTCCGTATTATAAACTACAATATCTGTAAAACACTCCCTTTTACAATAGATTAATATTTGTGCCAATAATTGTATAAAATACCGGTGTATCAAACATTTCACGTGAGGTTTCTTGTATGTCAGATGTTACACATCATATGCGACTACTGTAAGGCTCGTAATTTTTTTCTCTTGTGAATTCCTTTTTTATTGACAACAATCTCTCATGGACAAATTGTGTTGGTATATGTACTGATGGGGCATCGGCATTTCCTGGAACTAAAAAGGATTTCAGAGCAAGAGTGAGTGCTGTTACTAATTCTGTAAAATTCACACATTGCAGTGGCTTCAAAAGTACTACAACCGGAAGTCAATAAAGTGCTGAGCGATGTAATTAGTGTTGCACATTTTGTGAAGGCAAGAGTTTTAAACAGTCGGCTATTTTCCATTCTTTGCGAGGAGATGGGATCTACCTAGGTACACATGATTCGCTTCTATTGTACACGGAGGTACGTTGGTTGTCTCGTGGTCGAGTCCTCCGTCGCGTTGTGGAGTTGAAGAATGAACTTCGTATTTTCCTATTGGACAGCAGTTCTACATTCGTAACCCTGTTTCTGGATGAGAAATGGCTTCTAATACTGTGCTATTTGGCTGACGTATTTGAAAAACTGAATTAACTTAACGTGTCACTTCAAGGACAAAATAGTAATATTTTCATTCTAAGCGACAAAGTGCTTGCTTTTAAGAGAAAATTTGAACGTTGGTAAGCCCAGATGGACAAAGGTAACTGTGATATGTTTCATTGTCTGAATGAATTCCTGGAAGAAAATGAGTTAGATATTTGTCAAATTAGTGGAATTGTCGTAGAACACCTCCAAAACCTTTGTGAAAAAATCGAGGGTTGATTTCCACAACCTTCAACTGAGAATGACTGGATTCGCAGTCCGTTTGAAACGAATGTAACAGTCCATCTGTCAACGGCAGATCAAGTGGAACTAACAGAACTCTCAAGTGACAGAATACTTCGAAATGAAGAAAAGCAGTGGACTTGTTATTACCCTTCGCTTCAACTTACTTGTGTGAGTCAACATTTTCCGCAATGGCATCCGTCAAGACGAAGCATCGGTCTCGGCTGCAGCTGGAAGGGGATCTGCGGGTTGCTGTTTCAAACATCCAACCAAGACTGGATTTACTTTCATCTCAAATTCAAGCTCACACATCACTCTAACTCCTTAAGTGTCTGAGAATTACCGAATTCTGATCCATGTACACTTTTATTCTCCTGTTTTACTTTTTCATGGGTGAAGAGTTTTAATATAATATTTTTCAAATTCACAGTGAATATTTTGATAATTTTTTTTAAAGCTTAACATTCTTACACTCACCGTTAATAGTTCTTATTTCTAACTACTTTTTTAAATTTATTGTTAAAAGACCAATCTTATATTTATTTAATTAATACTACTTTGTAAGGATATCCATTTTTATTGCTATATTTTATTTATTACAATTATTATCATTAATTTTTCATTTTAATTTAGATTTAAGGCGCATATGCCATTTTAGTTTTTCAATTCTTAATTGATTTTCTTTTTAGGCTGAGGATGACCCCACTGTGGGTCGAAACATGTACTAATATATAAATATATATTTGTTTATGTATTGATTTGGCGTATAATTTAAACGTTTAATTCACAGTGAAATATATTATTTCTATTGTCATTTATAAGTCACGAGCTTTCAAATATGAAAAGCATTACTGAACACAGGTGTCACGGCTAAAGAGCTAATTAGTGAAACATACAAAATTTGCTCAATTCCAATAACTGCACGTGCAGCAGTTGTTTTTATTTTTATAAGCAAAAGTAATACATATACATGACATTTTTTTTAGAAAACGTTGTTGTACTTGGATGTGCTCTAGGAATAATGAATTGTGTGTTATTATTATTTGTAACTGGTAGTTGAAATCCTAATTAGGCAGTAGCATACTCAGTAGATCTTGTGTGATCTTTCTTTTGTGGGCAGTAGCCCATGAGAATTGCTAAGACAGGAAATGAGAATATGGGGGGGGGTAGATATTTCATGTTTCAGAAGGGAGGTACGACAGAAAAAGTTTGAGAACCCTTGGTGTAGAGGACGAAGAGCAAGACGTTTTATGTGTTTTCCCCTTATGACCTTCGTGTGGATCTAACCAAATTTCCACTCGAGGGTCATCCACGGATGTCTGAATCACACAGAGGCCTACAGGCTAGTTAGTTATTGTTGTTTTAAGGCGCGGAACTACGAGGTCATCTGCCCCTCAGAGACCTACAGGCACGCCTATTTCGTTACAAGAGCTATCAAGCCGTATTCCAACCGGCCGTGTGGCTCTAGGCTGGTTGGTGTACCTCTGACAGTGTGGAGTACTAAAAAGAGCTTGATAGCTCAGATATTATGGCTTTTAGAGCACATTGGGAGCATATGCTAGCATCTAAACAGCCGTTTCGGTAAGTAGACTGGAAATCAGGTTGGTCCGGAAAACACTTGCTAGTCTATCACCATTCTAGTGGATACTGTCCATTACTTTCAAGGTTGCCAGCCTTGCTGAACTGTATACTGTAGAACCATACTCATGCTGACAGGTCGAGGGCTTAAACCTGTAGCAAAACGTACTGCTATTTGCTCATGTTCACTTTCTTGAGACATGCTGCTTTAAGTAGCCATATATGTTGTTGCCACGTTAATTTTCTGCCAAAATAGAACCCCAGAAAGCGATAAGTGCCAACCACCGACAATTCAAATCAACATCACGTGGACGTGCTTCAGGAGAAACGTGTAGCTTTCGAAGTCGATAGAAATGGACAATAGAGGTTTTTGCTTCTGAAGAACGAGAACCATGGTCGTATTCACATCAGTCAATTCTGTTGATAGTTAGCTGCAATTGATACTCCATGAACTGCACAAGCCGACGGTTAACCATTTCCCCCAGCAGCTCGCATCGATCTATAGCTGTTCACAAATCCTTTCTCTAGCCATGGGAATCGGCGCCACGACTCCCTCTCGCTAAAGTAATTCTGACCCCCTTCGATCCGTATGCGATTGAAGAGGGAGAGCAATTATTTAATACTGCTATCGCGGGGATGTTTCAACATCTGTTTATGGATATTATCCGTTCCAGAAAATGTATCACTTTACAGTACAAGCGCACTGCGCAGTTTCCATTTTGTGAAAGACACATTGTAAAACTCTGACGCAGCTGTTGCAAAGAACAAACGGTGGGTCCCCGCCTCCCACTTCAGAATTAGAAGAGTTGTATCGCCAACTCCTGGAACTGAATATATCCCAAAAATATGATCCAGTACTGTACTGTCGCCAGTCACGAGATGATCGGTGAAGATTTATTTATTTATTTATTTATTTATCGTATGGCTAGCAACTAGATTAATTACAATATAATAAATGTATATATAAGTAAATCATATGTACAATTTTACATCACAAGAAGATTGGTTGCGTTCGCATTTACGAGATATCCAGTTGTTGAAGCCAGTCCAGAAAGGGAGGTGCAGTAGAAATAGCATCTTGTGGTGATCCAGCATACTTCCTCAGCGGACATTCTCGAATAATATGCTCTACGGTTTCAAGAAGAGCTCCGCAGTCACAGGTAGGAGAATCATGAAGTTCCCATTTACAGTATTTAGCATGGCATTACATCTGGCGTGACCTGTTCTTAGGTGATTTATCTTTACCCACTGGTTTCTCTTCAGGTTGAATCCCAGAAGTCTTATAGTAGGATCTAGAATACTTTGATGTTTCACAGGAGCAGACTTCCAGTTTTGGCGCCATTGTTCCGTGGAATTAATGTCAGGTATGTTATGCCATGTTGGGTTGCTTGATCTAAGACGAGTCGAGGGAAGATCGTTAAGAACTTCATGAATTGGGAGGTCCTGTGGGTGATTCTGTTGATGTTGCTTTCTCCACTCACGTACTGTTGCTTCTTGTCGTCTTAGTTCTGGAGGTGATATGTTACTGATAGTGTGTAACCAGGGAGTTGGGGTGGATCTCAGTGTACCTGTTATGACCCTCATACTTTCATTCAGATGAACATCGATCTCTTTAGTATGAGCACTACGGTGCCACACTGGGACACAATACTCTGCTACAGGATAAACCATGGAGAGGGCAGTCGTGCGTAGTGAAGTTGCATCAACAACCTATGATGTGCCAGCCAATTTCTTCATGATATTGTTCCGCGATTTGAGTTTTTGGCCTGTGTATTCCAAGTGTTTCTTGAAGGTTAAGGAACGGTCCAAGGCGATGCAAAGATACTCAGGGCTGAAATCGTGCTTAACTCTTTGCTGGCAGAAGTTCACTTTCAGCTGTTGGTGGGCAATGCGGTTGCACAGATGAAATGCACACACTTCTCTCTTGTTGGGATTGGGACTAAGTCTCCATTTTGTATAATACGCATGCATTAATTGTAAATCACTGGAGAGAATGCTTTCTCCTTCCTCAATCGTGGAGGTTTGTACAGCAATAGCTAAGTCGTCAGCATAGCAGAATTTGTTGCTGATGGTGTCAGGCATGTCACTGGTGTATAAGTTGAAAAGCAATGGAGCTAATACTATACCTTGAGGAAGACCATTTTTTACTGAAAACGACTTGCTTGTCCTTTGTCCTATGGTGACCTTGAAATACAGACTTTTCAACATATTCTTCAGGAGTGATGTTAGTTTTGGGCACGGTATATGTCTTTTAAGTTTAATCAATAATCCGTCCAGCCAGACCGTATCATATCCGCTGTTAGGTCGACAAAAGCGACTGATGTCTTTAACTTCTTCTGGAATCCTGCCTCGATGTAAGATGTTAATGCCAATACCTGTTCACAGCAGCTACGTTGGGTTCTGAAACCTGCCTGGTATGATGGAGTTATATTATTTATAATTCCCTGGATTCGCTTCAGGATTAGACGTTCTAAGAGTTTGTGGCAAACACTGAGTAGGGCAATAGGTCGGTAGCTTGAAGGGACACCTGCTGTCTTTCCAGGCTTGAGGATTGCCAATGTGTGAGCCAATTTGAACTCTGGGGGAATGATCCCAGTATCCAGGATATCACTGAAGAAGTT
The DNA here is from genome assembly GCA_946902985.2 of Meconema thalassinum. Lineage (NCBI taxonomy): Eukaryota > Metazoa > Arthropoda > Insecta > Orthoptera > Tettigoniidae > Meconema > Meconema thalassinum. The sequence goes on from OX336388.2 coordinate 744,028,337, forward strand.
CTTGAGCCATGTTCTTGCAAGTTTTCCGAGGTATCTTATGAACTCTGGGAATATGCCGTCTAAGCCTGATGCCTTCCTCAATTTTAGCATTTTAATAGCTGACTCAATTTCTTTGTCAGCGAATGAATTAGAGAGAGAAGGGTCATTTTGGAGGTTGGTGTTTATATTATTAAGCTCTCTTTCTGTTTGATTCTTCGTGGCCATGTCTAATGGAATTTTATCAGCTCTCGATTTGATGTGTAGTGCCATATCCGCTGGTGTAATACCAGGTTCCTCTTTACATACATTGAAATCAACTCCAAGTTTCCTCAGAAGAGACTCACTGGAGTGAGTGAAGCTCATTTGAGAAGTTTGGTCTTTCCACTTCTCCTTCCTACTTTCACTCAATTCTTCCAATATATTTTCCCCACTTCAGGATCACCAGTTTTTTGATAGTTCAAATATAAAGTTTGGTTGGATTTGTCCCAACATGGAATATATTTTTTCCTGAATCCTCGGGGAATGTTCCGCTTCCCTGCGCCGATGAACGCCTACAAATCTCTTGTAGTTATCTGCCTTTGGTGGAATCCATCGTAAATTACAGTCCACCTCCGAGCTGTATTTGTCCCAGTTCGCCTTCTTAAAATTCCATCTTGGTTTATGAATTGACCTGATAACTGGAATTTCTAGGCCAATATTGATGAGTGTGGGTCTATGTTGGCTTCTAGGGAATTTCTGAAGGACTTTCCTTGTATGGTCTAGAGGGAGTTTCCTTTCATCTGTGGAGACAAAGACCAGATCAGGATTGGTGTCAGATTGCCATCTAGCAGAGTGAAATGTATTAGTTTCTTTAGCATCAAATCTAAGATAAAGATCTTGACTATCACACCATGTAGCAAGTTTTTCTCCATTTTCATCACTGTTTGAATAACCCCAAGTTGTATGACTACTGTTGAAGTCCCCTATATAAACACGTGGTGCGGTTAATGGAGGTAGTGGTGGGGTTGTCCAGTGGTTTGTGAACTGACATGGTTAGGTTATTTAGATTGGCTGTAATTATTTCTATGTCTGATTTTTTGACAGTTAACTTCTGAAAGATTGCAAAGGTTGTTTCCTTCATACATAGCTGATCCGTGGACAGGGAAGAAGAGTTTCGCTATCATTCTGTATCCTGCAATCTTATCCCTTCTTTCAAAATCTTCTGTGATGGAGTTTCTTGAACTGTTATGTCGATTTTGAGGTCAGTAGCTAGTTTGCTAAGGTATTCACATTTATCCTTTGACAGGCCTTCTGCGTTAATTTGGAGAATGCGAGCGCTCGTTCCAAACGTTCTAGTCAGTTGGCTCTGAGAAGTGCCTTTGGTATTCATAATTCTTATCTAATGTTGACTTGATTTACCGTGAGAGATCTTAGATCTAGTTTGGTCGCCTGTTGTGTAGTAGACTATTATTATTATTATTATTAGCAGTCCGTTGCCCAGGGTACACCTCGTGGAGGTTGTATACACGTCACACCCCATCCGTGAAGATATCTCCGTTTATAAAGATTCAAGGTATTGTTAGGAGATGTACGGGTTCTGGAAATTCGGCAAAGCTTATTCCACAATAGAGATGATAGAGCAGTGCCGTCTTTCCGACGTCTCTGGCTCTTCTCCAAATGGTCGAGTCGCTAGACTCTAGAGTTAGAACATGGACGCCCAAATTACCTGCTGTGAACCAGAACTGCCCGCCATGACATTCCATCCGGCCTACAGTTCGATTCCGCCCGGTCAATGCATGTAAACTTTTTGAAATAGGACGACGTCCATCCGTGTGTTTCGGATTCCACATAAGACTGTAGATCCCATAAGTAATGTGCCGGTAGAGAACTACAACATCACCTCCTATCGACTGAAGACATAAGCTAGATCGATAAAACTATTGACTCGCCCATCCTGGTCGACGGAGATTACGCCGCAACCCCCATCAGAGAACGCTTGCACAACATGGTAGGATACGTAGGTCCAAAAGGAGGACTCAGAACGGCAGTCAACCACGTTGGACCTAAGTACGTCAGGAACAGAAACCACGGCCTCGGATCGTCAGAACCGATCGGCCAATCCACTTACACGGTCAGATTCGCTATTTGAGGGTAGGACAAGACGGCCGGGTAACGTCCATCCCAGGACAGAGGCGTTCCCAAAACAAGAGTCCAGACAGGCACTCAGAGTGCCAAGGATCGAACATAATTAACGAGTCTACAAGTTATAGTGTTAAAACAAGATGGAAATTAACTATAGAATAACAACACGATGTAGAAGAGGGCCGCAAACCGAAACATGAACATACACTGCCGGAAAAAAAGATTAGGTCACCCTTTTATAGGTTACCAATTCACTCAAGATTTATTGTGGCAACAGTGCATATGGAGTACATGAAATTATTAAATATACAGATCAATAGGTCAAGCGGTTCAGAGATACCAGGTATCGACCCATGCTGAAACACCCATATTATTACAAGGTGTTGCCTCCACGGGCAGCAATGCCGGCACTGACTCTTGCATCCAGTCGATCATACAGATGGCGGCTACTGTCATGGGATACGTTATTCCACGCCAGCTTGACCTGTTCACCCAGTTCTGTAAGAGTTGTGGGTGGACGAGTCGCATGAGTCACTCATCGGCCCATCATGTGCCACACATGCTCAATTGGCGACAAGTCCGGCGATCGAGCTGGCCAGGGAAGTTGCTGCACGCTGAGTTGCACGGACAGTGTGTTGGCGAGCATTATCCTGTTGGAACAACACATCCCCTTCCTGTTGCAAGAACGGAAAAAGAATGGGTCTAACAACATCCTGCACGCACCGAGCGCTGGTTAGCGTTTCCTCCACAAACACCAAAGGTGAACGAGAGTTGTAGCGTATCGCACCCCAAGCCATGAGGCCTGGGGTGAGGCCGGTGTGTCTTGGACGAATACACTCTACGAGACAGCGCTCACCAGGTCTACGTCGAACGCGCCAACGACCATCACTTGCGTGCAGGCAGAATCTGCTTTCATCGCTGAACTCCACGGCGCGCCATTCCAACTTCCAAGTGATCCTCTGACGGCACCAGTCGAGCCATGCACGTCAATGCTGTGGCGTGAGTGGAAAACGGGCTAGAGGTGTGTGTGCCCGTAGTCCCACTGCTAGTAACCGGTTCGCAACAGTTCGTGTTCACACTTCTGGGCTCACAAACCCTCGTATCTGTGCTGTGGTAGCTGTACGATCTGCTACTGCTGCCCTTACAATACGGCGATCCTGGTGGACGTCTGTGCTGCGTGGACGTCCAGAACCTCGTCTACGGGTGTGAGAATTTTTACGTGACCACTGAAACCAGCATCGTTGCACAACGGACACCGCACGTCCATCTTGTGCGGCAATTCTCCGAAAGGACCATTCCGCCACTCGAAAGGTCAAACTCGCTCAGTTGGCTGTAGGAAGGTCGAGTGCGTCTCCGTGGCATTTTGTTTCACACGTTCGCACCACAATGAGCCGTAAGGCTGTCAGCTTTCCCTATTAAATGGTAGACACAGATAGCGCTCTGGTAGCTATGCCACTACACTAACTGTTGGTGGACGACGTTGAAACCCTTATCAGTACATTTACTATCCCCCAGGTGGCATCTGCCGTCATCGGATCAAAATCGACGTCGTCTTTTCAGGTGACCTATTTTTTTCCGGCAGTGTATTTTATTCATTATTCAATCAAAGGACCAATATAGGTCATTCAAAATTTGCACATACTGAGGTATCCAAACTCACAGTTTGGAAAACCTTTTCAAGATACATAAAGGGGAACACACAATGATAACGCATGTTAATGAAGTATGAAGATGAAGAACACTAAAGTGAGAGGACAGATTTCAATACAATTGGGATCCCTTGGATCCTTACGGACGTTTGCCCATTATATATACACCGCGGACAGGCCAACAAGGACCACGCAAGTATCACTTCTTCATAGGTCTAGTTTCCTTCTTTCTCTTCCAGAAGTCTTTCATCCTGGTCGACTGCGCAGCTCTTCTTTCAGCAGTCAATTCTCCTCTGTTGAGATTCTTCTTCTCCCCGACAAGAATTTTGAGGCCAACATTTTTTCTGTACTCTATTCGATTTAGACATTAGTTAGTTAGTTGTTGTTTTAAGGGGCGGAACTACGAGGTCATCTTCTTCAGTAATTTTGATTTTTTGAAGTTCTTCCTTCTTTTGTTTTACACAGCCTCCTTGCCCTTTATATTTCCAGATTTTATAAAAAATTTGTTTGTTTAACCTTGAGCAATCCATGCGGACCATATGTCCGTAGAACTGAAGTCGCCGTTTTCTGATCATCGCTTCAAGGTTGTCGATTTTACTATAAATTTCTGCATTGGATCTCAGTCTATAACCTTCCTGTGTATTCCTAGGACCATAAATCATTCTTAAAATTCTTCTTTCTATCTTGAGCAAATTCTCCATTCCGGTTATATTTGTAGTTTCCATGCCGTACAAAATGACTGGTCTAACAACTGTATTAAAATGTAGTAATTTTGCATTGATCGACAGGTACTTTTTATTGTATATATTTTTTGTACAAAAATTGAATCTTACCAATTTCCCTTTTTTGTTCTTAATTGCCAATTTATCTGTCCCATTGCTACTACTTATTTCTCCAATATATTTAAATCGGTCAGTGATCCTGATGCTCCCATAATTTGTTTTTATAATTTTCTTAGTGTATTTCTGATCACTTGTCATCATCTCTGTTTTTACCAACGAAATCTGTAAGCCCGCTTTTTCCGCCGTTTCTTTTAACTGATCAATTTGGTTAATAGCTTCTTGTTCTGATTCAGCAAACAACGCTACGTCGTCAGCAATTGCTAAACCTTTGACTTTGAGGTTCTGATTCGTTGTACCAATTTTAGCACTTGAATCGTTCTTCTCCCAAAACGTCCTCATGACTTTATCCAAGACCAAATTGAAAAGCAGTGGTGATAGACTGTCCCCTTGTCTTAGCCAAGTTTTTACCTCGAAGGGCTCACTAACTTCATTTAAAAATTTGACTCTGGAAATCGTATTAGTTAATGTAAGTTTTATTAAATTTATGGTTTTTTGATCTACTTGGTATTCCTTCAAGGTGTCAAAAACAGTATCCCTATCCACTGAATCATACGCTTTCTGAAAATCAACGAATGAGATAAAGATATTCTTTGGCCTGTTGTTGTAATACTTTAATATCAATTTTAAACTAAAAATTTGTTCTGCACACGATCTATTCCTTCTAAAACCACAGTATTATTAACAAAATCAAGAACAAACCCGCTGTTAACAGTATTATTAACAAAATCAAGAACAAACCCGCTACCAGATTAGTAAAAGAGGATAAAGAACCTTCCACTTATGCAATGTTCACCTTTGTGAATCAATCCACCTACAATGTTACTAGTGTACTAAAAAAATATAAAGTAAAAGTAGCTTTCAGAACCAACAACACTAATCACAATAAATTTTTCAACTCGCATATTCTCAATAAAACAAACAAATATAATAATTCTGGCATCTACAGAATAAAGTGTAATGATTGTGACGCGGATTACGTGGGACAAACAGGAAGAGGGTTCAACACCAGATTTTTGGAACATGTTAATGCCTCTAAACATAATAAATTTTCGGCGATAGGCAACCATATGGTAGAAACCGGGCACAAATTCACAACCATAGAGAACGATTTAGTTATTTTACATCAAGAAAACAAAGGCACACTCATGAATATTCTGGAACAAATAGATATTGATAAAGCACAGAGATTTAACCCTTCCCACAATCTTAATGAAATAGTTTTTGAAACCAGTATTTTATACAAAACACTAATAGACGCATTATATAGTAATAGATAAATTGATCGGCCGTATTCCACCATTCATACCATTTATTTTCCAAATTCAATAATGATTATATCCCTCTTTTTTCGCATTCATCCAGCCCAAAACAACAGCCATCGGCACTTCTTAAACATTCCACGTTTATTTTTTTCCTTAATTTTTATTCCCGTCCTCTATTTCCTTTCCCCTTCTCACCTAGTATGTCTTTGGACAAGCAAAGGAGTGATATTTGTTTGAGACACGTTTTTTGATCTGCTGTTGTTCACGTCCAAACATACTACATACAGCGGGACATGGCACTACTACAGGGATTATGTTGATTTCTTTGCCATGATGTTCTCCAAGGGCAGCATAAAGACTAGTTCGAAAAACGATGAAGCAACCAAATAGCGACTCACAACACCGGCCTGACTCAGCGGCTTTTTAATGCACCCTGGCCTGGATATCCAATTGGAAGATCTTCCAAGGAGAAACGGAAACAATTGAACTTCATATTATTTACTTCACAAGCTTTATTCATGTAACGTATGTTCTTATAAAGGCAATTTATCTTTGTTATTTTTATGTACATGCTGAGGAAGAAGGAGTTTTACCTTCGAAACATGTACCTGTGAGTAGGTTCAATACAAGTATTGGAAAGGCAGAATACCTTTATTTTCTTTCTAATTTATAGTTAGTCAATACGGACCTCAAGTAATGACATTATGAACAATGGTAGATGCCTGTCATCGACTGCCGAAGTCACCTAATCATCAACACAGTGGCATTATATTAAAATTCGTTCGGCGGGACGACAAGGAGCATTTCATGGAGCGTCGCCGGGTGAAACGGAATCTCTCCACTCGTCACGTCGGTATTCCTGGTGACAGTGTAATTTATGTGAACGAGAGTTTATCACCAGAGAAGAGGAAATTACTGTCACAAGCTCGGAACATCAGGAGAGAGAAGGAATATTCTTTCTAGTGGGTAAGAAATGGACATATTAAAATACGCAAATCTGAAGGTTCTCAAGTCATCGTAATTCGAAACGAGGATGACCTGAACACTCTCTAATGGTATCAAAACCTAGATTATCCATTTATTATCAAAATGTAGGAGGAATGAATACAAAATTAGATTTATTCAATGAAAACCTGATCACCAAAAAGCATGACTTAATTCTAATTACAGAAACTTGGTTATCTAGTAAAATCGCTGACAGTGAGGTCTGTTGTGATATGTACAGAGTATACAGGGCTGAGAGGCTTGCTAGAGCAGGGGGTGGGGTGGCTGTGTTGGTCCGGAGCGGATTAACAGTACTCGAGGTCGAAAGAATGACTGGCAGCTTGGAATGTCTATTAGTGAAACTGGTTATTGGAGGAAATATTTGGTACGTCTGTAATGTTTACATTCCACCAGCTTCAAAAGTAGAAACATACAGGCAACTATACCGGTGGTTGGAATCCAGCACAGAAATATATGATAAAAATTTATTAATCTTTCGTGACTTCAATATCCCAACAATACAAAGTACAATAATTAAAGATGACAATATTCACACAAGAGAACTCGTAAATTTTATTAATTATCTTCAGCTAAAATCTTATAATTCAGTACTAAACCGTAACGGGAGGACGCTGGACTTAGTTCTATCCAACAAACCCAACATAAATGTAACGGAAAACACAGACCCACTCTTACCGCTGGATCGCCACCACCCTGCTCTGGATGTGGAAATATCTCAAACTATATGTCAAAACCAAGTAATTATCCAGCCTAATGATACCTATAACTTCCGGGAAGCCGATTTTCAGCAAATGTACACTCGGTTGAGGGATAGTGCCTGGGGTCAAATATACGAGTGCACTGATGTAAATACTGCAGTAGACCTGTTTTATCAGATTTTTAACACAGTACTTGGCGAAACCGTTCCTATATGTAAACGGCAAACGGGCAGAAACTATCCTGAATGGTTCTCTAAGGAAACAAAGAGTAAATTGAAGGAGAGGGAACACCATAGGAAGAGAAAATATTACTCAGATCATCATAGACTACGTTTTGAAGAATTAAGGTCAGAAATTAAAAAGGACATTAAATTATCTTATAAGAAATATATCCATAATATTGAACATAACATTTGCAGGGACTCAAAGAAATTTTGGACGTTTACTAAAAACAAGAAAAAATAGAAACACATGCGACACTTTTAAATATAATAATGAAGAATTGGACAGGAGTGATTCCATTGTTGAAGGTTTCGCGACATATTTCAAATCATTGTATGACTCTCAGTCAGCCCAATACAAAGTCCCAGCTTGCAATTCGAATACTCCCAACACCCTTCACATAAAACTTGTCTCAAAGGAAGAGGTAGAAATGGCATTTAAAAAATTAAAACTTAAGTCGTCGGCTGGTCCTGATAATATTCCACCGTATGTAGTTGAGGGATGTGCTGAAAGTCTCAGGGACACGTTACACTTTATATTTAACTTAGCCATACAAACTTGTACGTTCCCTGACGCTTGGAAAATCACTCGCGTCTGCCCTTTACTAAAATCGGGAGATCCATCACTAATTAATAACTACCGTCCTATATCTATTTTATCTGCTGTTGCCAAGGTATTTGAATTCATATTGCACGGAAGAATATCAGTATTTCTCAGACCACTCGTAACAGATAACCAACATGGTTGCCTATCCAGGAAATCTACAGTGACGAATGCAATTAATTTTACTCAAATTGTATCTGAAGAGTTAGATAAAGGAGGGCAAATGGATGTCATATTTACAGATTTCGAGAAAGCTTTCGACACAATAAATCACGATATCCTTCTTAAAAAATTATCTATTTTGGGATTCTCCCACCAATTACTCAAATTATTCATCTCCTACCTCAGAGACAGGAAACAATTTGTTTTGTTCCAGAAAATTGTCTCAAAGGAATACATAGTTCATTCAGGAATACCCCAAGGCTCGAACCTTGGACCTTTGATTTTTCTAGCAATGATCAATGATTTGTCACGATGTATATTGCACTCAAATAGTCTTTTATATGCAGATGACTTCAAAATTTTTAAATCAATTTCTTCCACTAATGACTGCACTCGACTACAAAATGACCTAAATAATATACACAAATGGAGTATAGAAAACAAATTATACTTAAACGTACCGAAGTGTGTTGTTATGACCTTTACACGTAAGAAGAACCCAATCACATTTGTTTATGGAATTGGACCTAAGTCATTGAAAACTGTAAGCGAGAAGAAAGATCTAGGGATTCTGTTTCACCGAGAGCTTGCTTTCACTTATCATGTGCAAAAGACGGTCGGGGATGCTTACCGCATGTTAGGGTTTATAATAAGAAACCCTAAGCCATTCATTAGGACCAGTACCTGCATAAACCTTTATACTGCCATGGTGAGATCCAAGCTCGAGTACGCCAGCCAAGTATGGAGTCCCTGGCAGAAAACATGCATTAAGTCCATTGAGCAAGTTCAAAAGAAATTCATCAGATATTTACACCTCAAAATGACGGGGCAATTACCCACACATGGTACCCTGCGGTGAACTTTTGTTGAATTTCGGTATGACTAGTTTGGAGTCTCGAAGGCAAGTGAATGATATGAAATTCCTTTATAAAGTCATTAACGGTCAAATTGATAACTTATTTTTCCTATCGCTCCTAAATTTCAACATCCCTCGCGTAACTGCAAGATCAACCATAACATTCAACAAGTAGTTCCGTGAAGAACTATACAGCCTATTTTCATATATCCTACTTATGTTAATTGCCACTATCAACATACAAATTTTCAGTTTGATTGCTGTAATAGATTCGTAGATATTGAGAACCAACTAAATATTTCGGATTGTCGCCATGTTGGACTTTATTTATGTAGGTCCTAGATGTATGTACTGTTACATGAAGATTATTGCGTACGTGTATCATTCGAACTTCAATCGCATGATTAGGACACAAGTAGTAAAAACTAGATTTTAAAATTTCGCACAGGTGCCATCTTGTGGTTATGGAAACAATTGAAATAAATTAGATGCCAGTGGATTAACATTCATATAAGGATTTACTGTTCCAAGTTTCACTGCACTCGGATGGTTAAATTGCGAGAAACGTCAATGTGAATATTTATAATTCGCGTCGCCGCCATGTTGGATTTGTGATCACCAGGTTATTGAAAGTCCTATACGTAAACTTATGTTCATAGCCCCTATAAACATAAATATATTCAGTTTGATTGATGTAATAGATTCGTAGATATTCATAGCCGTCTAAATATTTCGGATGGTCGCCATGTTGGATTGTTAAATGTATAGGCCATAGAGTCCTGTACCATTAAAGGAAAATTATTGCGTAGGTTCATTATTCAAACGTCCCCTTCGATCGCATAATTACGACACAAGAAATAAAAACTTAATTTTAAAATTCGCACAGCCACCATCTTGAGATTATGTAAACAATTGAAATAAATTAGATACCAGTGCATTACAATGTGTATAAACATTTCCTGTACCACGTTTCAATGCGTTCGGAACATTGAATCGCGAGAAATGTCTATTTAAATTTTCAAATTCGCTCTGCCGCCATGTTCGTTTTGTAGTTAACCGATTTTTGAAAATCTTATAGGTGAACTTCCAGTAGTGCCCTTTATCTCCGTACAAAATTCCAGGGTGATACCGCTAATAGTATCAGAGATATAGAATGCCGGTGAAATATTTCGCACAGCCGCCATCTTGTGGTTATGTAAACAATTGATCGAAGTTAGATGTCGGTGCATTACAAAGTGTATAAACATATAGGCCTACTGTACAAAATTTTATTGCGTTTAGTTGGTTAAATCGCGAGAAACGTCTATTTAAATGTCGCAACTTCGCTTGGCCGCCATGTTGGTTTTGTAGTTACCAGATTGTCAAGAGTCACATAGATGAACTTATAGTAGTTCCCTTTATCACCGTAAAATTCCAGGGTGATATCGGTTATAGTTTCGGAGATATTGAATGCTGGGGAAATATTTCGCACAGCCGCCATGATGGATTGGTGAGACGTAACAAAATTTGAAGGGCACGGTTGGGGTTGCCCGGAATAGTGCTATGAACTTACCGAGTTTCATTGAAATCGTTCCAGCCGTTTAGAATTTATTACGGGGGACACACACACACCTCACACACACACACACGGACAAAAGGTGATCTCATAAGCCTATTTTTTCAAAATTGAAAATAGGCTAAAAATTATATAACCAATACCTCTTCACATAACAATTCACCTGTATGGAGGCTTTGCAGTATTTACAACGATGCGGTTCGTGTAAACTGGAAACTAGATTTCTGTCTCTCAATCAGACCGTTCTTGGAAATTATAATCCAGTCACTCTAATTCATACTTGAAATAAAATTATCACACAGAACAGAATCAACAATGTATATTTGTGGAGAGGCCTGTTCCCTAGTTATTAATGTTACCTTTTAGTTTATTATATAATAATTTCAAAACCTGTTTTTAGCCTATTTTCAATTTTGAAAAAATAGGCTTATGAGATCACCTTTGTCCGTGTCTGTGTGCGTGTGTGTGTGTGTGTGTGTGAGTGTGTGTGTGAGGTGTGTGTGTGTGTGTCCCCACCCCTAATAAAATCTAAACGGCTGGAGCGATTTCAATGAAACTCGGTAAGTTCATAGCACTATTCCCGGCGACCTCGACCATGCCCTTCAAATTTTGTTACGTCTCACCAATCCAACATGGCGGCTGTGCGAAATATTTCACTAGCATTCAATATCTCCGAAACTATTACCGATATCGCCCTGAAATTGTGTGCGGTGATAAAGGGCACTACTAGAAGTTCACATATGAGACTTTCAAAAACCTGATGACTACAAAACCAACATGGCGGTCAAGCGAAGTTGAGACTTTTAAATAGACTTTTCTCGCGATTTAACTATCCAAACGTAATGAAACTTGGTACAGCAAATGTTTATACACATTGTAATCCACTGGAGTCTAATTTAGTTCCTTTGTTTACATAACCTCAAAATGGCGGCTGTGCGAAATATTTCACTGGCATTCTATATATCCGAAACTATTATAGATATCACCCTGCAATATCGTACAGTGATAAAAGGTACTGATACAAATTTACCTATGTATATTTCATAAAACTGCAAAGTACAAAACGAACATGGCGACCAAGCGAATTTGAAATATTTTAATAGACTTTTCTCGTGATTTAACTCTCTGAGCGCAGTGAAATGTGGTACAGTAAATGATTTTTCAGATTGTAATGCAATGCCATCTAATTTAATTCAATTGTTTACATAACCTCAAGATGGCGGCTGTGCGAAATTTTAAAATTAATTTTTTATTTCTTGTGTCGTAATCATGCGATCGAAGTGAAAGTTTGAATAATGAACCTAGGCAATAATTGTCCTTGAATGGTACATAACTCTATGGCCTATACGTATAATAATCCTAAATGGCGAGCTTCCGAATATTTAGAAGGTTCTCAATATCTATGAATCTTTTACAGCAACCCAACTGAATTTTTTATGTTCATAGAGACTATGAACATATGTTCACCTAATAGGACTTCAGTAACCTGGTGAGCACAAATCCAACATGGCGGCGACGCGAAGTATAAATATTTAAATGGACGTTTCTCGCGAAATAACTATCCGAGTGCCGTGAAACGTTGCACGTTAATTGCTTATACAAATGTTGATCCACTGGCATCTAATTTATTTCAATTGTTTGCATAATCACAAGATGGCTGCTGTGCGTAATTTTAAAATCTCGTTTTTACTTCTTGTGTTCTAATCATGCGATTGAAGTTTGAATACCACACGTACACAATAATATTAATGTAATAGTACAAAAATAAAAATCCAACCTGGCGACAATCTGAAATATTCAGACGGTTCTCAATATCTAGGAATCTGTTACAGCAATTAAACTGAAATTTTGTATGTTGATAGTGGCAATTAACATGAGTAGGATATATGAAAATAGGCTGTATAGTTCTTCACGGAACTACTTGTTATATTTGGCATTAGAAACGACTTGGGAAAAGTATGTGTCGTCAACCTATACCGCATTATGCAAGTATTCTCAATCTTAATTACATTGTGTAGGGTGGGTATTTTGTAAATATTTTTATTCTCAATTGCATTTTGTGACTATTTTGAATCTAAATTACATTTTGTAAGTATTTTCTATCTAATTTGCATTTTTAAATATTGTCAATTCAAATTACAGTACAGTACAGTAAGTATGTAGTTAGTTTTAGTTGTCAGTATGTAGTTATTTTGTTTATTAGATATAGGTCATTGTTCTCTTAGACTGTGGTGTGGGAGTGTGTTTGGTAGCAGTTGCATTAGTCATTAGTTATAGTTCAGTGTTTCAGTAGACTGTGATGTGTGAGGGTGCATGTGAGAGTGCCTGGTGACAGACTGTTTTAGTGGTAGTATTTGTTGTTTCTTCGTTAGTAGAATTTTGGTATTTAATGGTTAGTAGAAGGTTAGTATTTTTGTTAGTAGAATTGCTCTTTACTTATTCTGAAAGGGAGTAGCAGCCTTTCAGAATAAATCAATTCTTTACCAGTCTTATAGACGGTTAAGATATTGATAATATAAGCCAAATAATGGCTATACCTCGTCCTGCTGCACGGCTGAAAGCAACGGTAAACTACAGCCGTATGCTATTCCCGAGGATATGCACCTCTCTATGCATAATTACATGTGATGATGGCCTCCTCCCTTGTAAAATTTCAATCCGGATGTAAACTAGTCCCCCGTTCGGATCTCCGGGTGGGGACTACTCGAGAGGGGGTTAACATCACAGAAGTGACAAAGAGGAAATCTGATATTCTACGGATCGGAGCGTGGAATGTTAGAAGTCTGCTAGGAAGTGGAAGGTTAGAAAACTTAGAAAGGGAAATGGATAGGTTAAGGTTGGATTTGGTTGGGATTAGTGAAATGCGCTGGCAGGAAGGGCAGGACTTTTGGTCAGGAGACTATAGGGTCATCAGCACTAAATCAAACAATGGCCAAGCAGGGGTTGGTCTCATATTGAGTAGGAAACTTGGACAGCGGGGGGAATATTATGAGCAATATAGTGAACGGATTATTGTAGCAAAAATCAATACTAAACCTACGTGCACCACAGTGGTACAAGTCTATATGCCTACCAGTCAAGCTGATGATGAGGATGTTGAAAAGGTCTACGAAGAAATAGACGAAATGCTGAGGTATATCAAGGGTGATGAAAATGTTATAGTAATGGGAGATTGGAATGCTGTGGTAGGAAAAGGGAGAGAAGGGAAGATAATAGGAGATTTCGCATTAGGTGAAAGGAATGATCGAGGAAGCAGGCTGATGGAATTCTGCACCGAGCATGAGTTGGTCATAACTAATACCTTATTCAATAACCACAATAGAAGAATATACACATGGATGAGACCAGAAGATACAGGGCGTTATCAAATCGACTTCATTATGGTCAAGCAGAGGTTTCGAAACCAGATTTTGGATTGTAAAACATATCCTGGTGCTGACATAAACTCTGACCACAATCTGGTTGTAATGAAATGCAGATTAAAGTTGAAGAAACTGAAGAAAAGTCAAAAGATAAAAAGGTGGGCAATAGACAGACTGAATGTAAAGGATGTAAACGAAAGATTCAAGAAGAGTATAAAGGAAGGATTAATGAAAAACCCTAAACCAACTTCAATTGCAGACGAATGGGCACTTTTGAAGAATGAAATAACAAAATCCGCAGAAGAAAACATTGGTAGGAAAGAAAGAATAGGTAGAAAACCGCGGATCACTCAGGATATACTAGAATTGATGGATGAAAGGCGGAAACACAAGAATGTAAGAGATGAAAAGGGGAAAGCAGAATACAGACGTCTGAGAAATGAGGTCAACAAGAAGTGCAAGGAAGCGAAAGAAGAATGGTTGAAAGAGAAATGTGCAGGTATAAAAATTGTCTTAAATTAGGAAAAGTAGACACAGCTTATCGAAGGATTAAGAATACATTTGGGGAAAAGAAGACTAAGTGCTGTAATATTAAGGACACAAATGGAAAGCCTCTAACAGATAGGGAAGAAAAGGTTGAGAGATGGAAAGCTTACATAGAGAGTTTGTATAAGGGAAAGGAGATTGAGAATCATGTAATTTTATTTATTTATTTATTTATTTATTTATTTATGTCTTTTGCAGTGGCGAAGTTAGGGCTCGTGGCCCTCTCTTACACTTAACCACATAGTTATAATAAAATACACAAATACTACCATTGAATAAGATACGTAAACTAGAAATTAAATTAGAATAAAACAGGACATAAAAAATAAAGATAGCAATGCACATCAAACAAAGAAACATATAAAATTGTTACCTGAAACAATAATAATAATAATAATAATAATAATACTAATAATAATAATAATTGATAGTGTTAGATCTATTAAATAACTGGGTATTTTGATTTTTATTTATATACCATAATGGCTCAATCATGCTGTCTATCATCCATTACCAGTCACACGAAACAGTCAGCGGTGTTCAAAAGGAAATCTCTGCAAGCAGTCTTAAATTTTGTGTAGGTCTTGCATTTCCTTACGTCAGCTGGGAGTGTATTCCAAAGTCGCGACCCAGTCACAACGAAGGATTTATTGTACTTGGAAGAGTGGTTAACGGGAATAGCGAGGGAAGAGCCAGATCTAGTATTAATATTATGAAATGAGGACAGGAAATGAAATTTCGAAGAAATATACTGTGGGAGATTTTCGTCTAGGGTTCGATGTACCGACCTCAAAATATGAAAATTTCGACGCCCTTCAGGTTTCAGCCAAGAAAGAGCTTTGTAGCTAGGGGTTACGTGAGAATCGTAATTCAAGTTGAAAGCAAACGGAAGACTAGAGTTCAATGCTCGTTGCAGTTTTTTAGTTTGTTCGCTAGTTGCATCAACAAGGACCACGTCGCAATAGTCAAGTATTGGCAGTATCAAAGTCTCAATAAGTTTTATCCTCACGTCTTGTGGTAGAATGTCCTTATGCCGTTTGCGTGGGTGTAGCGTCGCGTACATCTTCCTGCAAGTATTACTTACATGTGCAGACCAGTCAAGAGTTTCAGTCAGGGTCATACCGAGGTTTTTCACTGTTTTACTAAACGGGATTACGGTTGCATTTAAAGTCACAGGAGGGATAGTGTAGTTTTTATACATGGAATTCAATAATCCCTGTGAGCCGATTATAATAACTTGGGTCGTTTTGGGGTTGAGAAGTAGAGCGTTATCGCTAGCATACACACTGAGTTGTTGCAGGTCGGTGTTTACATCTCGTATCGCGTTCGCTATATCTTTGATACCAACGTGACAGTAAATTTGGAGGTCATCCGCATAAAGATGATATCTATTATATTTTATTACTGAGGAGATGTCATTAATATAAAGGACAAACAGAAGAGGACCAAGAACGGAACCCTGAGGGGTTCTTGCCTTCCTGAGTCGCCACTGTGAAGCAGTATCTTGTGTTATTACACGTTGCATGCGATCTGTAAGATATGCGGTGAAAAATTTTAAAGCCTCATTACCGAAAAGGCATGCAAGTTTCAACAATGTCTGGATATGTATCGTGTCAAAAGCCCTACTGAAGTCAAGGAGTGTGAGTATTGTCACTTGTTTTTCGTCCATTGCTTGTCTGATATCATCAGTCACTTTTAGTAAAGCAGTTGCTGTGCTATGGCCCTTCTTGAAGCCAGATTGAAGTGGATCCAGAAGAGAGTGAGCGTGCAGGTATTCCTGTATTTGAGTATGTACCAACCGTTCTAACGCTTTGGAAAGAGCGGGGAGAATAGAAATTTTACGGTAATCGGATAGAAGTTTAGAGCCTGGGTTCTTGGGAAGTGGGATTACATTAGCGTACTTCCAAATTGCAGGTAATGTGCCGTTTTTGAGACAGTGATTAAAAATATGGGTGAGAATGGGTAGAATAGCGCCAATGATATTATGTATGAAAGCTATAGGAATATCGTCGACACCACTAGCTTTCGATTTAATAGAACACAAGACTTTCTTAACTTCATTAGTGCTGACAGTACGAAAAGCAAAGCATGGGCGACTTTGTGGGACAAATGATGGATCATTATTTACATGAGGTATGTTAAGCGGATTAGACTGAACTCTCTCTTCCGTGAAATACGCATTCAAATCGTCAAGTGGAATGTCAGGTACCTGAAGCTGTTCCCGTGTTTTGCCTATGCCCATGGCTCGGAGATGCCTCCAAGCACTAGCCGAATTTAGATTCCTTGTTGATTCACGAACATGTTTAAACTTAAGATTACGGATGATTTGTTTAGTTCTATTCCGCATTATTCTATAATTTTCATAGTTACTTGGGTCTTGGGTACGTTTGTAATGTCGGTAGAGTGTATCACGTTGAGACGTCATATGTTTAACATCAGAGGTTAACCATGGATTAGGTTTGCGTGATATTCTTATCTGTCTTTTGGGTGCATGTTTGTTGTATAGACTGTGTATTAACGAATTAAATTTATTTATTTTTGCATCAATGTCTTTCAGATTTAAAATGTCATTCCACGGAAGAATGTAGGCATCGTACCTTAGTTCATACATACCGATATCTTTCATATTCCTGCACGTTATATACCTAGGTTTATATTTTGGAACGCGTAGTGAGTAAGCGAGAAATATAAGATCGTGGGTGGACACGGCCGGTTCTGAAATCTGTCCGTGAGTTACCACTTTCTGAGGGTTGTTAGTCACTTTGAGATCTATTAAGGTGTGGGAAATGTTGTTGGTAGTATGTACATGGTTAGTAGGATTTGAAGGAAGGATAGTCAAGTCACATGAGGAAATCATGTCTTCTAATTTCTTAGTATCGTAATTCTTCGTAAGTAGATTAGTGTTGAAATCCCCTAATATAATGAATGATATGTTCGTACGTTGGTAGCAAGTTAAGTAGATACGTTTCAAACTCGGCCATATAAGATACTTTAGGTGGTCGGTAAACCACTCCAATAAGTATTTTCTGTCCACTAGCAACTACTTCAACGAACATGAACTCCGTCCTCGGCAAATCGCCGGTCGATGAGGTACAAATGACACGGCCCTTCAGGTCATCTCTACAGTAGAGAACGATACCTCCTCCCCTCTTATTAGTGCGGTCATGGCGATGGACATTATAACCATCAAGTTGAACCATGCTGTTTGGAATTGAAGGCGATAACCAGCTTTCACACATTCCTATCAAATGGACACTAGTTTTGCTAAATTTAGCCTGAATTTCGTCAAAGTGTGCGGGCAAACTTAAGGTGTTTAAGTGACAACACTGGAGGGTGTGAGGATATGGTGAAAGTTCGTGTTTCAATAAGCTGCTGGCGTCTATGGTAGGGAGAGGGGCGAGGAGAGTTCTATTCTTAGAGCTAAGGTCGTTGTCATTGGAAAACACCGTAGCTACCTGACTAACGGACATACTTTAACTGAGACCAAAAAAAAAATCTTACCTGGATTTCCTGGAGAACTGGACTGCTTGCCGGTTAATATACCACACACACACACACACACACACACACAATCACACACGTAAACCTAGTAACAATGATAATAATAAAAAGAACAATAATAATAATAATAATAATAATAATATTTAGTGGGCACATCACAATGGTCTTATCGCTCTGATAATCCACCTAACCGCCCCATGTGAAAGTTCAATTCCTTAGGTGTGCTAATGTTTAGCTTCTTCCCGACTTCTAAATGGACGATAATGCGGCCATCCTGCGTTGAAACCCGCCGCATACCCCAGAAGTCTCATGCTTTACGCAACACTTCCTTCCTTGTGGACGTCAGAGATTCGGTAACGAGTAGTTTGGTACCTTGAAGAGCTCGCTTGGCACGCCAGATGCGGTCTCTCTCATGGTACCTGAGAAATTTAATGATGATAGGCCTGCTTCCTGCGGATACCACCTCAGCTGTCATCGTCCTCTTCATACGGCCCAGTCTATGACATCTATCTATACTGTCCATAGGCAATTCGATGTTCAGTATGGTTTTTAAAGTTCCCAATGCCACAGCGTAGGTGTCCTCGCCAGGGGTCTCACTTACTCCATGAAGGAGGAGGCTGTTCCTTCTGCTATACTGCTCTGCCTCGTCAATCTGAATGTCCTGCTGGTCGATGCGTTCCTGCAGATTGTTTACTTCCTTCTTCATCTCGCCTAATTCACTTGATATAGCTTCACGAAAGTCCTTAAAGTCTGAAGCGAGGCCGGTGAGTGTGTCGCAGGGGTTGGCAGCACTGGTCGCACTAGCAGCCAGGGCTTGTTCCAAGCTTGCTTGGAATTCAGCCATTCGCTCTTCGAACTTAGTTATTCGTTCATTTACGGCCTTCAGCGTCATAGCACTTCACATTTATTCGAGTAAACGATTAAGTAGAACACTAGCACGCCCACGAATATTCAAATGCAACTTATCTTGCTGATATAGCAGGTGAATTGCGGAGCACGTTTACTCGCGTTGTACTGCGTGAGCCATCTTGGTCAATGGAAAGGGAGGAGGAAATTGATGAGGATGCGAAAGGAGATTTGATATTGAGATCAGAATTTGATAGAGCTTTGGAAAACTTAAGCAGGAACAAAGCACCAGGCATAGATGATATACCGATTGAGTTGCTACGCTGCTTAGGAAATGAAGGTCTAATCAGGTTATTTCACTTGGTGAGTAGGATTTATGAGACAGGTGAGGTACCCCCTGATTTCAAGAAGAATGTAATCATCCCTATACCAAAGAAAGTGGGAGCCGACAGATGTGAAGATTACCGTACAATCAGTTTGAATACTCATGCTTCAAAGATCCTGTCTAGAATAATTTACAAGAGGATTGAAAGCCAGATAGAAAGGGAGTTGGGTGAAGACCAGTTTGGTTTCAGGAGAAATGTAGGAACAAGGGAAGCTGTACTAAGTCTTAGGCTGATTTTGGAAGGTAGAATAAGGAAAGATAAGAGAACGTTCATGGCATTTGTAGACTTAGAAAAGGCTTTTGATAACGTTGATTGGACTAAATTGTTTGACATTTTGAAATCTATTGGAATAAAGTACAGGGATAGGAGGGTGATCTACAATCTATACAGAAACCAAACAGTAGTCATTCGAGCTGAAGGACATGAGAGAGAAGCTGATATTCAGAAAGGTGTTAGGCAAGGCTGCAACTTATCACCCATACTTTTCAATCTTTACATTGAACAAGCAATGAAGGAAATTGGAGAAAAATTTAAAGTGGGAGTGAAGATTCAAGGAGAAATAATTTCAACTCTGAGATTTGCTGATGACATCGTCACCTTGGCCGACAAGCCTAAGGATTTGAATGAGTTTTTGAATGGTATGGACTCCGTCTTACGGAAAGAATACATGATGAAAATTAATAATTGTAAAACAAAAATACTAGAATGCAGCCGAAATAAATCAGAAACCTCTATGGACATCAAATTGGCAGGTGAAAAGCTGAAGGAAGTAGGAGACTTCTGTTACTTAGGAAGCAAAATAACCAGTGATGGACGAAGCAAAGAGGATATAAAAAGTAGGTTGGCTCAGGCAAGGAAAGCATTTCTACAAAAAAGGAATCTGTTGACATCGAATATAGATTTAGGTATTGGGAAGTCATTTTTGAAAGCCTTTGTCTGGAGCGTGGCGCTCTATGGAAGTGAAACTTGGACTATTGGTGCAGCAGAAAAGAGGAGAATTGAAGCATTTGAAATGTGGTGTTACAGGAGAATGATGAAGATCAGATGGGTAGATAGGGTTACAAACGAAGAGGTATTAAGACGAGTGGGAGAGGAGAGATGTTTCTGGCGACTGCTAATGAAGAGAAGAGATAGGTTAGTAGGACACATACTAAGACACCCAGGAATAGCAAGCTTAGTTATGGAAGGAAGGGTCGAGGACAAGAACTGTAGGGGTAGACCAAGGTTAGAATATGTTAAACAGATTGCCTCGGATATAGGGTGTGGTAGCTATGTAGAGATGAAACGATTAGCTCAGGACAGGGAGGCATGGAGGGCTGCATCAAGCCAGTCAAAAGACTGAAGACTCAAACAACATTAGATCAAATTTAGATTTAGTTTTTATATGATCTTTTTACTACTATGCATTTTGATCTGTGTGAACTTCCTAGTTTTAAGAATTACATTACGATATTAATACTTAATGCAGACATATCAGGAAATGTATCTTACTGTGTATGTGCACTATTATTGGGGCGCACACTGAGCCCTGTTGTGTACCATCAACAAATAAATAAATAAACGAGCTCCGCATTGAACTCACTACAGGCCTCAGACAAAGAGATCTTGGTATTTGCGCCATCAATAACGTAAGCACATCCCACTTTCTCGTCCACCTTCGAACCATCCGTGTAGAGAATGCCAGCGTCCGTTAATAGGTGAACTATGATGTGGAACTGCCTCCGGTGAACGGAGGCATCCGTGTTCACCTTAGGACCTCGGTGTAGATCTAACCGAATTTCCGAACGCGGGACTTGCCACGGAGGCACCTCGCTAGGTGTCCGGATCATACAGGGACCTACAACCACTCCTATTTCAGTACACGAGCTATCGAGTCTAATACCAACCGGCCGAGTGGCACGAGGCTGGTTGGCGTACCCCTGGTGGTGTTGGGTACTGAAGAGAGCTCCATTGCTCGGATGTTGCGGCATTTGACGCTTATTGGCAGCATAATGCTGAAAGCATATGTTGGCATCTATAATTTAGAGGTAGAACACCCGATTCGGCGAGTAGGCTGGGTATCGGACTGGTTCGGTAGGCTCATGTAGCCAGCCTAACGCCACTATGGTGGATACTGTCCAGCATTTTCAAGGTTGCCGGCCATGCTGAACCGTATGCCGCAGAACCATAGTCTAGCCGGGACAGGACGAGGGCTTGGCAAAAGCGTAGCAGCACCCCTCCCATGTAGTGCCACTAAGAAACTTGAGCATGTTCAGTTTCCTGAGACACGTCGTTTTTAGTTGCCGTATACGGTGCTGCCACCATCAGGCACCTGTTCCCTCTGCAGGTGAGGCCGCCTGGGCGTAGTGCTGGTCACCCACCCCAGTTGTATCCCCCACTCTTGAGTCTCAAGCTCCAGGACACTACCCTCAGTGGCGGTAGAGGTGGGATCCCTCGCTTAGTCCGTGGGAAAAGCCAACCCTGGAGGGTAAAACGATAGCGAAAAAAAAGAAGTTTAGGGGCAGATAACCTCGTAGTTCCACCCCTTAAGACCTCAATAACTAACTAAATAAAGTAGACTCTTTACAATCCGAAATGACGTTACTCGTAATGAAAACAATATGTACGATACCGAAACAACCATGGTTATCAGTAACAAGCGGCAATAAAATTAATAAGCGATCTTTCCCACCTAATGATACAATTTCTAAATAACGAAAAAAATCCTAGGATTTCCGGGTCATTCCATCAACATCGCCACTGTTGTATATCCTTATGGACGGGGCATTGTACAGTAATATTTTCTTCGTTCTGTAGTTGACTGGTATTACGTGGGCATAAGACATCGAAGGTTGACAAGTACGGTACCGTACTCAATTTGATTTAACCGGAGAACGATCTTGCAGAACTACACATCAAAGGTAAGGAAGAATGTTACCTAGAGCCATTGAAAAAAGTCCTCTCGGCACGCCGGAAGGCGGAGGTAGATTTCATCGGGCAAACTTGGGGATAGGCGAAAATAGGCAGAATATGCACGTTTTCGTAGAAGGATCAGACCTCATTTATTGCGAGAAAGTAGTTTATAATTGGAGCTTAATTATCTTTGTTTTTCGTCATTTTATGCATATTTTAAACATTTTATTGTCTTATGGGGACGGTAACCTTCTTGTCATTTGGGGTACATTTTTATAATTGTGGTCACACTGTCCTTATGCAAGGTTTCGACACTGATGTGTAACTATGTAAAGGTCTGTTACTTCTTCACGCAAAATTATATCTCCCGCAGAGATTTTGGTTGGTTCCTCAGTTTAGGTACTGCGACAACGCGGTCATGTAACCCCGTGTACTTTGGGTGAGTGTAGAATATGTCTGATATACAGTGTGAATTGTGATGGCTGTATTAGTCTGTAATTCAGGTAAGGACTGCAGACCAGTGGCGCCAACTGTATGGTTGATGTCTAGCGGCCGCTAGACATCAAGGTTGGTAGGTGGGTGGGTGGGTTAGGGTGGGTGGGGGAAAGAAAGAAAGAAAGAAAGAAAGAAAGAAAGAAAGAAAGAAAGAAAGAAGGAAGGAAGGAAGAAAGAAAGAAAGAAAGAGAGAGAGAGAGAAAGACGGAGAATAGGACTAAATTACTAAATAGATCGTAATGTCCTGGCACGAACCGTCAGTACCGGCCACAACATATTGTTACTGAGTTATTGTATTGTTTGTTCGTTTAAACATAAAATAAAAGTTTCATCAATATTCAGCGTCAGCCGAATGTTCATGATGGTTAATTGGGACTTACATAGAAACAAATGAGCGAGACATCAAACCTTCTAACCTAACGTATGAATCGAATATCTCCACCCAACCTCGCGTTTCACAGGAACGTAACATTAATGCCGTTGCCGAGTCTTTCCAAGCAAGCTCGTCGAAAGTATCGTTTATCATTTTGTGAATGTGTAAAAGCTCCGGACTTCTCTGTTTGAAATGCACGCAGTGGTTTTGGAAGTGGCGCGAGAAACGCACAAGCCCGTCCGAGCCCGCCCGAGGCTACACGAGCCCGTCTCAATAGCCTATCGGCGAAGGGTGAAGCGGGGGCTGTGCGGAGAAGAGGAGTGAGTTGTGTTGGTGTTGATATCGCTGTGTCGTGCGTCGTGTACTGTTGTTTGTTACGTGTATGTGTTGTTGTGTGGCAAACTAGTTATACGTCTGCCGTCTAGTCTGCCATGTGGCCAAGTTCTAAAGTGTGCCGGTGCGGCAAAAGTGCCTCCCAAAAAGGGATGAACTTTAAAAATTGAAAAGGCACTGTGAATCATGCCCAGTGCGTGCCTCCTCCCCCGGCACTATCACCAACTATTTTTCAAAATTGAATTCTTGGAATCCTACACCGGCTCTTGGGGCGAGTGGCAATAACGGTAAGTCAACAGTAGAAACCACGGTAGAAACCGAGCGTGTCAATACTGTGTGCGTTACGTGTGAATAGATCACGACCATTGTAGTTGGAATCACAAAATTGATAGGCTTTGCCAAGGGCTTCTTTGTTTTTTGGGTCTCTAAAACCTCTCGCGGAAAAACTTGTAAAAATCTTCACCCCCAGTGACATGAGTTGGTTCAGTACGTAGAAATGTGGGTGTGTTATTGTTTGCTTACTTGCGTAGACGTACCCTTGGCTCTTACCTATCTCTCCACAAACTGAAAATGTACATGTAGTCTACCTTGCCGTGCATCCTACATCTGAGCAAAGATTAGTTTTTGAAGAAAGGAAAAAAAAAAAAAAAAAACAACGCAGAACTGGCGCTGGTCTGAAGTCGTGCATACTGAGGTTAGACGCAAGCGCCTATTGTTGTCTTTGACTCCCGACTTGAATAAAATTTGTGAAAGCTGAAGCTATGCTGCTGGGACTCGGTTAAATTGTCTATTTACAACCATAGTACTTAAGGGGTCATCTGCTGAATTGAAACAATATATAGAAAAAATAAGCAGGGAAAGCGTTGTATTCACTTTTAAGTTAAGTTGGTGAGAGGTTCAGGTAGCAGCTTTCTTCTGTATTTCTACGTCAACCATAATAGTAATCTACGGTACGGTACAGTTATTTTTACGTGGTATTCGTGAATAAACGATGTAGGAGTTACGATGTACGTACGTACGCTATTATGATGGGCTATGTGGAGTAGTTTCCGAAAAATCGTGTAAGTTAGTCACCTGTGTTATGATTTCAGCTCAATCAGAATTACAGTAGTTTGTCGATGGCTTGCTTGTTATACCTCAAGTTCTCATTGAAATTCCTAAACACAACATTAGGGTCACTGCGACATGCGAAATACAAAGAGTATTAAAAATAAGGATGCCTTATTATTTGGAATATAGTGGACCCCCCCACTCACATCGTCTCCGCGCTGCGCGGAGGCAGTGTTGCGCAGCGGGGTGATTACTGTGGGCTTCGCATGGACCACACAGCCGAGCTAAGTTCCAACAATAGGGAAATCGCCCCAACCTTGAACTGCAACTTCCCATTTGTTTGAATTTCTACGATGCATTTTATGCACGCGCGGACCCTAGACGCTCTATATTATTGTTCAAAGTTTTGTGCAATATATTTAAGGAACGTCCCTAGACAGTGCAATGTAATTGTCCAATAATTTAGTTGCTGTTTACATCGTGTGAGGTGAACATGTTGTGGGAAACGAAACTTTGTATTATTGATATTGCATTGGCTGAGGCTGTAAAAAAGAAAAAAATCAAAGAAGCGCAATTGGGCGATAGATTGGTTTCAGAAGCGAAATGAATACACTAATCAAAACTTATTAAACGAACTGAGACTGAGTGAGACAACTGATTTTCGAAACTTTTTGCGTTTGGATGGTAATTCATTTGATGAACTTCTTGCAATGGTTATTCCTCAATTAAAAAAAAAAAAAAGATACCTTAATGCGAGAAGCTATTCCTCCAAACCAGCGTTTATAAATAGCTTTACGTTACCTTGCAACATGAAATAAATACTGGTACCTTTGAAGACCTGAAATTTACAAGTGCTGTATCACCGCAGTTAGGCCTAATAAGTGAGTTTTTATGGAGACCTGTACAGCTTCGATATACAGCCCGAAGGAGTATATACAGGTAAGGAAAAACAATCACTTATAATACTCACGAGCAACAGATCAGATATTGCACAATACTGTCCACACACGACACAATCTTTCCCGCATTGTGCAATAAATACGAATATTAAACCTTCGTTGATTCGCACAATATATTGCAATACCTTTCAATACTACCTACAGACAGTCAATATTATTGTACAACCATCGATATTGTACAATAATACTGTGCGTCTAGGGTCCTCTAAAATGTTCAAACTGCGATCGTGAGTTGGAGGGGGGAGGGTTCACCTGCGAACCACGAGCAACGCGGCACAGCGCACAGTGGTCCTTTTAGCCTATCTGGCCGCGCAAAATTCCTTTGCGTAGGAAAAGGTCTATAAACCTTAAAATAACTGTTCAAAAGTATGTTAAACATTTTCCTTATTCTTATTTATAAGAATTGAGGTTATCTTGTCTTAATAATAACAATGATATTAATAATAATATTAATAATGTTAAACTGGATGAAGACTTTCCTTAATGCTGCTGACCGTAGGTGATTTTGTGACTACAGGTTTTTGAAAAATACTCCAGATTAAAAGAAATCAGCTACAATTTGTATGCTATGTTGGACTCCCAGCTTCATACAAACCATAGATATTTTAACGGAACTATTACAAATATTATGCCACAATAGGCTAATTTTCATTTGAGAATGCACTACATTACAAAATATTTATGATGTGTAGGTACAGTAATAACAATTGAACTCTTTTAGTAACCATAATAAAATACTGTGCATGAATACACAAAACATATCTCCCTTGTCCTCACAATCTCTATATCTCTGGTAGTCTGGTCAACACAGTAATAAATTAACTTGTCACTGAAATGCGATTTCATGAGTCAAGCGAAACACATGCCGTTCATTCCATCTGGTTCTTATCACAGCTAAACGTGTGGTGCAACGAAGCACTTAAGAAGGGAAGGAATTAATTAACACAATATATGATCTTTCAGGGGTGTACAGAATTAAACTGAAGTACCACACATCCATTCGATTAAAGAAAAAATAGGGACGACAAAAAAATAATGTATACAAATATTGCACTACGTAATAAATAAAGTATTTTTATATTATTTCTCAAGCCATACTAGTCCATTTCTCTATACTATTTCTGATGCCGGATCTTGTAGTACACTTAGAACCTCAGGAGGAATTGGGTCGTTTGTCTTTTGTGGCTTTTTTTTTTCTCACGGATCAAATGACACCAAGAGCATATTCAGCATATCTTCCATTGTTTGCTTCCTTGAACATTTTCTCGTATTCCTTCTTTTCGAAGATTCACTACAATCTACGAAGGATTTAGAAGGACGACCCACATTACTTGTGGAAGCTTCATCCTGTATGCCCTCTCCATTTAGTGCAATGTTCCCTTCCAGCCAATTTTTATTTTGCGACTGAAACTTGCTTAATGTCCTGTGGCTTGCAACCCACTTTTTTCATAATTGCACGGAAAAATTAATACGTTTTTTTTCTAACAATATCTTTAACAGACTGTCCAAGGGTTTCCAGATTAGTATTTTCTATCAAATAGTTTAGTAAGACATCACTTTCTTCCACATTCCCTCTTGCATGGAGCCAAACATCGAAAAGATCCTTCCACGGAATTCCTTCCGACAGCACTAAAAGGAGAAAAAAGCCAAAGTTGCAAAAAGTAGCAAGCAGTTTTAATACAGACAACACAATAGGGTATAGGCTATAGACTAATGAAAGGAATGTCAACAATGGTTGACAATTGCGAATTTCCGGATCTAAAAACCCATAGAAGAAGGATAAAATATATTTTAAAAGTCACTATTTTCAAACGTTTATCACATAAACACAGCAATTTGTATACGATTTTGCAAATTTTATAAAGAAAGGGTATACCTTGGTCTGTCATATCCAGTAGCAAACGATGAAGATAGCTCAACAAACACGTCTTTACAAGCACAAGATTAAAACACAAATAATCAGCTCCGCTTCCAGCTCAGGATGCGTTAAGAAACATCCTATTTCAGCGGCCTCTCACTCTCCAGGGAGTGAACAAATGTGACATATAGGCACAGTTCTGAGGTCATCGGACATTACTGATACTACACAAGTAGTAACACTTATTTTTTACATGTTGAGCGCCCAGATAGTGCAAAAGGGCCACTGTGCGGCGTATTACGGCTGCGGCGTAGCGTGGCGCGGCGACCAGCTGATTGTGAGACAGAGACCTGTAAACCACCCCACCCCTACCCCCCTCCTCATCCCGCTGAAACCCATCGGTGCGTGCATGCGGTCATTTATTTTGTTTTTGGGTTCTCGTTCCATCAAATCGTGTACATTGTCGATTCGTGCAGACAGTGCCATCGTTTTCCCTCGTGTTCAAGTTTCCTAATGAGATTAGTGCTAATGTATGGTGAGGTTAATATATCCTCCCTCCCAACCTCTCCATTTTTCGTTAAACACTCTTTATACAAACTATGGCGGACATACAAATGTTGCCTCCGAGATAGAAACTGACTTAAGAAACCAGGGCCTAAATTTTGGCCTTGTTTCAGGTGTTTTATGTCTACCGTATAAATGCGTGCTTGTCAACGGGCGGATTTGGAGGGTCAATAACCGCGCTCTCTTTTTAGCCTATTTTCATTTATGAAAAAATAGGCTTATGAGATCACCTTTTGTCCGTGTGTCTGTCAGTGTGCGTATGTGTGTGATTCGTGTGTGTGTCTCCCCGCTAATAAAATCTAAACGGCTGAAGCGATTTCAATGAAACTCGGTAAGTTCATAGCACTATTCCGGACGACCCCGATCGTGCCCTTCACATATTGTTATGTCTCACCAATCCAACATGGTGGCTGTGCGAAATATTTCACCAGCATTCAATATCTCCGAAACTATTACCGATATCACCCTGGAATTTTGTACGGTTATAAAGGGAACTACTAGAAGTTCATCTATGTGACTTTTGAAAACCTGGTAACTACAAAACCAACATGGCGGCCAAGCGAAGTTGCGACTTTTAAATAGACGTTTCTCGCGATTTAACCAACCAAACGCAATAAAACTTGGTACAGTATATGTTTATACACATTGTAATGCACCGACATCTAACTTCGTTCAATTGTTTTCATAACCTCAAGCGGCTGTGCGAAATATTTCACCGGCATTCTATAATGGGTAAGGAAAGAGTAGCAAGAAGGGAATTAGAAAGAGAAGTCAAGGGAAAGAGACCAGTTGGAAGACCGAGAAGAAGGTGGTTGGACCAAATTTTGAAGGATTGGAGAAGCTGGATTGGAAGTGGCAGAAGTGATGGAACAGGAAAAATGGAAGGACCGAAAGGCGTGGAGGAGGCATGTAAACCACACCCGGGTGACTGGAGTGGGACTTTGATGATGATGATGATTCTATATCTCTGAAACCATTACCTGTATCACCCTGAAATTTTGTACGGAGATAAAGGGCACTACTGGAATTTCATATATGAGACTTTCAAAAACCGGTTAACTACAAAACGAACATGCCGGCCAAGCGAATTTGAAAGTTTTAAATAGACTTTTCTCGCGACGTAATGATCTAAACGCAATGAAACTTGGTACCGAAAATGTTTATACACATTGTAATGCACTGGTATTTAATGTAGTTCAATTGTTTACATAACTTCAAGATGGTGGCTGTGCGAATTTTAAAATTAAGTTTTTATTTCTTGTGTCTTAATCATGCGATCGAAAGTGAAAGCTTGAATAATGAACCTACGCAATAATTTTCCTTTAATGGTACATTACTCTATGGCCTATACATATAACAATCCAGCATGGCGACCATCCGAAATATTTAGACGGTTCTCAATATCTACGAATCTATTTCAGCAATCAAACTGAAATTTTGTATGTTGATAGTGGCAATTAACATAAGTAGGATAAATGAAAATAGGATTTAGTTCTTCTCGGAACTACTTGTTACATTTGTAGTGGTTTGGTAATACCGCTTTTCGGCTTTTCAGGTGAACTGGTCAGGTTTGTTTCCTTCATAAAAAGCACTGTAGTTACCGTTACCAATTTAAGAAAAAAATACTCGAAATTTTAGTTCCGGTTCCTAAACTTGGTAGCACAATTTATGTCCGCGACATAACGTGTATTTTATTTTTCACGGCATCTTGCGTCCTATTTCCCTATTCCTTTTAGTAGTAATTTGTTTTGCTGAAATTGCCTTATCTAAGCCGTGGTTTATATTTCTCATTACAGGACCCAATGCTCCTAATCCAGATCATGGTAGTGACGGTTTTCGTGTTCCTGATGATGGTGGTGGTGATGGTGGTACCAAAATCCTTGAACCGGTGGTAACAATCCATGAAGAGAACCAAATCTTTGTCCCTAAGATCCCGGGCCCTTCCAGTTTTGAACCTACAGGATTACTTTGTGAACGTGTAGTATCTCCTGCGGCCGTGGCTAATGAGCCGAATGGTGGTGGTACCTCCCCCTCTGACATGGACCCTAAAGGAGTAGAGGACCAAGAGAAACATTCCGGTGGTGATAGTCTACCTCCTCCCGGGGATTCCGTTAACTTTGCTTCAAGTGCGGTGGTAGCGGTACCGTTATCCCCCGGCTCTTCCAGCTCTCACTTGACTGATAACCAGGACTCGCTTCCCGCTTATCCTTCCAATCATCCCCCTTTAGGTCCTAGTGCGAATGGAACTGGCATCCGAGTAGCGACAAGGTGTGACGATTTGGGGATAACTTCCGATCCGGCAACGTTTTGTAATCTGGAATATTTGACTCCGGCAATGGTTAAGTACATTCGAGCAAAAGGTCCTTCCCAACCAAACCGAGAGCTTGTAGGGGGCTTCCCCAAGGAGAAAGAGGGAAGATCATGCCATGCAGCCTGGTACCGCAAAATGCTTCCGGATGGTGGCGCGGTCCAGCGTGAGTGGTTGTCGTACTCTGTATCCAAAGATAGGCTTTTTTGTCTTCACTGTATGCTCTTCGGTAATCAGTCGAAGGTAAAGAAAGAGTGGACACGCCACGGATTCCGTACTTGGTCAACTGGTACAAGCTCTATTCTCCTACACGAGACCAGTGAACAACATGTTGAGGCGTCACTGAAAGCTAAACTAGAAGATTTATCTGTGCCGTTAGTCCCTTCTTTGGAAGAAGGAAGAAAATTAAACAAGATGTTCAGTAAAGAACATATAGCCTACTTTCTCCTAAATGCATGGGTATTGTTATAACTCTTTGTCCTTTTCAAGGAGTATGATTGAATGTTGGTTGTAGTAGCTTGTTGAAATACAACGTGCTATAGGGATATTAAACATGAATATGAGGTGCCCTTTGCTAGTGCTACCTCTGTACCAAATTTCGTTCAATTCGGTTTCGCCGTGTTTGAATTGATAGGGGGAATCGATTTGCACACATACTTGGCCACCATCTGCAAACTATGGGCTGATGTTCTTGCAGTTTGGTCAGAATATGTTTCCCACATAAAGATATGGTGTTGCAAAATTTGGTAGAGACTAGATTATTAGGTTGGTCGTAATTACATTTTAGCTTTTAACATTTGGGTGGCCGCGATTACGTTTCCGTCAAGATAGCGGTGATATAAAACATGACACTGAGGTGCCTTTTGCTAGTGCTACCTCTGTACCAAATTTCGTTCATTCGGTTCCACCGTGTTCGAATTAATAGGGGGAATCAATTTTGACATAAAGATGGCCGCCATCCGCAAACTATTAGGCTAATGACCTATTAGATTGGTCAAAGGATGCTCCCTCCATAAAGGTATGTTGTTGCAAAGTTTGGTAGAGATCGAATGGTTATGTTAGTCGTAATTTGATTTAAGCTTTAAACATTTGTGTGGCCGCTATTAGGTTTCTGTCAATATGGCGGCGATATTAATCATGACACTGAGATGCCCTTTGCTAGTGCTATCTCTGTACCAAATTTCGTTCCATTCTGTTTCACCGTGTTTGAATTAATAGGGGGAATCGATTCTGACACAAAGATGGCCGCCATCCGCAAACTATTAGGCGAATGACCTATTAGATTGGTCAAAGGATGCTCCCTCCATAAAGGTATGTGGTTGCAAAATTTGGTTGAGATCGGATGATTAGGTTAATCGTAATTTGATTTAAGCTTTGAACATTCGTGTGACCGCCATTACGTTTCAGTCAAGACGGCGGCGATATAAAACATGACACTGAGGTGCCCTTTGCTAGTGCTACCTCTGTACCAAATTTCGTTCCATTAGGTTCCTCCGTGTTCGAATTAATAGGGGGAATCAATTTTGACATAAAGATGGCCGCCATCCGCAAACTATTAGGCTAATAACCTATTAGATTGGTCAAAGGATGCTCCCTCCAAAAAGGTATGTTGTTGCAAAGTTTGGTAGAGATCGGATGGTTATGTTAGTCGTAATTTAACTTAAGCTTTGAACATTTGTGTGGCCGCCATTACGTTTCTGTCAATATGGCGGCGATATAAAACATGACACTGAGATGCCCTTTGCTAGTGCTACCTCTGTACCAAATTTCGTTCCATTCGGTTTCACCGTGTTTGAATTAATAGGGGGAATTGATTTTCACACAAAGATGGCCGCCATTCGCAAACTATTAGGCTAATGACCTATTCATTTGATCAAAGGATGCTTCCTCTATAAGGGTATGTTGTTGCAAAATTTGGTAGAGATCGGATGATTAGGTTAATCGTAATTTGATTTAAGCTTTGAACATTTGTGTGGCCGCCATTACGTTTCCGTCAAGATGGCGGCGATATAAAACATGACACTGAGGTGCCTTTTGTTAGTACTACCTCTGTACCAAATTTCGTTCCATTCGGTTGCACCGTGTTCGAATTAATAGGGGGAATCGATTTTCACACAAAGATGGCCGCCATCCGCAA
This sequence comes from Meconema thalassinum, assembly GCA_946902985.2. Lineage (NCBI taxonomy): Eukaryota > Metazoa > Arthropoda > Insecta > Orthoptera > Tettigoniidae > Meconema > Meconema thalassinum. The sequence goes on from OX336388.2 coordinate 744,060,901, forward strand.
ACTATTACTCTCATGACCTATTAGTTTGGTCAAAGGATGCTCCCCCCATAAAGGTATGTTGTTGCAAAATTTGGTAGAGATCGGATGATTAGGTTAGTCGTAATTTGATTTAAGCTTTGAACATTTGTGTGGCCGCCATTACGTTTCCGTCAAGATGGCGGCGATATAAAACATGACACTGAGGTGCATTTCGTTAGTACTACTTCCGTACCAAATTTCGTTCCATTCGGTTGCACCGTGTTCGAATTAATAGGGGGAATCGATTTTCACTCAAAGATGGCCGCCATCCGTAAACTATTACGCTGATGACCTATTGGTTTGGTCAAAGGATGCTCCCCCCATAAAGGTATGTTGTTGCAAAATTTGGTAGAGATCGAAAGTTTAGGTTAGTCGTAATTTGATTTAAGCTTTGAACATTTGTGAGGCCGCCATTACGTTTCCGTCAAGATGGCGGCGATATAAAACATGTCACTGAGTTGTCCTTTGCTAGTGCTACCTTTGTACCAAATTTCGTTCAATTCGCATTCACCGTGTTCGAATTGATAGGGGGGGACAGACATTCAGAGTACACACACTCACACACACACACAGACACACACACACAGACACACACACAGACTCACACACACACATACACACACACACAGACACACACACACAGACACACACACAGACTCACACACACACACAGACAGACACACTTTTTTCGCCCTGTGTTGATCTCATAAGTCTACTTTCATTCTTTGCAAAAATCGAAAGTAGGCTAAATAGCCGAAAACAGGGAAATTGTCAAAGAATTAACAGACGTGATTCTTTATTTAGGTAGGCGGAATCTAGCTCTGCGCGGACACCGAGAAAAAATGACTGAAGAACTAAAAGGGAATTTTAAAGACCTAGTTGTGCTGTTGGCAAAGTACTCTCCACAAATGGCTGCGTAGCCTATTTAGCATCTTTGGAGGCTAACCCAAAGTGCAAGAAACGAAGCTTTCTTACCTGGAATAGACAGAATCAAATGATTCATTCCATATCTCGAGTTATTAAAAATGAGATTCAAAAACAACTCTTTGAAGGGAGGTTCTTTAGCTTGTCAATGGATACTACTTTTGATTTATCGAGAAAAGAACAACTGTCTTTCGTTATCCGGTACGTCGATGAAAAGACAGGGAAAGTGCATGAGCGGCTTGTTGCGTTAAAGGAATGTGCGACGACGAAGAGCAAGCACCTATTCAAGACGCTCGAGGACATATGCAGAGAACTTAATCTAGACTGGAAAAACTTGCTTGTCGGACAATCCTATGACGGTGCAGCGAACATGTCGGGTGATTTTAATGGTCTCAAGGCTCAAGTTCAAAACGAAAACCCTGCGGCTGTTTACGTTTACGTTTGCGCACAGAATGAATTTGGTAGTGGTTGATACGGTAATGGCATGTTTAAACGCAAAAGATCTTTTTTCGATTTTAGAAAAAACCTTTGCATTCATTTGTTCGTCAAAATGCCGAGTCAAACTTTTCGAAAATTACCAAACAAAACGGTATCCGAAAGAGCGAGTTCGTCGACTAAAACGAGTCAGCACGACACGTTGGATGTCTCACGCTTCTTCACTCACTGTAGCTCTGTCAAGATTTGCTGCTCTAATCGACACACTGCTTCGTGTAATTCAGACACCACTGCGAACCCATGACCGTGAAGACCCAACCGATAAAGTTACACCAGCCGAAAAATCAGCTGCCTCAGAAGCGCAAGGCCTGTTAAGATACTTGCTATCAGAACGCTTTGTTCTCACAGCGCTCCTCTTTTCGAAAGTCTTCGAAAAGGTGGGACCTGTGAGCAAAGTTTTGCAAGGCGTTGATATTGATTTATTGGCAGCTATAAGTGCAATCCAGCATACGCTCATAGAAATGGAGCACCTTCGAAACGAGAGAGCATATGAATGTATTCTTGAAGAAAAAGAAGATTTTCTCAGAGGAGTTCCCGAATTTGAATTCCAAAAACTGCCCGATCCCTTGAAGCGGCGCAAAAAGATGATGGATGGCGAGGAAGCTGCAGATGAGCCAATTGATGAGTCCATGAAGAAATTTCGAGTCGAGACCTACAACGTTTGCCTGGACGCAATAATTTCTCACCTTGAAGATAGATTTGGCAACACAACTGTTGGGTTATACCGCGATTTGGCACTCTTCTCGCATCGTCGTCTACTTGGGGTGAACGGTCGTCGAAACGTTCTTCCTGATGATGCATTCGATCACTTCTGTCAACTGTATGGAAAATTTACGGACAAAATTCAACTCCTAGAAGAGTACACTGCTTTTTTCGAAAGTCTACCCCCAATTCAAGAAGGCAGCATCATTGCCCGAGAAACTGCACAAACAAGACATTTTTTCCGATGAAGATTCTGCTGACGACGATTTCGCGAAGACCGACAAAGGTGAGGAGGAATCAAAAACTGAAGAAGGAAGCTCTCTAGAAGAGATTGAAGACAGGGATGGTAACCTAGATCAAGTGGATCCTGGTAATACTGGAAGCTTAATGGCTGTATTCCAAATTATGCACTCAGCAGGCTTGAAGAGTGTGTTCCCCACTTTGTACACCGCACTGAAGATTGCAGTGACAATCCCGGTAGCAAGCGCCACACCCGAGAGAACTTTTACCAAGTTACGCATAATCAAAAACAGACTACGTACGACTATGGGTGGTGAGCGATTGGAAGACCTCATGATAATTCCTTGTGAAATTGACGTAAATATTGAATACGATAATGTCATATTAGAGTTCGCATCATATAGTAGCATTCTTTCGAAACAGTTACTGTACTAAGAAATAAGGTATGTAATGAAACTTTTTACGTAGTTTTTTGTTTGGCCGAAGATATTCTTAAGGTGGTTGGAGTGTGACAGTCATATCCAAAAGTATCGATTTTTCAAAGTGCTCACATAGGGCCAAAAAGAGTTTAGGAGTGTTGTGGAAGGTCAAAAGTATAATGCCAATACACAATCCTATAGAAAACTGCTACCTGAAAGCAGCTATATGGCTTTGAAAATGACAAAAATTAGGTTTTAGTGTTTTTTTTTGGCGGAAAAAAGGCCTTTTTATCGTAGTTTTCTCTGTTAGATGTCCGGGGACCCAAATATTTCTTAACGTTTTCTTTTTTATCATGTTAAAATCTTTATTTCTGGAGTTTTTGGCTGAAATCTACTAGAATACAATTACAAAACAAAAACGTTAAAATTAGCTTAAAATGACCGTTTTAGGGCAGATTTTAATAGTTTGTTCGTTTTTAAGTGTGTTCTAGTGAATAGATTCCGGCCAAAAGCTCCAAAAATAACGATTTCAACACGATAAAAAAAGAAAACGTTAAGAAATACCGGGGTCACAGGACGTCTAACAGAGAAAACGAAGGTCAAATGGTCGTTTTTCCGCCAAAATACACTAAAACCTATGTTTCTGCCATTTTCAAAGCTCTAAAACTACTTTCAGTTAGCAGTTTTCTAAAGGATTTTGTATTGGCATTATACTTTGGGCCTTCCGCAACACTTCTAAACTCTTTTTGGCCCTATTTGAGCATTTTGAAGGAAAAAAAAACGATACTTTTGGACGTGACTGCCACGCTCCAGCCACCGTAAGCCCAAAGCATTGCCGCTTGAAGACAACGCATTAAGCGAAATGAAAACTGTCTGCCGAGGAGTAATGTTTGTTTTGAGACTTCCCTTACTTATCTTTTATCTAAAACTAAGTGAGCAGTATTTTAATGTTGGACACTTTTTACCATTCAAATTTTGAGAATATCATAATTCTGTAAAAAATACTGTATTTCCTACTACAGTAATTGAATTAAACGATTACCGGTACTCGATGAAAGTGTGTTTTTTAAATTTTTTAATCTCGACTTATCGCTAAAAGTTTCTAAGAATCTCGAGAAGTCTGGTTAGGTTTTGGAAACGGGATAGTTGTCGGCACTGGTATCAATATGTGAGCATAACTCGTATGAGGGAGGGAGGGAGGGGGGGGGGGGGGTTGGAAGGGGTGGGTGGGTGTCTAAATTGTTTCGCTAGACTTCAGAGAAATGCTATTGGCGCCACTGCTGCAGACGGTCAATTTCAAGCAGTAGTTCCTAATGTTGCTACCAGATACTACCGTCAACGACACCTAGCTCTGAACTTGGCTACGAGATGCCACCGCAACCAGCTACTCGCAACGAACGTTGGATCTTCCCCTCCAAAGACAAGCATACTGATGGATTTTTAGCGCTCTTAGAAAATCCGACGACTTCGGCCGGCTTTGAACCCGCGACCTTGGGCTTAGAAGTTTAGCATACTACCAGTTACGTCACCAAGGCCGCTTCTCACTTAGTCAGATGGAAAACTGAATGTGATCGCGTGCAAGTGCGTTGTCATGGCAACGTCTGATGGCTCATCCCTCATCAATTTAGTAGTGTTGTCATGGCAACCTCTGATAGCTCTTGGCATTTTCTTATAATTCCGAAACCATTTTTCTCATCCCTTGGCGTAATGGTGGGTCATATCAAAAATTCTTTCAGACAAAAGTTTTAGGTAATTGTTAGGGGAATATTGTTCATTTTGTACGGTTTTGATATTGTGCCTATTAAGAGAGATATGATTAATGTTTCCCGAAAAACCCACTTTTTCCCACCCCTTTGGTCAATGGTTGGTGCTATCAAAAAACTCTTCAAACATACATTTTTGGGCCTTATTCGACACATAGACACTTTGAATGGATTCGATATTTCAAATATTAAGAGAGTTATAGCGATATTTCACTTTTTCGAAAAATTACCCCCATTTTCACCCCCGTCGACCGATTGTGCCCATTAACGAACTCGACCGAGATTTTATAGGGATACATATATGTAAAAAAAAAAACAAATTGATTGGTGCAAAATTGCGGGAGTTGTCGTGTCCACAAGAAAGTGATATATGTATATATATACATAAATTATATATATACTTTTTAACTGACGGTGGTTTTGGGGTCTAGGAGATGTGAAACGTGAAGATATGTCGAAATTTTCTGGAAGTCGAAACATGGTACTCATTGCAATAGTTAGCTTTCTAATGAAATCTACCTAACTTATCTGTCGAAGTGAAGATCTTGTGAAGATGACAGCGTGAATACGCCATCCATTTTGACGTCCAGTTTGAAGCAAAATTACATTACGGTATTTAAACATTAAACAAGGAAAATGACGGCATCTTGCCAGGGACAAAATACGTACTTCGAGATGAGCAGTTAACACAGGGATACGGTATTTTATATTACATGATGCGGGCTAATTGTAGAATATTCCCCAAGACCGGTGGAATATGTCCATCTCCGATGGCAACCTTCAGGAAATGACAATACGTCAGGTCATCAGCAACGGATTGTCAATGCTCTTCTGCGTTCAGTAATTCTCCATGATGTTTAGTTGATGAAGTCAGGTTTTCATAACCTCGAATTTCCGTACTGAAGTTGAAATTCTCATGTAACAAGTAATATTAATAAGGTCACAGACACCTCGGTCTGAAGATTGGAACGGGGTTCACTGAGCATCGTGAGGATAACTGAGAAGAGGTGGGTTCGATTTTCATCTCAGTCATCCTAGAAGTGATATTTCGTGATTTCCCATTTCTTCTCCAGACGAAGCCGGGATGATACCTAAGATACCGGTAATCCTACAGCCAAATCCTGCCTTCACTTATGAATACATGAATCTACACAGGCGCCACAATAACATAAGTCATCATACAGATTCTACAGATAACCACGATATCTGAGGCATCTAAATTAAACAACAAGAACAGTTATGTTACCTGTCGGGCATAGTGTACAGTTATTTTCTCCACTCTGCTTTGTTTCAGTTTTGCCATTCTGTTCTGTTTCCGTTTCGCCATTCTGTTCTGTTTCCATTTCGTTATTCTGTCTTGGTTCAATTTCGCCATTTTGTCTTGGTTCAGTTTCGCCATTCTGTTCTAGTTCATTTCTTCCTCTCTTAGCAGCTTTATTTCCTCCATGTAGCACTATTGCCACACTCTGAGAAAGTATTACGTAAATCACGAACACACCTAACCCTGTATAATATGAATTCATATTTCTAAATGAAATGTGGTTGCTAAGCGGCTGTTTTGCAATAGTATGCATTCTTGCCGAGAAGATAGGGTATTGTAGGCTATTTCAAAAATACTGATGGCCTAAAGTCCTCTTGACAAATGCCACATCAATACAAAATATTGTTAGTTATTGTTGTCTTAAGGTGTGGTTATGTGCCACAAAATTGTTATTTTTATAGAAAAAAAAATGCAAAATCTGTTACGAATCTATTCAACGGATAATGGTCATCATTATCATCGAAGTCCCACTCCAGTCACCCGGGTGTGGTTTACAAGCCTCCTCCACTCTTTTCTGTCCTTCCATCTTTCCTGTTCCATCACTTCTGCCACATCCAATCCAGCTTCTCTAATGTCCTTCAAAATTTGGTCCAACCACCTTCTTCTCGGTCTTCCAACTGGTCTCTTTCTCTTGACTTCTCTTTCTAATTACCTTCTTGCTACTCTTTCCGTACCATTCTTTTTACATGTCCGAACCAACGTAACCTTGCTTTCTGTATCATCTGATTTAACGGTTCCATATTTAACTCTTCTCTGATTTTAATATTTAGAATTCTATCCCTTCTTGTCTTTTTAACTGAAGTTCTTGAAAAGTTCATTTCTACTGGTTGTATCTTACTATTTTGCCTTTTATTCGTTTCCAGTGTTTCGAGTCCATATGTTACAATTGGTATGAAATACCTGTACTGTTTATATAATGTTATTTTCGTTCTCTTGTGTACTTTTAGTCCAGTCAAATTAGACATAAAAAGGGGCACGTTCTTGCAAAAGGTCATGTAGTTCTAATTTTTTTATATGTTTTTTGGACCTCTGCTAATAGTATAAAAAAATTGCAACTTCGAAAGTGTGTAATAACCAAATAACAGCCAGATATTTGCACTTTTTCCGGTATTGCTCAATATCGTCTAAAATATGCATCTGAGAGAAAACATTGTGAATACCTGTTTACCATTATATTAACTTGTCTACAATTTGAGTTGTAAACGAGCTCTTTACGTTTAGCAGTTCACGAGATACAGTTATTTAAAGAATGGATGTTTTTTCAAAAGAGCAAAATTTGTTGGTTTGGGACTCCTAATTGGACAAATATTGTCAAACATTCTCACCTTATGATAAATATAATTCATAATTAACTTGAAGCTTATTTGTTTACCTTTAATTTGAGCCTTGACGGGTACCTGTAGGCCTAGTGCTTCTCCCAAAAGTGGCATGTAACAGAAAAAACTTGAAAAATAGAAATCGGGTGACATCAATTAAAACAAGTTTTGAGCATATCAGACAACACGTACAGGGCCTGTCCTGATTAAATCAGAGTTAATATTATGATAAGTGTATGTAGCAATGGTTTCATAATGAAGGGAATGATTTCGTGTTAATTATTAATTATTTATTGAAATGATGTGTTAGATTCCGGTACGTATAATATTACTTATTATGGCGTGCAGTTATTTGCGATCATTTTCTGTGTTACTTTGGTTTTAATATTTTTGTGTGATCATAGCGTCGATATGCTTCAACTCTACTTGTACTGGCTGGCATTATTATGGATGAGGTAGAAATGCCTGAGGAGGATAGAACTGCAACTGAAATTATGCTACGTGAAAGTGAGCGGTCTCTCATCATGTTTGTAAAGGAAAACGAGACTTATCAAATCCTAAGAGCCAAATTCAAAACTGCATTGGATAAGCTGTGGGTCCAATATTTTCGCATTTGTACTCTCATTAAATATTCATTCAGGCAGAGCGTGCTGGTGATTGGAACCTTCACCAGTATTCTGTCCATAAAATGCTACCTTTTTCATTCTGCTGGACACTATTTCTACGCAAAGAGTGCTCACCTATATCTGCAAGATATGATGACTCTTGAAGATCGGATGGATCATACTGAGTTTAAGATGTTTACAGAAGGAGGTTTTACTATCCGCCGATCTGAGAAGTTTTGGTCTGGCCTGTGTTCAGACTTAAGAATTGAGCAAAAACTGATGCGGACTATGAAATGCTATGATGGATTGACACAGAGGCGTGGAATCTCCAGCAGTGTGCTAGTCCGGTGGACTGTAGGAACTGTGGTCATGGTAAACGTATGCGAGGAACTGGAACGTTTCTGCCACATCTCCTATCCTACTGTTGAACATAATGTTGTCATGAGGCCTTCTCGAATCATTCGAGATAATGGTGATGCAGACAAACTAAAAAGATGGTTTGTTCTCCACCCTCCATTTCCCATCACTGATGAATTGGTATCCATCAGTAGGGGAATAGTTGGTGGTCCTAACATAAATTGCCACTTGGCCCAATAACTGGGAACTGAAGGTGTTAAGAAAATCATTGGGAATACGTTTGATAAAGTAATCTTTAAACGTAAGGACAAAGTAGCCACATTGAAATCCTTCACCACGTCTGTTAAAGTGGGGAACAAGAGAGTAGTTGTCGATCCACTTGCTATTTTTCAAATGGTGTGCATAACCAAAAATTCGGACGAAGACCTGAAAGAACATTTTAAACATAAATTAACCTAATTCCCAATGTCTTTGTTTAATGAACAGGGGATGCGAAAGGGGACCAAGTCCAGTCTCTTCTCTGCTTTCACTTCACTATCCAGTCACACACCAGCTGACTCCAATACTTCCGTTGTTTTGTATGGGGGCTATCTTTTACACAAGGTTGTCTGGCAGTGCAAAACGTCGGTGACAGCCATTGTTTCAGGTTACATCACCTACATTAAAAAACCCACAAAATTTGCTGAACGACTCCGACACTGTGCTTCTCACTTCTGCAATGACATCATTTTTGAAGAATCCACCATCATCCAACTACCTCAGAGAAATGAGAACTACAAGAGGTGCCTCATCCCACTTCTTTGCGATTCATTCGAGCAGCATGGCATACAAGTAAATGTAGCCGAAGAAGATGCTGATCAGGACATCATTGCCTAACAAAAGTCCTACATTTGACCGTGTGATCGTAGTAGAAGAAGATGTTGGCCTCCTCGTACTCCTCAATTGTTTAGGCTCAGGTGGAACTAACATCTACCTTCAGAAGAGTAGCAAAGGTGAAGCCGGCTCTGTCCATTACTCAAGCTCCTATTTCATACATCGACCTGCTCAACACTCAACAGGTACAGTGCTTTTTATCCATGCGTTCAGTGGGTGTGACACCACTTCAGCCCCTTATGGGCTTGGTAATACCAAGTTATCTAATATATTGTTACGTGCCACCCCCCTAGTGGCACGTTTGTTAACTGGATTACGGTAGGTTGAAGCACAACACAGATTGTTCCTTTAAAGAAATAATTAACTTTATTGCGGCCAGAAAGATACACCACTCAACAGCAAATACAAGCAATTAGAACCTTACTCCAGTTTCCTCAAGTCTCTTCCTTATGGAGCGCTCTTGCCCCTTTCACTTAGTCATGCAGCTAATCCTCCACTAATGAGACCCGTGTCCTCGCTAGGAATACCTGCACCTCTTCCTTATGTACACAAACTACAGTTACTTACGATAACCTGCTACACGCTGCTTCGCTGTCCACAAGCTGGGAAACAATGTCACTGGATTTCGTAACTCGCACGGCACTTCGCCACAATACCTCTGTCGCTCAGTGAAATCACACTCGCTCAAAACACAGGCAGTCCCCTGTATGCTTCTCACTCCCTCGCTGTCAAGAGAATCAGCTTCACTAGGGGTTTCGCAAGTCACGTCACCACACTTCTGTCGCTCAGGATGAACGCTCGCACTAGCTCGAAAAACACACACACACACACACCGCTTGACAGGTCGCTCTTATATAGCAGGCCGGTGACTCAATAAATGCTTCTAGACCCATCCAGGGTTCACGGCTTCTCGAGGTTTCCATCACTGGCTGGGTCACGAATATTCTGGACCATCCCTTTGTCCTAGTAGTCCTGTTGCGTAAGGCGTACGCAATACACTGAGGCAGAGCACAGCCCAGCCCGGGGGCAGTTGTGACTCATGCGGCGAGCGAAGAAACAATCTCACAGCCGTAACACCAACCCCTTCCTAAAAGGCTGATCGTCCCGATCAATCATTGGTCCGTCTGTGTCCCTCCGTAGGCTGCCAGGCGATCTCGATGCACGATCTTCATTTTCGCCCTCGGGCTCCGCTGGATCCTGTAGACGACATCGTTGATCCGTTCCACGACTCGGTACGGGCCCTCCCAGGACTTCTGCAGTTTGGGTGACAGGCCTTTCTTCCGTAATGGGTTGAATAGCCAGACCAGGTCGTCCTCGTGGAATCCGCCGGCATCCGTCCGTTGGTCGTATCGGGTCTTCATTCGGTCGGTCTCGATCCGCAGTTTCCTCCTCGCGGACGTGTGCACGTCCTCCAGTTGGTCGACCAGTTCTTGACAATACTGGCTTACCGGGACCGGATCATTCCCAGGTCGGCCGAAGGCAAGATCAAGAGGTAGACGGAGTTCCCTCCCAAACATGGCCCGGGCTGGTGTGCACCCGGTGGCTTCATGCACGGCGGCGCGGTGGGCCAGGAAAAATAGTGGAAGATGTTTGTCCCAATCCCTCTGGTGCTCGCCAGAGATGGTTCTCGATGGTGCGATTGAATCGCTCTACCATCCCGTCGGACTGAGGGTGTAGCGGCGTCGTCCTTGTCTTCCGAATTCCCAGTAGCTGGCATAGGTTCTGGATCACCTGCGACTCGAAGTTCCTCCGTGGTCGGAGTGCAGCTCCAGGGGTACTCCGTACCGACTGACGAATTCCTTCACCAGGGTCTCTGCGATCGTCGCGGCTTCTTGGTTAGGGAGCGCATACGCCTCCGGCCATTTGGTGAAGTAGTCGCTGACGACCAATATGTAGCGGTTCCCTGCCTCGCTCAACGGGAATGGCCCAGCAACATCGATGGCCACTCTCTCCACGGGGCCGCCAACGTTGTAGGTCTTCAATGGACCCCGTCGTCTTCGTCCTGGGCCCTTGCTGGCTGCGCAATCGTGGCACCTCGCGCAGTGGCTCTCCACGTCTGTTTGGCATCCGATCCAGTAAAACCGCTCTCTCAGCTTCTCCAGGGTCTTCTTTATCCCTAGGTGTCCACCAGATGATCCTCCATGGACTTCCTTCAGGACTTCCTCCGTCAAAGCCTTTGGTACGACGACTTGTTCCCGAGATGTCTTCCCGTCGGTGCTCTCCAAGGTCCGGCAGATGAAGCCGTCCCTTACAATCAGCGAGTCCCACTGCGCCCAGTAGGACTTGAACTTTGGACTGCAGTCGCTCACAATGTTCCACCCGGGTCTGGGAACACAGGCCCTCTTCCATTCGGCTATCAGTCCCAGGTCATCATCTTCTGCTTGTGCCCGCGTGAAAGATTCGCGGCTCCAGCTCCCATGAAGTTCCACGGTAGGCCTTCGGCACTGTATCCCGATGCTCTCCTCTCTTCTGGTACAGAAGGTGCAGTCTTAGGGGCACGGTCTTCGTGACAGAGCGTCGGCGTTAGAATGCAGTTGGCCTTTCCTGTGCTGGATCTCAAAGTTGTACTGTTGAAGCATCTCTATCCACCGCGCGAGTTGACCCTCGGGCTGTTTGAAGTTCAGGAGACACCGCAGGGATGCATGGTCGGTCCTGATGAGAAATTCTTGCCCGTACAGGTACTTGTAGAAGTGTTCCATGGTCTTCACGATGGCGAGCAGTTCCTTCCTGGTGACGCAGTAGTTCCTCTCTGGCTTTGACAAGGCTTTGCAGAAGTAGGCCACTACTCTCTCCTCGCCGTCCACTATTTGCGACAGGATTCCCCCTATACCAAAGTCGCTGGCATCGGTATCGACGATGAACCTTGTTCCAGGACTGGGGTAGGCCAGAATAGGTGCGGTGCATAGACCCTGCTTGAGTTGTTCGAAGGCACTGTGGCATTCTGCTGTCCACGTGAAGAGTTGGTCCTTCTTAGTCAGTCGATGCAGTGGTTTGGCGATGTCGGCGAATCCTCTCACGAAGCGACGGTAATAAGTGCCGAGTCCCAGGAAGCTTCGTAGTTGGGACTTGTCCTTCGGAACTGGCCACTCCCTCACAGCTGCAGTTTTCTCAGGGTCGGTGCGCACCCGTTCCTCGGAGACGATATGCCCAAGGACCTGCTTCTGGAAGAGCTGACACTTCTTGGGGCTCAACTTCAGCTGGTCAGCCCGTAGCTTCATCAAGATCTCCTTCAGGTTGCTGTAGTGCTCCTCGAAGCTTCTTCCCAGAACGATGACGTCGTCTAGGTAGGCCAGGCAGGTCTTCCAGTGTAGTCCCCTCAGAATGGACTCCATTAGCCTTTCGATGGTCGCAGGGGCGTTGCACAGACCGAATGCCCAGAGCCCGCTGCCCACAGAGAACGCAGTTTTCTCGCGGTCCTTAGGGTGGACCTCCACCTGCCAGTAGCCACTCTTCAAATCCAAGGTGGAGAACCATCTTGACCCTGATATGGTGTCCAGGGTGTCGTCGATCCGGGGTAAAGGGTAGCTGTCCTTCTTCGTGACGTCATTCACCCGCCTGTAATCCACGCAGAACCTGGTGGAAACGTCCTTCTTCTTCACTAGCACGACCGGAGAACTTCAAGGACTATGTGACGGCTCGATCACTACTTGCTCCTTCTTCTCTTCTACCATCCGGTCGACTTCGGCTTGCTTGGCGAGCGGGACACGTCGGAATGTGGCCCTAATCGGTGCGCTGTCCCCAACGTCGATTCTGTGCTGGACCAAGCTTGTCCTGCCGAAGTCTTTGCTCCCCACGGAGAAGACATCCTGGAATTCGTGTAGCAGGTCCCGAAGTTGGCGTGATAGTTCCTCGTCTAAATGGTCCTGGGATCCTTGGTACAGCTTCTGTAGTTCTTCTGGCAGGGCGCGTCTTCTTCGGTTGTCCGTCTGCAGGTGTCCGTCCGTCGTGTCTGTGATGCGGGCAATCCAGGTAATGGGCTCGCTGACTCCTAGGTTGGTGTCCCGGTGAACCGTAATATCGTAGTCGTTCAGGTTGGACAGGCGAACGTACGGCCGAGACGTCGTGTTGATGAGAGTCTTGGCAACTAGCAATCCTTTTGTCTGGATGTCCTCATATTTTGGCTCGATGACAGCCGCCACTCCCTCAGCTGTTCCGTCGACAATTACGGCAGCGCTGACTTCCGTCCTGGCGAGAACGATGAAGTCCTCTCTCAGCCTTACTCGTCGTGCGGCGACGGCCTCGTGTGCTGGTTGCAAAGCAAGTTCCTCACCTCCGAAGTGCAGAGTGTCGGTACTCAGATCCAAGATGATGTTGTTCTGGTCCAGGAAGTCCAGCCCGATGATCACTTCATTTGATACGTCAGCCACAAGCACTGGATGCTTTATCGCCCGTCGAACAATGACGAATTCCAGTGATGCTTCGCCATGTACCGGTGTGGTCTCTCCGGTCGCAGTTATTAGCTGGAGGTTCCTTTGTGTGGGTTGCACTCTCCACTTCGGGATCACGGTGGGACTGACGATGGTCCTCGATGCTCCCGTGTCGATTAGAATGGGCCAGCTCTCTCCGTTGACGACTCCGTCGACCATCAGGGTGCTATTAACCCTCCGTAACTGCGTCACACGAACTTGGACTGCCGGGGCTTGACGACTGTCACAAGCCAACCTTTGCCCCCCCCCAAGGCTGGCTGATACTTGCTTTCCTGGGCCGCGCGGTTTCCCTACGACTGACTGTCCCGACGGAAACCCTTGGCGGCGGCGATCACCGCAGTCCTTGCTCAGGTGGACTCTCTTACGGCAGGTCCAGCAGGTCGGTAGTCCTCCTCCGGGCCGCCTCTCCAGATGTCCATCGGCTACGTTTTTGTTGGTGGTACTGCGACTCTTGAAGAACCGGCCTAGCGCCTCCATCAGTTAATCGGCCAGGGGCTTGGTCTTGTCGGCTTTGGCTGGTTCGTCGACGTCCACCTGAAGCACCCGCGCGCGCATTCTAGATACCTGCTTTGCCGTCTCGAACTCAAGTGCGTGGCTCAGCGCATCTGCCAGGGTCTTATTGAGCGCGAGTCGCAGCGCCTGTTGAGTGCCCGAGTCCCGTAGCCCGTCGGTGAAGGTCTGCGTTGCAATCTCTTCCAGAAAGTCGGCCGGCGCTGTTGGATAGGCGAGCCTTACGAGGCGTGCGATGTCCATCTCGAACTCCTGCAGGGTTTCCGCGTTCTTTTGTACCCGGGTCCGGAGCTGCATCTGGTAGGCCTGCTGAAGATGGCTATCTCCATATCGGGACTCCATATGGGCGATTAGTGAAGCGTAGTCCTGGGATCCAGTCGGGATGGCCTGAAGGACGTTAAGGGCGTCCCCTCTCAGCGCTACAATGAGAGCTGTAGCCTTTTCCGTGCGGTTCCAGTTGTTTATGGAACAGGCTGCCTCGAACTGACGTAAGTAGGTGCTCCACGGTACCTTTCCGTCGAAGGTTAGGGGCGTCAATCTGCTATGACTCGTTCCTGATATTCCCGATGTAACGGTGGGCGGGTGTTGGCGCAGCTCGGTAACTTCCTCTTGAAGAGCGTTGAATCTCGCTTCCATCCCCGTCGGCGGGCGTTGGCTCAGCTCAGCAATTTCCTTTTGCAAAGCGTTGAATTTCTCTTCCACCCCCATCAGTGGGCGTTGGCGCAGCTCGGCAACTTCCTTTTGTAAGACGTTAAATTTCTCCTCCACCCGCATCAGCGGGCATTGGCGCAGCTCGGCAACTTCCACTTGTAAGGCGTCGAACTTCTTCTCCACTGCCGTGACTTCCTCACGCAGACGCAGTTCTAATTTCTTCAGGTCCTGTGTCTACTTATTCTGACCGTCTTCCATCTTCTTCTGGCCGTCCTCTATCCCTTCAGGTCCTCCGCTACCTTATTTTGACCGTCTTCCATCTTCTTCTGGCCGTCTTCTAGTTTGGCAGTTAGGTCCTCGGCTAACTTCTTCTGGCCGTCCTCCATCTTCTTCTGGCCGTCCTCCATCTTCTTCTGGCCGTCTTCCATCTTGGCTGCCATGCCACTTAACTTTTCTAGCAATGCTGCAAATTGCGCTTCCATTTTAGATGTTTGTCTTGTAAAAGGAAAATTTTAAAAAAAGACCTGCTCGGGTTTCGAAACCAGGACCGTCAGGTGTTGTGCTTGTGTTTGAGTTCGTAATCCGGCTTCTGAAACCAGTTGTTACGTGCCACCCCCCTAGTGGCAATTTTGTTAACTGGATTACGGTGGGTTGAAGCACAACACAGATTGTTCCTTTAAAGAAATAATTAACTTTATTGCGGCCAGAAAGATACACCACTCAACAGCAAATACAAGCAATTAGAACCTTACTCCAGTTTCCTCAAGTCTCTTCCTTATGGAGCGCTCTTGCCCCTTTCACTTAGTCATGCAGCTAATCCTCCACTAATGAGACCCATGTCCTCGCTAGGAATACCTGCACCTCTTCCTTATGTACACAAACTACAGTTACTTACGATAACCTGCTACACGCTGCTTCGCTGTCCACAAGCTGGGAAACAATGTCACTGGATTTTGTAACTCGCACGGCATTTCGCCACAATACCTCTGTCGCTCAGTGAAATCACACTCGCTCAAAACACAGGCAGTCCCCTGTATGCTTCTCACTCCCTCGCTGTCAAGAGAATCAGCTTCACTAGGGGTTTCGCAAGTCACGTAACCACACTTCTGTCGCTCAGGATAAACGCTCGCACTAGCTCGAAAAACACTCACACACACCGCTTGACAGGTCGCTCTTATATAGCAGACCGGTGACTCAATAAATGCTTCTAGACCACAGCCGGAAGGCCCCACAATAATGCAGCGAATGGAAGATGGAAACAGTGAACCATGGCGTTGTTCACGTGATGTGGGACAGAGATGGGAAACCATGTCCCCCTCGGGGAATGACTCTTGCTGCATAATAATCTTCATTTCAACTAAGGCTTAGCCAGGCTAGCAGGCTGTCTATATACAGGACACCGAGCCTTTTCATAGAAACAGTAGACTGGTACTACAGGTTGACGATTGATGTCTTTGGACGTGCGTTGGTGGTCAAAGCTAGGTCTGTCCCCATACATGATCCTAAACAAGAAACAGATCCTGCTAATAAACACTATGTGGATAGGTCAGTAGTGCCACGCACAAAACAGGGAGATTATGACTTTAAGGGAAAGCGGTTAACCCATGTAAAACATCCTCAAGTGTCTACAGACGTTACTACGAAAAAGTATGAGGACAACAAAGTGTATGAGTTTTATGACAAAGTGCCCCAGCTTACGGTGAATGGCTATAGCGCTAATCACCATCAGATTATTCACGTGGAAGACCCGCAAGACGAAGACGATGTCTGTACCAAGCGTTACGTGACCTATGAAATGAAAAGGCTTTATAAATTTATCCCATCTGTATTTTTAGTGTATCTGACAAATGAAAAACCTGTGAATGACAGAAACCATTTACCGCTAGTCCATGATCAGCACTTGACCTATGTGCTTGCTTCGGGTTTAAACCACTATCGATTACACTATGATGGAACCATTCACATCAAATATGCCATACCTGATGAGAAACATTTACAAATAAAGATAAATGGTCATAGGATGTTGGTCCATAACCATGAAATGGTCAATGCAGGTGACGAATTATCCTTTCATCTCATGTTGACATGGGATGAAAAGCAAGCGGGAAAAACCATAAACGATTGCCCACTTTATGTGGAATTGGAATATACAGCCATGAAATAACAATCTTACGTTAGTTGTGATTTAAACTTTCTTGTGAAAGGTTGTTGGTCATCATCATGGTGAAACAAAGGTATGTGGTGAGAAAGACTAAAAAAAGGACTTTGTCCTTGGCAAAGCCTGGGCTTACGACATTCGTGGACAAGCCCTTGCGAAAGAAAAAAAGAAAAAAATAATGTATTGACCATAAGGAAAGCTCTTCGAGCAGCATAGAGACGTGTTATTCCAAAACGTCAGCGACAGGGTTCAAAACAAGGGCGAGTGATTCCCGTACCCAAACGAGCGGGATTTTTACCTGCATTATTTGCCGGTCTGGCTGCTCTGGGTTCACTTTTAGGCGGTGCCAGTGCAGTGGCGAAAACCATCAAAGCCGCGCAGCAGGGCAAGCAATAACTCAAAGAAAGTCAGCGACACAATGAAACGATGGAAGCCATTGCAATGGGGGCTAGAAATGCCAATATAAAGCCAGCCTTTTATCAACAAGGATTTGGGATTTCACCACTTCGAAATATTAAATAAAAACCTCAGCCATAGCAAGACATGCCCTGACGCATCAACAAGTGGAAAGCTATGCTAAACAACTAAAGCTTTCTCATTTTCGAGGTGTGTTTATGCGAAACCAATCACCCCCACGACCCTGGAAACAGGAATGTGCTGTTGTCAATTTGGATGATCACCGAGGACCAGGAACGCATTATGTAGCTTATGTCAAAGAGGGATCCATCGTATGGTACTTTGACAGTTTTGGGAATTTGCCCCCGCCCATGGAACTAGTGACCTATTTTGGAAAGAGGATCAAGATATATTATAATGTGAAACGTGAGCAAACGTTTAACAGCCAACAGTGTGGACGTTTGTGTTTAATTTTCTTATATAAGACGCAGCTTAAGCAAAAACGCCACCAGTATGTCGGCAGAAAGTAAAACGTTTACACTGCATGGACGTGGACCCAAAGTCAGCCTAGACTTTTACCCGCCTATCGAATTGAGTGAAAAACCCTATGGTTTGGGACTTGTTTCTCTTGAAACGTACAATCGAATATACAACATACGTGAAAATGTAGACAACAAGTTTTACTATGACGATTCTGTGCTCACCCTGAACTCTGGTGGATACACGATGGATGACATTTATGAACACATTTATGTGGTGTTGATCACTGAATATGGTTTAAAATCACTTCTCGATGGAACGCGCAAGTTTGAACTTGTAGGTAATACCAACACTCATCGCTGCAGTATTTTCTCTACCTTCAACATTGACTTTAAAACACGCCCCGATTCCATTGGTCCCTTACTAGGATTTAATTCACGCGTGTTGGAGCACAACAAAATCATGAATCGGACCATGAAGTGAAATTCATTGAGGACCATCATGTGTCGGTGACGTGTAATATTATTAGCCAAGTGTACACCAATCAAGAACCATCGCATTCCCTTTATAACTTTATTGTGACATCGCCCAATGGCTATATTATTCGTGAAAACCCTCCAGTGGTGCTTTTTCATTCTGTGGCTGTCGATAGTATTAGTAATATAACATTAAGACTGATCAATAGAGATCAACAACTCATTGATCTAGATTCTACCACACCAGTGACTTACAAGTTGGTGCTAAAGCCACTATGAAGTTTGTGTATAAAGCAACAACACCGTCTAGGAATGGTGTTAGTTGTTTGCCACGTGAATACACGTTAACATCTCAAGACAAGCAGATTTTACAGCATTTGGGTTACCACGTCAACCCCCATGATGAATTCTATCCTAGAGGTAGCGAACCGCATCGAGGAGCAACCAGGCGTTGTAAGAATTGATCTCCATTCCTATCAAGCTCAAACACCTGGACTCAATAACAATGATGAAATTCAATTTGTTATCAACAACCACGATATTTACACCCTACCGCATGAAAGTGTCATTCAGATTGAAGGTCGACTCACCAAAGCCGATGGCTCTACACCCACCACATCCAAGTTGGCCAACCATGGTTTGGCCTTTCGGTTTTCTGAAGTACGTTACGTGATTAACGATATCGTGGTGGATAGCACTCGAAATATGGGTATTTCCAGTGTCATGGAACTATATCCCTCTTATAGTGAGGAAGAAAGTAAAACACTTTGCATGGCAGGTTGGTGCCCTGACTCGACCAATGACTGGATATTTACCTCTTAAACTGATTTTTGGCTTTGCCGAAGATCACCAGCGCATTGTGGTCAACGCAAGGCAAGTGCTTTGTTTGGTAAGAGACAGGAGTGATAATAATGCACTCAAGGGAGCCGACAATGCCCCCATAGATTCAAAAATTCAACTACAACGCTTGCTATGGAAAGTGCCCCATGTGACCCTTGACGATAGCAAAAAACTGGACATACTTAAAATGGTAAAGAGAGATATGCCTGTACACATGGAATTTAGAAGCTGGGCACTCCATGAGTACCCGCTATTGCCCACCACCAACACACACAGTTGGTCTGTAAAAACAGCTCCCTATACAGAGAGACCACTCTGCTGATCGAGGGTTTTCAAACGAATCGCAAGTATCAACAAACCAAAGATGCCACGCAATTCGATCACTTGCAATTGAGAAATGCACGTCTTTTTCTCAACGGTGCTGTGTTTCCCTATGAAGGACTGGATTTGGATTTTTCAAAAAATAAGTTTGGCCCCTTGTACGATTTGTTTTCTAAATTTCGATGGTCGTATTATCAAAAAGAGAACGGCCCCATGCTGCTACCCTAAGCGTTTAAGGCAAGGGCGCCACTGATTGTCTTTGACTGTTCTTACCTGGAAGAGTCTGTCAAGCCATCCAATATTGACATTCGACTAGATTTTGAAACGCATGACAATGTACCAGCCAATACGACGGCCTACTAGTTGATTATTCATCACAAACAAGTCAACTATTATCCACTGTCCAACCAAGTGACGAGTGTATAAATAATAGGTCAACCCACGTCAAGCCGCTCAGTCATGTCTTGCTTTAAAGCCTCGAGAGACGTTACATCCATGAATTTAAACTCTGAGGAACAACGTTTCAAGACTTTTGCAACATGGCCAGTGCCTTTCATAAACCCTCAAGCCTTGGCGGCCGCTGGATTCTACTATTTAAAAACAAGAGATGAAGTGAAATGTGCCTTTTGTCCCATCATCATAGACCAATGGCAAGAGAGTGATGAACCCATGCAGGAACATCAGCGCTGGTCACCCGCCTGCCCTTACCTGTGAAGAAAGGAGGTGGGAAATATACCCTGTCATTCAAGCTACCCCTCACTTGTGCCTCTGGGTGATGACAAAATAACAAGTTACGATACATGTGGACCGTATGGTGTCCATGGTGCTTCGGTGAGCAGCTCACCATCAAAAACGCCTAGTTTAGAGACATTGGGACATCATCGGTGTAATGGACGTTACAAACACAAGAGACTATATTGTTGTATCAGTTGGTATCGCCCCTATCCCAAAATGACAAAAGCTTGTAAGACGTGTTATGATAATAAAATGATGTAATTCTTAAATTCTTATTTTTTTCATGTCCCTCTGTCCTACCCTAACCTCAATTTTTTTTCAAACTAGCATGGCAGGTAAGTCCATGTCATGATCACACCTTAGTCATTGATCGTCAGTCAGTCGTCAGTTGAACTTGGTCCAGGCAAGCGTCAACATGTTGCGCACACTCATTGTGGATTGCCAAGGGTTTAAAATTGGTGACAACAAATTTATATTTAAACAAGGGGCCATTATCGATTGTACCACGTTTTGGATATCGCAAGCTACGCATTTGCTATTTAAACCGCCCCATGCTTTTGATTTGTTGTGTGAAAAAGACCGTAAACGAACCCAGTGGATTGAAAATCATAGGCAACTAGACTGGAATCAAGGAACCATTTCCTATAAGTATTTGGACGTGGTCATGAAAGCACACTTGTCCTCGGCCAATGCGGTATTTGTGAAAGGTAATGAAAAACGAGAATGGTTGCAACCATTTTTGGCGTCTTACTGTCAATGTATCGACCTCATGGACCTGGGCTGCCCCTCCCTGCAAACGCTCATGGATACTAATTGTTCCTGTAGCAACATTACCCATACACCCCTAGCGCATGCGTGGCATCTCTTTCATTGGTTAACCACCCATGCCTGCTGGGAGTTGTTGAACAAAGTTATAACTCAAGATTTACCTGTGAATGACGCCAGTGAGATTTCTACAAGCGATGTGTAAACATCTACAACACGTGATACCATGGAGAAAGGCAATACTACGGACAAAGCCATCGGAAAGTTCTTTGTACCAAAGAGGAACTCTTGGCGGTCCCCAAGTCATTAATTTATTATGTAGACGCCAACGCGGTGAAAGAAATCTGGCAACATGTATCAAAATCATGGACTCAATACCCTGTGTTGAGTGAATGGCAACCCTGTACAGATTACGATCATCATAAGCAAGTGGCCATGGCAAAAATACCCTCTATGCGTCAGTGCGTGACTTGCCAGCTAGTGAAACTGTATCACGGTCATAAAAGTCCGTGTAAAGACTTTGTTGAATCATTCCACGGGTGTCATGGCGAGAAAAAGCAACAACAACAACAAACACAAACATCTTCCACAGAAGAGGAGGAAGACCAAACCTTTTTACCGTCGATGGAAAAGGATATGCCAGACCTGTACTGGCAATGGCGTCATTGAAAAAGTGATTCAATACTTACCTTTCGAAATCCATCTTCCAAGTTATCGTTTTTGTGGCCCTGGAACTCGTCTCGAAAAACGTTTGCAACGTGGTGATGTACCCATTAATCTTTTGGATCAAGCATGCAAAGAACATGGCCTTTCTTATCGCCATAGTCATCCTGGTTTAAGACATGTGGCAGATAAATTGTTATTGAAAAAAGCTAAACAACCTTTCACATCCTGTGATGCTTCAGTGGGTGAAAGGATGGCAGCCCTGATTGTGATGAGTGCTATGAAAGGAAAGTTGATGATGCATGGACATAAACATTGAGGAATGGAGGAGTGAGGAATTGGGATGTGTTTGTATTCTATTTTTCATTTGTCAATCCCCTTATGGTTATGAAATAAAAACAAAGGTTTACCAGAGCACGATGTTTTGTGT
Source organism: Meconema thalassinum (assembly GCA_946902985.2). Classification (NCBI taxonomy): domain Eukaryota; kingdom Metazoa; phylum Arthropoda; class Insecta; order Orthoptera; family Tettigoniidae; genus Meconema; species Meconema thalassinum. The sequence continues at coordinate 744,082,786 of OX336388.2, forward strand.
TTTTATTATTTTTTTAAATCATGATGTTGATGGCTGATTTCTCATTTTACACATTTCACACATGATGAATTCACACACTGTCATTTGCCAATTTGCAATTTACAGATTTTAAAAAAGTTCGTTTCAAGTTTTGCGTTTTTTGATGATATGGATTTTTTCAGTTTGTTGATGACACTTTTTAAACAATGCCCGTTTGAAGTTTTTGAATTTTCATATTTCACACATGGCCATTTCCAGTTTTTAAAAATGTCCGTTTTAAGTTTTGCGTTTTTGGTGATATCGAAACATGGATTTTCCATTTTGCGGTTTTGACATTTTTCCATTTGGCGTATGTTGAAAGTTGAGATTTGTCAATGATGTTAATGCAAGTGCTTGACCATGGCGATGCTGCAGTGAGTTTATGGGATTGCGGAAACGTCGTGGTCTACGACTACTGCAGGTAAGACTGTTTTTACAAAAGTAATGTCTATTGTCTGCCACATTTCAAAGAAAACAAAACTATTGAAAACAAAATGAGTATATAAGTGAAAATTTCCCCCCTCCCCACCCACCCTACCTCACCGTGTTTGCTCTAGTCATACATACACACCAGCATTCTCTCTCTACTCATACATTCACACCTGTCTTTGGGAACAAACACAACCACTTTATTTTATTCCCAAAAGCACATTCTCGACATGTACACTCATCTCAAAAGAACTTTTTTAGTTTACCATTTACATTCCAAAAAAAATTAAAGTTACAAAAAATGCTATTACTCATTAAATATTTACACAAAAAATAACACTTTAATACAGCTTTAAAAGAATCAAACTATTTACCAATCAAAAATTTTTAAAAATAAGGTTGCATAGAACTTTTTAAAGAGCAAAAGGTTCAAGTGGGTTGCCACTATTTACAAAATCTACTATTTACAATGACAAAAACCAATATTTACAAAATACTAAATCTACAAGTTACAAAAAGCCATGTCCCTAAACGATTAAACAGTGAAATCACACCTCCTCCTCCTTGCGATCATAACCCCAGGGTAGGCTAGTGAGCAGGTCATCATCCCACACACGTTTGTTATCCATGGAGGCGAGGGTGCGTTTTCTCTGTTCCACAAGATACAAATGATGGTTGCTGGATTGTATCCTGCACGTGTATGAGACATAGCTTTGCCAGTGTGTAAAACCGCTAAGTAATCGTCTACACGTAGCGATTTTACCACTGCCCTACCTACACCTTTTGCTCTTTTGGCTTCTTTACAGGCTAGTGTGCGATAAGCATACATTTTCGAAGCCAAACCCACGAATTCCGTCATGACGGAATCACCGCATTCATCTTTTAAAACGCCCATTACCTTTTTGTTTTTTATGGGCAGCTGAAACATGTTGTCAGCACTATAGGAAGAGGTGTCGAACCAGTCACTATGTTGCCTCATGACGTCATTGGGGTTGCAGTGGCGAATGTGGTAAATGAATGAGTCCGTATCCATACACAAAAGAGAGACGTCCTCAAAATGGCGTTTTGCCAACTCATAGTGAAATCGATACATGACCGATTTAGAAAAGTCTAAAATGACTTGACCCAAGTAAATGGGTTTATCCATGGTCACGCTGGTCTTATTCATTTCAATAGTAGCCAAATCCCCATCGATAATTTTGATCGATTTGAAATTTGGCTTGGCAATGTACCGCCGGGCACTCCACTGCCCCTCCCATACATTCACCAATTTAATGTCACGGTATTTGCGGACATTCTCCATAGACTTGCCATATATGCAGTTGTTCATTAATTTAAAAAATTAATTTCAAACTGCTGTGTTGCCATTTGTCGGTGCTCTGTGTTGAGTTGCATGTATGGCTTGAGCCATGCTTTTTGAGCAAAAGAAATACCTCTATGGATTTTCTTCAACACCAAGCCTTGGGCGAGGCATTGCACCAACATTTGGATATGTAGCACATACCGATTTTTGTTGTAAAGTGTGCCCATGAGTTTTTCAATTTTCACTTTACTATCAGGGGGAACCATTTGCTCAAGGCAGAATGGGAAATCGGCATGTTCATCATACAAGGATGAGGGATATTCAATATCCACTTCTAGCACATATCCACGGCCTGTTTCTTGGCTAGCCATGTTCACATCAAATTCTGACACTTGTTTGTCTGTCAGCCAAGCAAACTTCCCATAGGGCAAAGGCTGACTCATGGCGTAACCGTACAAATTATTCACGTCATAGTACATTAAGTACGATTCTGGTTTGTCTGGTGAATAATCAGGCATGTAGACATTGTTCGCTTCGGCATGGCGTTGGTTAAGCGACACAAAGCCACCACGAATGCCCTTTTCAAAAAATAGAACCATGTCTACATCAGTGAGTAAATCCAATTCCACTTGAGTGTATTTCAAAGCGGCATCGAACGAGAGCCCAGGACTCGTATAATAGTGAGCTGGGTCAAGACCGTAAATGTGTTGACACAACTCACGGAATTTTTCAAACACATCAGTGAGCAGCAATACATCCACTTTTAGGTAATGCATAGCATATTCACTTAGCGTTTTCATGCCAAACACTCGCCAAACTTGACATGCATGTGCATAGTCTTCATCGGAAACGGTACTGCGTGTTAGTTTTGAGTAAAATTTCTCTTGTGGTGGGAGTTTTCTTTGCTTTAACACGTCCCAGCTATTGCAGAAATCATACGGGAATATACATTTCCGAATGCACAATTGAAATTACTCAGGATCATTAAAATGCATTCTAGTATTTTTTAATTCCTCCTCATTCAAGCCATTCACAAGGCTGTCTAGCGAGGATGCGGTATTTGTAAACGGATTGTGTGGGATCATAGGCACACACTACATTAAATCCTATGGCAAAGGGTTCATGTTTTTGAATAGGTATGGTTGAGCTAATGGTGGGATCTGGTTCACATCCCCCCATGGGTGTGGTGAGAGCTTCGAAATCTGCATATACCACATTGGGGCAGTGTCACACTTATGAATGTCCTTAAACTTTAACACAGCCTTGTCCCCTTGTGGCAATATCAGTCTCACTGCTTCCTGAGAAACGCAATCTACCCTATGACGTTCCAAAGAAGTAGGCGTCTAAAAGTATTGGAGACAACGGTCACAAATATGCTTTTTAACATGTGCTTTGGACATTTGGCTGCTTAGCAATCTACTTAGGCTTTTAATGAGGCAATAGTGATTCACTTCTCCTTAAGACAGGTATAAAAGATGAATGTGGTGTCGTTTTGGTTCTTTTGTGGCATAAAGAGGACCCACAATCTCATCACCGTCAAGGCCATAGACCATGAACGAAAAGTCCTGGTTATCTTGTTCAAACCTATGGATCTCGGTTAAGTCCATAGGGAACGATACTCGAGTTAAATTTAAAGTTTGTTTTAATTCATCAAACTTGGCCTTGTACATTCCCGGCCTGTGACAGGCGCGTAGTGTTGGTTGCAAAAACGCAGCCACAGACCACAGAAAGCAATCATCATCAAAATTTTCAATATTCACCACACCCGTTTTCGAAGCTATGGCTGGTGGTGTTTTAATATAGCTAGACCCAGCATTCAACGGGTTGAATTGACAAATGTTGATTTGTAGATGATGAATTTTGTCTAACGCTAAACCACTCGGTCCTTGTTGCAGTTTATCAAATTTTGATAGCAAGGCATTCACCACATGGCTTTGATACCACTCGTTCAGATTATCGGCTATCAAAAGCTCTTGCATTTTACTGCAAATATAGAATGCCTCTTTATGCTCTACATCCTTCTTTTTATATATGAAATCACACACCAGTTCTGTATTCACCTTTAAAGCCGTATGCAACCTTTGCGCTGTACAAATTTCAATTTTAAAAATTTCAAAACAAGATTCTAAAAATTCTTTGGGAATCAAACTTTTTCTAACATTGACCATACGACCAGAGCACACACGCGATTTGAAACAACTGTTTAGGGGTTCCCAAGTTAACGTATTCGCAGCAGTAAAAGACATTATTTTGAAAGAACACTCTCACCTGAGTTTAGAAATGTAGACTTTCCACGCGTTCCTGGATTTTAGCTGTATTTGCTATAGCGGTAAAGCTATTTTCTCCCAATATTTAAAATCAAATAAAATAAACCACCATAAGTATATATATTCCATATAGTTTATGCACGTCATAAAGAAAACAAAATCAAACAGGTTATATATATAAAAAACAAATCTCACCTTGACGTGTAATGCTTTGCTTTATTCCCGTCTCATGGGCTAGTATGGTAATGGTTTCCGTCTCTAGTTGTCCGTTTTTCTCTTTCTTTAATATCCTTCCCACAGACACACAACAGGTAGGCTATACACGTTATCTGAAAACAAATAAATGAACATTTATTTATAACTTTAACAATCAATAACTAATTGCATGTAAATATATATAAATCAATAAATATATAAATCAATAAATAAATACCTACCCCACAACAAGGTTAAGTATTTTCCACCAACACCAAAACTGTTAAACAAGACCAGGGATTTCACGCAACGCAGTGTGTTCAAAGGTATTCACCTAAGTGAGAGTGGAAATGATAACGACATGTCTTTATATATGTTACGTTGCATGAATAATCACTTTTTCCCACGCTTTGAACATTCTGTTATCAAACACGTGGACAGCTAACGTCTAAGGTGAACACCTGTGGCAGATCAAATTTCACGTCAACTTGCATTTTGTCACGTACGAAGCAAAACAGGATGTGACTTGTTACAAGTTATCGTGCACGTGGACAGCTAACGCCCAAGGTGAACACTTGTGCCGGGTCAAATTTCACATGAACTTGCATTTTGTCACGTACGAAGCAAACAGGATGTAACTTGTTTAGCGTACATGTCATCTCACACATGTATGCATGCATTTCGCTCTTCCCTGCCACCGCGATTGTAGATTATTTCACCTTCAAGTGTCCTCTGCGTCTTTGTCATTTTCCCTTGCACCTGTTGTCAAGTCAGATCAGCGCCTTCCAATAAGCTCAAATGACATTCACCTCCTGCTCCTCTGCAAGTTTGTTTTCTGTACTCGCTTCAACCAACATAGAACCAAGTTATCATCACCGTTTACACGTTAAAGATCCCATTCGAGGGTAAAATGTGTGAAAAAAAACGAACCCTCGCTCTGTCATAAACAGACCCGACGATATATCGATTGTTCTATTGAGCACAACACCGTGGTCAGCGACAGGTTTATTGAAACACACACACCCAGCAGTATCGTCTCTCTCAACCACCACGCTTCATGAACATTATAAACAGGTAAAAAAAGATTATTATTTTTTCAACAAAAGTGTCGTTAGGCCCTTTGTTAAAATTCCAGGCCCTTTGTCAAAATTTCAAACATAGATTCAAACAGGGGGCGTTAGCCTGAGTCCTAGGACACCTCGTACACGTCTCTAGCGTTATTGGTTCGTGAGATATCGGCAAAAATCACAAAAAACACGTGTTTACCCCAAAATCGAGTTTCCAATTTTTTTAAAAATATAATGAGTGGTCCATAGCAATGTGGACGTCACCCCGAGTCCTTGGACCCCTAGTACACGCCTCTGGCATAATTGGTTCGCGAGATATAGCAAAAAGTTTAAAATCACGGTTTTACCCCAAAAAACCATGTTTCCAGATTTTCACCTTTTCGACACCTACATTCCCCTAAAGAGCGCAACGAGACAAAAAAAACGAATCCAAGCACGCCCTCCTAGCATGACTCCTTCCATTCCAAGGTCGCAGGGGCTCACAACTTCCTAAGTGTAGCAGAACCCCTGTTACCACACTACTGTCAGGTTTTTATCCTAGAGACTTGAAATTTATTTTGGAGGTAGGGGGCATTCATTTATGTCAAACACACATTTTTGTATAATTCCTAGTTTCCAAAATATAGGAATTTCAAAATTCGAATGCTTTCAAAAAAAAAAAAGTTTTATTACCAAAATAAAGGTCATAAAGGCCATTCGTTTGAGTCATTGCACAACATTCTATCATGTTTGGTTTTCAAACTATCGCCTAGTTTTGAAAACAAAAATTTTCAAAAATTTTTTCAAAAATATAACGAGCGGTTTATAGCAAAGTTCCCGTCAGCCTGAGTCCAACGACACCTCATTCGTGAATCTCCGACCACGAGTTCGGGAGTTATCGGCTCGCATTGAGAGTAGTGGGGGGTAATAGAACTCCTAGCTCTCCCCTACTGTGTGGTCTTGGTTGAGGAGGTGAGCAGCATAGACGAGATAGATTGCTCCGGCTAGAGCTAGAAGCTGTAATTAAAGATTTGGAGATGGCCAAGGAGGCAAACAAGACCATGGAGGAAAATGTGTCAAACTTGGAGGTTGGTATTTTAACTTCGAGGATTGGCGGGCAGATGGCAGCATCAACAGTGACCGGAAGTCAAGGAGATCCAAGCGCACAGATATGACTGCCGGACGGTTGGCGGAGGAAAGACTGGAGCTGGACACCGTCGAGGGCGATCGAGTGGAGCATATATATGATGAAATAAGGGGAATATCGGTCAACGGAAGAAGAGAGGAGGAAGTGTGCCGGTCCTTGGTTATTGGGGACTCAATAACTAGGCGCTTGGGAACAGGGCTTCAGGAAACAAATACTGAAGTGAAATGTTTTCCTGGTATAAGGACTGAGCAATTGAGAAGAAAAGTGATGTTAATGGGAGGGGGTGAAGAAGTTAAGTCAGTTCTAGTACACGTTGGGACAAATGACCTAAGGAGCTCGCCTACTCCAGACAATATAGGAAATGACATTAAAAACCTGATAAGAGCATGCAGGGAGAAGTATAGAAATGCTTCTATTGCAGTGAGTGGGATTTTATATCGGCGGGACGTAGATTGCAGGTATGTGGATGCAGTAAATGGCGTACTGGACTGGATTTGTGGTGAAGAGGAAGTTCTATATATTAACTCTGGACTGTGGATAGAAGACTATGATTTGGGGTGGGATGGTCTCCACTTAAATAGGCGAGGTTCGGCCAAACTGGGACAACTCTATGGAAGGGTCATTAAAAGTTTGTCAAAAAACCCACCAAGTGTTTAAGAGATGATTCATCCCAAACCAGTAAAGGGGATAGTAAACGGAGCAAGAGGGTTGCTAGTCTTGGGTACACAGGGCATTCATTATCAGGGCTTCAAGTGTCTTCTTGTAAACTGTCGTAGTGTAGTTAGAAAGGGCAAAACATTTGGAACCATGGTAGATATATATGATCCAGATGTTATTATCGGGACTGAGTCATGGCTCGTTGAAAATGTTGTGGAAGGGGAGGTATTTCCTATGGGTTATAGGGTATACAGGAGGGACAGGGGAAGCGCGGGAGGTGGGGTATTTATACTAGTTAAGGATATATTTAGGAGTCATCTAGTGTTTACAGATGAAGTAAATGAGATTCTGGGGGTTAGGGTTGGTTCTAAAGATGGTAGACATTTTGGGTGTATATAGAATAGGGAGGGGTGAACGGGATGTAAATCTAGGAACAACGTTAGTAAATTATGCTATGGAGGCTGACCGGGCAGGAAGAAATTTAATTGTAGGGGGTGATTTTAATATGCCAAGAGTGGACTGGGAAGGTAGGGCATATTCTCAAGAACATTATCAATTGCTGGCTAACAAAATAATATGGGAGGGGGGCTTTGTTCAAGTTATCGAGGGAAGCACTAGGGGGAACAGCTTATTGGACGTGTTTTTGATCAAGCCTGAGGATATTTGGGTCAAATCAGAGATCATTGAAGGGATATGTGACCACAAGGCTGTTGTAGTAGAGGTTAAGTTGGGTATTGAGAGGCAGGTTAAGAGGGAGACAAGATTGGTAAAGCAGTATTACAAAGCTTATAAAGAAAAGATTGGGAGTTACCTAGCTGAAAATTTCAATCAGTGGATAGAGGGGGGACAAAATGTAGATAAACTGTGGGCTGGTTTAAAAACCATTGAAAAATGTAGGGGAGACTACTGATCCACCTTATTACAATAAGGAGGTAAGAAGATTAAAGAAGAAATGTAGATTAGTAAGCAATAGGCTCAGGAAGGGGATAAGCCACTGAATAGAATTAAATAGGTTAAGGAGGGAACTGGACAGAGCTAAGGTAGTAGCTAAGAAACATTTTATGGGTAGGCTGCTTGGCGGGGGGATGCCTTTCAAGGAACGGTGGAGAAATATGTATGTCTATTCAAGGGGAGTGAGAGGAGTTCAAGGCCGAATACCTGATATCGAGGGAGAAGATGGAACGTTGCTGGTGGAAGATGGGGAAAAGGCTGAAGCATTTAATAAGGTGTGTGGTAAGGTGGTGGGGATTGTTGGGGAGGGAAATGTAGATCAGAAAGTAGAGCAGGGAATTGAGGACGGGAAGAAATTTAGATATGTAAATAAGGATATCTATAATGCAATACGGGGATTGGGGTCATGAAAAGCAGCTGGGGTAGATGGGATAAATGGGGAATTATTAAAGATTATGGGATGGAACATTGTACCTTATTTAAGGTTTCTGTTTGATTTTTGTATAAATAATGGGGTAGTGCCTGATGACTGGAAACAAGCTCTGGTAGTTGCGGTATATAAAGGGAGAGGGGAAAGGGGGGATAGTGATAGCTACAGACCTGTCAGCCTAACATGTATTATATGCAAAATTTTTGAAGGAATTATAAATTTTTACATAAGGGAATGCTTAGGGAATAGTAGGTGGTTGGCAAATGAACAGCATGGTTTCAAAGAGGGATTTTCTTGTGAATCACAACTATCAGTCTTTCAGCAAGATATCAGTGAGGCCTTGGATAATAGAGGTCAAGTTGACTGTGTTGCAATTGAACTTTCAAAGGCTTTCGATAGGGTCAATCATGATATCCTATTAAGGAAAATGGAGGCTGTGGGATTGGACAGGAGAGTAGTACGATGGGTGAGATCTTTTTTAGAGGGGAGAAGTCAAAGGGTAAGGGTTGGAGGGTCAGTGTCAGAACAGTTAAGGGTGGGAAGGGGGGTACCTCAGGGAAGTAAATTGGGACCTTTGCTATTTCTCATGTATGTAAATGACATAGGAGTTGAAATATCATCCCAGATAAGATTATTTGCTGATGATATAGTAGTACCGGTATACAGGAGGATAAATCATCTGGACGACTGCGGAATTTTGCAGAGGGACCTGACTGTCATACAAAGCTGGGCAGATGAAAGTGATATGTTGATAAATTCAAAGAAATGTCAGGCAGGGCGATTTGTTAATAAAAGGAATCATATTGTTTTCGAATATTCAGTAGGGGAAAATAAAGTTTTATTTGGGGACGAATGTAGGTATTTAGGTGTAACTCTGGGGGGTGGGAATTTTCACTGGGGTAAGCACATAGGGGAAATAGTGAAGAAAGCATACAAGTCACTACATATGGTTATGCGAGTGTTTAAAGGGGCTGGCAGAGAGATTAGGGAAAGGGCATACATGTCCCTAGTCCGTCCTCTGCTGGAATATGCTGGGGGAGTGTGGGATCCATACCAAATGTATTTAATAAAGGAATTGGAAGGAGTACAAAGGAAGACCGCCAGGTATGTAATGGAGGACCACAGATCGACGAGTAGTGTGAGTAGGATGATACAGGATTTGGGATGGGAAAGTCTGGCTGATAGACGTTCAAGAGCAAGACTAGGGGGTATTTTCTTAGCTTACAAGGGGGAAATTGCTTGGGAAGACATTAATGAGGGATTGGGAAAGGGAGGTACTTATATGGGCAGATAGAGTCATTCGTGTAAATTAAAATTAAGTCAGTGGAATAGTAACTGGGGCAAATATTCTTTCATTGGAAGGGGGGAAGTAGAATGGAACAGTTTGCCAGAGGACATTTTCAGCCCTTTGCCTTCTAATGTTGGAAAATTTAAGGAGTTGGTGAGAAATCACCAGATCAGGAGCCAGTGACATGGCATGGATGAAGAATAGTGTAAATTATTCTTATTCGTATTTTATATTTGTTTCTATTATTATTATTATTTTCTTATACCAATTATTCCGTGTATCTAAAATGTATTCTTTAGTTGTATGAATAATTTATTTTGCTTAGTGTTTTTGTTGTTGTTGTAATTTGCCACCATGGACAGCGTCCACATCTGCAAATAAATATATGTATGTATGTATGTATGTATGTATGACTTCACACGAAAACTGTGTTGGATAAGTGTGACTTGCAAAGGGAAATAAGTCCTATTTTGTACCTTTAAACTGATTAGACATTTCGATAACAACCACTGAATTCATGCGTTTGTATTTGAAGATGAGAGAGCAAGATTATAACCGGGCGCTGTTCCATCGCTTTTTCCGTGGGCCACGAACACAACAAAAATAATTATTTAGGAAGAGACCATACACAAGAAAAATGCCGGATTATCACGATAAGCCTACAATATCGGAATCTGCAGAAATCATCTCCATTGAAGTACGGGAAGAAATCGTCAATATACACGAAAAATGAAAGTAACATTTCTGACTCCCATTTTCAAGGACATCAATACTCGGTCAAATAGTTCAAGAATAAATGTCGCAACATTAACAGTCACAAACGTATTATGATTGGTTTCTTGAAATCAGAATTAATCGTCAACTTCCATCTGCCCGACTGAGAATGTGGTAGCGACTGATATTCTTGAGACATAGTCAGATGAATGGAAACAGTTCGTGGCCCTAAAGCAGGGATCCTCAAACTTTAAAAAAAATGTACGGTACCCCCAAGTCCTTTCCCAGGGGTAAGGGAACGATTCTTATTGAGAAATTTACAAAATTACATAAGAACCAAACGTTGCGATGCATTTTCGAGGTACACATTACCGGTATCAACTTTCTTTGATTATTTTACCTTAAAACACGTCCGTTTCATGTAAGCTATCAACCTAAAAAAAAAAAACATGAATCGAAGTCTCTAAGCAGGGGGAACAAGTGAATATTTAAATCTCTATGATTTAAGTCTTATGGAGATATATTTTTCAATATAGGCCTACAATACCGGTACTATAGTAATTGTAATCTTTAGGAGAAAGCATGCTGACTCATATTCATTATTTGAATACTAAAGCGTGTTAGAATTTTGTTATTGCCGCTGTAGGCTATTAAATCTTCCTTCCTCCCGCTAGTTTTAGTGCCTCTAGTCCGTAGCTCATTTTGCAGCTGTTTAACGCTTAAACGCTGAAAATCGTCCATAATATATTAGGAGATATACCTATAGAATTAATTAATATAGTCTTGGAGAAAAATTAGAGAAGATATAATTTACTTTAGCTTAGAAAACTCGACCACAATATTTATACATTCCTCACAGCTGACTGGGAGAAACATAAGACGATCGCCTTGCGTTTACCCAGTACTACACGACCGCGATCTGACGCGAAATTTCTCCCGCTACATCCCTATTCCATACATTTTAAAACAATATGGACCGTATGCATTTGGCACAGTAACATTGGCACTAAATGAAACGAAGGACATAGCAATTGTTGTACTGCCGATTATTCTCTCTTAAATCCTGTGAGATATCATTACCAGCCCCTCAGGGGCTCACATCTAGTGGGACGTGGGTTAGCGACCACGGGGCCCCAGCTGAGTCCGTCATTGCTTCCACTTACTTGTGCCGGGCTCTTCTCCGTCTTCTTTCCTGTCGACCTCTCTTGGTCAACTATTGTTCTTTTCCGACCCCGACGGTATTAGGGTATCCTAGGCCTAGGGAGTCTTCCACTTTCCCGCCTTAGTTGGCCCTTGTCTCATCTTTTCTTTCTTTGGTGTAAATGTGTGTGTGTGTGACAGGAGGTGGAATCCTCCCCTAATTACAAGCTGAGTGGTCGTGGCGAGGTGATGAATGGCTACTGGATGAGTAGTCACAAGCGACCCACCTCCAGATACCTGGCGACCTCTGGAGAACTCTAGCCTTACCCCGGGCAAGCGGGGCTTTGCCGGGGGTTGACTTTTAGTTCCCTAGCTACTCGTGGGACCAAACATAGCGTCCATTACTTCACAGGGTGGCTCCCTTACAAAGCCGTCTTTAAAATTTAAGAAGAGGAAGTTTATGTCTCTAGTATCGCCGCTTGATGAAAAGGATTCAACGTTTTTCCCTCGGTACCTTATGGTAACAAAGACCGATGGGCAAAATTTTACAAACGTTGATCCTTTTGATTTACATGATGCAATTGAGGGGAAATGGGACGATGTAGACACAGTAAAAAAGCTGCGAAACGGTGCACTATTGATAAAAACTCAAGGAAAGAGACAGACGGGTGGTCTTCTTGGGACGACAACTTTCGGTGATATTCCAGTCGAGGTAGTGAAGCACCAGTCCCTAAACCTGAAGAAAGGTTTAGTATTTCATAGGGATCTGGTGAACACTACCGACGAGCGTATCCTGGAAAGAACTGGAAAGCATGGCGTTGTCGAGGTGATACGAATCAAACGTAAGATGAATGGTGTACTAGTTGACACCGGGACGTTCATCTTATCGTTTGAGTCGGATAGCCTGTCCAAGAGGATCAAAGTGTCAATGTATACTCTCGATGTGCGACCGTATATTCGATCTCCATTGCGGTGTTTTCAGTGTCAGCGATTTGGACATACCTCATCTCGTTGCTCGGGAAAGCCTATCTGTCTTTCCTGTGGCAAGGCCACTCATGAGGGAGCGGAATGTACACCACCTCCCGCATGTCCAAATTGCAAGGGAGAGCACTCTCCTCGCTGGAAGGAATGTCCTGCCTTCCTAGAGGAGAAGAAATTTCAAGAAATTAAGACCTTAGACGAGCTCTCCTACACAGAAGCACGCAGAAAATATCGCTCCATGGCCCCTCCTATTTTCTCAGTATCATATGCACAAAAGGTATCAAAAGAATCCAGTAGTCAAGCGGCAAATTTGACAACGGAAACAAGTTCGAAACGAGTTACCACTATTAAGGGGGCTACAATATCACCCTGTTAGCCAGAAGAAGGTTACGGAATCTTCTTCTGGCATTCTACAAAAGGCGCAGGTGCCTCCATCTAAACAGGCGCCATCGGAGAAGGTAACTCCTCCGATAAGGCCAATGAAGAAACCATCTCCGACTCATTCGAGGAGGAAGTCTTCGCCGGCCACGGCTGGACCCATATCCAGGCAGCTCCAACATCTGCTGGCAATTCTGCTTCCACGACCACCGGAGGAGCAGTGCCAGCAAGTGCTGCATTGTTTGGCAGGACGGAGACGTCAGGGGGGAAGGGACCAACTACTTCCCCAACCGTTTTCTTCGTCCTCCAAAGGAGATGTGGAGATTGAGGAATGCTCTCCTACCCTATCATCTCCTCCTGATGATAGGGATGGTTGGCAAACGGTTAAGCATAAGTAGACGACTATCTTCTACTTAAGTCCACACTATGGCACTATTACAATGGAACTGTAATAGCTATTTTCGACATCTCGCTGAAGTACACCAATTGATTTCTCAGTTTACGGCAACCATTGTCTGTCTTCAGGAATTCAGGTTTCGTCCTGGACATGAGACAACAATGCGACACTTCAAACTCTTCTCTAAAGACCGGGTGGATGAGGCTGTGGCCGCCGCCGTCGTCTGCACTCTCGTCCACTCTAGTCTCTTTAGTGAAGAGGTGCCGTTGCGTACTAAGCTAGAAGCAGTTGCAGTTCGTACTTCGTTGCCAGTAATGGCAACAGTATGTAACGTGTACATCCCGCAAGATTCTCAACCGGATTACAGCCAGCTGGTGGATCTAGTCTCTCAGCTCCCCCCCTCCTTTTCTCCTTCTGGGAGATGTTAATGCCCACAACACCATCTGGGGCTCCGCTACCACTAGCGGTAAAGGGAGAGATTTTGAGAGGCTAATCAGGCGGATGGACCTGTGTTTGTTGAACACAGGGGAAACTACGCACTTCTCTATTGCACACGGAACTTATTCAAGTATCGATATTACTTTGTGCAGTCGTGCGCTGGTTCCCCTGCTACAGTGGGGTGTACACGATGACCTTTGTAATAGTGACCATTTTCCAATTATCGTTACTCTTCCAAACCAGAGAACCATCGAGTTACCAAGTCGATGGCTTCTCAGTAGGGCTGATTGGCCAAATTTCACGGCACGTGCGGTGTTTGCCGAAGATACCTTTGAGAGTGTCGACGATCATACCATTCACATAACGAATGGTATTTTGGATGCTGCTGAGGAAACAATACCTTCCTCATCCGGCAAATCACGCCGGAAGCTTGTCCCTTGGTGGACAGCCGAGATTGCAGCAGCCATTAAAGTTCGTCGACGTGCTTTCAAATGTTATCGGAGGCAAAACACTATGGCCAACCCTATCACCTTCAGAAGGACGCGTGCTAGAGCCCGATATCTGATTCGGGAGAGTAAGAAAACGACGTGGGAAAAGTATGTGTCGTCTATGACGGCGCATACTCCTTCATCTCAAGTGTGGACTAGGCTTCGTCGGATATCCGGACTCCCGACATCACTGTCGATACCCGGAGTATCCATCAATGGAGATATCATCACGGACCATCTCGCCATTGCCAACAGTATTGGTTCACACTTCTCCGATGTATCCTGCTATGGGAGTTATGATCCTACATTTCTGACTCTGAAGCGGGAGGCAGAGGCTCACCTCTTGTCCTTTGCCACTGCTGCTTCGGAGTCCTATAATGTACCATTCTCTGAATGGGAACTGGGCAGTGCGCTTGCACTGTGCAGGGATACGGCTCCTGGACCGGATAACATACATAATCAAATGTTAAAACATCTGTGCGAAGCCAGTATAAAACAACTGTTGATCCTCTTCAATCGTATATGGATTGAAGGGGAGTTTCCATCTCAATGGCGAGAGGGGATCGTGATACCGATTCCCAAGGCTGGAAAGGATCCCAAGTTTGAAAGCAGCTATAGGCCCATTTGTCTGACAAATGGCCTATGTAAGCTGTTTGAAAAGATGGTGAACCGTCGACTGGTGTGGTTCTTGGAGGAGAAAGGTCTCCTGTCTGAGTACCAGTGTGGATTTCGCTCTCATAGGTCCACCACTGACCATCTGGTGCGACTTGAGAGCGCCATACAGGGGGCATTTCTCCGAATGCAGCACCTAGTCACGGTTTTCTTTGACTTCGAGAAAGCCTACGACACCACATGGCGCTACGGGATCCTTTCCACCCTTCACAAGTGGGGACTCCGTGGTAATCTACCGACTTTCATTGCGAATTTCATGTCCGTCCTACTCTTCCGTGTAAGGGTCGGTAGGATATTATCGCAATACTATACTCAGGAAAATGGAGTTCCTCAGGGTTCTGCGCTGAGTGTCACCTTGTTCGCGATTGCCATAAATGGCATTGTTGCCGCCGCCGGGCACGCGGTAGTTCCATCGCTGTATGTAGACGATTTTGCTCTGCATTACAGCTCTGGAAGTGTGGCAGTCGTGGAACGGCAATTGCAGCTAGCAATGAACCGGGTTGATAGGTGAGCTCACGACCGGGGTTTTCGTTTTTCAGCAGTGAAAACCTCCGTCGTTCATTTTTGTCGGCTCCGGAGGCTACATTTACACCCTGAACTACATCTCAGGGATGCTGCGTTGCCGTTGGTTGACACTTATTTCTTCCTGGTGCTCCATTTTGATAGCAAATTAACGTTGCAGCCCCATATACAGCAATTAAAAATGACGTGTCTCAGGAAACTGAACATGCTCAAGTTTCTTAGTGGCACTACGCGGGGGGCTGACCGTGCGGTGCTGCTACGGAGCTACCAAGCCCTCGTCCTGTCCCGGCTAGACTATGGTTCTGCGGCATACGGTACAGCAAAGCCGGCAACCTTGAAAATGCTGGACATCATCCACCATAGTGGCGTTAGGCTGGCTACCGGTGTCTTCCGGACCAGCCCGATACCCAGCCTACTCGGCGAATCGGGTGTTCCAACTTTAAATTATAGACGCCAACATATGCTTTTAGCATATGCTGCCAATGTGCGTCAAATGCCATAACACCCGACCTAACAAGCTCTCTTCGGTACCCAAAACCACCAGGGGTACGCTTGATGGCTCGTGTACTGAAATAGGAGTGGCTGTAGGTCCCTGTATGATCCGGACACCTAGCGAGGTGCCTCCGTGGCAACTCCCACGTCCGGAATTTGGTTAGATCTGCAACGAGGTCCTAAGGTGTACACGGATGCCTCCGCTTACCGGAGGCAGTTCCACAGCATTGTTCACCAATTTCCGGACGCTGGCATTCTCTACACGGATGGTTTGAAGGTAGACGAGAAGGTGCGTTGTGCTTACGTTATTGATGGTGCAAATACCAAGATCTCTTTGCCTGAGGCCTGTAGTGTGTTTACTGCGGAGCTCGTTGGCACCTATGAAGCTGTGCAGTTTGCACTACAGGATGCACGAATTCACTTTCTCGTGTGTACCGACTCTTTGAGTTCGTTGCAGTCAATTGCTACATGTTTCCCGCAACACCCCCTAGTGCAGCGAATCCACGACCTACTAGCCGGGCTGTGCCACGCTGACACTCGAATCACCTTTCTGTAGCTTCCAAGCCTCATGGGAATTGCGGGAAATGAGTTAGCGGATCAAGCTGCAAAAGAGGCGGTATCACTACCACCTCGACCAATGGACGTACCCGCTAGAGATATTCGCTCTCAGTTACGCCTACAAGTTCTGGCTTTTTGGGAGAGTCAGTGGCTAGCTGACCCACTGCCCAGTAAACTGAGAGCGATCAAGGGAACTACTCGCGTGTGGCGGAGCTCCTTCCGGGCCCGGAGAGAGTCCGTCATTTTGTGTAGGCTAAGGATAGGTCATACAAGATCTACCCACTCGTACCTAATGAGAAGGGAAGACCCCCCACTTTGTACCTGTGGAGCCGTTTTCACCGTGGCCCACATTTTCACCGAGTGTGTGTATCTTGCTGACTTACGAAGAAACCTTGGTTTGCAGATGACACTCAAACTAATATTAGCCGAACGCGGTGGCTGCTGATAGCGTTATCCGCTTTATAAGTGAGAGTAGGTTAGGGCCAGTAATCTAAATTTTCCAGTGAACATTGACTCAACGACTTGTTCGTTTTTGAATGATTATGTTTTGTTTTCCCGTAATTTTTGTTTATTTTTATAATTTTTATTTAACTTTTTGTATTTGTTTTATTAATTTTTGGTCTTTTTAAATTTAGATGTCTACCTCAAAATTTTAAATTCAATTCAAAATTTGTATTCTTTAATCTGTGTTAAGAGGAGCAGATGACCTCGTAGTTCCGCCCCTTAAAACAACAATAACTAACTAACTAACATCCTTCGCCGCCATATTGTATGGTAACTTTTCTTAACCAATTTCGTTTTGGCGAGTGTAACCACAAAGTGTAACCAAACCTAACCCAGCTTAAAACAAGAGGGAGCGCCAAAACACGCCTAATCTCTTCTACAGTCCACTGCCTGCTAATCCTTTACTTATATATTCCATGGATCATTATTTCTTGCGACAGTATCAATGTACACCATCCTCTTCACACAAGTAGTGCCATCTATCGTATCAGCCATCTTGTAATACAGTATACATGAAGCGCTAAACACATATCCAAGTGCCAAGTAACATCTCCTTCATGAACTAAACAGTCAAATTTAACCACAAAACGACACCCATACGTAAGACCTATATACATATAATATACCGCCTAAATCTCTCTAAATGTAACTTCCATCTTATGATATGAATGATTGATGAAAATGAAATGATATAACATATTTACAATAATAATAAATTTGATAACAAATCATGATTAGTTCTACACTATTACAACACTCTGCGTTTCCTTTTATTACGTTCTAATGCGAAGTTATTTAAACTATCACTATCTTTAGACAAATACTGTTTATGATAACTAAATACATGTTTTCCAGGGTTGCAAGCCGTGGTCAAGTCAAGATATCTCCCGACGCTTCACCGGAAACTGCGTCCGGCATTATCAAGGTTCTGCTCCTTTCGTTAGTCAGCAGTGGAATAAAACTAAAGGAGCGGACCCTTGAAAATACCGGGCGCTGTTTCCGGTGAAAAGTCAGGAGATATCTTGCCTGGAACACAGCTTACAAGCCCGGGAAACTTGTACCTAATTCTGAACGCTGGCCGTGAAAGCCTAAACTGTTTATAATAACTGCATCGACCTTATAATCACTGTACCTTATTGCGATTCGAGGTTCTTTACGCGCCTAGTCACATTACCATGCGGAATGTTGTGTAATGATGTAACGTGCAATGTGTGATATAATAACCTCACTTGGTATAAATTTTTCTTTATACTTATATGCCACTTCGGCTATATCCTTGTCACTTGTAACGCACTTTAGCGGACCGGTCGGATGCAGGCTTCCGCCGTAATTCAGGCGATGAAACTGATGTCAAGGTCCCTGGGTTGCAATATTTATAGTTAGTTGAAAGTAGTCTCAGGGCAAATGCATATCTCCTGTGAACTTTGAATTCCCACGCTGGGACATAATTCCTTTAACAGGTGAGGTGAAGACTGCCAAACGCAGTGATAAATAATTAAAAACTGATCGTAAACTAATTAGTAATTAGCATAGTATCTTTCATCCCCAACCCTTCAAACTGGGGATTTTCCAACAAGCTCGTGTCTCATTGGTCGCCCTGGAAAGCGAATTAATACAACCCGCGCTTAATTTTTTTTGTACTGCCCGGACATGCCTTCCTTCTAAAGTGTTATGTTCCAACGCTAAAGGGGCGTGGTCTTCCCCTCCCGCTGTTTCATCTCATGTACACCACATTCTAAAACACTAAGGCTTTTTTCCCTGCAGCCTGCGGTACTTCCAAAATCTCTGTAGCTGGCCGAGGAGATTCGGTAGATACGGCCCTAGGCGACATGCACTTGAGATCCGTCTGGCCCACAATTGCGAGAGTCGTCTTCAGTCCTTTATACATCTCGATAACTTTTCATTACTTATGTTGTCTTGTTGCATGGGGCTATAGGTTTGTTTCGAACGACAACCCTAATATTCATTATTTGATGGTTTCATATACGGTTTACTTATTTTAGAAAATTTTCCGTACTATTGAAAGGAACATTTTCTTCTCTACGTGACGTCACGTGATCTTTCTTTGGGACGTCTGGTGTCGATCTGTTCACTATATAGGTCACTGCCCTCAGTTCAGAGCTTGCACCGCCCGTGTCTCCGCTTATTTTCTTTCTCTCCCCTCCGAGAGTGGGTCTTTCTTTTCTTCCGAATGGGATCTTCCTTTCTTCCCTTCTCCTACGAGACCCTCGCAGCATGTAGTATCGGCCTGAGTGGTCAGTAATATCTCCTCGTTTCGCCTTTAACTTAGCGTATTCTTTCAGTATTATTCCCAGGGTATCGTATAGTGTCTGAATGTCGCGCCTCTGTTCGACTAGTTTTTCTTAGTTTCTATGTATAATTTAATCACTCCCATTTCTACATTTTACCGGCCGCGGTGGCCGAGAGCGCTAAAGCGCTACCTCGTGCCTCGCTGGCATCGGGAGAGCGTGGGTTCGATTCCCACCTCGGCCGTCCTGAAAATGGTTTTCGTGGTTTCCCATTTTCACCACCAGACAAATGCCGGGACGGTTCCTTTCAATAGGTCCACGGCCGATTTCCTTCCAATATCCCTTCCCTGACCCGTCCTGAAAAGAAAAGTACATGGCCATTGGCTGCATTAATAAAATTAATAATAAAATTAATAATAATTTCTACATTTTCTTTATTGCTGTAATATGAACCATGGCGGGACCATCCTCGTTCCTGAAGGTTATGGGTTCATGGTATAACTGAAAATTGGCGACATTATGTACCAATTCTAGGGTGCCACCCACTGCTCTTATTCTGTAAGCATTGTCAACAACTTTTATTGACGTCGTACGGGCCCACAAACATTTCCGCAAACTTGGAATAAAGCCTTACAGACATGTTCAAAACGTCCAGCCTCTTAAATAAAAGTAACACTTTCTCCCTAAAAGGCCTGTGATAATGCTTGTCCATTAAGCGCCGCAAGTGACGTTAAGCTTGGTGCTCTAAATACTCCTGCGTCCTCTCAATCTTCAATTCTGGACTCTAATGTGTATGTACAGTGTAGGACACCCAAGAACTCGATTCTAACGTCTCTCAAGAGTAAAGATTTTAATGGTTTACCGTGGGTATTTCCTCTGTAGAATTATGCATAGTATTGTTCATATAATCTTCAATTACCGGCAAAATATTAACCCACTTACAATATTTCTGATGCCGGGATGCCAGAATTTTGACACGAAAGGGATATTTAACGAGCTAGTAAATGTTCTGGCACGGCTCACTCTCATTTGCGCACCCTAAAATGGCAACGGGCTCCATCAGGATTCGTTCCTGCAACCTTGAGCACAGCAACGGCTATATCCATTGCCATACTGATTTACGTACAACAACAAAAGGCATGATTTCTGTAGATCAAAGTTACGGTGTATGGTAAGTAGCATATTTTCACAAAAAGTGCGACTTCTTTTGAACAAAGAGTTTCTTCCATGGTACATAATGCATAACATCACCATTGAAATGTAATCATTCATTGAATTTTCATTTTATTACGAATTTTAAAGCGGGAATACGTCTTCCTAAGCTTGGTCCTAGTTATAAAATTTGACATTTAGTCGTAGGAAGTCATTTTTGAAAGCCTTTGTCTGGAGCGTGGCGCTCTATGGAAGTGAAGCTTGGACTATTAGTGCAGCAGAAAAGAGGAGAATTGAAGCATTTGAAATGTGGTGTTACAGGAGAATGATGAGGATCAGATGGGTAGATAGGGTTACAAACGAAGAGGTATTAAGACGAGTGGGAGAGGAGAGATGTTTCTGGCGACTGCTAATGAAGAGAGGAGATAGGTTAGTAGTGCACATACTAAGACACCCAGGAATAGCAAGCTTAGTTATGGAAGGAAGGGTCGAGGACAAGAACTGTAGGGGTAGACCTAGGTTAAAATATGTTAAACAGATTGCCTCGGATGTAGGGTGTGGTAGCTATGTAGAGATGAAACGATTAGCTCAGGACAGGGAGGCATGGAGGGCTGCATCAAATCAGTCAAAAGACTGAAGACTCAAACAACAACCTTGAACAAGCGCGCTGTCAAGAAAATTCAGATTAACTACAAGTTTCTCCTGTTGACACTACCGTCATGTTTTAATTCGTGGAATGCGTTTCTCTTTGCTGCTCGAAAACTCAGAATGGGAGTGAGTCCATACTACGGTAGCAAGTGCAACATGAATAAAAGAACGTCCAGCTTGTAGTACATCAAGATAGCTTCACATTCCGCTTTAAATAAAAACGTGCCTAACATAACCAAGTGAAATTTCCCTCGTTAAGAACTATTGAGGGAGCTGTCCGATTCTGATCGGTTCGAAAGTCTTCTTGCTCCTCTTCATGTTCTAACAGAACTTCAAATTAGTACCTTCAATAAAGCTCCTGTGGAAGATCCAACAGTCGAATATAGCTTGGGTGTTATGCGTTGAAACCTCAAGGTCAAGCTGACGTTCCTGGGCAGACAGGTTTCAGTGGTGGTAAAACAGCGCCATGTTGTCGACATCTTGCTTAAAATCTGTGCATGCAATAGTCTTAAGCTCGGCACGGCAACTTGAGGGGTGTTTCCTCTATCGCTCTAGCTCCCCATCACTCTTACAAACTGTACTGTGACCTTGAGGCTTCACCACATACCGCCCAAAGTATATCTTAGGAGTATATGCATTGAATGCTTCTTAAACCGACAAGCAAAGTCAAAATACTTTGGACAAAGGTAACACTTATATATTTTATCAGTAGCTTCTACTTCTTCTCTACTAAACACTTAAAATTTATGCTCCATTGCTGGGTCATGCAGTCAAGTTTACTTCATCGCTACTCTGCTGTAGTCTCTCTAATCCATCGGCTCGGAGAACCTACCTCCAGCTGCTTGGTGCTGCAACATTATAAAGTGTAGCATTACTTTATGCAAAACATGATTAAATTGACTAAAATACTAGATAGTATAGCAGATATTACTCACTCTTATTCATTAACTCACTTATTTCAAAGACATCCAATGAAGCCATTTCCTTCATTAATGTTTTCTTCCATCATAAGTCAAGAAAAATAAGGGACATTTATTTGTAATCGTATGAAATCAAAACATTGTGTTTTATTGGTCAGTGGCGTCTCTAAGAGCTACAGCAGTTAAAAGGGACATAAACATAAATGTCTTTTAAGTATATCTATACCCTAACTTGCTATGAAATCTTATTCTCCAAAATACATTACAGGTTTATACAAATGTTGTATTAATACAAGGTTATAAGAAAACATCTCAACATTATAAATTTCATATATTGATTAGTGCAAATTAGTCAGTATTGTTAAGGTAGAAAGTTCATTTTAACTGATTTGTAATTTTAATAAATCAATACATGCAATAGGTCAATATGAATTCCAAGAGCAATACGGTTTTCATTATGCCAAATCCATAAAAATTCAAATTATCTAACAGAAAAGGTTTAATGTAAGCAACAGTTCATGGCTGACAGTACTTTCAAAGAAGAAAATAATAATTCATTATTTGCAGCAATAAGAGTTACAATTCAAATATATATTCCTTGGTCAGGCATATGCACCGGTATAAAAACCTATCAACCAGTCAGTTGATATCTTACACTCCTATTTCAATTTCAATTGACTTTTCGGAATAATTCTCTAGGTCAGGGCCATGCACACGCTAGCGCTCCGGCCACGCTCTAAGCGCTTTGGTGGAAGGTAGTGGTGGGAGGAACTTGGCTGGCTAAGCGCATGGTCTGCCTGCCGCGCACAAGTGAGCAACCGATTCATCACTTGCTAGTCTAGTCCAATGCGCTTTGTTGACAGCGTGTAAGTAAATCAGTTTCGCAGTGGTCATGACGGAATATCTAACAAAGAAAAGGAGTGGTGAAGTGCCAACATTTAAAGCAGAATGAGAAATGTCATTTTTCTGTACAGCTTATAAAAGGCATGCCAAATGTTCAGTGTGCCACAGAGATTTAATGTGTTAATTTTTTGTTGTTGTTGAATTTTCCTCTCTAATATGTTTACATTTTAGTGTGGAATAAATCACAATATTCTTTACTTAACACTTGCGTTCATTTCCTGCACATTCCATACATCGGAGTACCATTCGATTTGTATATGCAGTATATTTGTTATGGCAAAACAGCCCTATCAATATGTCAACAATCCCACCAAAGCCGTCGGCCGCACGTCTGTACGTACGTATCTAGTCAGCGTGGTCCGAACATCGTCCGTCTCCTCGCTGCCACAGTGTAGTGGTGGTAGGGGAAGGAGCGCTAGTCTGACTGCCCAGTGCTCCCCGAGCGCGGTCGCGCTCACAGAGCGCAACGACTGGATGGCTGCTTTAGCTTCTGTCAAAGCCTTGCGAAAAAAAATCAATGCGAATTTGTGGAGTAAAACAAGATACCACTGTTCTGTATAGCTGTAGGGGGTCTTCTGACAACAATAATAATTATAGTCACATATTCATTCCAGTTTATGATTAACAATTAAAAATGTTTCATTTGGGCGTTGTGCATTTACGAGTATTTTACCTAACACTCTTCAGACCTGTATTTCATTTCCCCATGCCATCTTACCACAAATAGCATAGCTATTCTTTTAAAGAGAACATTCTGACCCACAACCGGTACTGTGAATTAATACCCAGTATTAAGCAAACCAGTGTTAGTACTACCAAGAAAGAAACAGGTCAACTATTTACAAACGCATGTAATACTTTTATCAAAACCATTCATTAAATGAATACCGTTTGAGAATAGATTGAAAATATTTTAGAGGAAAATTCCGAGAGTACAATCACCTGAATTTCCGGTTTTTGTTCCACATTTGAATCAGGCTCCTCCTTGATATTCAGCGGATTAAAACTTGGCACCTGAGAAAAGAAATGTTCAAAGTAAGCAGTCGACTTTTCTTCTATAACATAATGATCCTCACGTTTCAAAACATGATATTCTATAGCACTTATGTACAATCATAAAACACGTTTTATATTCTGCATTCATGTAAGATTTATTTCTCTGAAATAATGAAACAAATTTTACAACTATTAAAATATTTAATTGTTATTCCAACCGATGTCGCGTTTCAGCGCCAACATAGAAAATGTGCATGCGAAGAAAAGTTATCAGGCTCGTCCACCATTTTAATTCTTTCGTGAATGCGAAAGAGTTGATCAAAGTAGCGTTGTTTATATTCGTGATCACAGATAACTACCCTATTATCCAGCTTCTCACCATATTTGATGAAATTGCCAAAGTGCTGACCTGTGCTAAATTTGCTCAACGATTGATTAATATATTCATTCATTTTTATGTGAAGACTATTTGTCTTTCAGAGTCCAGTCTAGTCTGCAAGCTTCTGTTTACGAACTAGTTGCCTCTATGATCCCCGATTCAGTTAGCACTGCGGCTTCGTCTGTTTATACACTTCTTACCTAAGGATCGTTAATTATTGATTCTAGCCATCGTCTCTCACATCTACATTAACCTCTATAGCCAAATACATTAATCTCTTAGGTAATCTCTCCACCCCTATTTCCATCATCTGAGTTGCCCGAAACGAACAGTTTCATCTAACGTATGCATTTCTAACTTACGTATATCTCCTCATTACAAGTACCCTAATGCCATTTCCCCATCTAACAATCATTCATGCTACCCTCCTACCAGGTACCTCCCAACTTACGTATGAGATAGTCTGAATGTACCCAGCTCTCACTTCCATACAGAAAAGTCAGCCTAAGTACTGAGCGATGTAGGGAAAGTTTTGTCGCTACACTTTCTTTCTTTCAGAATACTGTAGACCGCAACTGAAAACTCATTACATTCGTTTTTCTACACCTTGTCTCTTATCTCTTTCACTACATTACCATTCTGAGGGAGTACACAACCCAAGTACTGAAAGTGGTCCACATGCTCCAATGAAGTTCCTCCAACCTGGCATACTATTTTTAGTGTTCCTTCCCTACTGACTGATTTTAATACTACTTTCCCCACTTTCCTGTAATTCTAACATGTTAACACGTGAGCTTTTGACAATGTCTGTCACTGCAACTACACCATTAGGACAAGTCAGACTGTTTACTCGGTCCCAATTAACTGAATCTCATCCAGCCAATTAATGCCTTTAGAAATGGTCCATATTTTAAAATAGACAGAAACTGTGAAATATTTCAACCTTGTCTCACTCCCGTAACAACTTAAAACTAGGAACTCATCATACCACCAACTCCCACTGCAACCTCATTATCAACTCAAATACGTATCTTAGATTCAGGAGCGCCCGCAGGATGTTTCCAGTGGGAGGGGTACAATAACACTTTTCTAAGTCAACTTTCCTGCTATAAGGAGATATTTTCCGTTTCATAACTGTGGCAGCGAGGGGACGCCATCGAACCGGGACGTATTAGATCGACTAGCCGACCAACCAAAAATGCGATCCGCCTGAGCACTGGTAGATACGAGGGCCGACGGACGATGACGATCTTGTCTGACAATTTGTGATTACCACAACTACTACGTACTGCCAGAGTCGACAAAATACATTCTGGACCTACCCACATTGGGATCTGAACTACGACCTCAGGCCTCTAGAGCTAGTCGGCGAATCCACTTTCGCAATCAGATACGTCACGAAGATGATGTGAGAGAGGAAGAAGACGACCAAATAGCAACCGTCTTCGATCAGTGGCATCCCATGGCAACATAAGTAGTGGTTTTGTAACGGTTCAAAACCCACCACAACCGCTCCACTGCTTCCTCCTCCAAGAAGGCGGCCATAGCTTAACTAATTCTAGCCTAACATGACCTAACCTACCCTAACCTAACCTACGAGGTGTGATCAAAAGGTTCCCAGAACTTGGCCATTAATTAACTTATCCTGAGCTAATCTAAACGAACTGAACCCAAAGATGGTATCCAGCTAATGACTATGGATTATTAACTATCGATTTAGCAATTAATAATCAACCACTGGATCATCTGCCTGAGATATCCGAACATACACGATATCTCGTGAAGCAATAATCACAGAAGGTTGTGCGAGGGCTCAAATGAAAGGTCTCTATCTCCTTTATCCCTAGAACACATTATTTCTACTCTAAGATAAAAACCACCACTAACCCCGGGGGTGAAGTTGCGTTTTTAGTACACATATGCATTCGCGGGTTTTGTAAGACGGTGAGCTCTTTGAAATAATTATTTATCGATTATTGACTGTCGATATAACGGTTATTGATCAACTACTAGGTCCTTGACCCGCGATTTCTCAAACCAATAATCGGGGAAAGTGTTGCTAGGGTACAAACGAAATTCGATCACACTCTTTAGTAAACTGAAACCAAACCCTAACGAACGAACCAAGCCAAAACCGAACCAAGGACGAATTGAACCAAACCTAAACCAAACCAAAACCGAACTCGACCGAACCTAACCTAAACTAGTCTGCCTAACCTATCCTATGCTAACCTAAGCTAATCAATGCTAACCTTACTTTCCCTTTCCCGAGGACAAGTCAAGGGCCTATGTGCAAAATTCGGTGGGTAGATGCTCTTATTGGGGGATGATGAGAGCGGGCAGTCGTGGTAGGCGAGTGGGCGTATTGGTGGTGACTAGGAACGGGACGGTTAGGGTAGCCGAGCGGGAATATCTTTAGTCGGTTAACCAAAGATGGAGACCGTCACGCGTGTGCCTGGGGAGAAAGATGTTTAGGGTCGAGTGTCGTAAGAAGTCAGTTTCCATGGTTGTTTATGTAAATACAGGAGTTGAGGGCTCAACCTTAACCTCTCATCACTTAGCCTAAACTAAAAAGGATGTGCGATGTACAATTAATATATTGAATGAGGAGGAGTGGGGATAGAACAAACTAGCTGATGCAACAGGAAGAAAGATGTAGAGTTACAGGAAGCAGGAGTGCGATACATGATTCTTGCAGAGACAAGCTGAATCTTGTTACGAGGCAGTGTATGACGTTACGAGAGGCTGGTGTACACCTGAACAAACGCTTTATCAGCTGACATATGATGCAATGCAGGTGTTTATCATTTCATGAATGATTCTTGCTCAAGGTTAAGTTGTAGGTCTAACAAGAAAAGTTTGTAAGCAGCTATAGGCCCATTTGTCTGACAAATGGCCTATGTAAGCTGCTCGTAAATATGGTGAACCGTCGACTGGTGTGGTTCTTGGAGGAGAAGGGTCTCCTGTCTGAGTACCAGTGTGGATTTCGCTCTCATAGGTCCACCACTGACCATCTGGTGCGATTTGAGAGCGCCATACAGGGGGCATTTCTCCGAATGCAGCACCTAGTCACGGTTTTCTTTGACTTCGAGAAAGCCTACGACACCACATGGCGCTACGGGATCCTTTCCACCCTTCACAAGTGGGGACTCCGTGGTAATCTACCGACTTTCATTGCGAATTTCATGTCCGTCCGACTCTTCCGTGTAAGGGTCGATAGGACATTATCGCAATACTATACTCAAGAAAATGGAGATCCTCAGGGTTCAGTGCTGAGTGTCACCTTGTTTGCGATTGCCATGAATGGCATCGTTGCCGCCGCCGGGTCCACGGTAGTTCCATCGCTGTATGTAGACGATTTAGCACTGCATTACAGGTCTGGAAGTATTGCAGTCGTGGAACGGCAATTGCAGCTAGCTATCAACCGGGTCGACAGGTGGGCTCACGACCGAGGTTTTGGTTTTTCAGCAGCGAAAACCTCCGTCGTCCATTTTTGTCGGCTCCGGAGGCTACATTTACACCCTGAACTGCATCTCAAGGATGCTGCGTTGCCGTTGGTTGACGCTTATCGCTTCCTGGGGCTCCATTTTGATAGCAAATTAACGTGGCAGCCCCAAATACGGCAATTAAAAATTACGTGTCTCAGGAAACTTAACATGCTCAAGTTTCTTAGTGGCACTACGTGGGGGGCTGACCGTGCAGTGCTGCTACGGTTCTACCAAGCCCTCGTCCTGTCCCGGCTAGACTATGCTTCGGCGGCATACGGTTCAACAAGGCCGGCAACCTTGAAAATGCTGGACAGTATCCACCATAGTGGCGTTAGGCTGGCTACCGGTGCCTTCCGGATCAGCCCGATACCCAGCCTACTCGCCGAATCGGGTGTTCCACCTTTAAATTATAGACACCAACATATGCTTTTAGCATATGCTGCCAATGTGCGTCAAATGCCGCAACACCCGACCTATTAAGCTCTCTTCGGTACCCAAAACCACCAGGGGTACGCCAACCAGCCTCGTGCCACTCGGCCAGTTGGTATTAGACTTGATAGCTCGTGTACTGAAATAGGAGTGGCTGTAGGTCCCTGTATGATCCGGACACCTAGCGAGGTGCCTCCGTGGCAAGTTCCGCGTCCGGATATTCGGTTAGATCTGCTCCGAGGTCCTAAGGTGAACACAGATGCCTCCGTTTACTGGAGGCAGTTCCACAGCATAGTTCACCAATTTCCGGACTCTGGCATTTTCTACACGGATGGTTCGAAGGTGGACGAGAAAGTGGGTTGTGCTTACGTTATTGATGGTGCAAATACCAAGATCTCTTTGACTGAGGCCTGTAGTGTGTTTACTGCGGAGCTCGTTGCCATCTATGAAGCTCTGCAGATTGCACTACAGGATGCACGAATCCACTTTCTCATTTGTACCGACTCTTTGAGTTCGTTGCAGTCAATTGCTACATGTTTCCCGCAACACCCCCTGGTGCAGCGAATCCACGACCTACTAGCCGGGCTGTGCGACGCTGACACTCGAATCACCTTTCTGTGGCTTCCAAGCCACATGGGAATTGCGGGAAATGAGTTAGCTGATCAAACTGCAAAAGAGGCGGTATCACTACCACCTCGACCAATGGAGGTACCTGCTAGAGATATTCGCTCTCATTTACGCCTACAAGTTCTGGCTTTTTGGGAGAGTCAGTGGCTAGCTGACCCACTGCCCAGTAAACTGAGAGCGATCAAGGGAACTACTCGCGTGTGGCGGAGCTCTTTCCGGTCACGGAGAGAGTCCGTCATTTTGTGTAGGCTAAGGATAGGTCATAAAAGATCCACCCACTCGTATCTGATGAGAAGGGAAGACCCCCGACTTTGTACCTGTGGAGCCGTTTTCACCGTGGCCCACATTTTCACCAAGTGTGTGGATCTTGCTGACTTACGAAGAAACCTTGGTTTGCAGATGACACTCAAACTTATATTAGCCGATGAAGCGGTGGCTGCTGATCGCGTTATCCGCTTTATAAGTGAGAGTGGGTTAGGGCCAGCAATCTAAATTTTCCAGTATAAATTGACTCAACGACTTGTTCGTTTTTGAATGATAATGTTTTGATTTTCCGTAATTTTTGTTTATTTTTATAATTTTTAATTTTTATTTAATTTTTTGCTTTTGTTTTATTAATTTTTGGTCTTTTTAAATTTAGGCGTCCACCTCAAAATTTTAAATTCAATTCCAAATTTGTATTCTTTAATCTGTGTTAAGAGGGGCAGATGACCTCGTAGTTCCGCCCCTTAAAACAACAATAACTAACTAACCAACAAGAAAAAAACCTGTCGAGAGGTGGTAGCTGTACCACGACAGGATAGACGAGAGACCTCTCTGGAGGTCACATATATTATTATTATTATTATTATTTTTATTAACAAATGTCTTATTATTATTACTTACTTCACATGGTCGTACAGGCAGAGGGCGCTTTAACGTTTAAACACGATTTATCTTGTCGCGTGACGTAACAGGAATTGTATGGGAATGCTGTATCAGCTGAAATTTGATATTATGCAGGTCTTTGACATTCTGTGATTGCATTAGCGAACAGGATGTAACTTGAGAGAGTGTATGGGCAAGGGCGGTTCGACCTTATACATCTAGTGGGGTGAGAATTAAAAAAATGCCGACTGTCTGTTTAACATTGCCGACTATACGCTTAAAAACTGAGCAACGGGAGGGGAATGTGGAGGGGGAGGGGGGCGGGGCAGTGGCGGCAAACGATACACAAGACAAATATACTTAATTAACGGCTTTCCTTTAAAATGTATTTTATTAGTTCCAGAATTTTGAATTGCAGGAAAATTTGATAAATGAACAAAATAAGTGTTTAAATATTACAAGAATAAAAAAATCTAGTTATTCTTTCTAAATCCCTACTCTAAGATGTTTTAACAAGGACCACTTCTCCACTATCTCCGTAATTTCAATGTCGTCGACATTATCTTTCGTTGAAAACAACATCATGAGGGAGTCTAAGCGGTCGTCACCCATCGATGTCCGCAAATGATTGAAAATGAGCTTCAACTTGCTGAAGGACCGTTTGGAAGAAGCAGAAGACACTGGGGATGTTAAAATCAGTCGAACTACTTGATGACCACACGGGATAATCCTCTTTAATTTAAAAACAACTTTTGCGATTTCTTTGAAAGATGAGCACTGTTTACTGGCATCAAGTTCAGCCAGCACAAGCTCTTCATCTTGAAGGATGATTTTCGGGTGTGATTGCTTTATAGATCGGACGCGCTCGATGGTGCAGTTTATTCTGTCAGCGGGTATCTTGAAAATTATGCGGAATGGCTCTAGCAAAGAAATTAGTTTTGCGAGATTGTCTTGCACACTTGTAGTAAATACAAGTATTCGTAACTCCTTTCTGTGGAATATAAGGAAATAAATTTCTGCTGTCGTTTCAGCGTGCGCGTCATACTTCTTTGCAAATCGCCGGGTCCTGTGGTGCTTTAAGAAGTCTTCCTATGCATTTACTGTACGTGCATACGTTTTGCAAATGACGATGCACTCTTTATCCAAGCCGTCATCTTGCCATCGTCGTTGATATCTTCAAAAGACTTCAAAGCGCTCTGGATCAGCTACATCGCGTCTCCTACATTCAGCTCTTCCGCTTCTAAAAGCTCAGTTACGTTCTTAATTTTAAACATGGTGTTTTTGGTAAAGTACATGCCGCAGATAAAATCAAAGTCTAGAAGCTTTTTGTGTAAGCCTGACGCAAAAGTTCGGGTTTTACTGTCAAATTCAGAATCGAATGAGGTTTTCATTGTTTCCAATGCGGTGACTATCTCTTCGTAAGACGTAGAAACAGCTCTCCCCGATTCGGCGCGCGCAGTCCACCTTATTTTTGATAAATTCTTAAGTTGAAGTGAATTTTCAATTTCATCCAGCTCTTTCTGCAAGCTTAAATGTCGTTTCGTGCTAACCGTGAAAAAAAAAGCGTACAATGCTTCAAGAGTGTCAAAAAATTTCTCGGATAAGCGCGGTAGCATTACAAGCTGTCTCTACGAAAATGTTTAACCTGTGAGCTTGGCATGGAACGTACGGAATATCTATTTCGTACTTTTCTGATAGCTTTCTTGAGTGCCGTTGTATATACCAGATATGCTACTAGCAATGTCGTACGATTGAAACGCTAGTTTATCGAGTGGTAGTAAAAGTTCTTCTGAATTTAAAATTAAAAATATTTTTTCAGCCAACTCCTCTCCAGTCTTTTTGTTAAAACAGCGTCTATTTTTTAAAGACACTCCACAGCAACGAGCTCTTCATCTTTTTCGATGACGTATCGGATATTCAACGCGAGGCGGTCTTTATGTGACATATCGGGAGTAGTATCTGCTATCACGGAGAACATACAACCGTTCTCGATCTCTTCTGAAATTATTTCACGAGTTTTCTCACCAAGTAGATGGATGAATTCATTTTGAGAGTCCTTCCTCATACACGTAACGTTGTGCTTCCACGTATTCACTTCTTCAAACCACCTATTCATGACCGGACTATGCCGTAAGAGTAACTTCACAATTTGCGTGAAGTTTCCATTATCTTGAGTGATTCCATCCTCGTGACCTCGGAAAGCCAGACCTTGCCGACAAAGGGTTCTTGCTCTGTCAATAAGTATCTGGATAACTTTTTGTGGAACTCCTCTTCTTGTCCTTCCTCAATTCTGATCATCCGTAAAAGTGTATCAAAGAGAACGTCTTCGTGGCCTTTTCCATTGACAAAGTGGCACAAATCTGCCATCGCTGCTTGATGAGCTTCTGAAGTGAAGTGTTCTTGTAATTTGCCCTTTTTCTTCTTTCCGCGACTTTTCAATTTGTGCCACTGACGTATTCCAGCGTGCGACCATTCTTCACTTTTTTCTTGTTAACACCATTAAACATAAACATGGCTGACAATACGCATGTATTTATCGTATTATTATTACTTACGTTTGATGG
This sequence comes from Meconema thalassinum, assembly GCA_946902985.2. Lineage (NCBI taxonomy): Eukaryota > Metazoa > Arthropoda > Insecta > Orthoptera > Tettigoniidae > Meconema > Meconema thalassinum. Next base: position 744,115,023 of record OX336388.2, read on the forward strand.
GTACGCGATGCCCCGCATGAAAATGTTCCGTGTCGGGGAAAACTCACGTCCCACTGCCACTGTATTTGCACCTAGTTATCACTGTAAAAGTTGCTGGTTCAGGAACGACTGCTTTCTGTCATTCTCGGTGACCAATGCACTGACCTTAGTGAGCACCCCACCCCTTGAGGAACCTTGGAACATTAAATCTGTCAATTTTGTCACAATAGCACGGATATCTGAGGACGCGCCGAGACAAGCGGTAGCAGGTCATAACATTCCTCCGACAACATCTCAATGAGTTGGCTTGACCTGAAGTTATTAGTGCGCTCACCAACACCTTTTGTCTAGCCACATGGCACAGATACTGGGCTCGCTTCGCTGTGTAGCTGAGTCGCTCTGCATAATGAACGCGGGATGTTACAGCCCCCTAGGAACGTGCTGATGAGTTCATCCCTTGTCCTTGGTCCCATATTCCTCATCTGTCATTCTTTCTTCAGTTTCCGTACAAAGAAACGAAATGGCAAGTGCAGCCGTTGCACCGAGGACTGGAAGTGAAACTTTTAAAATGGATGTTTTGCCGACTCTTCCCCTTGCCGCACTGGGCTATTGCCTGGCCGTACGAAATTATTGCAGCGTCCGTTTGTGCCGACTGTCTGTATATAATTTTTTTTATTCGGACCAAATCGTATATGGCCATGTCCCGTTTTGCTTTTTTAAATGCTGTTTGGGAAATGTAGCGACTTCTTCAGGATTTGCCGACTGTCGACTGATGTATTTGCCGACTGAGAAAATACCTGAGGGGGGTGAGACACCCCCAACCCCCCCCCCCCCCCCACTCGAACCGCCCCTGTGTATGGGGATTGATAAAAGCGAGACGTGGGAAACTGTTTAAGCCTGCATTCCAAGCCTAGGCTATAAAAGGCTGATGTGAACGAACAATACCCTCACTTTTAAAATTGAAAGAGACGTGCATAGACGTACGCTGATCCATTGCTCTCAAGAAGTGAATTATGCAGCAGCAGCAGACTCTACACGTATGTTAAAGAAGGTAGCCACTTTTTATTTTGATAAATTGTACTAATACGTTTATTTGTTGTCTTATTATGATGTTAACTATTAAGCTTTCAACTAGAATCCTTTTATTTATAATAGGTCTTTTGCTTACATATCATAACAACGAACGGGGTCTAGGCTATTTAGAGTGGAGAGCTCGAAAAGGATTGTAATAACTACTTTATCAAGAGCCAGGAGGCTGAAGACAAGTTTTTACATTTTTATTTGTTAAGGTAAGCTCTTCTTTTGTGTTGGCTTTATGATTGAAACTTTAAGCTTTTAATGGATTAATTTTATTAACTGTATGTTTTTTATATTCTTTTATTTATTTGTGTTTTGTTTCTGGTTAAGATAATTTCAAATGACTATATCCATTACGTGTATAGAGAGAGACTAAAGGCTTACAATGAATACGTGTTCAATACCAGCAGGTTGAAGACCGGTTTTTCATTTGTATTTGTTGAGGAATGTTATTTATAAACTGTTTTTTTTTGGGGGGGGGGGGCTTTATGGTTATAACTTTTAGCTTTTACCGGAATACCTTTTATTTAGGAGCTGTTTTTTTTTTTTTGCTTCTCGTAGATAATTGAAAAGGAAGTTGACAACGCTGTTTGGAGAGGAAGAGGTGTAGGGATTTCTCAGTGCAACCTTATCACGACTACTCTAAAAAGGAATTTCGCTAATATTATTTGGCTGATACTAGCGTAATTGCTTTCTAGAGTAGTGGTGATAAAGTTGCACTGATGAAAATCCCTTAGACCTTTCCTTCACCAAACTGCGTTGTCAACCATATATTCAATTATCTACGAGAAACAAAAAAAGCCCAGAAATAAAAGATATTTCAGTAAAAGCTAAAAAGTTCTAACCATAAAACCAAAACAATTAAAAACAAAAACAGTTTAGAAATAACGTACCTTAACAAATACAAATTTAAAAACCGGTCTTCAAACTGCTGGTAATGAACACGTATTAATGGTAATCGTTTAGTCTCTCTCTATACACGTAATGGATATTGTCGTTTGCAATTATCTAAAATAAAAACAAAACAAAAATAAATAAATAAATTAATAAATAAATAAAAGATATAAAAAATAGTTAATAAAAGTATTCCAGTAAAACTTTAAAGTAACAATCATCAAACCAAAACAAAAAAGAGCTTACCTTAACAAATACAAATGTAAGAACTGGTCTTCAGACTGTTGGCTCTGGATAAAGGAATACATTATTACAATCCTTTTCGAGCTTTCCACTCTAAATAGTATAGACCCCGTTCGTTGTTATGATCTGCAAACAAAAGACCTATCGTAAATAAAAGAATTAAAGCTTAATAGTTAACATCATAATAAAACAACAAATAAAAGTAATTAATATAATTTATCAAAATAAAAGCCATGTAAAGTGCCTACCTTCTTTAACATACGTTTAGAGTCTGTTGCTGCTGCTGCTGCTGCTGCTGCTACTGCTGCTGCAAAGGCACTTCTAGAAAGCAATGGATCAGCGTACGTCTATGCAAGTCCCTTTCAATTTTGAAAGTGAGGGTATTCTTCGTTCACATCAGCCTTTTATAGCCTATGCTTGGAAAACATGCTTAAACGGTTTCCCACGCCTCGCTTTTCTCAATCCCCATACGCTCTCTCAAGTTACATCCTGTTTGCTAATGCAATCACAGAATATCAGAGCCCTGCATACTATGACATTTCAGCTAATACAGCATTCCCATACAATTCCTGTTACGTCACGTGACAAGATAAATCTTGTTTAAACGTTAAAGCGAACCCACTGCCTGTACGACCATGCGATGTAGGTAATATTAATAATAAATATGTTAATAATAATAATATATGTGACCTTCAGAGAGGTCTCTCGTCTTTCCTGTCGTGGTACAGTTACCACCTCTCGACAGGTTTGTTCTTGTTGGAACTAAATTTTAACCTTGAGCAAGAATCAGTCATAAAATGATAAACTCCTGCATTTCGTCATATATCAGCTAATAAAGAGTTTGTTCACATGTACACCTGCAACGCGTAACGTCATACACTACCTCGTAACAAGATTCAGCTTGTCTCTGCAAGAATCATTTTTCGCACTCCTGCTTCCTGTAACTCTACACCTTGCATCCTGTTGCATCAGCTAGTTTGTTCTATCCCCACTCCTCCTCATTCAATATAATAATCGTGCATCGCAGATATTTTTCAGTTTAGGCTAAGTGATGAGAGGTTAAGGTTCTGCCCTCAACTCCTGTATTTACAGAAACAGCCATGGAAAACAACTTCTAAAAACACTCTACCCTAAACATCTTCCTCCCTAGTCACACACGTGACCGTCTCCATATTTCATTAACCGACTAAAGATGTCCCCGCTCAGCTACCCTAACCGTCCCGTCCCTAGTCGGAACCATCTTTTGTCGACTAACTAAACATACTCCAGCTCGGCTACCACGACTGTCCGCTCTCATCATCCCCCAATAAGAGCATTTACCCACCGAGTTTAGCACTTATGCCCTTGACGTGTCCTCGGGAAAGGGAAAGTTAGGTTAGCATACAGTAGATTAGCTTAGGTTAGCATAGGTTACGTTAGATTAGGTAGACTAGGTTCGGTTGAGTTCGGTTATGGTTCGGTCCGGTTTAGGTTTGGTTCAATTCCATTTAGGTTAGGTTTCAGTTCGGTTTGGTTTCGGTTCAGTTCGATTCGGTTTTAGTTTGGTTCAGTTCGATTTTGGTTTGGTTCGTTCGTTAGAGTTTGGTTTCAGTTTACTAAAGAGTGAGATCTAATTTCGTTTGTACCCTCGCACCATTTTCCCGGATTATTGGTTTGAGAAACGTCGGATCAATGAGCTAGTAGTTGATGAATAACCGATATATCGATAGTCAATAATGGATAAATAATACTTTCAAAAAGCTCACCGTCTTACAATAGACGCGAATGCACATGCGTACTAAAACGTTATTTCACACCCTGGGTTAAGGGTGATTTCTATCTCAGTGTAGAAATTATGTGTTCTAGGGATAAGAGGAATAGAGACCTTTTATTTCAGCCCTCGCACAACTTTCTATGATTATTGGTTCGCAAGATATAGGGTATTTTCGGAAATCTCAAGCAGATGATCTAGTAGTTGATTATTAATTGCTGAATCGATAGTTAATAATCCCTAGTCATTAATTGGCTACCATCTTTGGGTTCAGTTCGGTTAGGTTAGGTTAGCTTAGGTTAAGTTAAGCTATGACCACCATCTTGGAACTTATTGATCACACCTCGTAAGTTAGGTTCGTTTAGGTTAGGTTCGGTTAGGTTAGGTTCGGTTAGCTTAGGTTATGTTAGGTTAGCTTAGTTAGGTTAAGCTAAGCTATGGCCACCATCTTGGATGAGGAGAAGCCGGTGGAGCGGTGGTGGTGGGTTTTGGCCGTTACTAAACCACTACCGTACTGTCGTAATCAGAGGGCGAAGATGATACAGTATAACAAGCTACATCGTTGAGGATCTTGGACGAGATGAAAGCGAACTACTGAAACGGCTACATGCTTGATTTACTACGGCCGAAAACGGAACATGAACATATATTAAGAACGTTACATGAGTAGCACGTTGTTTTTTGTTAATTACGGATGATGTTGACATCGAAAGTTATATTACTGTAAAAAGTTAAGAAAAGAACCGACCATTCATTTATATTTACGTTAAGAAAATAAATTATGACATGTACGTCAAACGGTCATTAACAAGTAATATTCAAGAAAAGAAATTTTCAGTTACAAAACATGCAGGGGAGGAATCTTTTAAAATGGACAGAAATCGCTTGGATCATTGTGGACGTTTGTCCACTAAATACACAAATACACATGTAACAATATATCTAGGATCCGAACATGCATAGCAAAATACTAAATTCTACCTAATAATTCGTAGCAGAATACCCTATAATTTTCTTGAAGCAAGGGAGATCGCCAATATTAAGATTAAATAGGATTCCTGCCTTCACATAACGATAATTAATTTTAACTCCATTCCCCCCCCCCCCCCCTTTACGTAAATTTTTAACATTCAAAGGCAAAACGCGAATCGTCATCGTCATCCAATCCTTAAACACCTCACACGAACTTACCGAAAAACAACCAACAATACAAAAGCATCAGACCGATGCACACATGACCAATTAGCACATTACTCAACAATGTCTAGACGTATTATACCAATCCCTTAAAATAAACTCTAACTCGGGTGAAGAGTTTCAGCACGAATCACAGAACACATATTATTAAGGAATTAATACTACAACGCAAGCAAATACAAATTTTAAAAAAATACAAGACAAATCTTTTTACGGGTCAATTTGCAGGATCCCATTATCTAAAATCAATGAGAAATACGGCACGTATCGACATTAATTTCCGAAATATTGAAAATCGGTTAGTCATATCACCACGTACGAAAGAATGATCGATTCACCTCTTCTAAGCAAACGCCGGAGAATATCAAGATCGCTCTCGGCTGCAGGACAACAAATATAAATGTCGTAACACGCGGAATACTCAAAATAGATCCCGTCTCCGCATACGAATCCCCTTTAAAGGTAATCATTACCGCACACAAAATAGCAACCTACCCTAGAATGAGAATGCAGGGTCAACACGTACTCCTTTAGTTAACCCAAAACTAAACAGTTGGTCAATCTAAATCCCATAGAGCTGGCCCAACATCAACAAGAAACAAAAAAATCTGACACACTCGACAGAAACAAAGTGGCCCTCAATGACACAAACACAATTACATAATACATATACAGAAAGAAGCACGGATCCTATACCGAATTCATATTTCTGACTCTCACCAAAGCAATGCAAATGCCATTAGTAATGAGAATAATTCAAAGAGTTCGCCTAATATGAAACAATCAGAAATACGTAACAAATATACCCAAGAACGCATTACTCCATTAATAAGAACGAATCAATCTTCTCGAAAGTCTTGATATTAATTAGCTAGGTCCCTGGTACAATGGTTGCCAGGACGCAAATATATGTAACTAGCTGTACCCGGCATGCGTTGCAATGCCAATCAAAGAAAGTGTTGGCGATGTGACTTTGTTTGTTGAACTGCTTTTGGATTCCCAATTTTTTTTTCTTTTTATGTTAACCACCTCTAAACTATTATAAAATTGATTTACCATCTCAGAAACATTCATGGGAGCGTGCTCAACAACTGACCAAAGTTTCATCGCAATGAAAGAATGGTATATGAACGCATACGGGTCTTTGTTGAAACGAATCGAGCGCCGTCACCCATTTGTTGAATATACTCGTACGCTACCTATTGTAAAATGGATTTACCTTCCCAGGCGTGTACACAACAACTCATCAAAATTTTATCGCAATCGGATGAATGGCATATGAACGCATACGAGATTTTGTTTAAACGCTTTGCGCGCCGTCACTCATTTGTACAATCATCTTGTGCGCCACACATTGAAAAACGGATTTACTATTTCATAAATCTTCGCAGGAATGTATTCAACTCACCAAAGTTTTATCACAATCGGATGAATGGTATATGAACGCATAAGGGACTTTGTTGAAACGATTCACGCGCTGTCGCTCATTAGTTGAATCTACTCGTGCACTACCAATTGTAAAATGGATTTACTGAGTCAGAAACCTTTCCTGGAGTGTACACAACAATTCACGAAAGTTTCATCGCAATCGGATGAATGACATATGAACGCATATGGGACTTGGTTGAAACGATTTGCGTGCCGTCGCTCATTTGTTGAATCTACTCGTGGGCTACCTATTGTAAAATGGATATCATACGGGACTTTGTTGCAACGCTTCGCGCGTCGTCACTCATTTGTTGAATCTACTCGTGCGGCACCTATTGTAAAGTGGATTTACTAAGCCAAAAACCTTCCCGGATGTGTACACAACATCACACCCAAGTTTCATCGCTATCGGACGAATTGTATTTGAACGCATACGGGACTTTGTTGAAACGCTGCGCGTGTCTTCGTTCATTTGTTGAATTTACTCGTGGGCTACCTATTGTAAAATGGATATCATACGGGACTTTGTTGCAACGCTTCGCGCGTCGTCGCTCATTTGTTGAATCTACTCGTGCGGCACCTACTGTTAAGTGGACTTACTACGCCAGAAACCTTCCCTAAAGTGTACACAACATCTCACCCAAGTTTCATCACAATGTGATGAATGGTATATGAACGCATGAGGGACTTTTTTTGAAACAAACGCACGCCATTTTTTTGAAGCTACTTGCACGCCATCTATTGTAAATTGGATTTATTACGCCTATAACTTTCCCCGGAGTGTGCACAGCAATTCACCAAAATTTGATCGCAATCCGATGAATTGTATATGAACGCATCGCCAACACTCATTTGTTTAAACTACTCGTGCGCTATCTATTGTGAATTGGATTAACTATGCCTATAACCATCCCGGAAGTGTGCACAACAACTCAACAAAATTTGATCGCAATCTCATGAATGGTTTATGAACGCATAAAAGACGAACAGACAGACATTCTTTTGTAGCCTATATACTGTATAAGATATAAGATAAAATAAATTTTTCTATGTGCGATCTCCCATAATCTAGATGGTCCTAAAATGCCTACTAACTGGGGTACTAATAAACCCCGGGGTCTATTAGCCACGGCACGACTACTTGAGCATTGGGAGCTTGCTAAGTATCGAACTAGGAATGCAGAAAGAACGCGGAAGACAAATGGAATTCTGACACTTGAAAATGGGGGAGAATCAGCATTTACAGGCATTTTCTCGTAGAATTAGAAAACACCAATAACTAGAAAGCAAGAACAGTAAAAGACTTACACATTTGTAAAACTCTTCTGTATCCGTTGTCCATATTGGCTCACATTTGACGAATTGTGGCTCCTCAGTTACTCCAAAGAAACTAGAACAAGATAAAAAAAACATGGGATAGGCAAAAACTACTTATTCCATGTACTGTATGTTACGAATTTAACTGGAGACTAATTTTGATGCGTCAGATTATGAGAATCAGTAGGAGTAGGATGGCGAAAGCCGATTTAAGGTTGAGAGGTAATGTACCACCACTACTGATTAGCTTATACTGAAAGGCATAAACTTGTTAGTGGGATTTAATAATTTGTCAAAAGAAAGTTTTGTGTAATAGGTACATGCTTGGAGCGTTATTATCCTGCACTGGAAGAGACAAGAATGCGTTTATTCGGTTTCAGTGCACAGAATGTAAACAGTTTGTTCATCGTACTTGTGCGAAACTGACTGCAGAACAATCAAGAAAAATTTTAAAATGTGAAAATTGTATCTTCTGCTGAAAATGCACCTTGCCTCAGTTATGAAACTCGCTATTCGATAAATCCACTAATTCTGATTCCACAAGTCAATCATTTCTACCGTAAATCAACTAGCAATATTTCAATTCCAAACTTAAATGCAAGCAGCATAATGCAGAGGAAACGCAAACCCCTTATTGAAGCATCACCCATCTATGTCTCTTAAACATGGCTCAATCCCTGCATTTATAATAATACAGTAATTTCCGACAGCTATTAAATATTATAAAAGACAGACCCACCAAAAGTGACCGGTGGAGTTGTCATAGCTCGTCTCCCGGAGCTACAACCCACAAGCGTCATGTGGAATCACGACATCTTGGCAAGCCATGGGGTGCCATTATATCAGGCAGCCATAGGAACTTTACACTATTGTATCACTTCAGACTTTGGTTCGAATTTCACTTAAGAAATCGACGAAATTTTCATGAAACACCCAGTCTTACCTTCATATCTTCTATACAGAATTAACATCCTACATAAACTTGTGGTACTTCCTGGGGAGCCTCTGCCGACTGCTTACGCCTAACTGGCATTAGCCTTGTCTATTCAACAGCAGAATACTGTGCACCCGTGTGGTTGGAAAGTGCACATGTGCATAAAGTAGACTCAAGATTAAATGATACAATGCGATGCATCGCTAGTACTATTAAGTCAACGCCTTGCCATTGGCTGCCTGTGCTGAGCCACATTCCTCCATCACATCGAAGAAGGAAACAAGCATTGTAGAGAGAGGCTAAGAAGATCAGGGCTTCACCTACTTTACCACTATACCACGAATTTTGCCATCCCTCACAACAGCGACTACGGTTTAGGAGGCCAACATGTGTTACTGCAGAAATACTATATGTGGATGGGTTTAATTTAAGCCAAAGTTGGAGAAACGAGTGGTCAACTAAAACAGCGGGGGCAAGTGCCCATTCTCTTGATCCTACAAAGGAACTGAAAGGTTCTGACCTCCCAAGGAAACTGTGGTGCCGTCTTAACAGATTCAGAACCGGCCATGGCTGCTGTAAATTCTTTCAACACAGATGGGGCTGGACCAATTCAGCAATGTGCGACTGTGATCAAGAGGAGCAGACAATGGATCATCTGCTCCGACGCTGCCCTCTGTTCTCTTTCCCTGGGAACCCTGCTGAACTCTTTCATGTCACTCCAAATGTCATAACTTGGTTGCAGAATGTGGATAATGTTGTATAATGTAAATTTTGTGTATAATTCACCATACGATTAAATAAATAAATAAATATTCTATACAATCTTTAATAGATGCCACATATTTACGACCCGGGCACCAAGCGCAAAGCTTGGGCCCAGTCTACACTAAATACGTTTTACGTCAAGCCAAAACATACACGGCGTCTTAAATATCACAATGCCTTCGCGTCCTGGATTATACGGTATTTGCCACATAGAGCAGCTACCTTGTCGGGGCTTCACGACTAGTCACAGGGAATTAGGAGACAAACAGGTGAAAGATAGAGTTCTTTACAGAACCAAGACCAACTACAATCCCCAGTGCAGGTATCAAAATTGAAACAAGTAGTTCCGTGACGAAACTATAGAGCTTTCTTTTCTTAAAATTTAAGACTCATGCCAATGAATAATCTATATATCAGAAATGAAATGTTACATTGGATCTATCAGCGCGCGTAAAATCACGTTGGCAACAGTGTCATGTATGTGTTGCTTAGAATTAATCAGAAATATTACGATCTATTACTGTCCCAATTTTGGATAAAATCCATTTGTTAATATAGAAGTTAAAAGTATTAAAAAGTTGGACCTATCAGCAGGCTTAGAATCAAGTTGGCAACACTGTTATATATGGGCTCATGAAAATTAATCTGGAATGTCATTATCTCTGGGTGTGGCAATTTTGGAACAGCTCGCATGTATAACTTCTGAGATATCCAACAAAGACCTAAAATTTCAATTGTGATTTTTCAGCAGTTGGTAGCACTGATGTCATTTTCAAATATGGCCGTGGAATATTCAGATATAGATCTTTGCTCATGCCAAATTTTGTTTTGATAGCTGCAGCCGTTGAGGAGATGATACGGGGAGGAGGCTAAAAATTAGGAAAAAGTAGACTTATGAGATCGATCCGGGAAAACGTGTGTCTGTCTGTATGTCCTTCTGTCTGTCTGTCTCTGTGTGTGTGTGTGTCCCCCCATATCAACTCCTAAACGGCTGCAACTATCGATAGCAAATTTGGTAAGAGTAATGTTATATACGGCCATATTTGAAATTGACGTCAGTGCTACCAAATTTGAGCTCTATGCTGTATATCTCAGAAGTTATGAATGCGAACTATTTCAAAATAGGCACACGTATAGATAATAACATTCCAGATGAATTTTCAGAAGTCCATACATGCCAGTATTGCCAACATGATTCTAAGCCTGCCGATAGATCCAATTTCTAAATGCATGTAACTTCTGTGCTATCGATTGGATTTCAACCAAATTTTGTATGTACTATGTGTACTACAACAGATATGACTGTGCGTATTCTAAAGAGCCACCAGGGCTGCCAATTGTTAATAAATGCTCTCTTTATGTTTTAACCCTAGTATTAATATATCAGTAAGTATGCATACCAACAGCTCTAAACTTTGCACACGTATAGTATCTGACATTCTACATATATCCTTTCTTCATGATCCGTCTTCCAGTGTGAAAAAATCACAATTCGTGCAACTTAGGGGAAATGTCAGGCACAAATCAGGGTAATAAAGAACAACTGGTGGCAGCGTAAAGTTGAAGAACTGCAAAGACTAACTGATGCCCGTGACTTGCGAAACTTCTCTGCAGGCATAAAGGAGGTTTACGGCCCAATCCGATCATCATCAGGTACATTGAAAACTGCTGACAATTCGGCCATTTTAACTGAACAAGGACAAATTTTGGAGCGTTGGAAGGAACATTTCTCTGCACTTCTAAATCGTGCCTCCAATGTTGCCGAGGACTTTCCTCGAAACGTCCCTCAGCAGCCCCAACAATCATGGATGGCGGTTCCGCCGACATTCCAAGATTTCACCAAAGCGCTCAATCGACTAAAGCCGAGAAAGGCTCCTGGTCCTGATAACATTCCTCTGGAGTTGTTACAAAGTGGAGGTATGGCCTTGAAGACTCGACTTTTTACACTTATCCTGTTAATTTGGGAAACTCGAGAAGTACCTGACTACTTGAAGAATGCTGCCATCATAACTATCTTCAAGAAAGGCGATCGTAGCGTGTGTGGGAACTACCGTGGTATATCGCCATTATCCATTGCAGGTAAAGTTCTCGCAAGAATTCTCCTAAACCGGCTCCAAAGTATCTCGGAGAGGTTTTTGTCCGAGTCTCAATGTGGTTTCCGAACCTCCAGGGGCACAACAGACATGATATTCTGTGCCAGACAACTCCAGGAAAAGTGCAAAGAGCAACAGGAGCCCCTGTATTTAGTTTTCTAGGACCTGGAAAAAGCCTTTGATTCAGTACCAAGACCTGCTATGTGGAAAGTATTAACGCACTTTGGATGTCCAGATCGCTATGTGGAATTAGTTAAAGCTCTTCATGATGGAATGTCTGGGAAGATTCTTCATGGTAACTCTGTATCCGATCTATTTCCAATCACTCACGGTTTGAAACGAGGCTGTGTGCTTGCTCCAACACTCTTTGCATTGTGCATGGCTGCCAAGATGTATGAATCATCTTCCAACAACCCAGGCATAGAGATTAAGTTTCGCTTCGATGAAGGTCTTTTCAATCTGGCAAGACTTCGTTCACAGAGACATACCCAAGTTACCCGGGTGACAGAACTGCAGTATGCCGATGACACCGCATCTCCTGCTCCGACAGCTGCAGAGCTTCAACAATCGGTCAATCGCTTTAGCACTGCGTGTGATCTCTTTGGTCTCACCATCAATGCAAAGAAAACAAAGGTGCTTGCACAACCTGCCCCAGGATTACCTCTTCCTGAGTTCAATATCTCCATCTTAGACTCAACACTGGGGCAGGTTGATCATTTTTCATATCTTGGTAGCATCTTGTCTAAACGGTGCACTTGCGAACAGGATGTTGACAAAATAATTGGGGCTGCGCATGCAGCATTTGGCCGTTTAATGCACAGAGTCTTCATGAATAAAGACCTAAAGATGCATACCAAACTCATGGTGTACAAAGCTGTCGTCATCTCAACGCTATTGTATGGCTGTGAAACTTGGACACTCCATCGCCGTGATATCAAGAAACTTGAGCGTTTCCTCCAACAAAAGATCAGATACATCTTGAATATCAAGTGGGAGGACTACGTGACCAACACTGCAGTTCTCGAGAGAGCGCATCTCAATAGCATTGAGACAACTATCATCTCTCATCAACTGAGATGGTTAGGCCATGTTCACCGTATGAATGATACCAGGCTTCCACGTCAATTCCTTTATGGTGAACTTTGCTCCGGCACTAGACCTCATGGGGCCCCTTTGAAGCGTTTTAAAGACCAGTTAAAACACATCATGACGACGACTGGTATAGACATCCACTCATGGGAAACATCTGCTGCGGACCGTTTACTGTGGCGGAACACTACATCGATGGCTGTCAATTTCTTTGAGAAAGAACGTCGCAGACATGAAGAGGCCAAGCGACAAGCAAGAAAGCTTCGTCAATTGCAACCCCGCCCTCCCCCGACCATTGAGTGCAATTTATGTGGGCGCATGTTTTATGCCAGGATTGGCCTGTTTAGTCATCAGAAGCACATCTACAAGCTGGTCTGAAAAGCTCTATGCAGGAAGAAGTATGTTTACTCGGAATCGAGTTACAGCCGACGACGACGACGACGACATATGGATGGTGTAATTTATATACTTCAGTGCTGCCAACACGATTCTAATCCTGCTGATAGGCCCAGTTTTTAAATGTATATAACTGTTATACTAACAAATGGATTTCAACCAAATGTCGTACCGTATGTGCTTTGTGTACCATAACAGTTATGCTAGGGCACAGATCGATATGCTCGATAAAATCTCCAGATATGCTCGAAAACCTTGTATTTTATGCTCGATAGATATGCTCGAAAAACCCATTATATGCTCCATAGATATGCTCGAAAAACCCATTATATGCGGTTAAATATGCAGAATATGCTCAAAAACACCGTTAAAAACTATAGAATGGAAAGTGAAACGAAAAAACAATAACATACCTTTATATACGAGCTTTATTTTCTAATTGTATGTAAGATACACTGCAATATATTCGCATTCAAGTTTTTCAAGTATATATAAGAGAAGTTTTCTTATAAAAGTTACACTTTAAAAGTTCATTTACAAAATGTTCAGAATTAGGCGAGTCAAAGAAGTAGATCTGCACTGGTCTGTACAACAAGAATTTTTTCTATGTTTTCGGTTTTGAATGCTTTTTTTAAAATCAATCAATAAAAGTTTCAATGACGAGAACGACCTCACTAAAGGTTAAAAACCTGAGGTTCTATTATTCGTACCAGATAGGCTTTTCAATAATTATTTCTGTTTTCGAACCTTAAGAATGGTCAGGGCCCGAATTCGCGGGGGAATTCGAAGAAGAACAAACTATTTAGACGAAACCCAAAAGAATATGCATTTATATGCTTCTATTCTGAAAACCGCGGTTTTATGCCCTTATATGCTCGATAAATTTCAATTCTGTTGGTCCCAGAGAGGTGAAAATACCACCGAAAGGCTTCTTTCAATGTGTACTATTCAGGAAATAAAATATGTAAATATGCTCGAATCCGAGTCCGAGTTATGACTATGCGTATTCGTAAGAACCAGCATGGCTGCCAACTGTTAATAAATGCTCTCTCTATTTGTTTAATCCTAATATCAATATATCAGAAAGTATGCAAGCCATCAGCTCTAAACTTTGCACACGCATAGTACCTGACATTCTAGATAAATTTGGAGTAACTAATATACCTCAGTGCAGCCAACATAATTCTGAGCTTTCTGGTAGTTTCAATTTTTAATTACATGTAACTTCTACACTAACAAATGGATTTAATCCAAAATTGGCACTATAATAAATCGTAATGTTTCAGATTAATTCTGAGCTTCATATACATAACATTGTTCCCAACATGATTTTATGCGCACTGATAAATCCAATATCTAACAGTATGTAACGTCCATACTCTCCATTAGACTTCAACCAAATTTTGTATGTGCATTCTCTACCTTAAGAGATGGAACTAAGAATATATTCAGAGTCACCAGGGCTGCCAACTGTAGTAAGTCACTCTTTTAGGCTACACTATTTCAGGGGTATTTCAAACTGCAGTACTTAGAAATGTTAGTATTAACAACTTGATTTTGTCATTATTATAGATAGGTCTACACAGATTGGCATGAATCTTAAATTTTAAGAAAAGTAGGCTCTTTAGTTCTTACGGAACTACTTGTTAGAAAATGTAAAAGTAGGCTAAAAATAGTGGATGACGAAGCCCGACAAGTTGTTTGTTTACGTTCGTTGCTGGTATAAATTGTTAGTCTCGTTTGACGTAAGTTGGAATGAAGTATCGATCGTCTGTAGTAGAGTGTCTTATGTACTGTACAGTATGTCTGTATAGCCCAGTTCGTGTTAACGTAATGCAATTGGATGTAAATATGCGATAATGCGCTTCTTATGAAATAGTTCGTTCCTGCGATCTTTGTTCGGTCGAGATGGCATTGTGTCATTTACTGTAGATGTTCAAATACCTAAGGATAAAGCATTAATAAAAGTAAATCAAGAATATACGCGGCAATGATTTTCTAAGTTAGTGACAATATCATAATAGCGTAGTACACTTCAGTACTTTTGAACTTACGCTTGTGAAGGGAAGACGTAATGAGCATCTATGGCTATACCTAAAGGTTAGTTGTCTTCAATGCTCCGCAATATGTGCCTTCGTAAATCCTTACCTGCCTGGCAGATGATCTAAACTGCCTTGCATACATGCCAAATAATAGACAGTAAACTTCTGTTTTGTGGTTAAGGACAATGTTTCCCCTGTGCCAAACAGCGAACTCAGTCGTGTTATGATGTGAGTAATAAATGATTACGAGTATGATGGCAATGTTGTGCTTATACAGCGAGCTAGTGTGCCACGACACTTCCATGACAATAAGATAGTGCTTGTCTGCTTACTTTACCAAACCAATTGCTGTATTTGCAGCGTACAACTCTTCCAAACGGTAAAAGCGAATGGTTAATGGGTTAAATCGTATTTATCGTGGTCCTACTGTGAAGTAACCTCCGTATGTTCGTTGTCTTTTTTTGCCTGTTCCTCCTGGTGTGGAGGCCAGCATTATTGGCTCTTGCCCCAGAGGTCCAGGTTTGATTCCCTGCTCTGCTAAGACAGTGGTCTGAGGGCTGGAACAGGGTACACTCAGCCTCGTGGCCAAAACTGAGAAGAGGCGGGTTCAATTCCCTCAGCCATCCTGGAAGTGGTTTTTCGTAGTTTCCTACTTCTACTCCAGGCAGATGCCGGGATGGTCCTAGCTCAAAGCCACGGACGCCTCCTTCCCAATCCTCACCTGAATTAGGCTACAAATACACACGCTACTACAGGTACCATAATAACAAATGTTATAAGACAAATTATATACCCACACACCCAAGTACACGAGGCTACATGACCAAGATGTCGCAAAGCTCTCAAAGATTCAACAAGACCACTCATCACAAGTTGAAAAGAAAATCATTGTAACTGACTAACCGTCATCCTCCTACCATATTCCGTCACCGATCATGCTAATAAACCTACACAACGTTGACTTCCCCGATATATCGATTATCTTACACTTGCACTTGAAATTCAGCTGTACGTCGAGCACACCGCGACAAAATATTTTAAATTTAGTGTAACTTAGATAAGAATTTAGCGATTATCTTCCTTTAAAGGCAAAAAACACTCATTCTAAAGTAGTAGATAGGACTCGAGCGCCGTTTTACTCCTACTTGAAGATATTCTTGAAAACAAGGGTAAGCTACGTCGAAAGAGACAGATCGCAATAAAACAGGTATTTCAAGTCTCCATAGCAGGGGGTGTGTTAATTTATAATATATGTATTGTTGTTTCAAGGGGCGGAACAGCGAAGTCATCCGCCATGAACATAACGTAGTGTTTTAAGCAAAAGCTTTCGTTTCTTAAGCTTAATTAATGATTAAACTTTCCGCATTAATAAAAAGAAAACTCACAGAGCAGAATAATAACGGCCACATAAGACAGTAAATAAATTGTATATAACGATTTAATTAAATATCGGTTCTGAAAAAGTCCGCTTGACGAACGAAACATATCATTCCCTTCTTTTTTAGTGTAGTGCAAATTTTTGTATGTTTATCATTTGTGTATTTATTTATTTCAGGTAAGTTAGTGTAAAGATTGTTTACAGAAGATCGCCTATATCGATCTAAAACCCAAGATAATGTACCTCCCCTTTACGGGTCGACCGACTGTAAAACATTAATTAGATATAATCCAACAAATTAACACTGAGCTTCTATGCTTTTTAAGAACTTGTAAAATAAAATTACAAACTGTATCTCGCACTCACCTCGGCCCCACGATGGTTGAACCACCCGTGTTCCTCATCCGGGATATATCTTGATCCCTTTTATTCTGTCGAAAAGCAGCTAATGCGGTGTTTATTTGAGCCATTTGTCTTTCTATTGCCTTGAATTCTTCGTCTGTTTCGGCTGCATTTATTATTTCTGAAAATGTCCGCATCAGTTGCTGTTTCATAACTTCTAGAGGGACACAAATACTCTCAGACTGTTCCAATGAATCAGAGAGAACATCATTTTCAATTTTTCCATAATTGTCAGTGTCCATCGCTAACGATTCCATCGCGTCTTTATTCCTGCTCCCTTGTCCATGGTTTTTCATGTGATGAATCAGATGTATATGCATGCACACATTCCAATTGATGGCAGAATCAATACAACTGCACTTGTATTTATGAATGCATGCATTGCATTCTTCACAAACGATCTTGCAACCACATGTTTCTAGAATTTTCTCCACTTTATACATTTCTTTTGTACAAGAAGAAGTTACTTCCCATGAATTATGACATGTTTCTACAGCAAACTCATCCAACATTGTGCTACTTGCTGCATGTTTCTTTCTAAGATCTGCGACCTTAGATATGATTTCTCCTTCATTGAGAATCATTAATCGTCCAATTAAATGATCCCTGACAAAATACATGATGGCATGTATGCATTTTATAGGTAGCTCTGAGTTCTTGTCATGTAGGTAAATATATTTCAATGCCTTGTGCATAGCTTCCATATTCACATCTGTATTTAGTCCACACAGCAACTTATGACAATAAGCCCACATTTCCTTGCATGGAACATAACAGTTTTTGAAATGCTGTCCAAATTCTAATGTGTCAGGGTCTTCACACAACATATTCACACCTGCGTCTAAAGCAAAAGAAAATGAATCAGTTTCTGTGTCTTGGAGTAATGTTCTTATCAACTTATACGCTTCAACTCGTTTTTCTTTCGTCGCCACTTTCGAGAGGTTTTCTCTCCATGCCCTGTCGACATGCCAGGTACAAAAAAAACTCTTTTTTGGGGTGTCCATAACGGCACACCAAGCATTATAACATGAATCTGCCATGTCAGACATAAAAGCATTAGGATGTAGATTGTTAACCCTATTCCTTATGTGTTGTAAGAATATCGACAGAACAAGTTGATCAGATCTGTTGGATATTAAAAAGGCACAAGGTAATCCTCGCTGTAAGTCGTCTAGAACTATAAGGGCAGTCAGCTTATAGCCATAGCTATTCTGTCCGTCTATGTCATCCAAGCACACGCAGTAATCTCCGTATTTCTCGAGCATGGTGCGTTGTACATTATTCATTACCACAAAAACAAAATCATCTTCCTTTAACCCAGGATACTGCTTTCCTGGTGGTTTATACAATAACACACTAGAGTCATCGCCTTCTTGAATCTTCTCGACCCATTCACTAAAGTTTGCCGCATAATCTCCACTGTTCTGGTGAAAAATTTCTTCCAAATTATGCAAGTCTTGCTTCGTAATAAGGTCCATTGTAACAAACTCATCTGCAATAGAATTTCGAACCTGATCCAAAATTATATCCATAGGAACGTGAGCTGCAATTTGAGATGCTATTTGTTCGCGTTCTTGATCATTAATTCTCAGATGTCCTAATTCAATTATATGGCCTACATGTGTAGTTATGACTGAAGCCTGACATGTACCGTCATTCATCAGGATCGCTTTTACGTTTGCTGGACAAAATCCATTCAGTTTGCAGCTCCCGTTTTTCTTTGCTTGCCTCTTGCCTGTTGATTTTGATGGGTATATACCAGAGCGGTGACAGTGGTAACTATATGATTTTGTACCATCTACACGCGCCTTTGCAGCAGTGCGCATTATGAACG
This sequence comes from Meconema thalassinum, assembly GCA_946902985.2. Lineage (NCBI taxonomy): Eukaryota > Metazoa > Arthropoda > Insecta > Orthoptera > Tettigoniidae > Meconema > Meconema thalassinum. Next base: position 744,133,841 of record OX336388.2, read on the forward strand.
AAGAATTGGTCAGCTTCTCCAGGTGTTCTTTCCAGGACGTGAACTCTGTGAAGGTCGTGAATTGTTTCTCCTTGAAGGCCAGATCGATACCGTGAATGATTTTGAGATGTTCAACCATACTTTTATCGTTAGACGATGTGAAAACACAAATACAACAATTGATGTCTTGACTGGCGTTTGGTAGAGGCAATTCATGCATCTTTCGTTGGTGTTTTCGACGACCTGGCGTGTCCACAAATGTTTTATCACAAAAAGCACACACTTGGTCCCCTTCCCCCTTTGAGTTCATTTTCTTTATCTCTAAGTTACTTGCATTTTCAGGATGATACATTTTAATGTGTTCGTTTAAACTTCCATTATGTTCATATAGACGCTCACATTCAGAATACTCGAACATTTGTTGTCATTATTACTTAAGATCGCGGGTAACTTCACTACTGCTTGCACAACTTGGGCTGCTAAACACTATAATAACCAGTCGACTGAGGTATCTATATTACAGATTTTCCGGCACTGTTAATTAGACTGACATGGAGCGTCCTCAATATTCATGTTGACGATCACATTATTTATATAATCATAGATTATTATTATTATAATTAAAACTCAACTAAGAGGCAGGCGTCAGAAAAGGTTATATGCCGCATAAACCACCTGACACTAAGAAATTCATCACACCTCATCCCCAACCTCGTTCGGACTTCATCGCATCTCATCACTGACCTCGTTGGGGCAGGAATACTGATGAGTAGACATACAATGAATACAGCTCGTGAAACACGATTTATCTCAATCTGTGCATTAATACTCAACCGAAAGGGCAATACGGTACAATATTGACGATATGAAACTATCACTAAAATGTATTATTTGCAAGTTTTCTTCGCTTATTGATAGGCTACAATCAATAATATTTCAAGCAGTAGTAAACTGTATCGTACAAAACGGCCAGTTCGAAAGTGAAATGGACATTGTTATGTGGAGAATTAATGATCACAATTTGATGACAAAGTTTCACATTTTCGATCAGTGACTTGTATATGTTTACTCCTTGGATCTCGGTGGATTATAAAAGGGCATTTAGAAAGCAATAATATTAACTAATTTAAAGCAATAAAATGACGTAGGCTAATAATAATTAATACAATTATCAAAGTTTTTTTTTCCTAGTAATATACCAATGACGGGCACAAATTGCTAGGTGCACAGGATATAATTTCAACCGCCTGAGTATCCTTTTCTCTATGTTGTTGGGTATGGACCTACTATGGTCCATTCACTAGGTACGGTACGGTACGGTACATGAGTTAATTCAAGGCGAACACAATTTGCACTGTACGGCACATTCCCTTAATCGTCGCCTTCGGTAGTTGTAGGTACGGACTCAGGCGCGGATTCAAGGGGGTGGCCACGGGGGTCATGACCCCCACCCCCCAAACGGAGACCAAATTTTTTTTTGCAAACTCAAAAAACGAAAACACAATAACCAGACAAATAAAACTTAACGAATTTTAACTGAAAAACAGTTTTTTTTAATTTTATTCAATACTGAAAATATCTTTATTGCAATTATTATGTTCTGTTACAACTGTACATATTTACAACTTCATACCTGTTATATAAAAACAATTATTTATATAACGAAATCAACTCGTCTATTTTGTTTAGGAAACCTTGTGATTACCGAATCCATGTAGCTTGCAAAAAAATTGGTCTGGTTTTGTACGTTTGTTTATTTTGTGATTGCGTTTTTAGTGATGCCATTTTTCTTAACAATTTCGATTCTTTGCCCCCTCCCCCCCCCCCCCCCCCCCCCCCCCCCCCCCCCCCCCCCCCCGCAAAGCCAAACTCTAGATCCTCGCCTGTACGGACTTAGCGAGCTTCTGCGGGATCATCACGGGAAGCATAACGACCTTTTTCCTGCTTCCAGTCTTCTGAGCTCCTCAGCTAGTTGTGAACATTTCTCTATCTTCTCTGTTTCTTTTCTAGATTGCGAAGCATAGGAATAGATAGCATCACCTACAGTTACGGTCGCCACCGTTCTTGCCCGGTCAGTGTGTCTGTGTGTGGGGCCTACCGGTAGCCTACTTGTGATTGGGGTTAGAATTCGGAACGAAGCAACCATGGCCTAAAATAGGTAGGGTAGGCCTACGGTACCGGTACCGGTACCTTCCCGACATTTAAAGTACCCGGAAGATAAATAGAAAACCACTCTTAGGACAGCTGAGGTGGGATTCGAACTCATCTCTCAACAGCTCCGCCCCATGAAGCAGAGGTTACCCGTTCCAGTCCTCGGGTCAGATTTAATTCCTTGGTTGAGACAGAAATTGCTTCCGAACCTCCCCAGTGACAGCCAAGAATACCAGTCATTGCGTCCCTAGGTGAATGAACCTTGGAATGTCCTTGTCTTGTACTTGGATGTATGTTGAATGTGTGCGATAACCTGTGTTCCTATAGTAGAATTTGTCTTGAACAAGTATGGAATATTCCAAGGAAAATTTACCAGTAGCGGATCCAGGCCCTGCGGAGCCCGGGGCGATATGATAAGGTGGGGCCCACAACAATCTTATTTCTTATATCTTACGAGTAGATTCAACAAATGAGCGACGACGGGCGAAGCGTTTCAACAAAGACCTGTATGCGTTCACATACTATTCGTCTGATAGCGATGAAACTTGGATGAGATGTTGTGTACACTTCAGGGAAGGTTTTTGGCTTAGGAAATCCATTTAACAATAGGTAGCGCACGAGTAGATTCAACAAATGAGCAACGACGGGCGAAGCGTTTCAACAAAGTCCTGTATCCATTCACATACCATTCGTCCGATAGCGATGAAACTTGGGTGAGAAGATGTGTACACTACAGGCAAGGTTTCTGACTTAGTAAATCCATGTTATAATAGGTAGCGCATGAGTATATTCAACAAATGAGCGACGAGGCGCGAAGCGTTTCAACAAAGTCCCGTATGCATTCTTATACTATTCGTCTAATAGCGATGAAACTTGGATGAGATGTTGTGTACACTTCAGGGAAGGTTTCTGGGTTAGTAAATCCACTTTACAATAGGTATCGCACAAGTAGATTAAACAAATGAACGACGACGCGCGAAGTGTTTCAACATAGTCCCGCATGCGTTCATATACAATTCGTCCGATAGCGACTGAACTTGGGTGAGTTGTTGTGTACACTACAGGAAAAGTTTCAGGCTTAGTAACTCCATTTTACAATAGGTAGCGCATTAGTAGATTCAACAAATGAGGGAAGACGCGCGAAGCGTTTCTAAAGAGGCCCGTATGCGTTCATATACAGTACCATTCGTCCGATAGCGATGAAACTTGGGTGAGATATTGTGTACACTTCAGGGAAGGTTTCTGGCTTAGTACATCCACTTTACAATAGGTATCGCACAAGTAGATTCAACAAATGAGCGACGGCACGCGAATAGCTTAAACAAAGTCCCGTATGCGTTCATATACTATTCATCCGATTGCTATGAAACTTTGGTTGAATTGTTGTGCACACTCCAGGAATGGTTTCTGACTTAGTAAATCCTTTTTACAATAGGTAGCGCACGAGTAGGTTCAACAAATGAGTAACGGCGCGCGTATCGTTTAAAAAACCCGTATGCGTTCATATACCATTCATGCGATTGCAATGAAATTTGGAGAAATGTTGTTTCCACTCCCGCAAAGATTTCTGATTTAGTAAATCCATTTTATAATTGGTAGCGCACGAGTAGATTCAATTAATGAGCGACAGCACGTGAATCGTTTCAACCAAGTACCGTATGCGTAGATACACCATTCATCCGATTATGATAAAACTTTGGTGAGTTGAGTACAGTCCTGCGAAGGTGTGTGAATAAGTAAATCCGTTTTTCAATGGGTGGTGAACATGTAGATTCAACAAATGAGTGACGGCGTGCGAATCGTTTAAACAAAATCCCGAATACGTTCATATGGCATTCAACCGATTGCGATGAAACTTTCATGAGTTGTTGTGTACACGCCAGGGAAGGTTTTCGACTTAGCAAATCCATTTTACAATAGGTAGCGTACGAGTATATTCAACAAATGGGTGACGGCGCTCGAATCGTTTCAACAAAGTCCCGTATGCGTTAATATACCATTCATTTCATAGCGATGAAACTTTGGTGAGTTGTTGAGCACGCTTACATGATTTTCTTTGAGATAGTAAATCAATTTTACGTTAGTTTAGAGGTGGTTAACGGAAAAAGAAAAAAATATTGGGAATTCAAAAGCGCTTCAACAAACAAAGTTACAACGCCAACACTTCCTTTGATTGGAATTGCAACGCATGCCGGGTACAGCTAGTAGGAAATAAAAAAATATCAAATCAAAAGGAAAATAGTTCGGAAATAATAACAAAATAAAGAATATTACATTATTCTGAATAGGCTACACTACAGTACATTTTAGCCTATTTTCATTTATGAAAAAAATAGGCTTATGAGATCACCTTTTGCCCGTGTGTCTGTCTGTGTGAGCGTGCGCGTGTGTGTGTGTGTGTGTGATGGTGTGTGTCCCCCCTAATAACTTCTAAACGGCTGGAGCAATTTCAATCAAACTCGGTAAGTTCATAGCACTATTCCGGACGACCCCGACCGTGTCCTTCAAATTTTGTTATGTCTCATCAATCCAACATGGTGACTGTGCGAAATATTTCACCAGCATTCAATATCTCCGAAACTATTGCCGATATTACCCTGGAATATTTTACGGTGATAAAGGGAACTGCTAGAAGTTCACCTATGTGAGTTTTGAAAACCTGGTATCTACAAAACCAACATGGCGGCCAAGCGAAGTTGCGACTTTTAAATAGACGTTTCTCGCGATTTAACCAACCAAACGCGATAAAACTTGGTACATTATACTTTTATACACATTGTAATGCACCGACATCTAACTTCGTTCAATTGGTTACATAACCTCAAGATGGCGGCTGTGCAAATTTTAAAATTAAGTTTTTATTTCTTGTGTCGTAATCATGCGATCGAAGTGAAAGTTTGAATAATGAACCTACGCAATAATTTTCCTTTAAGGCTGTGCGATCGCCACCGCCGTCAATCGCATGGCAAGAGATGGCAGCACTACTGTATCACCGATAGCAGCCGCTGCATTTGTGTTAGTGACGTGTCTACCCTTCAATTATCACCTCCTTCCGCCCCTACTCCCCCCGCTTCTCCTCGTCACTCAACGTCTTCTCTCTCTCTCTCTCTCACTGATAGCGTTGCTTTGCATCTGAAAAACAAACCAGACTTGCTTTCCGAGCCGTATTGCCAATTTCTGGACTACTGTCGACCAAAGTATTATGTGTACTCGAGTTTGAAGGTTGTTTGTGACGTAACCAATAGACATACATAAAATCCAATAACATCATTATTTTCGTCGTTCTATTTTACGTGAGTCCATGTAGGTTTGGAATTTTTAGTTTATATTTTAATATTTTTTATCGCAGTTGGAACACAAAAAGTGCCCGTTTTTAAGCGTGTTTCAACCATGCGTCACATTTAAGAATTATTATCTCACAAACCCTTCATTGTATCGAATCCAAATTTTAACACAATATACATTGGAATGTTGTATAACTGGTTTATTAATTTCAAAATTTTTCGTGTCCAAGAAACAATGTTGTTATCTATTGTCTAAGGTAACGTTTTCTCGGCTTGGGGTGGTTGGAATATGTAGTTCTTGGTCGCGTTATATTCCTTATACATCAAAAAGTTATGTTGAACGACTTTAAAATACGTAAATTAATTCACTTATTTTATATCGGTTTATATTTGAACGGGGAAATACGACCTCGCCTCGCTCGGCAGTGATGGGCTCCATCTCAGCAACGCTGCACAGCCTACCCCGGAGCGGCTGGCAGGTGAATCATGCCTTATTTCCACGAACAAATACAAACCGATATAAAATAAGTGAATTAATTTACGTATTTCACAGTCATACAGCATAACTTCTTGATGTATAAGGATTACAACGCGACCAAGAGCGATATTTTCCAACCACCCCGAACCGAGAAAAAGTTACCTTACAAAAATGATAACAACTTTGTTTCTTGGACACACAAAATTTTGAAATTAATAAACCAGTTATACAACATTCCAATGTATATTGTGTTAAAATTTGCATTTGATCTGATGACGGGTTTTTGAGATAATAATTCTTAAATGTGACGCATGGTTGAAACACGCTTAAAAATGGGCACATTTTGTGTTCCAACTGCGATAAAAAATATTAAAATATAAATTAAAAATTCCAAACCTACATGAACTAACGTAAAATAGAACGGCGAAAATGATGATGGTATTGGATTTTATGTAGGTCTATTGGTTACTTCACAAACACCCTTCAAACTCGAGTGCACATAATACTTTGGTCGACAGTAGATATTCTCCCTCCGTCCAGCCCAATAAAAAAGAATATATTATGATATAGGCCTATTATGATTATATTTTGATATAGTATGATATGATTCACGGAGTGAGGTTGTGGTTAGGGTTGTGCAGCTGTGAGCTTTCATTCCGGAAATAGTGGGTTCGAACCCCCCTGTCGGTAGCCCTGGAGATGGTTGTCCCTGGTTTCTCATTTTCACACCAGGCAAATGGGCGCTGGACCTTAATAAAGGCCACAGCCGCTTCCTTCCCACTGCTAGTCTTTCCTATCCCATCGTCGCCATAAGACCTACAGTATTTGTGTCGGTGCGACGTAAGGCAAATTGTAATATATATATTATTTTGATATATATTGAAGATTGCAACTCGCATAATAGGCCTGGCGACAGGTAGTTCAATAAGGAAATAATTAGTGGAAAGCTGGAAATTGCTTTAATCGCTTTATTTGGACCCAGATATTACTCTCCCAAGTTTCTCGCTCGAGCGAAGTCGGCGTTGGCCCTTCTGGCCCTAAGAAGGTACCATTTTTCAATTTTTTGCAAATATCTCCCAAATCTTCAACTTTATCAACAAAATACCTCTTATAAAAAATAATCTAGAGTAAATTTCCTACAAAAATGTTCCCTACCGTTTGTTTCTAATGTGAACCGTTACGATGCTACGACCATTCAAAGATGAGCCCTTTTTGATTCATGCGGAAAAGCTATGGAAATGATATGCCATATCAACGTTTCTACATGTTTTAATATTTGTCAGCATTACAGATGCACAAGCTGTTAACTTGTTACAAGTATAACAGATTTTCAATGTAAACAGCTGTGGAAAAATACCTACCATTAGTATCATTTTGCAATATTGAGTTTTCGACTACAGAACAGCATGTGGATGCACGGTGTGCGCGGATCTCGCGGGATGATGCGGACTTGAGAAAATTTGTTGGATGGTTATCAACTCAAGAGCCCTTTCCTCGTGGACAACACGTTGTTTCGTTAAGCACAGGAGTTGTCGCGGATGGACAAATCACTTGTCATATGACCTATGAAATTGGAATAGCAGCACAAAAAGGCATAACCGGCAACAATTTTCACGATGTGAAGTTCCTTAGAAAAAAATGGCGTGATGCCTCTCCGCGCGGTAAATTCGAAAATAACAAGTAGTTCCGTGAAGAACTATACAGCCTATTTTCATATATCCTGCTCATGTTAATTGCCTCTATCAACATACAAAATTTCAGTTTAATTGCTGTAACAGATTCATAGATATTGAGAACCGTCTAAATATTTCAGATGGTCGCCAGGTTGGATTTTTATTTTTGTACTATTACATTAAGATTATTGTGGTCGTGTGGTATTCAAACTTCAATCGCATGATTAGAACTCAAGAAGTAAAAACGAGATTTTAAAATTACGCACAGCAGCCATCTTGTGATTATGCAAACAATTGAAATAAATTAGATGCCAGTGGATCTACATTTGAATAAGCATTTAACGTGAAACGTTTCACGGCACTCGGATAGTTAATTCGCGAGAAACGTCCATTTAAATATTTATACTTCGCGTCGCCGCCATGTTGGATTTGTGCTCACCAGGTTACTCAAAGTCCTATAGGTGAACATATGTTCATAGTCTCTATGAACATAAAAAAAATCTGTTTGTTTGCTGTAAAAGATTCATAGATATTGAGAACCGTCTAAATATTTCGGAAGCTCGCCGTTTAGGATTGTTATATGTATAGGCCATAGAGTTATGTACCATTCAAGGACAATTATTGCCTAGGTTCATTATTCAAACTTTCACTTCAATCGCATGATAACGACACAAGAAATAAAAACATAATTTTAAAATTTCGCACAGCCGCCATCTTGAGGTTATGTAAACAATTGAATTAAATTAGATGGCAGTGCATTACAATCTGCAAAATCATTTACTGTACCACATTTCACTGCGCTCAGAGAGTTAAATCACGAGAAAAGTCTATTAAAATATTTCAAATTCGCTTGTTCGCCATGTTCGTTTTGTACTTTACAGGTTTATGAAATATACATAGGTAAACTTGTATCAGTACCCTTTATCACCGTACAAGATTGCAGGGTGATATCTGTAATAGTTTCGGAGATATAGAATGTCAGTGAAATATTTCGCACAGCCGCCATTTTGAGGTTATGTAAACAATTGAACTAAATTAGACTCCAGTGCTTTACAATGTGTATAAACAATTGCTGTACCCAGTTTCATTACGTTTGGGTAGTTAAATCGCGAGAAAAGTCTATTTAAAAGTCTCAACTTCGCTTGGCCGCCATGTTGGTTTTGTAGTCACCAGGTTTTTGAAAGTCTCATAGGTGAACTTCTAGTAGTGCCCTTTATCACCGTACACAATTTCAGGGCGATATCGGTAATAGTTTCGGAGATATCGAATGCTAGTGAAATATTTCGCACAGCCGCCATGTTGGATTGGTGAGACGTAACAAAATTTGAAGGGCACGGTCGAGGTCGCCGGGAATAGCGCCATGAACTTACCGAGTTTCATTGAAATCGCTCCAGTCGTTTAGACACACACACACACACGCACACACACACGGACAAAAGGTGATTTCATAAGCCTATTTTTTTCAAAATTGAAAATAGGCTAAAAATCCGCAACACGGATATTCCTGGTGATCCTCTTGTGCTTTTCCAATGCATTTGCCTTGCAAAGAAATCCGATGCAGAATTGAAACAATATTTCCAGTTTGAACTAGCTCCGTATCCGGTTGCGATCTTTGATAAAGCGGGAATGCGTAGACGCAAAAGTCTGTGTTCTATAAATTATTCGATACTGTTACCGATGAGCCCATATTTGAGGACCTACATCATGTTCTCGACGGAGGATATCTTCTGCACCGTGTAATTTGGCACCAAACCGATACTTTTGTCGACATTAGTGCCAAATATGCGAGTTACGTTAAAAGATACTTTAAAAACAGTGTCATTATTTTCGTTGGGTATCCTGACGACCCAGCAGCTCGCAGTACCAAGTCCGTTGAACGTCTTCGACGATCGCACAAGCATGAAGCTGCTAATGTTTTTTTTTATGAGTCCATGACGGCACCTATGCCACAAGCAAACTTTTTGTCTAATGTCACAAACAAACGAAGATTGATCGACTTGTTGCGCGTCAAATTCGAAAGCGAAGGAATCGAAACCAGACAAGCTCCACATGCCGATGTGCTGATCGTTACCACCCCACTCGAGTTATCTCGGCCCGACAATTCAGTCATTATAGTGGCTGAAGATATAGATATCCTGGTCATTTTGGCGGCTTGTGTGCCACCCTCCACGAAAATGTATTTTATGAAACCCGGCCAAGGTTCAACCAAACAACAACTATTTTGCACAACAAGTTTCAATCTCCCAACATGTGTGCAAGAAAACTTCCTCTTTTTGCATGCGTTTAGTGGGTGCGATATAACGTCTTCGTTTCACAGGCAGTGCAAAATGAAATTCGTTACACTGCTGAAGAGTAATGAGGAACTGCAGACAGCTGTTAGGGTTTTCCGAGACGTGAACGCAAACCCCGATGAAATTGACAAAGCGGGCCAGTTGGTTTTGGCTGGGTTTTATGTCAACAAAACCACGGGAAATACCCTGAATGAGCTGCGGTTCCAACTGTTTGAAAAATCTCTAAGCAAACATCGATTTAATCTCGCAAGCTTACCTCCCACCGAATCAGCGGCACGTGATCACTCTTTAAGAACATATCATCAAATCCAAACATGGTATGGAAATGATACAAATCCACTGGATTGGGGCTGGAAAAATTCTCAATGTGGTTTGGCTCCCATACCTACGAGGGATCCGGTGCCACAAACGCTTCTAAACACAGTGTCCAGCAAATGTTCGGAAGGATGTAACGCAGCTTGTGGTTGCAGGAAAACGGGCCTCCGATGCTCCAGAATCTGCATGAATTGTATGGGACGGTCATGTACAAATGCTGCCGAGGAAGATGATATGGATGATTGTGACGGAGACATCGATGTTAATCTTGAGCGCCCTGTGACGTCGGACAAAAGTACCGATACAGACGATGAAAGCGATGACGGAGAAATTGAGGCCACAGCTGTTTACATTGAAAATCTGTTATACTTGTAACAAGTTAACAGCTTGTGCACCTGGAATGCTGACAAATATTTTATAATATGTAGAAACTTTGATATGGCATATCATTTCCATAGCTTTTCCGCAAGAATCTAAAAGGGCTCCAATTTGAATGGTCGTAGCATCGTAACAGTTCACATTAGAGACAAAAGGTAGAGAGCATTTTTGTAGAAAATGTACTCTTAGATTATTTTCATAATAGGCATTTTGTTGATAAAGTTGATGGTTTGGGAGATATTAGCAAAAAAAAAAAAAGGAAAAATGGTACCTTCTTAGGGCCAGAAGGGCCAACGCCGACTTCGCTTGAGGGGGAAAAGTTGGGAGAGTAATATCTGGGTCAAAATAAAGCGATTAAAGCAATTTCCAGCTTTCCACTAATTATTTCCTTATTGAGGCTTTTGTTTTTCGACCTGTCGCCTGGTCTATAAAGTTCTATTGATCTTAAACATGATTTATTCTGCGAATATAACTTACAGAATTTTATAAAGTAACTCATAAATAATTTTTAACATTCTGTAAACGAAACACACACATATTTTATTATCAGCAAATATTCCCATGAAAATAAATTTTATTATTTCAGATTTTGAAAAATCATTTACATATCATATTGTTCTATATTGAAACATCTTTTTTTTAGTAATAATCTGATACAGGTACGAAGTACACCATTTTATACTGACTGTATAACAATATAAAGTATTGACAGTAAGAAAACAAAGAATAGAATTTAACAAAAAAAAAAAAGGGACTTAATAATAACAAATTCATTGGAAATTAAATAACAAATAAAATAAATAACAGAGGTTATAAAGATATGTATGTGAGTCGTCCAATTCCAGAACTACCTAAGTCAATTTCATGAAATTTGTGAGAAAGGGCAAAAACCTGTCTTGAGTTATCCGTGCGCGTTTAAATAGAAACAGTTTGTATAATAGTTACAAAATACGATTAGTTTTCATTTTATGTATGTTTTAAAAATACAGTAAAAGCAGTTTTTACGTAATAATAGAAAATATATTGCACTTGCAGTTTTGATACAGGATCTAGGACTTAAGTAGTTTTGGATTAGTTTCATTAAGTCAGTAATTATGGTTTCTATGTGAAAGTGAAATTATTGCTATATTTTAAAGTTCTCTAAGAAACTACCCAGTATACAATAAAAGTAACCTTTCAACCTTAAATTTCCATTCACAATATGCTCACAGCTTTTCAAACTAGGCGAAATAGAGTCCATTGGACTGCACAGCAACGTCATTCCATGGGGTCTTCTTCTTCTTCTTCTTCTACTTCAGATACATTTTGTCGAGCTATGTCTTCGCCACATAGTAGCAAGTCTCGGTAGAAGCCTAGATCCTCTCTGTTGTACCACTCAGGGCCGAAATGCTTTGACAAAAGCTGTTTCACATCAGTCACTTACATATATATAAATATATAAAAGTGTACCCGTTCCTACGCCACTTTAACATGTTTTCTTGGCGTTGATTACAGTAGCAGTGTTTAGCTATGGACAAGTTCATTGTTAAACGTAAACGCCTGGAGAGTGAAAGTGAGCAGTCGGCTCCTACTCCCGAACCGTCGAATTCAACATAAAGAAGACAAACGAAAGAAAAGAACATACCAGGACAGTTACGTAGTGTATGGATTTACGTGGAATAAGAACGAGGAAAACCCTATCCCTGTGTGTTTAGTTTGTGGCGAAACACGAGGCCATGGTACCTAGCAAACTGAAGTGGCATCTCACAATTAAGCATCCTAGTGGGTCTGGGAAGAGTGTGATGTATTTTTCACGTGTACTAGAAGGGGAGAAAAAAAACAGCTGTGCGAATGGTAAAGAGAATGACCATAAGTGATACTGCTCTTGAAGCCTCGTTTAAAGTAGCAGAACTGATAGGAAAAAAAATCACACACACACCTCATACTCTTGGAGAGGAAATCATAGGTCCTGCATGGAAAATTATAGTTTCAACAATACTTGGTGAAGGAGCAGTAATCAAATTTCGAAATTTCCTCTTTCCAACAACACAATCAGTCGCAGGATATCTGAAATGTTTGCAATATCAACGAACAAGTCGTGGGGAAAATAAAAACTGATAGAGCATTTGCTTTGCAAGTAGATGAGAGTATCGATAGTGGTGACAAACTGCAACTCCTTGGTTTTACCAGATATATTGATGATAAAGATATTAATGAGGCGTTTCTGTTCTGTAGACCGCTGGAGACTACAACCTCAGGACATGATATTTTTGTTTCTATTAATTCCTTTCTCAATGACCAAGATCTTTCATGGAAAGACTGGTTGGTTAGTTCTTAAGTTTAGGGGCTGCGACAACGCGGTCATGTAGCCCCGTGTACTTTGGTGTGTGTAGAATCTGTCTGATAACCGGTGTTAATTGTGATGACTGTATTAGTGCGTGTTATCTGTTTTTAATTCAAGTAAGGACTGCAGTCTTTTGAATTTTTCAAATAGTTCCGACTTTTGCTGCCAAACGCCACCGTCAATGACTACTAGTTCAGAACTTAGCTACCAGACGCCACCGCAGTCGGCTCTTGACGACGATCGTAGGAACCTAAGAACGCTAGTCAAATGTTTAACCTATATATAATTTAGCTTCACACAGGTGTAATTAGTGGAAGGTTCTTTAACATGCCATAAATCTATGACATGGGACCGCCGGATCTACTTCCCCTCCGAAGGAAGGCATACTGAGGGATTTTTAACTCTCTTAAAAATCCGACGACTTCGGCCGGCATGAAAAGACTGTTGTGGTATATGTACAGATGGTGCACAATCTATGTCTGGGAAATTTAAAGGTTTTTACTGCAAGAGCTCAAGATTTTGCTGCAGTGTTTAACGAAGTTGTGAAAATGGTGAACTACATCAAGTCTCGACCTTTAATGTGCAGGATTTTTAAACAGTTATGTCTCGCAACGGATGCACCTCATACCTCTTTGTTACTTCATACAGAGTAAGGTAGTTGTCGCGGGGTCGTGTATTGAAGCAGTTTCTTGAACTTAGAGAACAGGTGAAAACTCTTTTTAAAGATGAAAATCAAGATACATTTTATGAGCTGTTACTAACTGATTCTTGGTGCTTGGAACTGTCGTATCTGGCAGATATTTTTCATAAACTGAATTAACTGAATGTTTCAATGCAGGGTAGACAGGAAACAATAATTTCCTCAACCAATAAAATGAAAGATTTTAAAAGAAAACTTAGTTCTTGGACGTCTGCAGTTCAGAAAGGAGATCTTTCAAACTTTCTTCATCTGGCAGTAGATAACGATCTGGGTAAGCTGAAAGACCGCATTTGTGATCACTTATCAAGATTGCAAGAAGCAATAGATACATACTTTCCATCTATTTCCACTATGAATGTCAACTGGGTTGTCTCACCATTTGATTTCATAGATAGTGCGAGGAAATAGATTTCACTGGTTGCGAACGAGATGAATTTATTCATCTTTGTGCCGATTCCACACTCAAAAGTAAGTCCACCAAGAGTGAGGCGTCGGTGGCTACTTTTGGGCTTCAGCGGAGAGAGTAGTATCCTAACCTAATGAAGAAAGCAATTAACACACTTTCGCCCTTTCCAAAATCCTATCTATGCGAGCAAGCCTTCTCTGCTCTGGTGACAATAAAATCCAAAGCAAGAAATAGACTGAATAACCTTGAGGATGATTTGCGTGTTTCATTGTCAACTGCAAGGCCCGATATCACGTACCTGTGCTCTAAGCAGCAATCACAAGTTTCATATTAACGATTTATCGAACAAAATTTTGATGTATTTTTACTCACTGACTGTAGTAAAGTAGACTGTATTATGTTATGGTGTACGTTACTTATTATAAAATATTTCAATAAATTTACATATGAAACATATTTTTTTTTTTATTCAAGGAAGGGTGCCCCTTGTGTTTAATGTTATTCCCAAGGGTGCCGTGAACTTCAAAAGGTTGGTAAACTCTGCTCTAGTCTGTGGTCGTGTGGACTGGCATGATGAGTCAGGGCGGGAGGGAGGCGGAAGCTGCGATAGCAAAGGTGTTGAAGGAGAGGATAAGGCAGGTGCCCGAGCGCGCTCTTGCCCAAGACCTTGTCTTACCGCTGTGTGTGTGCGCGCGTGTGTGTATGTGTGTGTGACTGATTCAACCTGCGTTTTGTAGAGTCTGAAAGGTACAATCACCACGGGTATATCGCTGAACCAAATTTCTTTATCGAACTTTTCTACTGCTCAGAATAAGAGCCACATCAAATTAATAAAACTTTGAAGTTAATATAACAATTTTTTCTCACTAAAAATGGTATTCAAATCTGAAGAGGTTAATACAAAATTTGAATTTCGTAATAAGAATTGTTCCTATTGCAGGTACTACTACAGGGGTTGTTGTACATAAATTTCGGTGTCTTCCGATTATTAGTTTCGTCGTGGAGATTGTACCTTTAACGCTCAAAATAGCCACTTTGAAGCCATGTCCTCAGCAAACGAGCCGTCGTTATTTTCTTCAAAACGCATATAATATCTCACAAAGACCTACATTAGAGATTAAGAGTAAAAATAAAAATAAAAATAAAATTTCAATTTTTGACCGCACAGCCTTAATGGTACACCACTCTATGGCCTATACATATAAAAATCCAAAATGGCGACTATCCAAAATATTTAAATGGATCTCAATATCTATGAATCTATTACAGCAATCAAACTGAAATTTTGTATGTTGATAGAGGCAGTTAACATAAGTAGGATATGAATGACAATAGGCTGTATAGTTCTTCATGGAACTACTTGTTTAATAATATGAAAGAAACCGTTAAGTACCCTTGAAGAAGGTTATGTAAACTATGAAATATTAAAATATAACTTTGCGACTCATTTCCCTGCTGAAGTTTCCTATTATTTCCACTGAAATCTTAACTTGCTAAACGGTCACGGGAGGTCATAGCTGCACTGAAAAAAGGAATATGAATTATACATTAGTTTGAAAAGTATAATTAATAAATTAATTTAAAAAATCCATAGCGGATGATACTGTAGATATGTACTCTGAATTAGCTGATTATGTTAAAAATGCCTGTGCATTGTCATGTACAGAAACTATCATACAACCAAAAAAAAGTAATTTCCCACCTTGGCCAACAGAGGAATTCATTAACTTAACTCACAGAAAAAGTGTCCTATATGCAAAAACACTAAAACCTTGGTGTCATCCACTCACCATAGAAGAGTATAAAAATGCAATAATAAAGTTACAACACTTATAGGAGAACTTAAATGAGATTACTTTAACAATAATTTAAAAAATAATTATAACAATCCAAGAAAAACGTGGCATGTCATAAATGAAGCACTAAATAACAAAACAAAACCAGAGTCTATATTATGTAATAAACTAACAATTGATGGCAAAGATATGATCGAATCAGAATCGATAGCTAATGAATTTAACAAATTCTTTACAAATATAGGACCCAACCTAAGGCCAGTAGACCCACACAGTCCCAAAACATCTATGATAAACAATGCAGGTAGAATGTATAATTTTACAGCCACAACAAAGGAAGAAGTAATTAAAATAATTGATTCTCTAAAATCAAAAAATAACCCAAATGATGATATAAACAGCATGGTACTAAAAAAGTGCAAACAGATACTAGCAAAATCTATCTCAGATTTGATCAATAAGTCTTTGGAAACTGGCATCTTACCAGATCCTTTGAAAATTGGTAAAATAGTTCCTGTTCATAAGAAGGGATCTAAAGATGATCCAAACAACTATAGACCTATAACTATATTGCCTGATCTGTCAAAAAGTTTTGAAAAAATTATAAAAAGCAGGCTGGTGAAATTTTTCTTTCAATGCAACTACTTCTTTAAACACCAGTATGGTTTCCAAGACTCTCTAAGTGTACTTGATGCTTTATTTGATATTGTCACAAATTTAGAGAAATCGCTGGACGAAGGCAATATATCAGCAGGTCTATTTGTGGATTTACAGAAGGCATTTGACACTGTCGATCATAATTTATTATTGTATAAGCTGCATGATGCAGGCGTCCGAAGAGTAGCGCATAGTTGGATCAAAAATTACCCAAGTAACAGATATCAGTATGTACAAATAAACAACGTTAAAAGCTCTCTTACTAAGAGCGTCAGTGGTGTACCCCAAGGATCAGTTTTAGGCCTTCTAATTTTCATAATTTATGTGAATGATATCAATAATTGTTTGCTACAGGGTCACTTAACACTATTTGCTGATGATATCAGTTTAATATATAGCGCAAAATCCAAACAAGAACTTGCAACAAAAATAAATGATGATTTAAAAGTCCGGGACAACTGGTGTAAATTAAATGGATTGCTGCCTAGGACAAAAACGACAAACTATATATTGTGCCCGTTTGGCGAGAATTTCGGGAAGCCATAGACCTTAAATGACCCTTCCGAAACCCCCCATCTTCCAGGAAGACATATAGGACGGGAAGGAATGCATTCTTGGACTGGGAAAGCACTAAAGAATCTATACTCGGGGGTGTCGGCTGTAATGAGAGGTGAAACAACCAGTCCAGAGGAATACAAACTAAATAAAATACAATAAAGAGGCGAGGCTTACATTTAAATCGCTCTCAGTTAATTCAAAAAAGTGGCAGACCCCTAACTACTTCAGAGCGGTGAAAAAGGCTAGTCCGTGCTAAACAATGGTGATAATAATTTAACTCGTCTGCCTGCGAAAATCCTAATAACTTAAGCCTCTCGAAGTCCTACGCAAAGATGAACAATCAAGGAATGCAATCTAGATTCCCGATACAATTACTACGGAGATTCAATAATAATAATAACAATAATAATAATAATAATAATAATAATAATACAAGCATGACTCTAAAGCAAAGAAAGTTATTTACTTGTTTACAATGCAAGGTATTCGTTACATTTACAGCACAATAAGTTTAAAGCTACGCTATGATGGTGTCATCTCCAACATTTAACGTTATAATCATTTAATCTAATACCTATCGTACATTAATAGTAACAATGATGTAAACGAGAAGCGTTTCATCCAAAATGTATTACCAAGCAAAATATATGCACATTCTGAACCTAACAGAACGCATGAAAATCTATTCTAATTTACAACACAAATAAGTGAAATGTAACCCTTTTAATACTGCGCAATGGGCGCCACTGTTTCTGCCTAAGTAGGGGGGTAGTGAGAGTTCTAACCCACCCGGCGTTGCTCGGGCGGCGTCCATGTTAAATCATTAATATCTGGCCAACCCATGGTCCGATTTTGACAAATAAGCTGTCGTTGGACTCGGGATGACGCCCTCTTTCCAATGGACTACTCATTTCAACCCCTAAATAAAACCTACCCCTACTAGGGGGTGAAATAGTAATTTTTTAGTGAAAGTCTCTTTTCAAATGCGACATGTATAAGGTGCGCTGCTAAAATGAACTTAGACGTTGTTGCTCATATAGCGCATGCGTCTTGCTGGATGCCGCTATGAATCAACATTTTTGTTTTTGTTTTTTACGCATGCGCACTTGGGATTTTTGTAAGAGGGCGAGCTCTTTGAAAAAAATATTTATAAGAAGGGGTTTTGGTGGTGAGGAGAGAACCAGATAGTCGCCTACTTTCCTACGAAGTTTGCCGATATCTCTCGAACGCAAGGTCGGATTTGGACGTGTGACGTGTCAAATCGCTTGTCTTGAAGCCCTATATATGTTATTGATAGGTTAAAGTTTTGAGAATGAGGGAAACAGGCTTTTTGGGGGTAAAACCATGATTTTATACTTTTTCCGATATCTCACGAATGCATGGTCGGATTTGGTCCTATGACGTGTCAAATGGCTTGTCTCAAAACCCTCTTTACTTTTGTAAGAGGTTAAAGTGTTTGAGAATGAGGTAAACAGAATTTTTTGGGGCAAAACCGTGATTTTAAACTTTTTGCTATATCTCGCGAACCAATTATGCTAGAGGCGTGTACGACGGGTCCAAGGACTCGGGGTGGCGTCCTCTTTGCTATGGACCACTCGTTATATTTTTTAAAAAATGTGAAAACTCGATTTTGGGGTAAACACGTGTTTTTTGTGATTTTTGCCGATATCTCACGAACCAATAAGCCTAGAGACGTGTACGAGGTGTCCTAGGACTCGGGATCACGCCCTCTTTCGAATGTGGTAGATATTTTTCCAAAACATAATTCACAAAGAGCCTAATGCCATACATGTTGAAAAAAAAATTTTTTAACTGTTTATAGTGTTCATGAAGCGTGGTGGTTGAGAGAGACGATACTGCTGGGTGTGTGTGTTTCAACGAACCTGTCGCTAACCACAATGACCGTGCTTAATAGAACAATCGCTATTTCGGCGGGTCGGTTTATGACAGAGCGAGGGTGCGTTTTTCTGGTCTTTCCTATGGCAGATGGATGGAGGCTAATATTTGAAAATGTGTGAAGCATGCTAAGATTTTTTACCCCCGAAGGGGATCTTTAACGTGTAAACGATAATGAGAACTTGGTTCTATGTTGGTCGAAGCGAGTACAGAAAACAAACTTGCAGAGGAGCAGACGAGCAGGAGGTGAATGTCATTTGAGCTTATTGGAAGGCGCTGATCTGATTTGACAACAGGTGCAATGGAAAATGACAAAGATGCAGAGGACACTTGAAGGTGAAATAATCTGACAACCGTAGTGGCAGGGAAGAACGAAAGGCATGCATACACGTGTGAGATGACATGTACGCTAAACAAGTTACATCCTGTTTGCTTTGTACGTGACAAAATGCAAGTTCATGTGAAATTTGACCTAGCACAGGTGTTCACCTTGGACGTTATCTGTCCACGTGCATGATAACAGAATGTTCAAAGCGTGGGAAAACATGATTATACATGTAACGTAGCATATATAAAGACATGTCGTTATCATTTCCACTCTCACTCAGGTGACTACCTTTGAATATATTGCGTTCGTGAAACCCCTGGTCTTGTTTAACAGTTTTGGTGTTGGTGGAAAAATACTTATCCTTGTTGTGAGGTAGGTATATATTTATTCATTTATACATTTATTGATTTATATATATATATTTACAAGCAATTATTTATTGATTGTTAACGTTATAATTAAATGTTTATTTATTTATTTGCAGATAACCGGTATAGCCTACCTGTTGTATGAGTGTGTGTGAGAACGATATTAAAGAAAGAGAGAAAGACAGACAGCTAGAAAAGGAAACCATTTCCACACTAGCCCACGAGACTGGAATAAAGCAAAGCATTACACGTCAAAGTGAGATTTGTTCTTTTATATATATATATATATATATATATATATATATATATAACCTGTTTGATTTTGTTTTGTTTATGAAATGCATAAACTATATGGAATGGATATACTTAAGGTGGCTAATTTTATTTCTTTTTAGAGTGTTGGAAAATGCTTGACCTCTGTGTTAACACCAGACATTATAATAATAATAATAACAATGTTATTGGTGTTACATCCCTTTTAAGTACTGTTGCTTTTAGAGACGCACCAGACATTATCAATTGAGCTACTGTTGCAATGGTTAGCAGCTTGTAATTCCTTCATAAGTTTATCAGAACGAAGTTAATTTTCTGGGAATATCACGCACCCTGTTAATTTAAGGGCCTTATAATGTGGTTTTCGGAGATCCTTTGTAGACTCGCGAATTTTTTGTCTCACATTGAGAAGTGCAACATATGCTTTGGTCGTCCTTCTAGGATAATTTTTATATTTCGCCTATTTTAGCATGTATTTTGAGAAGTTTTTCCCTATATCCACCCTTCTACTGTATGAAAAGTACGGTGAAGAGTTTTATAAATGATTGGTGTATTGACTCATGTTTACCATACCTAATTTTACGATGCACCAAGCATCCGAACATGAGTTATAGGCGTACATAAGGATACACAGAAAGACAGACAGACAATTCTATTGTCTACAACATATCACCCAGAAATCCAAATATGGGTATATCTACCACACAGTATCAAAGAAAATCATCCTTACGATGAACCCGTATGTCGACAAAAAAAAAAAGAAAAGAAAAAAGATTAGTTGAAATCTGCTCTCAAACTAAATTCACCTAACGTGTACTTCCTGACATGAAATAGAATTGAAAGCCTTGTAGATGAAACGCAATACACGTCACATAAAAACTGACCCTCTACGTTGTGTTGGGTCCCCATACACAGGAAGACCTCTATCATAAATTATAAAAGCTTGTGGTGCAAGAAAATTCAGGTTCTTTAGTCTCAAATGGCCCAAATTATTATTATTATTATTATTATTTATTAAATCGTTACAAATACACACATTTTACAAAATTCATAATATCTGTACACATTTTATGAATTTCCTTACACTTCCTACTCATAGTTTAACCTGTAAATTTACAATTATTAAATTATATTGTTACAATATGATAAAGACAGGTCGAAATAGGATATCAAATTCATACAGAGCAGGAAGAGATATCACATATGCCACTAAAAGGTGCAACCTTGTGTGTGGCATGCATATCGTTGATTACTATTTCTAAAAATTGTATAATGGCTTAGCCGAATAACACGTTCTATGTAAATGATGTATACACAAAAAATAATGAATAAGAAGGAAAATTGAATTTGTGTTTTATAAACTTGTAGGATCAACTAATTATATTTTCAATTTTAATTTTGTTTTCTCTGAGAAAATGTTTTATTTGCATCTTCAGGTTTGCATGATTTCCTTTAAATTCTTTTAATTTAATTGGGAGAATGTTATATAATTTTGGTGAGAAATACAGAAAGTTACGTTTGGCTATACCTAACTTAGGTTGATATAAAATAGAGTGATTCTCTGTAATACTTCTGGTTTCATACCCGTGGCTAACAATTTGAATTCTATTTCTATCTTTAAAAATGTATTTATATATTTCAAAAGCATACAATTGTTTACTGTTGAAGACCCTTGTCTCAGCATACAGTCTCATAGTCGGATATAATCTATCTTTCTTCAACATTATTCGTAATATGAGATTCTGCACTATCTGAACACTTTTTAGTACATTTTCATAGGCGCCTCCCCAGGCAAGAATACCATATGTAAGAACTGACTGGACTAGAGCATGGTAGATGTAATTGACAATATGTTTTAAATTGTGAAATATATAGATTGTTCTTCTTATTTTACTTGTAAGGTGTTTGCATTGGCTTTTCCATTTCATGTCACTATCTATAAATAATCCCAGATATTTAACTGTATCCACTTTAGCTATTTTAGGACAGTCACAGTTCTGATTACAGTTCAAAGTGTGTATTTTTAGTTCATTAAAATTATCTTCAACTGCTTTTAAACTGAATCTTACGAACTTTGATTTATTTATATTTAAAAATAGTTCGTTACCATCTAACCATACCTTTAACAATTTCAATGCCGCAGTTGCAATTTGTTTTACATTTCCCCATGTTCTACCTTCAACACAATCTACCGTATCATCTGCGTATGATATGACATTAACATTTTCAATTCCATGTATAGATGATTCAATATCGTTGATAAAAATCAAAAATAATAATGGACCCAGCACTGTGCCTTGTGGTATTCCTCTTTTCACTCTTAAAGGTAGACTTGTAGTTCCATTTATTCTAACGTATTGAATCCTTTCAGTCAAATAGCTTTCTATCAATTTCAGTGCTATGCCTCTGATGCCATATCTTTCCATCTTCTGAAGGAGAATATGGTGAGGTATGGTGTCAAAGGCCTTCTCTAAGTCGAGAAATATGCCCAAGGTCGGTTTCATACTGTTCATATTTTCATAAATTCGCCTAGTTAATTCCCCAACAGCATCAGTGGTGCTGACATTTTTTATAAAGCCAAATTGTCTAGTTGATAGTAGATTGTGTTTCTTCAAAAACTGATACATATGATTTTTTATACATTTTTCAAATAATTTTGATATGACTGTCGTTAACGATATCGGTCGATAGTTCTTTAGTTCTGAAGGATTGCCTGCTTTATGTAGCGGTTTTACAATTGTAATTTTTAATTGCTTTGGGAAGTATCCAACTGAAAGTGACTCGTTTATTATTGTTAGTAAAGGACTCTTTAAAGAATTAAAATTCTGCTTAATAATTTGAGCTAAAAGCCGCAAAAAATGCTGATTCAATTCAGGAATTTTTGAAAATAATGTTGTTGTTTGGAGATATAATAGACCTTCTGTACTATATGTCGCACGTGAAAATTGCATGAAAAAATCCTAGATTACCCCTTGACCCCCTTAATTGCATTGGTGAATTATACAGTCTACGTTGGTTCCGTGATAACCTTATATTTGCAAACTTTCACAGAAATGTAATAAATGTAATAAATTACTTCTTACTGAAATAGATGGAAAGTTGGATGCCACCCCTTGAGATAATGTTGTCATGGTTACGGATTTGCATTCCTTCATTAGTTTGTTAAATTAAATTTAATTAGTTTTCTGGGAATGTTTCAGAAACTGTTGGTTTAAGAGCCTTATAATGTAGTTTTCGAGGACCCTCGAGTTTTATTTCTGGCACCGAGGGGCTTTGTCTCGTCGTTGTACGCCATATTATAATACTACTAATAATAATATAATATAGGGATAGGAATATAATAGACCTGCCATACCACACCCGCAGGTGTAAATCGCGTGAAAAAATTCTAGACTACCCCTTGACCCCCTTAATCGCATTTTACATATTGATGAAATTTACAGCATAATTTGGTTCCATAATAACCATCTAGCCGTTTGTAAACTTTCACACTAATGTAATTAATGGAATTGCATTGCGTCTTACAGCAATAGATGGACCTCTGAGAATCTGTTGCCATGGTTATCGGCTTGCATTCGTTCAGTAGTTTATTAAATTAAATTAGTTTTCTGGGAATATCTCAAAAACGGTTGGACGTAGGACCTTAAAATGTGTTTTAGGGCCCCCGAATGTTATCTCTCACATTGAGGGGCTGAAAATGGGCTTTGTCTCGTCCTTCTACTCCTATTTCAGCATGTATTTTAAGGGGGTATGGCCCCTTTTATGATAGGTACAGAGAAGAGATACATCAATGATTAGTGTCGTGCCTCTGATGGATATCTGTACCAAATTTTGCGTTAATACACCCAGCCGTTCTCGATTTATAAGGGAACAAAGTTGTCCACAATCAAACAAACAGACAGACAGACCAAAACATTATTTTCGCGCGCATCTATCATAAAACAGTCTGAAACGTGTAAATAACTCAAATTTCCGTAGAAATTCAGAAAAAAAAACAGACAAATTTTCTATTTATATATGTAGAGATATACTGCACGGCTCGGTGTTGACCGTGTTTTATTGCACAAATTTAGGATTGACTCGCTAACCGTTAGAGATACACGAAAAGTGTTAAGGACCTTTTGGATAGAAAATTGAATGTTAAAGCTCATGTATGTCATCAAAAGGTTGCTATTTCTTAGCGTTCTCATTTTATTTGAAATGGAAATATGAAATTTTGAAACCAAAGGGTGTAGTGACATCACAAAAGTAGGTTTTACTCGCTAACCGTTGGAGATACACGAAAAGTGATAAGGATCTTTCGGATAGGAAATTACATTTCAAAGCTAGTATGTGCCATCAAAAATTTGCTATTTCGTACCGTTCTCTTTTTATTTGATATGGAAATATGAAATTTTGAAACCAAAGGGTGTAGTGACGTCACTAAAATGGTCGCCATTTCTTAATAGTGCAAAATATCGAAATTAAAAGTATCCTATATGTAAACCTGGTATTTCAGCTACATCCATGCAAAATTTCATTTAAATCGGACCAGTGGTTCTTACGTTATTAGGTAACAGACAGACAGACAGACAGAAAGACAGACACTCACCATCTCATTTTTATATATTAGTATGATATATATTTACAAGCAATTATTTATTGATTAGGTAATTATTGATTTTTTAATTTATTTGTTTGCAGATAACTGGTATATCTTACATGTCTGAGAGAGAAGAAACCATTACACTTTTGAGCCCACAAGAAGGAAACAGCAAGAAGCCACTGCAAGTGAAGGTGGGATTATATTTTCAAACTAACTTGTTTCATTTTTTGTTTCATATTTTACTTTATGAAATGCATGTACTAACCTGAATTTAGGTATTTATAACGGTTTATTTTATTTATTTTTAGAAACTTGGAAAGAAAAGCCTTACCGCCGTAGCAGTCGCTGAAAACCCGAGATGCAGTAAACTGCAACCATTGTTTCCAGGCAGTGCACTATTTAAAACTCAGGTAAGCCTAACATAAAATGCTATTCCATTTTACCACTACTAAAAACTCGTAGACAAAAAAATCATTACCTGTACATGACTAGGACGATGATTGCTTTCTTAATTAATGACTATGTATTGGCAACGGGTACAAGACCATATTGGTTGTTAACCGGGAAAATACAAGGCCATATTGGATTTTGTAAAAAACAAAAATTTTAATTTAACTGACAGGTCGTTTCCTATAATAATAATAATAATAATAATATAATATTAATAATAATAATATTAATATCGTATGGCCTCGGGTGCCTGGTGCAAGCTTTGTTATTTGACACACAGAGGGTAGCTTGCATGTCGAATTTTGTTGTTCCTTGACTATGAAAGTCAAGGAGGTTAAATGTTAGATATCTAATCTCTTTAAACTCTATAGCGCTTTCTAGTAGAACATGAGGAACTTTGTACCCTATGAACTCAACGAATATTCACAGGTTTGAACATGATAATCTGAACAAAATGACATGACATTATTATTTTTTGTTTATGTATTGGTTAAAGGGGAATGTAAATGACTGCAGCTTTATGAAAAGAAAATAAGTACATGGGTTACTGTTAGTGCCGACATACAGTTTATTATAATTTTTATGGTGTTTTGATATATTAATGCCAATTAACGTTAAAGTTTTATTTACAAGTATTGATTGATTGATTGAGTGATTGGTTATTTTGTTTGCTTTTAGGTGTCGTCATGCGCCATTAACGTAATGAACATACAGTGAACAAGCATACATTGTGCTTTAAAGTACTCTGTGCAACGTTAATAACTTACAATAAGAAAAAGTTTTATTATAACACATGGCGTTAGTACCAAATACAACAAGTGAGCAAGTTGATTTACCACGTGGGTTAAATTTAAAATCAGAACATGACCGTTGTTTAACATATGAATCCTGGCCTGTAGGCTTTTTGTCGACACATGAACTTGCAAAAGCCGGTTTTTTTTTTACTTGAACCGAGAAGATGTGGTGCGCTGTGTGTTTTGTCGTATTGAACTTTCACACTGGGAAGAAGGGGATGATCCATTTAAAGACCATTTGCGATGGCCTCCTTGTTGTCCTTACATGCTTGGAAAACAAGTGGGTAACATACCCGTGTATTCATTTTACCGAACCACAAGACCATTGGCCGCTACTCACGTTGCTGAATCACAAATAAATAATAATAACAATGATGTATTACCAGTCAACAACGGTAGTGTCGATATATGTGGTCCATATACCATAGACAGTGTTGAATTGGCATGTGCTTTTGAAAAATTGGGAGTTTGCAATACTAAAGCACTAGCACACCCAGAGTACAGCTCTGTTGAAAGACGTTTAGAATCTTATAAAAATGTTTGGCCATTAATATTAAAACACCTTACCAAACAGCTAAGTGAAGCTGGATTTTTTTTATACTGGTGAAGGGGATAAAACAACATGTTTTTATTGTGGATTTGCTTTAAAGGATTGGCAAGTGACTGATGACCCTTTTGTGCAACACGTTCGTTGGTTACCTAACTGTAAATACATGGTGTTGCTTAAAGGACAGGAATTTGTGAACACTATTCGTAAAGAAAACGTGATTGCAGCACAAGACATAAAAGTGCTTTTAGAGTTTGAACATGCGGAGCAAATACATGAGGTTGAAAAAAAAAAGACTTGTCACACGAACAGATACAAAAGTGTGACCAACAATTATGTAAAATTTGTTATCAAGATGAACTAGGTGTTGTATTTTTGCCTTGTGGACACATGGTAGCCTGTGTCAAGTGTGCATTAAAACTCAACACTTGTGCTATATGCAGAAAAGCAGTATCTGCTACAGTTAGGGCATCTCTTGCATAAATAGTAAAATTTATCAGCCATGCATAGTGCAAAATCTCTAATTGCACAATATTATTAAAGCTGTTTTAGAGTGTAATAGATATGCTTTTGTTTTGTTTATAGACTACTACAATGAATGTTTTGAATGCTGTGGGTCAAGCATGTGGCTTAGAGACAAAGAAGCTCAGCGAATTGCCAACGCATATTCCATTCCGCATTATCAAGATTCGGAAATTGAAAACAGTATATGGTGATCGTGTACTTTGTGTATGTGAAAACTTTGAGACATTTCTGCCTACACGGTTTAATGATATGTCGGAGAGTGTTTTTGATGAAGTCAATAATGCTGTACAACCTGTACACTTAATTTATGAAGGTTTTAAAAACAATAGGTGCATGGTTCGTTTTAATTAAATAAAAAAACAAAATGTCAAATAATAGTGGAAGATATAAGTCATGACAATGGACTGAAAGAAAAATATGTGTGGAGCTAACATTCAAAAGAGACTTTGTCACTCAAATACAACTTTAGGGAATGATCAAAAAACTGATTTCTCTCAAATTAACATCTTATTGATGACTTTATTCATTTAATTGCACACATATGGGTTATAAAAACGTAACAAGACACCGTAATCAAATCAAACTACAGTAGAAATTCAGTTATATCATACAAAATTCTGGACAAAGTTATTATTGACTGAACAGAGAGGACATAATCCTTTTTGTTTGTATGAACAAGGGACATAGGCCTCTTTGACTGCACAATATTTTAATAAAGTCTACAACATCTACAACATTTGGAAACATTATAATAAGCAGAACATTCAACCGCAATATCTTTTAGGCTACTTAGATAATATACATAATGTCCATTCTTATGAAACTTTACAACACAAATCTACTTTTATATATGGAATCCCACATCATCTTCCAGACAGTCACATAATACTTCCTCAGTAGGTGCACTTGCTGCAGGTGTATCCATTAACAATCTCTTGTACCATTCCAAATCTTTTTGCCTATACCAATTTTCACCGAAGAGTTTAAGGAGAAGTTTCCTCACATCTTCCATTTTCTCAGTTGAGAGTGGGTGGGATAGCTGGATTTCCTCCAAGCAGAAACCTCTACTTTTGTTTGAGCTCCAACCTCTCTTTAATAATGATTGAAATCTGTTTAGGTCAC
Organism: Meconema thalassinum; assembly: GCA_946902985.2. NCBI lineage: Eukaryota > Metazoa > Arthropoda > Insecta > Orthoptera > Tettigoniidae > Meconema > Meconema thalassinum. The sequence goes on from OX336388.2 coordinate 744,161,718, forward strand.
TTTCAAATCTATAATGTTCACAGGCCTTGACATTAACTTCACGTCCTTCACATTCATTTACTGTACACTGAATGATAATTCGTTTCATTTCACTGATCATATCTAACTTCTTGAAACACTTTCCAAGCTGCTTAACATCATACAGTTTCCAATCTCTACCTAGCACCCTAACATCACCCACTGTTTTAAACACATCATAGTATTCATCCTTTGAAATAATTGTGGGCTTCTTTCGTAATTGTTTTTCGATCTGACCAAAAACACGGTCAGCTGGCATATAGCTATGACCTCGCACTGGATAAGTGATTACAATATCTTCAATGCATGTTGTTCTCAGTAGAAAATGAATAAGAGTATGCAGAATGTGATTGTTTTTGTTCTGAGCCGCACACCCGTCACAAAACAATCTAATTGTTTTCTTATTCTCCAAATCCAGTGAACTCAAGTGATTTAAAAGAGCACTGGATACCTCTGTAGCACCTCGACCAGCCTGGTCTTCTGTCCATACATAAAATACTGGCAAGTGGTCTTGCTTAGGGTCAACAATGCATAAATTATACAAACTTATTTGTCTCGAATAGTATGCCTCTTGAATCGGTGTCTTGGGAAGAGGTTGTACTTGTTGTAAGTCAAAACATAATGTGACTGTATCTGACGGTTGATTTTCCCGAAGACTTTCATAAAATGCATTAGCATGCAATCTGTGTGCTCTTTTTTCTATCATGTAATTTGATTTTTCTGGATTTTGACTGGTTTTGATTAGGAATGATAATTTTGCACAATAGCTACAAACATCTGAAGCTGGTGTTCTAAAACCAAGGTTAAATTCGGATACAAAAATACGGCGAAACATTGCAAAATTGACTTTTAGCTCAGGAGCCGCATCTTTGTTATAGATTCTGTAGAGTTTACTTATATTTAGTGAGCAATCTAAATATATCCTCTTTGACTTTTGCCTATTGTAATGGCTTTCATGACCATTGAGATTCTTCAAAAATTGACGCACACTTTCCTTCTTCTGTACAGACTTGCTAGACCTTCTATCACCACCTCGTTTCTCAATCAAGTGTTCACCACATTTAACTTTATGTGCTAAATTTCTAAGCCTTGATGGTTTTATCAAAAGCACAGACATAAAGAATTTTTTACAAACCTTCACTGGTTTTCCTACTTTTGTTGGTAAAACAAATGTCAGACTGTATGCATGTGGTTGTTTATTTACTGTCTGTCGAGGTCGTCTTCTGTTAACGGATCCTATGGTAATTTTTGATGCAATGAAATTATCTTGAGAAATTTTATCAGGGACTGATACTAACTTATCCCTTACAAAGGAACAATCGGAAGGTCTGAACATTTTACACTGAAAGCGTCTGTTTTCATGTCTACATGGAACAAAAATGTTATGTCCAACTCCTTTCCCATACCTCTTTCTTTTTTCTGCTTCTCTTGCTGTTAAACCTGAGCTTCTCTTTCTAGTTCCTTTGTTGCAATTTCCAACTAGAACTGTTTCACACGAATCCATCATTTACGAATAGCGAATAACCAATATGATTTTTTTTTGTCGTGTAGCCTCCTGAGAGGCCGAGTGCAGGTCTTTCTAGTCGACGCCCGTGGGCGACCTGCGCGTCGGGATGAGATATAGAATGGATGAGGATGAATGAAACTGGGCAAGGATGTGGAAGGAAGCGGCCGTGGCCTGTCAGAAGGTACTGTCCCAGCATTTGCCTGGTGTTGAAAATGGGAAACCACGGAAAACCATTTCAAGGACAGCCGACGGTGGGGCTCGAACCCACGCGTCTACCGAGTCAGCAGAGTGCTTGGCCCCTTGAACTAACGCTGCGCTTTAGCCCGCGCAGCCACTACTGTCGGTACCAATATGATACAGGAAGTATTAATGATAAGTGGGATGAACACCAAAAGCAATAACTATAATCAACAAACCTCGCTGCTCACGCAATGCATGATGGGAGTCTATTTATACGGTGCTAGCGTTCTGATTGGCTGAGGTTGACAAAGTCTTGTTTGAATGAATACAGCAGTGGACTAAGTTGTTTTTTGAATGAATAGTCTACTTTTAGAGACCAATATAGCTAAGACAAAGTCACTTTTGAATGTTTACAGAGTGCTGGCACCTCAGGATGAACCTCATAATGTGAAATCTGTACTAAACTCATTTTTTTCAATTTCTGGACAAAGTCTCTTTTGAATGTGAGCTCCACATGTGTATAGAATAATAATGTTTTAGTGTTTAGTATTGTCTTAAAAAATATTATCATGAAACCAAAAAAAAATGTATATAAAGTTTGTAAATAAATGAAAATAATGGTACAATGTTGTTTTATTTCCTATAGAAGTCAGAATATTTAACATTGCAGAGTATACATGATTATGACAATAAAAAGCACACTTAATACAAGTCTTTGCCTTTACGATAGTGTGTTATAGTTTTAAAAACAAAGCTTGTTGTAGATTTTTTTTCTTCCACGGTGAACAACAGGCATGAAAACGTTATTGTCTTGTTTTGGATCATTATCACTATCATAATCATAAGCAGCATGATCTATATCACTATTATTATAATCACTATAATTATCCTCAACATTATCTTCAACATTACTAAAACCAGTTAAATATTCCTGTTCCTCTTCCTGTTCCTGTTCCTCTTCCTCTTCCTCTACAGTGTCCTCATGTAGAGTCTGCGTGGCTTTTGATAATGTTAAGGGTTTTTTGAACATTTAATTATTTTCAATAGCACCATGATGAATAGAAATAAATAGTGTTATCACTCACCGAGTTCAACCGCGCCCCGCTCTGCTAGCGCTAGCGGCACTGATCCCGAACGCTACACAGACAGCTGTTCAATAGTGGGATACGCGCTGGGCTACGTAAACCTCTTTACGAAGGCTGCGGTTACGCTGATTACAACAAATTGTGTGTTTAGACTTATGAATAATACTGTCAAAAAGTTAGCATTAATATTCTCTGTCCCCATGTAGAACTATCGTTTAAAACCCTCCGTTAGTCGCGCATTGGTCTGACAGCTCCATGGTTCGTTATATTAGTTTTAATATCAAGCCAACAGTTCAAGTTATGATCTTATCGTCTCGTGACATCTTACACCAAACCATAGTAAGCATTTTTCTGGAGTTGTGAAATAGCGTGCCTAAAAATAACTTTATCACGTGTAACACTTTGTCAGCGTGATATTGATAGTACCAGCGCTCCCAATGATGTTACATTCTGTTAGTGAGTGGCAGGTGTGCTGTTATAACGATTATTTGGCTTAGTATGTTGCCTTAGTTAATATCAGTAAGGAGACTGCGCCTTACGAAAAACTAAGGATGTAGATGAAGCGTGTCACCTTCTGCTGAAATATAACGAATAGCTAGTTCATGATTCAGTAATTTCAAAGGAATTTGTGACTCTGATACTGAAGGCAGAGTTGAAACAAGATCCGAAGATCAGGAGGACGGTAACGGAAGCGAAGAATTGGATGACCGTTTATTTTATTGGCAGGTTGGCCATTATTATATGTCCGACTCATTCTTGGCCACTTGGCTATCACCACGGAAGTCCGGGTTCGATTCCCAGCTCTGCCAAAAAATTTAATACTGGTCTGAGGGCTGGAACGGTGTTCACTCAGCCTCGTGAGGCAAAAATGTTAAGAGGCGCGTTCGATTCCTACCTCAGCTATCCTGGAAGTGGATTTCCGTGGTTTCCCACTTCTCCTCCAGGCAAATGCCAGGATGGTACCTAACTGAAGGACATGGCCGCTTCCTACCCAAATCCGACCTCAATTCCAAATACACACACTACTACAGACATCATAATGACACAGGTTATCAGACGAATTCTAAACTAACCCAAACACACGGGGATACGTGACCACGATGTCCTTAAGTCCCTAAAGAATCAACAACTATTATTATTTTAGGCCTATTATTATTAAGACGGTTTTTTTTCGTTTTAGGTAAGGATGGCACGAAATAGAACAAGTAACCATGGAAGGCTGCCTTCATTCCGTATCCTACTGGGCGGCTTTCGTGATTTTACATCAGTGGATAGATATTTCGGTAAATTTTGAAAAATTTGAGGTACTGATCCTGGTTTAAATTTCCACTTCACGCGAGGAAGTTTCACTTTCTCATAGTTCACTACGAAAGAGTCCGCCTTTATAATAATTAAATCTTCCGAAAAACGTTCGTCACAGATTCTATTTTTGATCGACAATTGCTTATCCTTCCACGGAAAAATTCTCGCCCATTTCGAAAACAGATTTGTTTCTTTTGGCGGTGTGAAAAATGTCTACCATCAGATTTTCTTCGTAACCCGATTTACTTCCAGGAACAAAACTTTACGACATTTTCCCGAAACAACAGAAAACTTAGTTGTTTGCACACACAAAGCACTGCACAGACATTCGTAAATTATTACAAAGAAACAAATTCCCTCGAATAATATGACTTCTCGCGCACAGGATATTACAGTACTAACCTCGTGGGTTACTGTCATACGTGCTTATGGTTCGTCGTGACTTCCGCGCCACACACTGGCTGGACCATGAACTACAATGCTTAAGTAGCGGAGTGATGACACTGTTTATTTCTATTCGTCATGATAGCACAATTGTTTTGTAGCACTTGCTCTTTAACATTTTCATGATTTTCTGTTGACAGCAACAGTGTTTCATGCAGTACACTACATTGATGATCACTGACACTTAAAACCTCACTATTTTTACTTTTTAGCTCACTGCGACATTGTTTTGAACAACGCCAAATAACAGTTCCATTTTTATTGGTTCGTTTCACAATATATGAATATCCTTTATAGAATGCATGAGGCTTACCATACCTAGTCACAGATACTTCCATATCAACTGTCAAGCATAGACTAAGCTCTAGTAAAGACAACTTGGTAATAAGAACAATAGTTTAATGTGCGAGCATATATGGGTGCAAACGTGGGTGCAAAATAGTGGGAGCAAAAAGTGGGAGCAAAAATTGGGAGCAAAAAGTGGGAGCAAAAATTGAGAGCAAAAAGTGGGAGCAAAAAAGAAGTAGGAGCAAGTATGGGAGCAAACGTGAAAGCAAAAGTGGGAGCAAGTATGGGAGCATATGTGAAAATAAAAGTGGGAGCAAGTATGGAAGCATATGTGAAAGCAAAAGTGGGAGCAAACAAGTGACAGAAAAAAGTGGGAGTAAAAAGTGTAAGCAAAAGTGGGAGCAAATATGAGAGCAAAAAAGTAGGAGCAAGCATGGGAGCAAATGTGAAAGCAAAAGTGGGAGCAAAAAGTGAGAGAAAAAAAGTGGGAGCAAGTATGGGAGCAAATGTGAAAGCAAAAGTGGGAGCAAGTATGGAAGCATATGTGAAAGCAAAAGTGGGAGCAAAAAAGTGAGAGAAAAAAGTGGGAGCAAAAAGTGTAAGCAAAAGTGGGAGCAAATCTGAGAGCAAAAAAGTACGAGCAAGTATGGGAGCAAATGTGAAAGCAAAAGTGGGAGCAAAAAGTGAGAGAAAAAAAGTGGGAGCAAAAAGTGTAAGCAAAAGTGGGAGCAAATATGAGAGAAAAAAAATGCAAGCAAATATGGGAGCAAAAACTGGGATCAAAAAAAGTACGAGCAAGTATGAGAGCAAATGCGAAAGCAAAAGTGGGAGCAAGTTTGGAAGCATATGTGAAAGCAAAAGTGGGAGCAAAAAGTGAGAGAAAAAAAGTGAGAGCAAAAAGTGTAAGCAAAAGTGGGAGCAAATATGAGAGAAAAAAAAAGTTGGAGCAAGTATGGGAGCAAATGTGAAAGCAAAAGTGGGAGCAAAAAGTGAGAGAAAAAAAGTGGGAGCAACAAGTGTAAGCAAAAGTGCGAGCAAATATGATAGCAAAAAAAATTGAGAAAATATGGGAGAAAAAAGTGGGAGCAAAAAGTGTAAGCACAGTTGGAGCAAACAAGTGTGAGAAAATATGGGAGCAGAAAGTGGGAGCAAATGTGAAAGCAAAAGTGGGAGCAAAATGTGAGAGCAAAAAGAGCGAGCAAAAGTGAGTGCACAAATTGGGAGCAAAATGTGTGAGCCAAAAGTGGGAGCAAATGTGGTGTTTTACTAAAACAATCTCCCCTAACCTAAACTAACCTAACCTAACTTCACCTAACCTAACCATCCAACTCTCAGATCAAAAATTAAATTCTGGCCATAGTCGAGTTGGAACCCAAAACCTCTGGGATAACACCCAAGTATACTAGCCACTACACCGCGAGATGGACAAATTATCATACAACACAACACAAAAATAAAAGTTTCCTGTAGTGTAACTCATTGGCTGACAACCATAGTTGAGAATTCAAACCCAAGACCTCAGGACTTTTGTTTTGAACATTATCAGAAATATTATTCCATTTACATTTTGCTGTTGCTTATAGTTATAAGAGTTGGCATTAATATGGGAGCAAAAGTGAAAGCAAAAAGTGGGTGCAAGCATGGCTGGTTGTTGAGACTTTCATATCAACTAATACACATAAATTAAATTTTAGTAAAGCGACTTGGCTAATATTAATAATAGTAATGACAGTTTAAAAAAAATTCAAGGGGATTGATATTTTTTCAGGGTGTAATTTCCAAAGTACTGTCAAGAATAATAATTACATGAACAGAATCCAAGAACTCTAGAGTGCTTTTAAGGTTAATGATTGGCTAGGAGTGAGATACAGCTAGCTAACCCAAGTTAACCTCAGCTCACTAAACCTAACCTTGTCACATGACATGTTCTACAAATATAGACTTGCTTTGAGACTGGCTATGACGTCACAGATGAATGGCGGTGGGAGGCTGGACATGACTTTTTATTACACAAAAACATTTTCCTTTTTGCCAGGAAAAACGCTTTTGCCAATGATACGACAAAAATTGTGGTTACCTCACCACTAGGTAAACATGTTAATTAAGGGCCCTACCTAAGAATGTGCGGCGTAAGGTCTTACTAAATCTAATCCCCATAACGAGATCGTACATAAAAAGGTGTTTCGGCATCTAGCCAGACTTACATGTGTGCTTCACATTTCCTTCGTGAAATGACTTGCCTGGTTAAGGTTGCAAGTAAGGCATGGTGGTAAGATGCCTAGGATACACGGTCCTTCCTTCACAGTATTATCCAGCCATCACTGAACCCCGCCATCATGAGGTTTTTATTCCATTTCAAACTCCGTCATAATGGGAATAATTAGCATTTCGTCGGCATGTAGAATGTGTGTAATTAATGCCATGGTGATCTCGTATTTGTAGGTTTGCACTGAATCTATTATTAAATTATAAGTTGCAATTTCTCACTGAAGCTACACTTGCATTAGCGGGTAAGCAATAATGGTCATGGATTTTTCTCCGCTCACAGATTTTAATTCTAGCAGCTTTTGATACTATACTCACTCAAAACTAGGTGAATTAAATCACACGTGATTCGTTCATTAACATTTTGCACTGTTCCTTTTACCTGGTAATATCGTAACACCATAGCTACACTGTGGAAAAACGTGCCAGGCGGCGTGTTCGTTGTCAGCGTGGACAAACATACTATAATACCGCAAATATTCAGAATTTGCCTTCACGAATAATTTCACATTCACTCAGCAGCCTTGCTGCGTGCTAAAGCACATCACTGTTCGTCGAATTAAGTTTATTTCACTAGATATTCGTCGATTTTTGACGATCACAAATTTTCACGTTATGTCAGGATCATGCCTGCAGTAAGAGTTGTACGTTATGTCAAGACCATGTTTGCAGTAAGAGTGGTGGTTAGCAAGATGCCGGATGAGCTATCTAGCTATCAGTCAAAGGTGCGACTGTGAAATGTTTATGGCATTCTCTGCGGGTTTATCATTTGGGTTTCCATCACATTATAAATCAAATCTTCCTCCGGTGCATCGAAAATATGTACAATAATGGTTAATAATTACAGTCTCATGAAATACCAAAAATTATGTAGCCTACATCAGCGGCGCGGCAACTCATACTAAATCAAATGAGCGCTACTCATGCCTTCTCCTTGGAAGTCTTGTCTTCTCTCAAGGATGGTAAATTCCTCATGAGCCATAGAGGTCACATGGCAGATGTGATTTCGGGCTCAATATATTTCACTAAACCTAGCAACAGCAAAGAAACCATGATTCCTGTAACACTACATAATACAGTAATTGAAAGGGTATCATCAATAAAATATCTCGGCCTGAATTTTGATGAACATCTGAGCTGGCAAGAACAGATATACGAAGTAAAGTAAAACATTCTTCCTGCAAAAGGAGCAATATACAAATTACAACATGTTCTTCCACCTCATATATTAACAAGATGTTCAGTAAAGAACATATAGCCTACTTTCTCCTAAATGCATGGGTATTGTTATAACTCTTTGTCCTTTTCAAGGAGTATAATTGAATGTTGGTTGTAGTAGCTTGTTGAAATACAACGTGCTATAGGGATATTAAACATGAATATGAGGTGCCCTTTGCTAGTGCTACCTCTGTAAAAAAAATGCATTCAATTCGGTTTCACCGTGTTTGAATTGATCTGGGGAATGGATTTGCACACATACATGGCCGCTATTTGCAAACTATTGGGCTGATGACCTTGTAGTCAGTCATAAGATGCTTTCCACAAAAAGGCATGTTTTTGCAAAATCCGGTAGAAATCAAATTATTAGGATGGTCGAAATTTGATTTAAGCTTTTAACATTTGGGTGGCCGTCATTCCGTTTCCGTCAAGATGGCGGCGATATAAAACATGACACTGAGGTGCCCTTTGCTAGTGCTACCTCTGTACCAAATTTCGTTCAATTCGGTTTCACCGTGTTTGAATTGATAGGGGGAATCGATTTGCACACATACTTGGCCACCATCTGCAAACTATTGGGCTGATGATCTAGCAGTTTGGTCAGAATATGCTTCCCACATAAAGATTTGTTGTTGCAAAATTTGGTAGAGACTAGATTATTAGGTTGGTCGTAATTACATTTTAGCCTTTAACATTTGGGTGGCCGCGATTACGTTTCCGTCAAGATGGCGGTGATATAAAACATGACACTGAGGTGGCCTTTTCTAGTGCTACCTCTGTACCAAATTTCGTTCCATTCGGTTTCACCGTGTTCGAATTAATAGGGGGAATCGATTTTCACACAAAGATGGCCGCCATCCGCAAAGTATTAGGCTAATGACCTATTAGTTTGGTCAAAGGATGCTCCCTCCATAATGGTATGTTGATGCAAAATTTGGTAGAGATCGGATGATTAGGTTAATCGTAATTTGATTTAAGCTTTGAATATTTGTGTGGCCGCCATTACGTTTCCGTCAAGATGGCGGCGATATAAAACATGACACTGAGGTGCCCTTTGCTAGTGCTACCTCTGTACCAAATTTCATTCCATTCGGTTTCACCGTGTTCGAATTAATAGGGGTAATCGATTTTGACACAAAGATGGCCGCCATCCGCAAACTATTAGGCTAATGACCTATTAGATTTGTCAAAGGATGCTCCCTTCATAGAGGTATGTTGTTACAAAATTTGGTAGAGATCGGATGATTAGGTTAGTCGTAATTTGATTTAAGCTTTGAACATTTGGGTGGCCGCCATTACGTTTCCGTCAAGATGGCGGCGATATAAAACATGACACTGGGGTGCCATTTGCTAGTGCTACCTCTGTACTAAATGTCATTCCATTCGGTTTCACCGTGTTCGAATTAATAGGGGTAATCGATTTTGACACAAAGATGGCCGCCATCCGCAAACTATTAGGCTAATGACCTATTATATTTGTCAAAGGATGCTCCCTCCATAAAGGTATGTTGTTGCAAAATTTGGTAGAGATCGGATGATTAGGTTAGTCGTAATTTGATTTAAGCTTTGAACATTTGGGTGGCCGCCATTACGTTTCCGTCAAGATGGCGGCGATATAAAACATGACACTGGGGTGCCCTTTGCTAGTGCTACCTCTGTACTAAATTTCATTCCATTCGGTTTCACCGTGTTCGAATTAATAGGGGTAATCGATTTTGACACAAAGATGGCCGCCATCCGCAAACTATTAGGCTAATGACCTATTAGATTTGTCAAAGGATGCTCCCTCCATAAAGGTATGTTGTTGCAAAATATGGTAGAGATCGGATGATTAGGTTAGTCGTAATTTGATTTAAGCTTTGAACATTTGTGTGGCCGCCATTACGTTTCCGTCAAGATGGCGGCGATATAAAACATGACACTGGGGTGCCCTTTGCTAGTACTACCTCTGTACCAAATTTCGTTCCATTCGGTTTCACCGTGTTCGAATTAATAGGGGCAATCGATTTCCACACAAAGATGGCCGCCATCCGCAAACTATTAGGCTGATGACCTATTAGTTTGGTCAAAGGATGCTGCCCCCATAAAGGTATGTTGTTGCAAAATTTGGTAGAGATCGGATGATTAGGTTAGTCGTAATTTGATTTAAGCTTTGAACATTTGTGTGGCCGCCATTACGTTTCCGTCAAATGGCGGTGATATAAAACATGACACTGAGGTGTCCTTTGCTAGTGCTACCTTTGTACCAAATTTCGTTCAATTTGCGCTCACCGTGTTCGAATTGATAGGGGGGGGGGGGCAGACATTCAGAGTACACACACACTCACACACACACAGACTCACACACACACATACACACACACAGACAGACACACTTTTTTTCGCCCTGTAGTGATCTCATAAGTCTACTTTCATTTTTTGCAAAAATCGAAAGTAGGCTAAAAACACTGTATTACAGTCTAGTACATAACCATATAACATATATATGCAGTATTTGGGGAAGATGCACTACCACATTATTAAATCAAGTAAGTGCACTCCAGAATAGGGCAATTAAAGCAGTTTATTCCCTTCCCTTACTCACCCATACAGCAGATTTAGTTCGAATCTCAGGAATCCCCCTTCTAGAAACCTGTATAAAAGTATCTGCTTCTTTGTTCATACATAAAAGTGGAGAACTTTCGTATAAAGGCACAATAAAGTTTCCTCTACAAAAACAAAACTATGAGTACGGTATAACACCAGAAATTCCAAGAACCTTGCAATTCCCAGGGCCTACACCTCTAAATACGGCACCAAAAGCATATTTAACCAGGCTATAAAGGATTATAATACTCTCCCAGCACATATAAAGTCAATAAATCCTGCCTTAAAATTCAAAAAAGTCTGCAAACAATTCTTCACAACTACACTCTGATACTTCCTAATTTATAAAATTAATAAAGCTTTGAATAGTAACTTACTGTCATTGTAAAATACTTTGTAGCTTGTTTTTGTATGTTAAATTATATTTAATATTCCTTATTATATAACAATGTATAGTCTTACTATAAGGCCTTGCCCTCTAGGACATCCTCTGTATGAAAATATAAAAAAAAAAATCCAACCTGGCGACCATCTGAAATATTTAGACGGTTCTCAATATCTACGAATCTATCACAACCTTCAAACTGAAATTTTGTATGTTGATTTGGCAATTAACATGAGTAGAATATATGAAAATAGGCTGTATAGTTCTTCACGGAACTACTTGTTTTTAATACGAGTATCGGTACGGTACATAGCCTAATTTTGAGTATCGTTACCCCAAATACACGGCGCTGATGACCATGATGCTCCAAGACCCTAATTTAATTAACAACAACATTATCATGCCATAATGTTATTTTGCGTTGTATTTTGACACATGACCACATTTGGCGGCCTTCTTGGACACCAGTGTCAGGTCCGGTAGTTATAGAAGGGCTCATACTTGTACGGTATATTATCACCAGCAAACCATAAACTGTAGAATTCTTAATAGATGATAATATTAGCGATGTTGTCCTAATGCCATATATTATATAGCCCACTCCCTTTGGTGCAAGGGCTTGGCAGCCACTATTAGAAAATCTACGGTTTCCAGGATAAGGAACTTAGGTAGAAGTAAGGTATCGTACATTGAAATGATCAAGGAGTAGGAAGGCCCCAACGGCCAGGAAGTGAAGCCACAAGGCTTGTGATCATCATGTTCAAAACATTGCGTTAGGCTCATAAGAATAGCATTGGATGGTGTGACATGCGGTCTAAAAAAGTGGTGATTTTTCGCGTGTGGGTCGAAATGTCGACGTGTGAGGCATATGTTTGCACAAACAGAACTCCCACCTGCCAAAGTAATGTTATTTCACAAGTAAATGCACTTCATTTGCCATTTATTGTGTTAAGTTTTCATCCTTAGGGTAGCCACCTTACGGTACTGTTTCAGTATCATTCGTTAAATGTTCAAATAGTGGCATACCGGTATGTTTCCACCAATATAAGTATTTTGATTGCTAGCAATTAATTACGGATATTTTCCTTCGTTTGTTACGGTACTGGAAATAGTTTCTGCTTGTTAATTAATGAACGGTACGGTATTACTGTTATCTAACTACCCCCAATCGATTTTTAACGTGGCTTGAGCTGTAGCTTTATTACTCGTGGGTGTTAGTGGATTGATATGCCATTATTTGCATATTTTAGCGGATTTATTTCAAACTTAAGACACCTTGTTTATTTTGTTATCGGAACTGAACTGGCGTATTTTTAAAAACATCGTGCTTTAAAAGCAATAACGCCACCACCCAATTAGTTCACATGCCTTAATATTTTAAATGTATTTGTTTTATTTAATACACATTCGTGAATATAATGGCAGGCCTACTGGTATCTCAGTAATTATTTGTCTATTATTTGGTATAAGTTAAGAATAGTGGTGGGTGTCTGGTTGCCTGAATAATTAAAGGGTTATAAAACTGTATACCGGTATAATACATTCATTTCCCAAGTGCTATACTATATTTTAGATCGGTGAATTGCTCTAGTTTGTGTTGTAAAATTAAACGTTTTACTGCAGTTTACATGATTTTCGAGTGCGAAGAAAAGTATTGTGACAGCCGTACACTTCACGCTAGCCAGCAAAGATCAACTATTCCCTGATTTCCATCGTGATATACCTTACAACTTCGTACTATACCTGCACACGAATCTTTTACTGGTAATCATACTCAAATCCCACTAATAAATAAGTCTACGGTACTGTAGGCTCCAATTACCGCTGGAGCCGGGCTAGTATGGGGGCGTGGTCAGTGCTTCAACTCTCCGCATGCTAGAGCGCTGATAGGGCGTCTCCCTATTACTCCTTGGAAATTATTGATGAGAAATTCCAAAGACTATGAATAATATGTTGATAAGTAGGATCCAGCTTAGGAAGCCGAATTACTTTGAGGTTTACAATGGTTTGATTATTCAATTGATAATTACCTTTATTTAATTTTGATCTGTGTTTTGTACCGTGCAAGAAAACCCATAACCACAAGAAATTTGTGAAAATATCTTAGATACAGTATTTTCTGGCGTACATAAATTACATTTATTTTTGATGTAAGGTAACGAATATCTGTACTTGGGCTTTTAACAATAAATTATATTGGATATGTGATGAAGACAAATATTAATATGGATACCTACTAGTATATTTTCCTTCTTCCGGAACCTAGATGTTAGACCCCATACTACAACAATATCATCTTTCATCTGGGTGCACAACTTTTGTCTTCCATTCCCCCCACTGTCTGTATGTTCACTCCACTTCAGTTATACGTGTGTCTGGGTATTTATTTTGTCCATGAATGTATGTGTTGAAGTCTTTTTCAATTTCGGTACTGGGCGATATCGTCAAGTATGGGGGGGTTTATAGTTACTCGAAGCCAAATTCTACAAGCATTTCGTCCTGCGGCGTAGCCGTGCTCGTCAAATGTGCACCATGGCCGCGAGGGCACTTGCTGTAAGTACGAATATCGTAGGTTCGAATCCCGGTGCTCACAGGGTTATCCTGGGAGTGGTTTTCCCCCGGTTTTTCAACATTTCCTACAGAAAATTGCCGGCATAGTGCCGTACTTCAAGTCCCGGAGCGTCTACCCCATCCCTGTCCCTGATACATTTACACACACAACTACCTATACAATCATCACAGCAATACAGGTTGCCAGACAGCTGCAAAACACTCCCAACTACACAGGGCAGATGACCAAGATGTCTCAAGCCCCTCAAATGAATTATTAACAACAACACTACAAGTATTTCCATTTCTCAATGAGATATTATTACACAAGAAAAGTTTCGTGTATTTTGGTCCAGATGTTTTCGAATAGTACAATATGCACAAAAGACAACAACAAATCCAGTTCCGTTCTGTAAAAAATGAAGTTAATTTTTGACTGAAATTGTAAATCTAGAACATTCCTGTACCCCTGACAGGAACAAAATAAACTCGAATCTATATGTGCTACCAACATGAAGATTGCGTATCTCTCAACAAGAGAAGACATTTACAGAAGTCTCAGCAAAAGTGGGCATGTCCACTCACGATGTATCATGTTGATTTATGATTTATACAATAGGCTACTCAGTTTTATGTTCATACAATTTATTCAACAAGATCCTGTGCTTTATATTGCAATTAGCCCAGAACGCCTAAAATATAATTTTCGAAGATTTTTGTCACCTATTACGTCCCTTTTACCTTACAAATGCTACATGCAGCCGCAAAAAGGTTTATTTGCTTACACTACACATGTGACAAATTGCACTCATTCGTAACTGGGAGATAACCGTTACTCGGGGATTTGTTGGACATACTGTAGCAACTCGGCTGACGGCGATCTCATGCTCAAGAAGTTAATAACGATCACACAAATAGTGTTAATATAACCATAGTATTTTCGAAGTCCTTATTAAAACGCGTTATTTTAAATTAAAACTAGATTAATGTACATAAATAACTTCTCTCCCGCTAAGAAAAGAAAAAAAGCTAAATTGTCCCGCTAGGTGGGATTCAAAATTATTTGGCGCTAGCCTCAGTTTGAAATAAGCTATATTTCGCGGGGGAAGAGTTAGATTGGCAAACCTGGGAGGACGGAGTTGTATTGCCAGTTGTATACTCAGTCACGAAGCTCGCTGCGTTACGAAATTGCATCCTATTGGTAGATGGTGCGACACTAGCGCTCGCGGCGGCCAGCAAGCTGGCAACTATCTTGAGCGCGTTATTCGCGGGACTGATGATTTCCCTTTTGTAGGGGTTTTATGAATTTTAACTCACCTGAGTGATAATTTCCATTGTAAACATAAGTTATGTTAAATCACAATGTTGATATACTGTACACTTTTAATTTATAGGAACATTAAAAAAATGCTGTGTTTTTTTAGTTCAGTCCTCTACAAGTATCCCTAGGAACAGTTGTATGACGTATTTAATGAGTCTTAAGTAGATCTAATAGCCCATCTTTATATATATAATTCTTCGACACGTGTGTATGTGACTGAACTCCTCCTAAACGACTGAACCAATTTTGATGGAATTTGGTATGTATATTAGTGTGGGTCCATGATTGGTTTAGATTCACAATCCGACCCGGTAGGTGGAATGAACACAATTTTAGAACCACAATTTACACACAATTTTAGAACCACAATATACAGTCAAAAACAGTCGTCATGGAAACCACTAGCCTTGGCCTTCGTGAAAGCTGATGTCTTTGGTCGGTTTGTCTCTGCACGTTAGAGCCACCTGGTCGCAATCTGTGCAACTACCGCCATTACTTACATTCCGCCCGTGGCGAAAAGTTGTGTTTTATACCAAAGGTGGCAGTGATGTCGAATTCTACTGTTTGTCTCTGCACGTTAGAGCGTTTCAAAGTCCCGTATGCGTTCATATACCATTCATCCGATTGCCATGAAACTTGGGTGATATGTTGAGTGAGCTCCAGGGAAGGTGTTCGGCTTAGTAAATTATTTTACAATAGATAGCGCACGAATAGATTCAACAAATGAGCGACGACGCGCGAAGCGTTTCAAAAAGGTCCCGTATGCGTTCAAATACCATTCGTCCGATAGCGATGAAACTTGGGTGAGATGTTGTGTACACTCCAGGGAAGGCTTCTGGCTTAGTAAATCAAGTTCACATTAGGTAGCGCACGACTAGATTCAACAAATGAGTGACGACGCGCGAAGCGTTTCAACAAAATCCCGTATAAGTTTATATTCCATTCATAGATTGAGATGAAACTTTGATGAGTTGTTGTGTACACTTAAGTGAAGGCTTCTAACTTAGTAATCCATTTCACAGGAGGTTACGCACGAGTAGATTCAACAAATGAGCGTCGACGTGCGAAGCGTTTCAACAAAGTCCCGTATGCGTTCAAATACCATTCGTCCGATAGCGATGAAACTTGGGTGAGATGTTGTGTGCACTTACGTGAGGGTTTCTAACTTAGTAAATCCATTTTACAATAGGTAGCTCACGAGTAGATTCAACAAATGTGCAACGACGCGCGAACTTTTAATCAAAGTCCCGTATGCGTTCATATACCATTCATCCGATTGCAATGAAACTTGGGTGAGATGTTGTGTACACTTACGTGAGGGTTTCTAACTTAGTAAATCCATTTCACAGGAGGTTTCGCACGAGTAGATTCAACAAATAAGCGACGAGGCGCGAAGCGTTTCAATAAGGCCCTTTATGCGTTCAAATACCTTTCGTCCGATTACGATGAAACTTGGGTGAGATGTTGTGTACACCCTACGGAAGGTTTCTGGCTTAATAAATCCATTTTACAATAGGTAGCCCACGAGTAGATTCAACAAATGTGTGACGGCACGCGAATCATTTCAACAAAGTACCGTATGCGTCCATATACCATTTATCCGATTGCGATGAAACTTTGGTGAATTGTTGTATACACTCCAGGAAATGTTTCTGTCTTAGTAAATCCAGTTTTTAATAAGTAGCGCACGAGTAGATTCAACAAATGAGCGACGGCGCGCGAATCGTTTCCACAATGTCCCGTATGCGGTCATATATCATTCATCCGATTGCGATCAAACCTTGGTGAATCATTGAGTATACGCCTGAGAAGGTTTTAGGCTTAGTAAATCTATTTTACAATAGGTAGCGCATGAGTAGATTCAACAAATGAGTGACGGCACGCGAATCATTTAAAGAAAATCACTTATGCGTTCATATGTCATTCATCCGATTCCGATGAAACTTTGATGAGTTGTTGTGTACACGCCAGGGAAGGTGTTCAACTTGGTAAATCCATTTTACAATATTGGTAGCGCACGAGTAGTTCCAACAAAATCCTGTATGCGTTCATATACTATTCATCGATTGCGATGAAACTTTGATGAGTTGTTGTGTACACTTACGTGAAGCTTTCTAACTTAGTAAATCGATTTCACAGTTGGTAGAGCACGAGTAGATTCAACAAATGAGTGACAGCGCACGAATCATTTAAACCAAATCCCGTATGCGTTAAATGCCATTTATCCGTTTGCGATGAAACTTTGGAGAGTTGTTGTGCACGCTCCAACGAATGTTTCTAAATTAGTTAATTCAATTCACGATAGTTTAGAGGCAGTTAACAGAAATTGAAAAAAAATATTGTGTATCCTAAAGCACTTCAAGAAACAAAGTTACAACACTTTCTTTGATTGGCAGGACAACGTCTGCCGGGTCAGCTTGTACTAGTCATAAATCCATGTATTTGTTTCAATGTTAGTCGCGGGCATCTCGACATACTGTAGTATAAAACGGAGTCCCCGATTCTTGGATGTAACGGGTAATCTCGATAACCACTGGATGGATTTGAATGCAGTTTACAGCATTCTGTAAAGGATTTCTCGAGAAATGTTTCTGTAGAAGAACATACATTTGTGATCACTGGAAGCCGAGCAGTAACGATTTCAGTACATCGAGTCGAAGAAAATCCTGCCGTCAGTGCGCCATTTAAGCTTTCGCTGGATAAACCGTTCAAAATATTGTATAGGCCTACTATGAGTGTAAGAATTGGTCAGCATGAAACGTTCTACAAAAAGATCCGAAACAGCATATCTCTATCTTTAACACATCGCCCACTATAATAAAATTATATGAGCCTTACAGTTGTCACATATGATGTGTAACATGTGACATGTTATCCTACAATGTGTGTCCCGGGAGCGCAAATCCCTTGTTAACAGTGAACTCTGTTGGTCATTGAAATAGCTACTTGTAAAACTCCAGTGCCAAATCGTAATTGTTATTTGCGCTGAAGTAATCCACTGCCTACTTGATGCGAGCTGCGCTCAATACCGGCCAGTTAGTGAACCCATGCCAGCGATGTTATTGAAAATGGCCTCGTTTTGCCGATCAGCGCACTGCCAAGTATAGGCGTGATTAAAAATTAGATGTGCGGAAGGTATATTAAATGTGTTTCTTCCAGAGATAGGTTTAGACCAACGAAGTTTCAATTATTGTTAGTAGTCGGCGTTAATATACTGAATTCCTACGTTGTTTGGAGTGTTTGTTGATGCGATATAGATTCCGCATAGCCACATGTCTGACAGTACATCGAGTGCTTACATTAAATAAGAATACAGCAAAAATATGAAGATTTAATACATCGGAATTGTTTTCAGCTGATATGATAAAATGAATATTTTCACACAAAAGAACGACAACTTGAAGATGATTTACTGTAGGAATATCTTAAATGGGGTCTCCAAACCTTGAACTAAACTGTATGCGATATACATTCCCCATAGCCACATGGCCTACAGCACGTCGTTGTACCGATCTCCGCCATCACGCGCGCTCATTGTTTCCGTCCCATACACTTCCGTGCCATCCACTTCCGTCCCTTTTCCAAAATCACTCCCACAAAAATGTCCAGATACCGAGTGGAAAGATGTTACACATCAATAATTTTACGTTTTCATTTCTTCCAACAATCTCCATTCAGTGGAAATATAAATTACTAGCTTTGGAGCGAGTTTACGAGGTGGCGAGCGAGTCTATCACCCAAGCTTCGGCCTGCATCAACTTTCGAAACGTGTCGAGTTAAGACTTCAGAGAAGGGTACATGTATTAGGAGTTTCGCTGTTCACCTTGGTTTTTCTGAATTCCGTCTAGGACCTGCCGTCTGTGCGCCTTTCAAGCTTACGCTGGGTAAACCGCTAAAGATACCGGGCGAAGCCGGGGCGGATTACTAGCATAGGTATAATTGTAAATAGCTATGCTATGTCAAATTTTTAACCATTGAGTAAGATTATAGTTAATTTAAAAATACCGGTATGATTTGTGAAACGAAAAGTATAAAAAGATCTTAAGGTCGTAAATGGCTCAATTGTAAGTACTTCGTATTTTTTCTGTGACTTTGAAACCTTTCATTCCTGAATTCGACAAAATAATACAATGTCAATTTTACAAATAATTTCAGCAATGGCAATTGTGTACTGTACCTTCACAGCAGTCATATTGGAGACCAGGTATTTCATAAGAGAATTATCCTGACGACATAAATTGGCTTACTTCAAAATGATTCGAGAATAAGTTAATATTATTGTACAAAATAGTCTAAATTTTAGCCTATTTTCATTTATGAAGAAAAATAGGCTTATGAGATCACCTTTTGTCCGTGTGTATGTGTGTGCGTGTGTGTGATGGTGTGTGTTCCCCCTAATAACTTCTAAACGGCTATAGCGATTTCAATTAAACTCGGTAAGTTCATAGCACTCTTCCGGACAACCCCGACCGTGCCCTTCAAATTTTGTTACGTCTCACCAATCCAACATGGCGGCTGTGCGAAATATTTCACCAGCATTCAGTATCTCCGAAACTATTACCGATATCACCCTGGTATATTTGACGGTGATAAAGAGATTTACTAGAAGTTCACCTATGTGACTTTTGAAAACCTGGTAACTACAAAACCAACATGGCGGCCAAGCGAAATTGTGACTTTTGAATAGACGTTTCTCACGATTTAACCAACCAAACACAATAAAACTTGGTACAGTATATGATTATACACATTTAATGCACCGACATCTAACTTCGTTCAATTGTTTACATAACCTCAAGATGGCGGCTGTGCGAATTTTTAAAATGTCGATTTTACTTCTTGAGTCCTGATCATGCGATTGAAGTTTGAATACTACACTTACACAATAATCTTCATGCAACTGTACATAACTCTAAGACCTACATATATAAAACTCCAACTTGGCACCCTTCCGCAATATTTAGTCGGTTCTCAATATCTACGAATCTATTACAGCAATCAAACTGAAATGTTGTATGTTGATAGAGGCAATTAACATAAGTAGGATATATGAAAATATGCTGTATAGTTCTTCACGGAACTACTTCTTATTAAATCAGCTCTCTATTTCAAAGCCATTTTCTACACCTGAGAAATAAAATATCGGCACGTGTTTGAGATGACATCATTTACGTGTACTTATGTCTTAATGCTGACCATAGCAGGGCATTTCAATTGAACGCCCTAGGGTCTCCAATTTCAATTAGTTCCAACTTTGTTTACCAGACGCCACAGTCACTGACATCCAGCGGCGAACGTTGGAACTTGATAGACCGTTCCTAACCAAATAGCCTACAAATTTTGGCTACACACTACCATTGTAGTGGTAGGTTCCTTTAGGAGCCGTAAATCTATGACATGGGCCCACCAGCTTCACTTTCCCTCCAGAGGAAGGCATACTGAAGGATTTTAAAGCTCTTAAAAATCCGACGACTTCGGCCGGGTTTTAACCCGCGATCTTGGGCGTAGCAGTTCAGCATGATATCGACTACGCCACCGAAGCCATGCATAGATATCCTACCGAGACATGCTTCTGATTTATAATCGATTGGCTGCGTGGCCCAGCGGTAAAGTTCTCGCCTGCTGTGCCCAAGGTTGCAGGATCTAATCCTGGCGCAGTCGGCTGGAATTTGAGGGTGACTAAATGCAGGGAGCCGTGTCTGTAGATTTACTGGCACGTTAAAGATTCCCTTCGGGGCAACAATTCAGCACCCCGGCGTCTCTAAAAGCCACAGTAGTCAAAAGAGATGTAAATCCAATAACATTATTATTGATTTATTTTGATTCCGTTGTTTGTTTGAAAAGCTTTATAATACTAGTCTAAAATCCGTAGCTCAAATCTTACCTTTTAGGGTCCTTTCGAAAGTCAGGTGTCGTCTTGTTATTTGAAGAGTCTACAATAATAGAACGACTTCTCAGTCGGTCAACTCGAATACACCCAATTAGATTGAGCAAGGAGTAACAATTAATTCCCCTGTGTAATTCATAATACAATAATTATTTATACAATTAATAAAACGTTTCTGAAACAACCCCCTTCCCTTCATGCAAGAAGTGTTTTATTAAGAGTATAAACAATCCATGTATTTTTATTTCAGGCACTAGGGGATAAATTGTCACTCCCGCCTACACAGTAAATCCAGCAACAATGGCATTCACCATCACAGCGCAGTCGGCACATGATTGCTGGCTGTGTGAGAGCATTGTCGCACGGCGAGCGGCGGTAGAAAAATATGAGCCAAGCTTCGCGGCTGTGTAGATAGACTGTGGTTATACCTTGTCATGAAGACGTGTTTAGCCTCACATGTGGAGCCGGGCCGAAAGACGACAACTGTACATCACCAAGTAGCCGGCGCGGTGGTGAAACAAACACAAATGCCGACTTTCCAATGGGGGTGGGGTGGGGGGTTCTAATCCCCAGTAACATTCCCCCCCCCCCTGGCTGCGCCGCTGTACAGTTGTGAGCCTAATACCCCGATTAGACGTCTCGGTCGCGATCCCGATTATCTCTGATCTGGATAATGTCCAATCGCGATCAACGGCATTTATCATTGATACGTGTTTAGACGTCGCATCATGAAACAAGAGGATAATAGAGTAAAACAGAATGACATCGCTATGTTCTGCCAACTTTTGAATCCCAAGTGTTAAATCAGAAATTTACAGTACCGGTAGTTTGTTTTCTCCAGTTTTGAAGTATTTCAGTGATCCTTTTTACAGAATTCAGCCTGCCAATGTATATTCTTAATCTTATACAGATCTGAGGAGATGTGTAAGCAAGGCCTACTCTTGATGTGGATTTTCATTTTAAATATGTATGCACATGTCTAGGATATTTATTGCATAAATACTTCTTTGTTCGTCCAGAGTCGTTTGGTCCTATCGGAATCCCTTCTACACTCACAGGAAAGAATATCCATACACCAAGAAGGGATTGTGCTAGATTAATGAACGTTGGTAGACGTGTTCATACATCTGAAAGATGACGTTGATTCATATTTCACGCAAATCGCATTAGCGTGACGCTAGTAGTGACCCCATGACGTTGCGCATGAGGTTTGCTTTTAAATATGGACTGTACTCTGCGAGAGCGTTAGTTACCTGTGAGATTGGACGGAGTGTCTGTGAGTGGGTATGAATGCTTTTACGACGACGAAAAGGCCAGTGTCAACAGCTCACTGGGTTTCAACGAGGCCGTGTAATAGTGCTATTGCAAAATGACTTGGCAGGAATGTCCCCACTGTGCATGCGTGCTGGCAGCAGTGGTCACGAGAAGGTACGGTCGTAAGAAGACCAGACTCCGGACGACCCTGTGTCACCACCGAGAGGGAGGACTGCAGCAGCAATTCGAGCGGCAGTTGGCACCACAGTGACGCAACGAAATGTTCGAAATCGGTTACTTGAAGGACAGCTCCGAGCCAGACGCCCTCCGGCGTGCTTTCCACTTACCCCAAACCACCGCAGTCTGCTACTTCAGTGGTGTCAAACGAGAGCTCATTGAAGGATGAAGTGGAGATCCGTTGTGTTTTCCGATTCAGCCTTGGTGCCAGTGATGACCGTGCGTTGGTTAGAAGGAGGCCAGGTGAGCGCTGCATTCCACCTGTCTGCGGCATCGACACACTGGACCAACACCGGGCATTCTGGTCTGGGGAGGAATTTCCTATGACAGCAGGAGTACTCTCGTGGTTATCTCACGCTCCCTGACAGCAGATGTGTACGTCCGTCTGGTGATTCGACCTGTTGAGCTGCCATTCATGAACAGCATTCCCAGGGGTGTTTTCCAACAGGATAACGCACGCCCCCATGCCACTGTTGTAACCCAACGTGCTCTACAGAGTGTCGACATGCTGCCCTGGCCTGCTCGATCCCTCGATCTGTCCCTAATCGAGCAACGACAACTCCAGCGTCATCCACAACCAGCATTAACCGTCCCTGTATTGACAGACCAAGGGCAACAGACATGGAACTCCATTCCACAATCTGACATCCGGCACGTATACGACACAATGCATGTACGTTTGCATGCCTGTATTCGACATTCTGGCGATCATACCGGTTATTAATGAACCAGCATGGCACACTTGCGATGGTTGTATTATACCTTATCAATTATATATGTTACCTCGCCAAATATATTGGCGGAATATTCGTACTCTACATTCCTTATTTCATGGTGTTGGGATATTCTTTTTCGCCAGTGTATGTCTATGACAATAAATCTATGTTTTTATTATTCGTCTTAAACGACTTTCCCCAACGCTAAGAATTTTCCGTGTTTCATATCTCTCTCAGTCTTCATATATTTGAGATCAACCAACATAAATACAACCATCATGGCCAACATTACATAGGTACTTATCGCTTGCAAAACACCAGAAAATCCAAAATGGCCATAATTTCCACTGCCTACTTCACTCACACAGCAGGGGGATAGAACAAACCGACGATCGCAATGGCTACAAACGAGATTATCAAGTTGTGGGAACAGGATCGGGCTGATCCTGTTGGAGGGAAAGTTGATCGTGATAATGTACTCCTGTGGCGTTTAGACGACCCAACTTACTCTGGATCGGGGCCTGATCGGGATCGCGACCGGGACGTCTAAACGGGGTCTAAGAAAAGGATGTTAATTCCATACATTACTTTGTATTTGAAAACTTAGTGGAATAACTTTCCGCCCAATCAATACTTATTTTATACAATTATTTTGTTTAATTTAATAAATTTTAAGCAGGGACATGTTTCGGGAAAAATGTGCCCTTCTTCAGCCTGCACAGCAAAATTAACATTTTATACATATCAAAGACATATCTATTCTAAACAAACATGCATAGTCAAACATCTCCTTGTGGGGTGGGTGTTTGGCACTACTAAAAATGAAATGTAAAACTTAGAATAAAAATATAAAACTATGCTAAAATTACACGGGTGTTACATGGGTATGTAGTCTTGCTACGTATTGCCCCTTTATCTGTTGGTGGAAAGAAAATGTATGGAGGCACAAGGGGCCTGTCGACGACCCTTTGATCCTACCAGGTACATGCTATGGTTCAAATGGACGTAACAACAGAATCAAATCAACCATAGCATGTACCTGATAAGATCAAAGGGTCGCCGACATGCCCCTTGTGCCTCCATGCATTTTCTTTCTTTGATATGTATAAAATGTTGATTTTGCAGTGCAGGCTGAAGAAGGCACATTTTGCCCGAAACATGTCCCTGCTTAAAATGTATTAAATAAAACGTTTTATTTGTATAAAATAAGTATTGATTGGGTGGAAAGTTATTCCACTAAGTTTTCATTTAGAAGCGTCAATACGGACCTAACATGGATAATAATCCAATCAATATTTACTTTGCATTTTTCGTTAATGTGTGGAGGTGTAAAGGATTATGGGGATGTTAAGAATAAAGTATATACCCGTATGTTGCCAGTTGGGCCATATTTCGAGTATGAAGCCAATGTATGGTAAGTCTACTTATTTTCAAGTTGCATCATTTTGATACCGTACAGCTGACTTATGGGAATACGCTAGCTGCCATACAGAGGGTATTTTGAAAATAAATGTTGGATATTACTGGAATTTTTAACACAAGAAATAAGTTGACAACAAGCAAGCACAGCAAACAAGATGAGGATAAGTTGGATTTATTTTCCTATTTGAATCAGAAAGTAATCATACATTCTGTGTGGGCATATGCAAGGTTTCTATGCTACGATCCTTGCTATAAATGTGGTGAGAGCTATGAACTAAGGAATAATTGCAATTTAATCAGGAAATATAAATATAATAATAGCTGATTAAAGGGAGTAAGTGTTATCTTTCGTGTGCTCTTTTTTAAAATATCAACGATAGTTATTATGGCACTATTATGACATTTTCTTACCGTAAGCGGTACTTCATTTCTTTAAAATTTAATGATTTAAATATATAAATATATTATTTTGGAATTTCTCTTCACATTATACTGTATTAGTCTTCCTACCGTAGATTAATACAATAAGTAAAGATTATTAGGCAAATACGAGTATTTAAGAATCTACAGTACCATGTTAGTTGGATTGAGTAGCACATTTGGTTTAGAATTGACTTTGGAAACCCAAAATAGTGGATTCAAACCCAGACCAAATCTGATGGAATCAATGGTGTTTAAATGCGTCCTCATGTTAGTTAATTTACCGTGAGCCCTTCCTGTGCAAATTCTGGCACACCAGCGTCTCTAATAGCACAGAAGTTAAAAGAAGGTAAGACGTTACAAACACCCAGTCGCCGAGTCAAGGGAATCAACCTAAGATGAGAATCCCATTCCATGGCAAGAAATCGAACCCTGAACCCCTTGGGCCAAATCGCAGCAGACTAACCAATAATTAGTGATCACTTTTCGTGATACTTTCAATGTTTAGCTTGGCCCATTTGTCGATCAAATTTGTTTCTTGTTAACGAGATCCCCGAATTGTAATTATTTCTTTGTAAATGTATTAATTGCTTAAACTATATGCATAACCTTGTTATTAATCACCTAATTCATAGATATTATAGTTACTCACCTAGTGTTTAAGGCTTCCGCAACACATCACTACAACGACCACACTGAGCCTGTCTGCTGCTTGCCTGCTGTCGCCACGAGCTCGTGACGTCATTTCCTTGGCCAACCAATAGCAGCGGTGTTTTTGGTCAGCTGCCTTCCTCGGTGGGTTTTCGCCGCTATAAAACCTCGAGTCATCTTCTGGGTGAGGTGCCACTCTTCATCCATTCTTCGGCCACGACTCTGCGGGCCATTCTGGAGCCACTCTTCATCCATTCTTCGGCCACGACTCTACGGGCCACTCTAGTGCCACTCTTCATCCATTCTTCGACCACGACTCTACGGGCCACTCTGGGCCGCTATTCTTCGGGCTTACTCTACGGCCAACATTCTACTGTCAACATGTGACAATCTGCTTTTGGTCACCACTCTGAGACCAATAATCTTCAAATATTCTCGCCGAGACTTTTCAAGTACCGCAGTGAGAGTCATCATCTACAACCAATAATAATAATCTTCATGGTGCACTATCTCGCAGTGAGGAAAGGCACAAGGAAGGAATGTCAATAGTACTTGCTACCCGCCGTGGTCAGCCAGGACCAACCAAGTTTGTAAACAAACTCCAATCTCTCCAGTGCACAACAACAGCAGTGATACCTCTCAAATGTGTGGAGTGGGTTGCCTACTGGGACTGACAAATGTTCATACGTGACTGTGTTTGTATACATTTCTTCGCTTGAGGGATGATTAATTCCGGACATACCCTCCACTCAAGTGTCGCCAAAGATAAGTTTTTTAGCACTCATTTATAGAACACTTTTATTGCCTCTTCTATTTTAAGAAGACAAAGTTGATCTTTGCCATGAGCTTTTTAATAAGAAGCTCAAGTATTTTCTTCAGTGGTTATTAATTGATGCTTTGTTTACTTAAACAGTATATTAATAAATTGCATATTTGTTACCTAGTATGTTTAATTGTGAAATCCTTCAGCCCCTTACATTAACGCATAATTCAGTCTTATTGCTTCACCCTAATGATATTGAATCCAAGCTAATGCTTGTTGCTGTGCTCCCTCTATGAGTTGGAGTTTTCTGGGGCAAACTCCACCAATTAGTAATCGATTCAGACATCAAGATTTACCAAATCAGCACATGTCACTTCGCAAACGCATGTTCTCATTTTCCACATGGGTACAGAAACTCGTCGGATTATCACTCCAGTGATTGTGGGTGACAGTCCAACCTGGTATAATGCTATTACATCAGGCTTTCCCATCACTGACTGTAGGCAAAAGTCAGAATTACCTGTCTTCAACTTAACGCCCAAAATTAGTCACATACGTGCAACTTTTCTGTAATAAATCTGAATTATTTTCCTGATTTCGAAAGAAATATGCAACCAAAATTCACCTAAGCATGTTTATTTGTTGAACATCCGGCCAATACATTCCTAACGAGCAGTAGAACTTCCCAAATACCAGATAGTGCATAGTGCAAACACTATGTACCAGATACTTCGTATCTTACGATCTAGAAATCATATCAACGTGAGATTTAGCATTAATAAACTCCAATTATCGTACTCATCTCCACCTTTGAAACTCCAATTGTTTTTGTGTAACAATACTGCGTTATTTTCAATATGCCGAAGAAACTATATTCACGCGAGCTTAGAGCGCAAGTTTATATTTCTTCGATTAGTCACCATGTTTGCTGGACGTTCAGTTTCCTGATGCCTCTCCGTCGTGTTGAGACTGTAAGAAACTCAGCAAATTACATTCCATTCAAATGAGTTCAGTACTTCCTGAAATACTGAAGTATCGAATAGTACTAGTACATAAACGAACGCCCCTTTATACATGTTGCTGGTAAAAGCTGAGCAAAATAATATGGCAGGAGGGCGTGGTTTATTCTCAATGATCATATTTGTGATAATAGAACCATCGTAAGTAACACTGGGTTGTGATGTGAACTACTGGAGGAAGCATGATTTATTTAATGGGACTGTGTACTCTGCAATGTCATATTAGCAGTGTCTGACGGAACCAGGAACTAAGTGCGCACGCACATAAACGGTGTTGACCCTGACATCGAAAGAAAATAGCTGCACCATTAAACTGAAACCGAGGATTTATTATTGATAGACACATGAATAAGTTAAACCAGCTATCGTGGGGCCCAAACCTTAGTACACCAGGAAGGTTGTGAAGAAAGAAAATGTTATCGGAAATTCGGTAATTATAGTAAGGTTCCTTCTGCATTAAATAATTGGGTGTAGAAAACTTGCTGCAAGTATTTTAAACAGTGCTCAAAAGTGGTGACGCACAGTAGACTGGTTTTAAGGGGGCACTTCTCGAATGCAGAAGATTTCTGGTCAAAAGAACCCTACAAAATGTTAGAGTGTACAGAAATAAAAATAAAGTATGCTCCTAAAAGTTTCTTCTTTATGCAAAATTTTGGGTTTATATGTAATTTTGAGAAGGCCTGTCAGAGATTGTGTACCATTGTGTCTTATTATTTAGGATCATTTTGTTTGGAAATGTAATGTAGTACTATTGGTAGGATGCCACGTTAAAATTTTCTAGATTGTTTTAGTGACGTATATACTGTAGTATAAAACTTAAAATTTTCTAGATTGTTTTAGTGACGTATATACTGTTGTATAGAACTTAATTTTTTGAGGTTAATTATGTTTACATTTTCGTTTTAGATGGAGGTTTTTCTAGTGGGTTTCGAACTGCGGTTCCAAGTCTTGTATTCCATTTTAGCTATTGATTAACGAATGTGTGTGTTGTTTCATTGCTGATGTAAATTTCAAGGTAATGATACTAAGTTATGTTCTACTATGCAAATAAGATACTGCGTGTGTAACCTAAATTAAGAGATGAATGTGCTGAGTACCACCATGAGGCCTCTTGGCATGTTTCTGACGAAACTTCTGTTTATGAAGCCAAGTATCCTAAAACGTAACCTGGGGGAAGCTGTTGACCTTGATAGAAAATGTGTAGTATGACTGTTTTACAGGAGTGCATGCTAGTTAGTAGAAATAACTAATCAGGGTGAATCACTATTTACTGGGCGGGGTTGATTTTCCGTTGTGGCATTTTGCTCTGCTGTTGTTTGAGTCTTCAGTCTATTGACTGGTTTGATGCAGCTCTCCATGCTTCCTTATCCTGAGCTAATCGTTTCATCTCTGCATAGCTACCACACCCTAAATCCGAGGCAATCTGTTTAACATATTCTAACCTTGGTCTACCCCTACAGTTCTTGTCCTCGACCCTTCCTTCCATAACTAAGCTTGCTATTCCTGGGTGTCTTAGTATGTGTCCTACTAACCTATCTCTTCTCTTCATTAGCAATCGCCAGAAAGATCTCTCCTCTCCCACTCGTCTTAATACCTCTTCGTTGGTAGCCCTATCTACCCATCTGATCATCATTCTCCTGTAACACCACATTTCAAATGCTTCAATTCTCCTCTTTTCTGCTGCACCAATAGTCCAAGTTTCACTTCCATAGAGCGCCACGCTCCAGACAAAGGCTTTCAAAAATGACTTCCTAATACCTAAATCTATATTCGATGTCAACAGATTTCTTTTTTGTAGAAATGCTTTCCTTGCCTAAGCCAACCTACTTTTTTATGCTCTTTGCTTCGTCCATCACTGGTTATTCTGCTTCCTAAGTAACAGAAGTCTCCTACTTCCTTCAGCTTTTCACCTGCCAATTTGATCTCCATAGAGGTTTCTGGTTTATTTCGGCTGCATTCCAGTACTTTTGTTTTACATTTATTAATTTTCATCATGAATTCTTTCCGTAAAACGGAGTCCATACCATTCAAAAACTCATTCAAATCCTCAAACTTGTCGGCCAAGATGACGATGTCATCAGCAAATCTCAGAGTTGAAATTATTTCTCCTTGAATCTTCACTCCCACTTTAAATTTTTCTCCAATTTCCTTCATTGCTTGTTCAATGTAAAGATTGAAAAGTATGGGTGATAAGTTGCAGCCTTGCCTTACACCTTTCTGAATACCAGCTTCTCTCTCATGTCCTTCAGCTCGAATGACTACTGTTTGGTTTCTGTATAGATTGTAGATCAGCCTCTGGGTAGATTATTGGATAAGGAATAACCTACCCACCAAGGGAAGATGATTAAGAGAAGGAAGTAGACTTTGGATTGGAGAAAAAGGATAGAAAAATAGGAGGAGAGTCCTACAAAATTTATAAGTTTAGCTTTCAATACACTTAGAAGCGGTTGCCACCGCAAATCCTTTCTCGGATACCTAAAGTGGGTACGAGCTTGGTCGAAGCTGACTGGAACCGCAGCTAAGACTTGGGCGGTTTGCCAGAGAAAGGCTTTAGTGTATTTCCTCCCAAGCATGCATAAAAGTACTATGGGGTAGGGTGATGGTCTGGCCAGACAGATAGTAAAAGCTTTATTGAGTATGAATGAGAGCATGAACCTAGGAAGAGCTAGGAAAGCCAGGATCTTGCCTAACTGTAGTATCAGAGAAATGATGAATCCAAAAACAAATATTTAATTTATTTAACAATGCAAAGAAGTTGATATCTTTAACAATTAAATATGTTTCAATCTTATTAACAATTTGGGGTCGCAGACCTCCGACAACATTTAGAAATTGCTCCAGGCAAATAATAATTCTTAAGGTTTTAAACCTGGTACTAAAATCTTTGTAAGATTTTAAAAAGGCAAATGAAATGATTAAAGTTTAAACATTCACAAGAGTACAAGGAGTGTACTTTAAAAAATTACCAGGTAACTGATTTAGAAAAGGTTACAACTTCGAAAATAACAATAAGAAAAACATAAAGAATGAAATAGAAGTTCCTACAACTTCTTATATTTATACAGAATTAACGTTGGTTATTATGCAAATAAGGGCAGGTCACTTACTGTGAAACCTGAAAAGATAATCAAAAGGAAGGTTCTCGACCTCCTGTATTTTAGATAGGAATCACGAGCCAAATGGGGCAGTTTCCATTTCGTGAAACCCGAACATGACTCGCTCAAGAGTTTAAAGAATTGTTTTCCCTGATTATAGGAAATGAACAATGTGAATTTGAATCGTGTGTCACACACGTAATTATACAGAATTTAATTAATGTTAAACTAGCAAAGTTGGAAGGGCACTTCGTGAGTGACACCTTATAGAAAAGTTACAATTTTATTAATATGGGTTGTTAGTAGAAGGTTGAGGAAAGATCATTGGGATATAGGATCAATGTTCATGGCCGTATTTAATGTAAACGGACGATCGCGACGCGGTAGAAACGTGGAGCAAGCACTGGTTATCACTGTAGCCTATAAAGATGGATGCAAAGTTCACTATAGAAACACTAAAGTTTATGAGAAAGAAAATTATTGCAATTATGGAAATAACTGATTGCACTATATAGGTGAGAGTCTATTTCTTGAGAAAGTTGTGAGTTACAATTAAATGTGCCATAGAACATTCCAGCGGTTCCAGCGGTGGAAGAAAGTTAGCTATTGAGCTTTTAATTCAGGAATGAGATTCTTCAATTTTAAATAGCATACTCACAAGTGAGTGAAAATTTCAACGGCAGGACTTGTAGATGAAATACCGAATCTAGAAGGTTCCAGAACGACCTTAGTAGAAAAATGGGGTTGAGAAAATCCAACGGAGGAACTAGCTTGGTGAATTATAGACAGCGGGTATTAGGTAATATCCCACGTAGTGAGAGGATTTCTCATTTGAATAGCTTAAGAAAAGCTCTTTTTTAGTAAGATTAGCTTATACGAGCAAAAGCTCAACATGGCAAATCCCACGAAGAATGATTTTTGCCCCAAAATAAATAATTTCACACTGTCTATAAAAGTATCGTTAAAAGCACGTGGAAGTTAAAACCATGAAGATGAGGTTAAAACTTTTAAGATGGTACTTATCTTGATTTCATGTTGAAGGCGAAGTTTCCTTTGATGACAACTACCTTGCCAACATGGCGTAGAAGAGAGTGTGCCTCTTGGTTTGAGGAGACTAGCTCGAGAGGAGCTTTAACTGACCGAGTCAACTGCCGATTGCGAAGTGAGACCAGCTCAGCGAAGCACGGAGGGTCCAAGGAAGGGAAAAAGAGTGGGGGGTAGGAAACAAAAGGAGAACATATAAACATAACCAACTTATCAAAAATAAATGTTCTTCTTGATGAATGGTCTTCAAGGAGTTGATAGTAGGCGATGCTAGCGCAGCATGGTGAGTAAAGAAGTAGACGTAGTCCTCTTGCTCAAGGAGAAAATAGCTGGCGATGGTAACAGGATCTGGTGGCCAAATGGATAAGTAAGTCCTCTAGCACCAGGAAGAATTGAGGAGCTTCAGAGATTCGCTGCGAGATGACGCTAGGTGGGTCACAGAAGGTATATATCTAGAACAGACTCATGAAAAGCATAAGAGACAGGAACCAAAGAGAAAATAGAAGATCACTGTTGGTGTTTGACAAAGAGGAAAGAAAGAACATGCAAAAGCAATAAAAATTATATCTCAGGTACCGTGTATTCAAAGAATACACCATACTGGGGGGGTGGAAACACCAACAGAGAGCAAATAAGCAGTTACACATTTAAAGGAAGAGGAGCGATCAAAGACAGGGGTCTTGTAATCGAACCGTTAGTGGTCAAGACTCTGACCACCCTGACTCTCCCATCTCTTCCAGGATAACACTAGGTCACTCTACCGGAAGTCCAGACTAGAGGGGGAGAAACATCCCTAACCAAGACCAAGTCCCCCACTTTAATGTCGGAACTGGAAAGAAACCACTTCTGCCTCCGTTGCAAGGAAGTTAAATATTCCAAGTTCCATCTCTTCCAAAAAGAATTACGCAGGGCTTCAAGTTTACGCCAAACGATAGGTAGATTAGAATCCCTGAAAGAATTAGGAAGGGGAGGAGGGGCAGAGAGAGAAGTGAGTGTAAGGAAGCGACCAGGTGTAGTGGAAGGAGGTCATCAGGGTCATTAGAAAGCGGAGTGAAAAAACGAGAATTAACGACATCTTCAATCACAAAATAACTAGAAGCTGAGGGAAATAAAGCACTAGTAAAAATTGCGATACGATGAGAAAGAAGAATTGACAAGTTTAAACAAAGCGTATAGAAACAAGTACATCTATTCAGGACAAGAATATACCAAATAAACAAAGAAACTATGCGAGTAGAAAGCAAGAACGCCATAGGTAACAACCCAGTAGCCATAAACAATGACCTCAAGTTATAATGAGTATCAAAGGGGTTACTCAGAAAAATACTTAAGTCAGCGAGAAACGTGACGTGACAAGTATAAATGCAAAAACACATCGAATGTGACGACGAGAAAAAGTAAGTTTGTTCCTCAATGAACAATAAGATTTCAAAATATATAAGCAAAGTGCAATACATAAGCGCGTAAAGGATATGCAACGATGTTACGAGACAAGAATCGAAGCAATTGTAGAATACGAGCGTAAGTAAGCGGGATACACAGGCAAGCACGGCCTTGACACACATAGTACAGCGAGATAAGGCATATAAATAGCTGAAAGAGTCCTTGAGCGGAACAAGTTTATTTTGGTGATGAGTTGAACGGCTTCTGTACTTGCAGGAGCGACTCACTAGACAATGGTTGGCAATCAGCCAAAGTTGAGATAAGAGAAACTTGCTTTGACCTTTGTCAAGCGTACAGGAAATAAACAGTGACTTGACCTTACTCGGGCTTGTATACAAACAAGTTTGAAAAACAAGCAGTTCAAAGTACACAAACAACACTAGTTGAATCAGCTGTAACTTAAAGCAGATATTCAGGTTGGACGGCATGCAGTCAATCGTAACTTGGACGTGAAAAAACAATTTAAAGATATATGAAATAGAGTAGGAAATCAATTTCGCATAATTGAGAGGATCACGGAATCCGACAATTTTCGACAGGAAAAAGCTTGATTCTACCGAAATAGGAAGGGAAGCCGGGACATTGAGAAGGAGGTTATGCATAAGAATAGTTATTCTAGATGTTAGAGAATTCAGATTTTCAAGCGGTTTCAAAAGCAGCTTCCAATTGTGAGGAAGGAGGGAGGAGCCAACCGTGGCCATCCTTCTAAATAGCGAAAGAAGTGAAACATAGCTTACAGCGAAATGATGGAGACTGATAGCCATGGTTTTACACAAGGGGAAGATAGTTTTCGAGAAAGAGTTTAAGCAATTACCTGCTATAAAAAATGACATGAGAAGGTAAACGAAATAACACAAAGCAAGGCGAACTTGAATTGCCATCTTGTGCGGGAAGAAAGAAAAACCATTTAAACAACTTACAGAGGTAGCGTAGTTGTTCACGATAAGACATCGTTTCGGCAAGTGTTTTTCAAAAATATTGAGATCTGAAACATGAGCGTTCTCTTTTTCAGAAATAGGATTTATGTCATCCGTAACGAAATGACATTGCGCTTTGGTTTGAACACTGGGATGCTGAATTTCACCAGTAATAACCCAACCAAAATCGGTGTCTCTGGCGACCACGGTTGAAGATAACTTGCGTGTTTGTTTGCGAATGCACTTCCAAAAAACATTGGCACTGAAAAGTACATCAATGGGACCTTGAGCATTAAACTGAGGATCGGCTAACCTTAAGTGCGAAGGAATCTTTAAACAGGAGGTATTAATACAGCTGCTAGGAGTGTCCTTGCCAATACTGGTAAGAATGAGACAATTTAAGTTAAAATTGGTGTTTTTTGGCAAACGTCTCTGATTTTCAATTTTGAAGACTGCAAGACTTGAGTTTTCAAATTGTCAATGCCGGTCACATTGATAGAAGTCTGTGATGACGAAAGACCTAGTTTTTTAATTAATGATTGCGAAACAAAGTTGTGCGTTGAAGCAGAATCGAGAAGACCACGGGTTCGAACCCAATTTCCAAATTTATCTTGGATTTCGAATTGTACAGTGGTCAAAAGGGCCTGCGCACGGTGAGAAGTTTCGGCGTTAGAAATGCAGGAAGAAGCATTAGTTTGTTCGGAGCTGCTCTGCATGGAGCTTGAAGAGGCAGGTACTGATGACCTCGATTTATCATGAACGTGCAATAAAGAATGATGCGGTTTTATGCAATGAAAACAAAGATTGGAAGACGTGCAGTTTGAAGAAGAATGCTTAGGTGACAAACAATTGAAACAATGTTTGCTATTGAAGACAAACTTCCTTCGATCTTCGACAGACAATTCTTTAAAGGATTTGCACAAATACAATGTGTGAAGCTTTTTACAGAGCGTGCATTTTAACGATTTGTTGAGCGGCCTGTTATGTTCTCTTGCATGATTGAAAGAAGAACGGGTTTGCTTGTTCTCGACAGATGGGGGCTGATGTCCCTATGAAGAAGCAAGTTTTTTTTTTCAAAAATTTGACACTGATGATTCGTTTCGACCTTTTCGCACTGAAATGCGAGTGCTGTAAGAACTTGGCATCGGCTGTTAAGAAACGAGATTAAGTGTTCGAAGGAAAATTCTTCCTTGCGAGCGAGTTCAATTTCCCAAGCCTTTAAAGTTGAAAAATCGAATCTTGATGTAGCCAGATGAATGAGTATAGTGTCCCATGTTTGGACAGGCTGCTTAAGTTGGTATAATGCTCTGACATTTAACTGCATAGAGTCCAACATGTTTCTTAAAGAGGTGACGTCATTAGGTTTGACGGCTGGCAAGTTGAAGAGACAGCGTATGTGGCGAGCTACACTCAAACGTAAATTGCCATATCTCTCTTTAAGGAGATTAAAGGCGATGTGGTAGTTGTCTGCGCTTAAAGGCAGTGACTCCACCAAGGCTAAGGCCTCACATTCCAAAGACGTACGGAGGAAGTAGAATTTATGAATGTCAGGAATCTCAGTATTTTCATGAATTAGGGAGCAGTAAAGTTCATAAAAAGAATACCATTCACCTTCCTGGCCTGAGAAGTGCGGTAGGCTTATCTTAGGAAGTAACGGTTTCGGTTTGTTCTTGTGAACTGAAGCGGGTGCGAACTGGGCCGGATTGATGACCCTAGTGACCGGTTCTGAGATATTGCGGATCAGTTGGTGGGCCTTTGCAATCCCTTCAAAGTACAAGGGTTCGACCTCGTCCCGATCCAATTGAAGTTCTGGGCAAGCGGATTCAATCTCGGTTTGAATTTGATCGTAATAATCATAAGACCGTTCGTACAACTTAAGGCGTTGTGTTAGGATGTCTAAATCACACTCGGCGGGATTTAACTTGTTGATAAAATTTCGGAATCTAGTGAGTTGCCCTTTATAGGAAGAACGTCTAGCAATGAGAGTTTCATCTTTTTCACTAGGAGCCATGACAAGATAAATAAATTGAAATACAACTCACGAAACTGTAGAATCTTGGAGATGCTGTTAAGGTTGCAGCAGCGAATGGGTAGAAAGAACGGGACACACCAAAGGAGACAGGAGCGGCCTCTTTCCCCTTCACAGGCTTTGCACGATGTGGTTATAGCTGAAAGATTCAAAACAGATATTAATAATTTGCAAAATATTGCTAAACAGAAAAATGACAAATGGACTCTCCCGGGTTTCGGCACCAATTTTTGGGTAGATTATTGGATAAGGAATAACCTACCCACCAAGGGAAGATGATTAAGAGAAGGAAGTAGATTTTGGATTGGAGAAAAAGGATAGAAAAATAGGAGGAGAGTCCTACAAAATTTATAAGTTTAGCTTTCAATACACTTAGAAGCGGTTGCCACCGCAAATCCGTTCTCGGATACCTAAAGTGGGTACGAGCTTGGTCGAAGCTGACTGGAACCGCAGCTAAGACTTGGGCGGTTTGCCAGAGAAAGGCTTTAGTGTATTTCCTCCCAAGCATGCATAAAAGTACTATGGGGTAGGGTGATGGTCTGGCCAGACAGATAGTAAAAGCTTTATTGAGTATGAATGAGAGCATGAACCTAGGAAGAGCTAGGAAAGCCAGGATCTTGCCTAACTGTAGTATCAGAGAAATGATGAATCCAAAAACAAATATTTAATTTATTTAACAATGCAAAGAAGTTGATATCTTTAACAATTAAATATGTTTCAATCTTATTAACAATTTGGGGTCGCAGACCTCCGACAACATTTAGAAATTGCTCCAGGCAAATAATAATTCTTAAGGTTTTAAACCTGGTACTAAAATCTTTGTAAGATTTTAAAAAGGCAAATGAAATGATTAAAGTTTAAACATTCACAAGAGTACAAGGAGTGTACTTTAAAAAATTACCAGGTAACTGATTTAGAAAAGGTTACAACTTCGAAAATAACAATAAGAAAAACATAAAGAATGAAATAGAAGTTCCTACAACTTCTTATATTTATACAGAATTAACGTTGGTTATTATGCAAATAAGGGCAGGTCACTTACTGTGAAACCTGAAAAGATAATCAAAAGGAAGGTTCTCGACCTCCTATATTTTAGATAGGAATCACGAGCCAAATGGGGCAGTTTCCATTTCGTGAAACCTGAACATGACTCGCTCAAGAGTTTAAAGAATTGTTTTCCCTGATTATAGGAAAGGAACAATGTGAATTTGAATCGTGTGTCACACACGTAATTATACAGAATTTAATTAATGTTAAACTAGCAAAGTTGGAAGGGCACTTCGTGAGTGACACCTTATAGAAAAGTTACAATTTTATTAATATGGGTTGTTAGTAGAAGGTTGAGGAAAGATCATTGGGATATAGGATCAATGTTCATGGCCGTATTTAATGTAAACGGACGATCGCGACGCGGTAGAAACGTGGAGCAAGCACTGGTTATCACTGTAGTCTATAAAGATGGATGCAAAGTTCACTATAGAAACACTAAAGTTTATGAGAAAGAAAATTATTGCAATTATGGAAATAACTGATTGCACTATATAGGTGAGAGTCTATTTCTTGAGAAAGTTGTGAGTTACAATTAAATGTGCCATAGAACATTCCAGCGGTTCCAGCGGTGGAAGAAAGTTAGCTATTGAGCTTTTAATTCAGGAATGAGATTCTTCAATTTTAAATAGCATACTCACAAGTGAGTGAAAATTTCAACGGCAGGACTTGTAGATGAAATACCGAATCTAGAAGGTTCCAGAACGACCTTAGTAGAAAAATGGGGTTGAGAAAATCCAACGGAGGAACTAGCTTGGTGAATTATAGACAGCGGGTATTAGGTAATATCCCACGTAGTGAGAGGATTTCTCATTTGAATAGCTTAAGAAAAGCTCTTTTTTTAGTAAGATTAGCTTATACGAGCAAAAGCTCAACATGGCAAATCCCACGAAGAATGATTTTTGCCCCAAAATAAATAATTTCACACTGTCTATAAAAGTATCGTTAAAAGCACGTGGAAGTTAAAACCATGAAGATGAGGTTAAAACATTTAAGATGGTACTTATCTTGATTTCATGTTGAAGGCGAAGTTTCCTTTGATGACAACTACCTTGCCAACATGGCGTAGAAGAGAGTGTGCCTCTTGGTTTGAGGAGACTAGCTCGAGAGGAGCTTTAACTGACCGAGTCAACTGCCGATTGCGAAGTGAGACCAGCTCAGCGAAGCACGGAGGGTCCAAGGAAGGGAAAAAGAGTGGGGGGTAGGAAACAAAAGGAGAACATATAAACATAACCAACTTATCAAAAATAAATGTTCTTCTTGATGAATGGTCTTCAAGGAGTTGATAGTAGGCGATGCTAGCGCAGCATGGTGAGTAAAGAAGTAGACGTAGTCCTCTTGCTCAAGGAGAAAATAGCTGGCGATGGTAACAGGATCTGGTGGCCAAATGGATAAGTAAGTCCTCTAGCACCAGGAAGAATTGAGGAGCTTCAGAGATTCACTGCGAGATGACGCTAGGTGGGTCACAGAAGGTATATATCTAGAACAGACTCATGAAAAGCATAAGAGACAGGAACCAAAGAGAAAATAGAAGATCACTGTTGGTGTTTGACAAAGAGGAAAGAAAGAACATGCAAAAGCAATAAAAATTATATCTCAGGTACCGTGTATTCAAAGAATACACCACCCTCCTATCCCTGTACTTTATTCCAATAGATTTCAAAATGTCAAACAATTTAGTCCAATCAACGTTATCAAAAGCCTTTTCTAAGTCTACAAATGCCATGAACGTTCTCTTATCTTTCCTTATTCTACCTTCCAAAATCAGCCTAAGACTTAGTACAGCTTCCCTTGTTCCTACATTTCTCCTGAAACCAAACTGGTCTTCACCCAACTCCGTTTCTATTTGGCTTTCAACCCTCTTGTAAATTATTCTTGACAGGATCTTAGAAGCATGAGTAATCAAGCTGATTGTACGGTAATCTTCACATCTGTCAGCTCCCACTTTCTTTGGTATGGGGATGATTACATTCTTCTTGAAATCAGGAGGTACCTCACCAGTCTCATAAATCCTACACACCAAGTGATTAACCTGATCAGACCTTCATCACCTATGCAGCGTAGCAACTCAATCGGTATATCATCTATGCCTGGTGCTTTGTTCCTGCGTAAGTCCTCTAATGCTCTGTCAAATTCTGATCTCAATATTAAATCTCCTTTTGCATCCTCCTCAATTTCCTCCTCCCTTTCCATTACATGATTCTCACTCTCCTTTCCCTTATACAAACACTCTATGTAAGCTTTCCATCTCTCAACCTTTTCTTCCCTATCTGTTAGAGGCTTTCCAATTGTATCCTTAATATTACAGCACTTGGTCTTCTTTTCCCCAAAAGTATTCTTAATCCTTCGATAAGCTGTGTCTACTTTTCCTAATTTCAGACAATTTTCTATACCTGCACATTTCTCTTTCAACCATTCTTCCTTCGCTTCCTTGCACTTCTTGTTAACCTCATTTCTCAGACGTCTGTATTCTGCTTTCCCCTTTTCATCTCTTACATTCTTGTGTTTCCGCCTTTCATCCATCAATTCTAGTATATCCTGAGTGATCCACGGTTTTCTACCTATTCTTTCTTTCCTACCAATGTTTTCTTCTGCGGATTTTGTTATTTCATTCTTCAAAAGTGCCCATTCATCTGCAATTGAAGTTTGTTTAGGGGTTTTCATTAGTCCTTCCTTTATACTCTTCTTGAATCTTTCGTTTACATCCTTTACTTTCAGTCTGTCTATTGCCCACATTTTTGGCTTTTGACTTTTCTTCAGTTTCTTCAACTTAAATCTGCATTTCATTACAACCAGATTGTGGTCAAAGTTTATGTCAGCACCAGGATATGTTTTACAATCCAAAATCTGGTTTCGAAACCTCTGCTTGACCATAATGAAGTCGATTTGGTAACGCCCTGTATCTCCAGGTCTCATCCATGTGTATATTCTTCTATTGTGGTTATTGAATAAGGTGTTAGCTATGACCAACTCATGCTCGGTGGAGAATTCCATCAGCCTGCTTCCTCGATCATTCCTTTCACCTAATCCGAAATCTCCTACTATCTTCCCTTCTCTCTCTTTTCCTACCACAGCATTCCAATCTCCCATTACTATAACATTTTCATCACCTTTGATATACCTCAGAATTTCTTCTATTTCTTCGTAGACCTTTTCAACATCCTCATCATCAGCTTGACTGGTAGGCATATAGACTTGTACCACTGTGGTGCACGTAGGTTTTGTATTGATTTTTGCAACAATAATCCGTTCACTACATTGCTCATAATATTCCACCCGCTGTCCAAGTTTCCTACTCAATATGAGACCAACCCCTGCTTGGCCATTGTTTGATTTAGTGC
Source organism: Meconema thalassinum (assembly GCA_946902985.2). Classification (NCBI taxonomy): domain Eukaryota; kingdom Metazoa; phylum Arthropoda; class Insecta; order Orthoptera; family Tettigoniidae; genus Meconema; species Meconema thalassinum. The sequence continues at coordinate 744,202,152 of OX336388.2, forward strand.
TAATGACCCTATAGTCTCCTGACCAAAAGTCCTGTTCTTCCTGCCAGCGCATTTCACTAATCCCAACCAAATCCAACCTCAACCTATCCATTCCCCTTTCTAAGTTTTCTAACTTTCCACTTCCTAGCAGACTTCTAACATTCCACGCTCCGATCCGCAGAATGTCAGATTTTCTCTTTGTCACTTCTGTGATGTTAACCCCCTCTCGAGTAGTCCCCACCCGGATATCCGAACGGGGGACTAGTTTACCTCCGGATTGAAATTTTACAAGGGAGGAGGCCATCATCACATGTAATTATGCATAGAGAGGTGCATATCCTCGGGAATAGCATTACGGCTGTAGTTTCCCGTTGCTTTCAGCCGTGCAGCAGAACGAAGTGTAGCCATTAGTTGGCTTATATTATCAATATCTTAACCATCCATTAGACTAGTAAAGAATTGATTTATTCTGAAAGGCTGCTACTCCCTTTCAGAATAAGTAAAGAACAATTCTCAAATTAGATCCAAAAAAGTGTTTTGAGGAATTAATTCCCAGAAAGCTGGAAATCCTTTTAATACCTTCGTTAGGTCCTAAATGCGTATAATCCGAGTTTGCACCATCTCAGGAGGTGTGCATAACTTTTGGGAACCACATAACCTCAAACTTTTTCCTCTTGTTCCAGTTTCTTTCTTGTAGTTCGAGAACGGTACGTCGGACGGAAAATATCAATCAGATCAATATCAAAGAAGATTAAATTCTGAGTCGAATGAACATCTAAAACTTGAAATTTGGTTCATTTTTACAGTCATAATCAAAAGTTCAAAAGTGCTAAAGTTTCTCATTTAGGTGCAAAATTACATTTTGCGACTTTCCAAGACCACATATCTTCAGAATAGGTTCTCCTATTGAACTCTGAAATCGTGAAAATAAAATCAGCTCTTTCATACAATGTTGTTATACCTACTCGACCAAATTGTACGAAACAGCTGAATTTTCATCAGAAGGTCAGACAAGTTTTGGTCTGGTGTATTCACTGATCAGACGATTGAGCAAGTGGTAAGGAGGTCTCTGAAAGCCCAAGGTGGGCTGACTCATGGACGAGATGTAACGGACAGTACTCTGGTGACTTTGGTTGCCACAATACCTACCATCATCATGGAAATCGTGGTACAAGAGGAATACTTTTGTGGCGTGACGTATGGTAATTCAGAACAGCACGTCGACGCTTGGTTTTCAAGGGTACAGAGGGACGATGCAGACGTTGCGATCCTTCTCGACTGGTTTTCATCTCACTATCCCATCCCAACTGGACAATTTGTGATGTCCATTAGCACAGGAGTAACTGGCGATGTGAAAATTGACTGCCATGAAGCGTTTGATAAAGGGATTCATTGTATTGCTAAGATTATTTGCAACGACTCAGTAATGTCAAGTTTTAACGAAACAACAGAGTGGTTCCTCTTAAAGCTTTCAGCACGAAAGTCAGGATTCATGGCGGAGATAAACTAGTAAATCTAGATACACTTTTCCGACGCATAACACTTTTGTTTGAGTTAGCTCCTTATCCCCTTTCTATCTTTGATGAAACAGGAATGCGGAATACAAAGAAAGCTGTGTTCTACAATTTATTTTCACCAGTTGCTGATCTGCCAGCTCTTGCAGGTAGTGCCATTGTAATAGGGATGTAGCGGGAGAAAGTTCACGCCAGATAGCGCTCGTGTAGTACTGGGTAAGCGCAAGGCGATCGTCTTATGTTTCTCCCAGTCAGCTGCGAAGAGTGTATAAATTGTGACCAAGTTTTCTAAGCTAAAGTAAATTATATCTTCTCTAATTTTACTCCAAGACTATATTAATTAATTCTATAGGTATATCTCCTAATATATTATGGACGATTTTCAGCGTTTAAGCGTTAAACAGCTGCAAAATGAGCTACGGACTAGAGACAGTAAAACTAGCGGGAGGAAGGAATAATTAATAGCCTACAGCGGTAATAAAAATTCTAACACGCTTTATTATTCAAATAATGAATATGAGTCAACATGCTTTCTCCTAAAGATTACAATTACTGTAGTATTGTAGGCCTATATTGTTAATATATCAGCCTTAAATCATAAATAGAGATTTAAATATTCACTTGATCCCCCTGCTTACAGACTTCGATTCATGTTTTTTTTTTTTTTTTTTTTTAGGTTGATAGCTTACATGAAACTGCCGTGTTTTAAGGATACTGGTAATGTGTACCTCGAAAATGCATAGCAACGTTTGGTTCTTATGTAATTTTGTCAATTTCTCAATAAGAATCGTTCCTTACCCCTTGGAAAGGACTTGGGGGTACAATTTTTTTAAAGTTTGAGATTCCCTGCTTTAGAGCCACGAACTGTTTCCATTCATCTGACTATGTCTCAAGAATGTAGAAGTCAGTCGCTACCACATTCTCCGACGGGCAGATGGAAGTTGACGATTAATTCTGATTCAAGAAACCAACCATAATACCGTACGTTTGTGACTGTTAATGTTGCGACATTTATTCTTGAAGTATTTGACCGAGTAGCCTATTGATGTCTTTGAAAATGGGAGTCAGAAATGTTACATTCACTTCTTCGTGTATATTGACGATTTCTTCCCGTACTTCAATGGAGATGATTTCTGCAGATTCCGATATTGTAGGCTTATCGTGATAATCCGGCAATTTTCTTGTGTATGGCCTCTTCCTAAATAATTATTTTTGTTGTGTTCGTGGTCCACGGAAAAAGCGATGGAACAGCGCCCGGTTTTTATCTTGCTCTCTCACCTTCAAATAAAAACGCATAAATGTCTAATCAGTTTATAGGTACAACACAGGAATTATTTCCTTTTGTAAGTCACACTAATCCAACACAGTTTTCGTGAAGTCATCGGGTTGTAAATGATGGAAACACACTTTAATATATTCGGTCAGATTTTTCTCACCGAAATTTTTCCTTCTAATAACATGTGAACATTTCTTCCTCATTTCTTTATTTTGTGGAAATTGGTGAAACGAAAACGGGCTTCCCTGATATTTGCAAAGAGGAACACTGCAATAGCTCGGCATAGTCACGAAAATAACAATTTTAACCACTTAAATTCGTACATATTAGCGGCATGAGAACACAGGAGACAAATGAAGAGCGCCTTGCGCTTACCCAGTACAACAGCAGTGCGCTCTGTCGGTGCTAGTTCTATACATCCCTATTGATGGGGGGGGGGGGGGGGGGATCCTTCTACATCGAGTGGTTTGGGAATCCAATGAAAAATTTTCAACAATTCTCTCCTAATATGTTGACAATGTTAAGCAATACTACAACCCTGCCAGTACATTTATCGTTTTCGATGGTTACCCTGATCATGCATCAGTAAATAGTACACAATCAGCTGAGCGTCTTCGCCGTAAAAGCAAGCACTATTACTCTAAAGTAGTGTTCCCTGAAACGATGACTGCAACCATGCCGAAAGAACAATTTTTGTCCAACGACAGCAACAAAGAACGGCCTATCTCCATGCTGGGTGAGAAATTAGTACAGCAGGGGTTTGAAGTGAGGCAAGCTTTTGAGGATGCTGACATTCTCATCATCAATACCGCCATTCAAGCGGCAGAGAACTTTGCGACGGTCATAATAAACGGAGAGGACACCGATCTATTGATCCTATTAACCGCCAACGCACCAAATTCAACATATACGTCATGAAACCTGGAAAGGGGACCTCTCAGAACACGTTCTACTCTCCGGGGTACTTCAACTTATCGTCTGCTGTCAAACAGAACCTTCTGTTCCTACATGCAATCAGTGGGTGTGATACAACCTCCGCATTCTATCGCCAAGGGAAGTTGAAGTTTATCAAACTCCTTGTAAACAACACGGCTTTACGGCAGGAGGCTGCCAAGGTTTTCCACCATGCAGATGCTGATCCTGAGTACCTCATTTCAGCAGGTCAACTATTCCTATATTCACCTAAGACCAATGACACCCAACATATTCTGCGTGTCTACCACCAAATCCAGGGCTGGTATGATAGATCAAAAGATCCTCTCAGCTGGGGTTGGAAGAGTACGGATTTTGGCCTGCTCCCCATCATGAACACCAAGGATCCAGCTCAAGGAAATCCTCAACTCAGTGTCCTGCGGATGTAAGAAGGTGTGTGCACGGAAATGCAGCTGCTGGAAAGTTGGTATGAAATGTTCAACAATTTGCCTCAACTGCACGGCTTGTCCTGCTCTAATTCAGCACCATTCGAGGATGAGTGTGTTTCACATGCCGATCGCCACAGAAGCAGAAATAGGCGAGGACAGTCCCTTTGAAGATGATCTCGATGAACAGGGGCTTGACATGCCATCCCAGCTTGAGAGCTTTGTAGATGAAGGGCCATCGACATCACGTAGCAGCCACATCACGTTCAAATGATAAAATTGCTAAATTGTTTACGGTAGTCTTTCTTGCGTCATTTTGGATCTTAAGAAATTTTTAATAAGCATCAGCTTACTAAAAGATTATTCACAAGATGCCACAGACACTGAAATCGTTAAAAGTAGTTTGAAAGCGATGATCATGTTACTGTATGCCTTTAACCCCAAACAAGACCTAAATACAACAAAATATATTTGGGTTTCAAGTCGATCTTTTCATTATTTTTCTTTGATCTTCGTAATAAAACTATGACATCTTTAATATCTTCAAAGAGGTCTTCTCCGTTCAAATCTTCAGGATACTTCTCTGCAAGTTCGAAACATTTCCTCTTTAGAGTGTTCAGAAGGTTTTCATTTGCGGGTTTCGTTATGAATGTATCCATCTAAATAACAGGGGAAGCCAAAACTTTCATCCAGTTCCTTGCTATTGGCGTACCGTTCACTTAACTCACGAATAAGTTTATCTAAGATATCTAGTGTGCTCCGCTTTACTTCAACATCATTTTCTGCTTCACTTTGTCTTCGTTCCGTGGGTTCCCCCATTCCTCACACCTCTTAGTAGTGTACCCGTTCGTCCTGGGGATGCGATGACCCATCTGCTATAACATCGCATTCCTGGAGTTCCGGGACAGAGCGGAGTTAAATGAACCTCTAGTCAAATAAGGAATGTGTCGGAAATTCAGCTGAGTTATCGAAAAAACAGTGGGTATCACGAGACAAAGTATCTCTAGGGTCGTTACGGGCTTAAGTTTAATAGAAATAATGCAAATATAAATGGGTGCCATCAACTGAATTTCTAGCAAACCACTTCCTTTCCGGATAAGCCTTACTCAAGACAAGGAAAGAAAAAGGAACATCACACCATCATCATATCACAACTAAGATAAAAACAAATTTATTTTACTTTGATAGTCAGACAGACATTTTAAATATAACTCCTACCTGAGAGTATGGTCGAATGCCAACGTTAAATTGTCATTGTCCAAAAATCGAACCATCTCTTTTCTAATCCAAAATTATTTCATCCACATAACAGAAAAATCTCTAAAGTTCTCTTGGGTTCTCAGGATCACTGTAGCACTATGTCTTTCGTCACTGACATTTGTGAAACCTGAGACCTAATTTCTCTTTAATTTAACATCATCAATGTGGATTTAAAAAAGTTGTTAATCTGTCTAAACATACACATATTATAATCACATATATTAAACATCACGTAATTTATGGTTTGCATGGCATAATTTGAATGTTGAACATGTTAGTCAAATGCTCCTAAACATTGAATAATTAATTTACACTATTTACATTGTCATTCATAATTACTTATCTGTGAATTACAGAAAATTCATGGCTCATTGGTCATCGTTATCGTCATCATCAAAATTAAATATTTCTCACGTTAATTTTCACTTCAAAATTCTACATATTCCTGTCAGAATCATTAATCCATCACCATTACATCATTTAAATTCTCAACTCAAGTTGCAATTCCTTCAAATTATCTCTCAATTAAATTTATTTAATTCCATGTAAATTCATTAATCATCAGCTCCTTTAATTAATTATCACCTTCTAATTCAGTCATTCATCATCATTACAATCGTCTATTAATTTATTTAAATCAGTTTATTTCTCCAATCTTTAATTCATCCATCTATTTAATTCATTGATTTATTTCAAAATTTAATTTATCAACTTATTTAAATTTCAATCATCTGGTTATTTAGTGTTTCATTATTTCATCTAGTCATTCTGATTTTTATTTCGTTAGGTCAGATCGTTAATATGCTTAAATCTCAGATTATTATTTCGTTAATTATTATTTTTAGAAAATCTTGTATTATCAACTTCATTTATTTGTTTAATTTCCTAACAAATTGTTTAATATGGTTTATAGAACGTTGTCTTACAGTTTTATTACTTCCAGGTTATATCTCGTATTTAATTTATCATGCCAAAAATATTATTGCCTCCACGACATCACGTTGGATCTAACTATCCACAACGACATTACATTTCCTCAATACTTCAAATATCACATTTGAATACAATAATTATTCCATAAAAACTCCATAAATATTCAGCACATACAGCATGAATCTCAACAATTACGCTAGACTGGGTACGACGACCTCATGTCTGCTTCAAAATACATTATCAACGTTGCAACTATCACATGGCAACTTCCACAAAATGCCTATCATAAACTCCACTTAACCATGTTGCATGATCTACAAAAAATATATAACTGGCTTCAAATTATCAACGCACACAATCTCCTATAACTGTAATTACTCTGATCACATCTAGACAACTTCTTAAACAATTGGAAAAATATTACCTCAGTAATTTAAGATCTGCTTTCAAATAGCATAAATTCTCTTACAATTTTCATAATTCACATCACAGAAAAACACCAATGTGCTATCATCTCTCATATCAAAATCTGCAATACTGATCTGCCTTAAAATAAATCTGACCATTAATGATTTATCTTACAAGATTCAATTACTTTAAATCCTTCTCAAAGGTATCAAACACAATTATAAAACTCATCAAAAGCATCAGCTGCAACAGCTGTTAAACTGAAATTACTCTCAAAAGAGTATAGCAACAAAATATTGGATTGGCAAACAAGAATTACTAAATGCAATCCTGTTGACATTTATCGTTACTTTATTTAACAAAATTTCGACTGATATGTGACTAGTAGTTCCTTGTTTGATTCACTTACAATCTCGTGTACACTCGGATGATAAAAATGAGTCCCTCAATGGCAAGTAAGATGTGTAACCACCGTACAGTCGTATAAATACGAAAGACCTCGCCCCGTCGACTTGGATGATAGTTCCCTGAACGATGGGTAAGATGAGTACCACCATACAATCGTATAAATACGAAAGACCCCATCTCGTAGACTATATGATTGAATGTACCAGATAGGAATCAACAAGTTTCTAGTTGTCATATAAAAGCGATGTTCATTCACTAAAGTGAATAACTTCTTAATATCTCCAAACAATCCAATGGAAAAAATCCCTACTGATGAATAATACACACTCGCTATTATGCAATGAACTGACGAAGTAATTTTAGATAATCAATTGCAGATCACGAGTTCGAAATACTCGTTACACAAAAAAAACTATTCATGAAAAATATCCTAGCTGGAAAAATGTCTAAAAGACCAAACATCTGCTTAATAAAGCCAAACAATGGTGAGAATATCGTATAATGATGCCTGCCATATCATATGGTCACTCCATATTCTAGCAAATTCGAAGTATATAAAGTCAAACCATGTCTTAATAATCATATCACTCCTATTAGAAAAATATACATGTGTGCCCAGTATTCATGAAAATAATCGTATCAGGTAGTTATGACTCTTACAGTACCTTTCATAATCAGCTGTTATTAAATTTCCAAGATCGTCGATTTTCCCTACATAATGAATTTCTCGAAAGATCGGCGTGAATATCATTCCATCCATGAAATGACGATTGCCTTCGAAATCCCAAGTGAATCAGCTGGTGGACCTCCTCTCGTCAGGAATCGAATCCATCGCTCTGCGGTGCCATCTTGTCTCTATCTGCGTCTACTCTGACATGTTGAACTTCGGATTACCCATAGCGGATATTGTCCAACTCCTCTCGAAAAAGTTCATGGAAACAGCGGACCCCCTACTCCTCTTCTAAGTAACGCCACTGTTCCATTAAATGTTCAGTTTGAGTATTGAAAGATCAATCTCCAACAACTGCTAAGTCTCACTTTCGTAAAATAAAATTTTACATGAGAGTGTTCAAGTTTACGAAACACCCTGTAGTTGTCTGTATTTGGTAATTCATGAAACTGCATAAGAAATAAATGTCATTAATGCACGATCTAATGTTCATCAGTGCCTATGCTAACGACATTCCGTTTGCTTGAAATTGTTAAAGTAACTTTGAATGCGTTATAGAAAAGCATAGTCATAAAGTTATTCATAAAAGCTGTGTTCAAACTGCGTTGAAATGTAGCTTGTAATAACGTCTCCAACTACTTGCAGTGCTGTTCTAACATATCCCGGCCGTCTGTGATTGCTTGCTCAGCAAGTCCCCCTGGATCAATGACCTGCTTGGCGTTCGCTGCCCGGCGATGCTGAAACTGTCGCCTACACTCTGCCGTGACAGTTTCGGTATGCTACGCGACCTTCACCGTGCGTCTCGCTTGCGCTACAGAGCTCGACCCTACTTGCTCGACTGACAGAGCTCCACTGAATGTGCTGGCACTGTCTTCACTCTTATCTGCCTGGCGCAGACACGTGGTGTAGTCCCCCACCACTGTGCTCTCGCGTCACGATCATAGTCTCGAACCCACATCATCTCGGCTATTCCGTTATAAAATAACTTAAGGGTTATCTGACTTCCTTACAATTATTTCCACATATAATGCATGTTATATATCCTCTTCTAAGATGTTTAAATACCATATTCCATACATATCTCAATAAAGCTTCACATCTCTATCCATAATTCCATCTTCTTACAGATGTCAGTGCCTCCTTGATCCTAGACCTCCTACGTCATCTTGACATTCTTCTTGACTCGATCGGTGCGCTATCTTTTCCTAACTCTTCCCAAAACCTCAACTACGGCTTAATGTCTGCTGGCGTAGCCGATAGCCTAAACTAGGTATCGGGTACAGTAGCTTTTGATATAACATCAACTGGAAGGGTTTCTCTTCACATATTAAGCTGATCTTGGAAAGCTTGTAGACAAGTTATTACATAAGTGAACGAATTGCCTTCGATTAGCAAAATTTTCTGTGTTCGGTCAAATTTTGGAAGTACCTCAGCCCAGAAAAATAGCATAGTTACAAAGTCAAATCTTTCTATTTCATTAATTAACAGCACTGCACTCTGTCTAGTATCGACGGTTTCAGTTGTAGTTTCTCTCAATTTTTCTAGAGCATGAAGCACTCTAACTAACTGAGATGATAAGGCGTTCACGGCTTCTGCTTTAGAACTCAATCTTGTATCTGAGTACCCCTTGACCAATAAGCTGACATGCTCCTTGAGGACACTCCACCTGTGAGTCGAACTAGACAAAAGTGCATACACTCGTTGAACTGCTCCAAAAATTTGCACTTGATTCCAAGAGTTGGATTGAGAGATTTGAATCGTACCATCAAGATCATAGTGTTTAGCCAATTTATTAGCTACTGTAATATTTGATTCATTAATATCAAGGCTTAAGTTGATACTGTCAAATTCACATTCTTTCTGAGTTTCATTGTTTTCAGACTTTAGTGATCCTTTTATGAAAGCTGTCATGAACGATTTCGAACTATCGAGTGCTTTGGTACGTTGCTATTTCAGTTGTCTATTTTGAGCCCCACGTGCCTTGTGTGGTTTCATAATGGAAACTGAAATACAATGAAACAAATTACCTTTTACTATTATCAATTATGATTCTTGGTGTTGATCAATAATGATTCTAGGTTTAAATTGCTTCAGCCAATAGCAAACGAAATAGAGAGGAACCCAAACACTGTAATTTTTTTCCAGTTTTAAATTGTTTTAGAGAATTTCACCTAATATTTTTGCTAGTCCAAATTGCACTTACCTGTTTTCTAGTTGTGCATGAACAGGAATTACTCGTACTTTTCAACTAAACGTGTAAACACACTATATTCACAATATTCATTGATACACAACGACTACGAAATAAACGCAACCCATCTCATCAAATGAATAAAGTAAACTAAGGATTAAGGTTAAGGAATACACTTCATGATTAGCAAACTAGCAATCCTCAATTCTGTTGTGACTTGATGCCCCCCCGCGCGGCCGGCACCGCCATCAACCACGCATCCCCTCTCCATCACTGCTCTGATTCCGGCTCAGGTGCTCTTTTCACCCATACATCGTAATCATTTCCTGTGGACTCGGCGCCCACGAACTACAGTATTTCGTGTTGTCCATAAATAGTTTAAAACGAAATGTTTGTCTATATATATAAAGCACAAAGTTTGTCTGTCTGTCTGTCTGTCTGTTATGTATACAATTCTACACCGTTTCACCGATCTGAACCATAATTTGTATACTTACCCTTTGGAACCCGACGAGTAACCCTGTCAACTTTAAATTTCGGACAGACCACCCCATTCCCTGCATTTAGGCCCTTTTGCACAAATCTACACCGTTTCACCGATCTGAACCAAAATTTGTATACTTACCCTTTGGAACCCTGCGAGTAACACTGTCCACTCAAAATTTCGGAAAGACCGCCCCATTCCCTGCATATAGGCCCTTTCGTCCAAATCTACACCGTTTCACCGATCAGAACCAAAATTCGTATTCTTACCCTTTGGTACCCTGCGAGTAACACTGTCTGCTTGAAATTGCGGACAGACCACTCCATCCCCTGCATTTAGGCCCTTTGGCCCAAATCTACACCGTTTCACCGATCTCAACCAAAGTTTGTATATTTGCCCTTTGGAACCCTGCGAGTAAAACTGTCAACTTAAAATTTCGGACAGACCACCCCATTCCCTGCATTTAGGCCCTTTGGCACAAATCTACACCGTTTCACCGATCTGAACCAAAATTTGTATACTTACCCTTTGGAACCCTGCGGATAACCATGTCCACTTGAAATTTCGGACAGGCCACCCCATTACCTGCATTTAGGCCCTTTTGCACAAATCTACACCGTTTCACCGATCTGAACCAACATGTGCATACTTACCCTTTGGAACCCTGCGAGTAACACTGTCCACTTAAAATTTCGGACAGACCACCCCTTTCACTGCATTTAGGCCCTTTGGTCCAAATCTACACCGTTTCACCGATCAGAACCCAAATTCATATTCGTACCCTTTGGTATCCTGCGAGTAACACTGTCTGCTTGAAATTGCGGGCAGACCACTCCATTCACTGCATTTAGGCCCTTTGGCACAAATCTACACCGTCACCGATCTGAACCAAACTTTGTATACTCACCCTTTGGAACCCTGCGAGTAACACTGTCTGCTTGAAATTGCGGACACACCACTCCATTCCATGCATTTAGGCTCTTTGCCCCAAATCTACACCGTTTCACCGATCTCAACCAAAATTTGTATATTTACACTTTGGAACACTGCGACTAACACTGTCCACTTAACATTTCGGACAGACCACCCCATTCCCTGCATTTAGGCCCTTCGGCAAAAATCTACACCGTTTCACCCACCTCAACCAAATTTTACATACTTACCCTTTGGAACCCGACGAGTAACACTGTCTACTTAAAATTTCGGACAGACCACTCTATTACCTGCATTTAAGCCCTTTGGCAAAAATCTACAACGTTTCACCCATCTTAACCAAATTGTACATACATACCCTTTGGAACCCGACAAGTAACTCTCTCTACTTGGAAATTTGGGCAGACCACTCCTTCCCTGCATTTAGGCCCTTTGCTAAAAATCTACACCGTTTCACCCATCTCAACCAAATTTTGTCTTGCTCGACTGTGATTCATTATTACTATTACGTTAGTTTGTAAGTTTGACGTGCCAATTCAATAGTTGTAGTGTATGTATGTCCCCTATGCGTTCATATACCATTCATCCGATTGCGATGATACTTGGGTGAGTTGTTGTGTGGATTCCAGGGAAGGTTTCTAGCTACAAATTATGTATGTAACACAAAAGGGTGAGGGACTTAACAGGAAGTTTTAAATGCCACAGTAACCCAATTGCACAATGCCAGTTGTGATGATGATGATGATGATGATAATTGTTGTTTAAAGAGGCCTAACATCAAGGTTATCGCCCCTAATGGTTTGGGTGATTGTGAAAATGAAATTAATACTAAAACTAACTACAAAACTTATGGGCTAGAAGAAGATAAGGACAAAAGAAAGGAATAAGGGAAATAAAAGACAGGAGGAATGAAATGCCCTCAACCCTAGATAAATGAGAATTGAGGACTTGGAAGGAAGGAGAGCCACGAAATGCAGATAGGAAAGGGAAAGAGGACAGGGTCCGTCCCAAAGGCAATGGAAAAAGAGGTAAAACCTGACCCAGCTCAGGAAACTCTCAGGGTTGCCAGCTCCCAAACTCACCAGCCATTAGCCCTTGAGGATCTAGCACTATCCAGGGTGCACCAGAAGTGGTGGGGCTACACACACCCTGCCTCCTTGAGGGCCTTGAGCAGAAGACATGAGATATTACGAAAATAAAAAGAAGGCTGACACCTCGAAGAATGAGGCTATCAGGAATGATTAGACAAGGGCCAATTAAGGCGGGAAAGTGAAAGAGTCGCTATGCCTCGGATACCCTGATACCATCGGGGTCGGAAGAGAACAAGAGTTTGACCAAGGGAGGCTGACTGGAAAGAGAACTGAAAGGATCCCGGCACCAGTAAGTAGAAGCAATGCCGGACTCAGCTGGGGTCCGTGGTCGCAAACCCAAGTCCCACAAGTTGTGAGACCCTGGGGGATGGAGGGTTGGAGGAGGGGACAGGTGTGAGAATAGCTTGCTGATTCATCGCGTGGTGACATGAGAGGACTGTCCGGAGGCCGCCGTGTTACCTGGTATTGCTGACTATGCTGATGTTCACACAGGGCCTTTGCTCAAACCACTATAGTGTTACGAAAGAGTGAGTGATTCACCGGCCAATGTATAGGACCGGGAATCCCCCCCGAACGTCTGTCATCATATATCGTCATCAACTGCGATATTCTCTGGTTCGTGCAGCTTGGACCCGAGCAGTACTTCATAAGCTCTTTCACTAGACGCTTCGAGTATAGGCCTAAGCCAGAAAATAAGGTTCAGACTTTGGAAGAGATCGAAGGTAGAAATCTGAATTACCTATATCAGATTTAAAATTACACCATGTTCGTTTAGTAGTCATTTTTCACTACCTTATTATTATCATCATAAGGGCAAATGACCTAGATGTTACGTCCATTATACCACTAATCACCACACACAATACGTCTTCATCGCCTGTGAATTTTGAAATATTTCTATCACGGTAGTCTGTAAGTTTGTCGTGTCAATTCAACAGTAGTTTGATATACCCGTTCAGTAGTAGTCGACTTCATTATCATCCTCATCAAAATGGCAAATGACCTAGATGTTACGTCCATTATACTACTAAGCAACACCGCAGTCTACCTAGCCTGTGATTTTTAAAATATGTATTTCCATTAGATTGTAAGTTTGATATACCCGTACAGTAGTAGTCTTCATAAATAAATATAATTTATCACGTTGAGTGTTAAGGAGACTGAGATATTATCATCATTCCACCGGGCGAAGCCGGGTACTACTGCTAGTTTAATTTATAAATAACAAGCTGTACCCGGCATGCGTTGCAATGCCAATCAAAGAAAGTGTTGGCGTTGAAATTCTGTTTCTTGAAGTGCTTTTGGATACACAACATGTTAACTGCCTCTAAGCTATCGTAAAATGGATTTTCTAATTTAGAACCATTCGTGGAAGCATGCACAACAACTTTCAAAAGTTTCATCGCTGTCACTCATTTGTTGAATCTACTCGTACGCTACCTGTTGTGAAATGGATTTACTAAGTCAAAACCCTTCCCTGGAGTGTACACAATAACTCATCAATGATTCATCGCAATCGGATGAATTGTATATGCACGTACACGGGGTTTTGTTTAAACGATTCGTGCGCTGTCACTCATTTGTTGAATCTACTCGTGCGCTACCTATTGAGAAATGTATTACTAAGTCGAAGCCCTTCCCTGGCGTGTACACAATAACTCATCAAGGTTTCATCGCAATCGAAGAATGTTATATGAACGCAATAGGGGAGTTTGTTGAAACGCTTCGCGCGTCGTCACCCATTTGTTGCATCTACTCTTGCGCTACTTATTGTGAAATGGATTTACTAAGTCCCCTTCCCTGGCGGGTACACAATAACTGATCAATGTTTCATCGCAATCGGATGAATAGTATATGAACGCATACCTGATTTTGTTTAAACGATTCGCGCTCCGTCACTCATTTGTTGAATCTACTCGTGCGCTACCTACTGTAAAATGTATTTACTAAGTTAGAAACCGTCACGTAACTGTCCACAACATCTCACCCAAGTTTCATCGCTATCGGACTAATGGGATATGAAGACATAGGGGACTGTATTGAAACGCTCCGCATGTCGTCGTTCATTTGTCGAATCTACTCGTGTGCTACCTACTGTGAAATGTATTTACTAAGCCAGAAACCTTCCTTGGTGTGTCCACCATATTTCACCCAAGTTTCACCGCTAACGGCAGAATGGTATATGACCTTATACGGGACTTAGTTGAAACGCATCAAGCGTCACCCCTCATTTGTTGAATCAACTTGTGCGCTGCATATTGTATAGTGGATTTACTAAGCCAGGAATTTTCCATGACGTGTACACAACATCTCACCCAAGTTTCATAGCTACGGACGAATGGTACATGAATGCATACGGGACTTGGTTGAAACGCTTTGCGTGTCGTCGCTCATTTGTTGATTCTACTCTTGCGCTACATATTATAATATGGATGTACTCAGCCAGAAACCTTCCCTGGAGTGTACACAACATCTCACCCAAGTTTCATCGCAATCGGATGAATGGTATGTGAACGTATACGGGACGTTGTCGAAACGCTTCGCGCGTAGTCACTCATTTGTTGAATATAAACGTGCGCTTCGTATTGTAAAATGGATTTACTTAGCCAAAAACCTTTCCTGGAGTGTACACTCAACAATTCACCAAACATTTCTCACTATCAGACGACTGGTATATGACTTTATACGGGACTTTGTTGAAACGCTTCGCGTGTCATCGCTCATTTGTTGAATCTACTGGTGCGATACCTATTGTAAAATGTATGTACTAAGCCAGAAACCTTCCCTGGAGTGTACACAACATCTCACCCAAGTTTCATCGCTATCGGATGAATGGTATATGAAATTATATGGGACTTTGTTGAAACGCTTCGCGCGCCGTTGCTCATTTGTTGATTCTACTCGTGCTCTACCTATTTTTAATGGGATTTAACTAAGCTAGAAACCTTCCCTGGAGTGCACACAAAATCTCAGCCTAGTTTCATCGCTATCGGACGAATGGTATATGAACGCAAACGTGACTTTGTTGAAATGCTTCGCTCGTCGTAGCTCATTTGTTGAATCTACTCGTGCGCTGCCTATTGTAAAGTGGATGTACTAAGCCAGAAAATTTCCCTGCAGTTTACACAACATTTTACGCAAGTTTCATAGCTATCGGACGAATGGTATACGAATGCATACGGGACTTTGTTGAAACGCATTGCGTGTCGTCGCTCATTTGTTGAATCTACTTGTGCGCTATCTACTGTGAAATGTATTCACTAATTTTGAAACCTTCACTTAAGTGTACACAACATCTCACCCAAGTTTCATCGCTATCGGACGAATAGTATATGAACACATACGGGACTTTGTTGAAATGCTTCGCGCATCGTCGCTCATTTGTTGAATCTACGCGTGCGCTACCTATTGTAAAATGGATTTACTAAGTCAGAAACCTTCCTTGGAGTGTACTCAACATCTCACCCAAGTTTCATCGCAATCGGACGAATGGTATATGAACGCATAGGAGACATACCCACAGACAAACTATCACGTTACATTGATTTTTATATATATACAAGCTGTACCCGGCAATCGCAATCGGATGAATGGTATATGCACGTATACGGGGTTTTGGTTAAACGATTCGTGCGCTGTCACTCATTTGTTGAATCTACTCGTGCGCTACCTATTGAGAAATGTATTACTAAGTCGAAGCCCTTCCCTGGCGTGTACACAATAACTCATCAAGGTTTCATCGCAATCGAAGAATGTTATATGAACGCAATAGGGGATTTCGTTGAAACGCTTCGCGCGTCGTCACCCATTTGTTTCATCTACTCTTGCGCTACTTATTGTGAAATGGATTTACTAAGTCCCCTTCCCTGGCGGGTACACAATAACTGATCAATGTTTCATCGCAATCGGATGAATAGTATATGAACGCATACCTGATTTTGTTTAAACGATTCGCGCTCCGTCACTCATTTGTTGAATCTACTCGTGCGCTACCTACTGTAAAATGTATTTACTAAGTTAGAAAACGTCACGTAAGTGTCCACAACATCTCACCCAAGTTTCATCGCTATCGGACTAATGGGATATGAAGACATAGGGGACTGTATTGAAACGCTCCGCGTGTCGTCGTTCATTTGTCGAATCTACTCGTGTGCTACTTACTGTGAAATGTATTTACTAAGCCAGAAACCTTCCTTGGAGTGTCCACCATATTTCACCCAAGTTTCACCGCTAACGGCAGAATGGTATATGACTTTGTTGAAACGCTTCGCGCGTCGTCCCTCATTTGTTGAATCAACTTGTGCGCAGCATATTGTATAGTGGATTTACCACAGATTACCTACTACTACAGATAGCCGACAGCCATGCTAATTCTTGGCACCTAAGACTTCAGCGCTGTCTGGTGTATGACCGCGGTACTAGTTGAGCACGGCCGTGCGGGTAGCCTACCCCACCCCTTCCCCTCGTTCCGCTAAATATTCTCGTCCTAACTGCTCTGCCCACCTCAATGTTCCGAAAATCACAATCTTCCCAATACTTATAGCACACGTTTTTAAGTGTGGAGATAATAATATGATCTACACGAGATAAATCACATTCAAAATAGCAATAACAGTTTTTTTTAATAATACCAAAGTGGGAAATTGTGAATTCCGGAACTCTGAAATGAGCAATCACAGCATTTAGGACATGACCTCATCAATAATTTACATGTTTACATTTCTTTCAGTTGCAATTGGAGCATATTGCATTGACAGGAATTAGGCTACTATAAGGTCTGCAGCATATTATTACTCAATTTTAAAAAAATGGTCCCTTCCAAT
This sequence comes from Meconema thalassinum, assembly GCA_946902985.2. Classification (NCBI taxonomy): domain Eukaryota; kingdom Metazoa; phylum Arthropoda; class Insecta; order Orthoptera; family Tettigoniidae; genus Meconema; species Meconema thalassinum. The sequence goes on from OX336388.2 coordinate 744,219,480, forward strand.
TAACCACTGTAGGCCCAATTATAACCGATTAGTTCCGAGATAAAACTAGAAAGTAAAAGTACTGGGAAGGGAGAATATTCATATCTTAAAATGCTTGATGCTGTTCGCAATAACAGGAAAATTTTAAGAGAGAATACTAAGGAAATAGGTGGTGTAACCTGATCCTCATCACACTAAAATTGTTAGTGTAATTCATTAGTTTCAGAAAAATAATTGGATATCACAAAATGTATATACAGTAGTTCATTTGATATTCCCTTTAAAATATATCCAGTCCACCAATTTTGAAGGGTGAAATACAGTAAGTACATGTACATAAACAAATTTCATGGCACACTAATACAGTAAATTCTATGACATGCTGTGAAGGGGAAAGGAGAAATAGGACTTTCAATGAAAAACAAGAAACACACTCAATACTGCTAGAAATCATCGTTTTATTTAAAAAGTTTGTCACGAAGAAAAAATAACAGAGAGAGACAAAATCAAACTTAGCAAAAATACAGTAATCAAATCTGGTCCTTTTAAAAGTATGTGTTGAGGCATGTTCTTCTTTCTTGCCAAGGTATAACGGTAGGCTACAGCACATGATAATGGACCTATTACCTCCTTGACGCCATGGCTGACACCGATGAACCGCAAATTCCTACAACACATGCAAGTTTGTATGTTGAAACAGTTAACTTAATAAATGTGTAATGCTTGAAATGGAGAACTTGAATTTGCTGTTATGTGTATGTTTGCACCTACTATAACTATATTTTAAAAGAATCTCTTATTGTAGAATCATTGTGTTTTTGATATTAATTTTAGGGCTTTTGATAACATATTCATTTAGCCCCATATATTTGGAAGTGTATAGGATTTATATGATAATCTCTGTTATTGTGGTATCTGTAGTAGTGTGTAGGCTATACTTTCTGTAATTCAGATGAGGACTGGAAAGGTGGCAGCCATAGTTAGGGACATTTATTTTTAAGAATTTTTAATAATATGTACTAAAATGAAATTGAAATACCAACAGGAACAGTTACAAATTCCCTGTCCACTCAGCCAAGATATTCTGCAGATCTCTCCTGTGGGCCTCAACATTATTTTATTTTATTCCTTTCCTGATGGAAATCCGGTAGTACCTTATTTCAACTCCTGGGGCACCTCCCCAAGCCTGTCCCTTATAAAGCTACACACACTACTACAGTCATCACATTATCGGAGCAATTCTACCCACACCCAACTGCATGGGGCTGATGACCAAGATGTCCCAAGCCCATAAAATGAATTAACAGCAGACAAAATCAAGTCATTATGTTATTTTGTGTTGTGTTGGATTCTGACACATGTATGCGTTTGACAGAGTGCCATTTAAGCTCATGAATAGGAATGAATGAATACGACTACCCTACTTGTTTCACGACAGCCTAGAATAAATACACACGAAACACGACAATAGAGCACTTTAGAACAGTAACGAGAGCGAACTTTCAGTGGAGATGTTGGCAACCATGTGAATACAAACAATTTATGACCAGAACGTAAAACTATGCCAACGCTCAGAGCATGTTAAAACAATTGGGATCAGTTCAGTCGTTTGCAAACGACTTGTTTATGTTACGGTGAGTAGTCGTTGAATTCATTTGACTGTTTTCTAAAAGCAGTCAAACAAGTCGATGGTTTTAACTTTTGTCAGTCGACTGCTGATGCCCATCTCTACAAACCAATTGACAACCAGAATCAATTTGAGCGTACACACCCTCCGACTTGCTAAAATGCTATTAATATTGGATCCCAATATAAAATATTTTCTGATTTAATTTTCCTGGAAAATCTATTCTATGTTTGCATCGATCATTACCATCACGCTATGGGGAGAATTTCATAATAATTTTCTTGTAATTCATTTATCACGCGGTAGAATAAATGAATGAAATTCAATCATAAAATAAATAGAACTCTAAGCCATAATTGGTAAGCCCATGTTCAAGTTGTGTAATAATTCAAGAATGCACCCAATTCTCATTAAAAGTGTATAGACTGTGTTAAGGAGTTCCAATGAAATGACATACATATATATTTGGACAACTGGACGTAGGCTATTTCATTGAAAGAATCTACGAACAAGAAACTGTATAAAACTATAGGCACCTACAGCCGTCAAGCTGTCCTCACAGTACCCGCTGGAGATTTCCATCACCACTCTATCTGTACGGTACCTCGAGATAAGCCTAAGTGCGCCAACTGTGAGGAAACACATAAACTCTTCCATCCCTGCCCTCATGTCTTTGCCACTAACCCCCCCTTCCACACAGCACGCCACTGCTCTGACACAGTTGTTAGGCCTGCTACAACAACTCTCAGCCATAACCCTGTAAACTACAGATAAACCAAACCCAGAACCCCCTAATACACTTCATTTGCAGAGCAATAAAATCCATAAAACAACTCCGCAACGAGCTTCACAAAACCTAAATTATAAACGAAAAGACTACTCCACAAACACCAAAATCAGTAAACCTCCCTCATTTCAGCCACACTACACCTTAAACAGACATAGAAAGCATAGTCATGACCCCTTCATGGAGTAGGCTATTGTCTAAACACGATCATGTCTCCTTCAACTTTACTGAGACTTCATTAAATTCTATTAAAAATTCATAAACTCATTCCACAAATCTTAAAATCAGTATACATCCCTCATTTCCATTACTCTATTCAATAAACAAACATAGAAGGCGTAGCCATGACCCCTTCATGGAGTAGGCTATTGTCTAAATCTGACCACGCATACTACAACCTTACTCTAGTTCAAAATTACAGCCAAATGATCCATCTGACTGGGAGGCTTGCCTGGGATGATGGGCCAGAAAACCGGGAGTTCAAGCATAACCTAAATATTGAATGCTTAACATTTCCAATAACTTGGACAACTGGATTTAGGCTATTTCATTGAAAGAATCAACGAACTGTATAAAACTATAGGCACCTACAGGTATACTTAACTTATTAATTAAAGCTCTACAATAAACATACAGCACAATGAATTGTAGCATGAAGTTATCCTGAAGAAGTCGTTTGATTAGAACGACTACTTAAATTCGAATGATTCCATTCGCTTGGAATTAGTCGTTTGCCAACGACTTGTTTCATTCCAATGATTTCCAACGATTGCTTTGGGATCAGTCGTTTACAACGACTCCTTCAATTCGAATGATTCCATTCGCTTGGAATTAGTCGTTTGCCAACGACTTGTTTCATTCCAATGATTTCCAACGATTGTTTTGAGATCAGTCGTTTGCAAACGACTTGTTTATGATACGGTGAGTAGTCGTTGAATTCATTCGACTGTTTTTTAAAAGCAGTTGTTTTAACTATCGACTAATTCGACTGTTTTCAGTCGACTGCTGCCCATCTCTACACACAACTAATTTTCTACACCAGCCGCTACTGAGCACGAGCTGTGACTGGCTTAGACATTAGCATCCTACGTGTTGAAAAATATTGTAAGTAACGTGTAGGAATAAAATACTACCAATAGGTATGTCAACCATTAAATTGGCATATAATAAATGAATTATATTTATCTTGTATCTATCTATCCCACGATATAACATAATACAAGGTGAAGAGTCCTTTAAAACAAATTGTTTACTGTGATACTGGAAGAAACAATACAACACAGTGGTAATAGTTCTAGCCTGCACCTATTAGTTAATAAAATTTCATGTGATTTCACTCAGATCTCTGTTGTAGTGGCTTATTATATGTGCACCTTGTAACTTAATAGTACATTATGCAATGAGCCTATAATGACAATAATTAAGACACATTTTTTATAATTTCCATACGAGTGTCTTAATTACAATTATAGACGAGTTGCATACGACTGTTTATGTTCGACGATAATTATAACTATTTTATGTTCGAACATAAATATTCATAAATATCTGTCGAGATTTCACCAGTTTTATATACTGAACAGAGCATATGGGATGCAGAGAATACCTTGTATTTGACCATGGCCTCCAAGTTGATTTTGCGGAAAACGCTTCTTTGACCGCACAGAATCAAATACAAAGTGCGCATTGGAGAGAACGCCATGTCACTGTTTTTACTTGTGTTATATGGTCCACAAGTAAAACTGAATCGCTTGTAATAATTAGTGACAACCTAGACCATAGTAAATATGCAGTGTGGACATTTTTGAAACTCATAGGCAATTTCATTAAAGAAGAATTTCCACAAGTTGACCATCTAATTATATTCTCAGACAATGCTGCAAGTCAATTTCGGAGCAAGTATACAGTCTCAAACCTTTGCAAACTAGAGGACGATCTCAACTGTCAGTTCGTCGAATGGACAACTTTTGCTGCATCTCATGGCAAAGGTGCTGTAGATGGCGTCGGAGCCGTAGTTAAGAATCTACTTTGGCACAAGATTAAAGCGGAAAACCTCAATATTAATTCTGCGAAAGAGTATTATGAACTTGCCACAATGACCTGCAAGAAAACCCACGTTTTCTTTGTTCCAAAAGAAGACATCAAACAAAATGAAGACCTGCTTAACACTCGATGGAAAAAAGCAAGAAAAGTACAGTACAAGCTAAAACAGAAGAGCAAGAAGGAAAAAGTAATTGGTCTCAATTCACTGCATTATTTTGAGAAGCATGATGACAGCCATGTTCTTGCTGGTATCACAGCAAAGTCTAAACTAAAGAAAATTAAGGTTTTAGACTCAGATACCGACACAGAACAAGAAGGAGAATACTTACAGGAGAGTCAACATCAAAGGATTAAATATGCTGATGTATTTCCATCAGACAGTGAGGAGGAGACCAAAGCTGAACCAGGTACATCATCATCAGTTCAACCAAACAGATATGAACTTACGGCAAAAAACATCACGTGTGGTACCTATGTTCTTGTGGAAATAAAAGGTCCAGTAAAAAATAATGTCTATAATTATGTGGCTGTTTGCCAAAGTTGTGTCTGTGAAGAAGAAGGGGAGGTTCAAGTAATGTTCATGAGAACGTGCGACAGTTTCAAGAAAGTATTTCGAACGGATGAAAATGACATTAAATTTATTCAGTTTGAACAAATCAAAACAATATTGAAAACTCCAGAAGTAAAGATAAGTGGTCTTAATCGTGTCCAGTATGTTTTTCATGAGTCTATCGGAGATGTGTGGGAGGCTTAACGATTTCTGGGTCAGACATTGCATCGTACCATTGGGACTATTGATAGATAGGCTAACTGTTTACTTTCAACATGTTTTATTTCTTAAAACTATTTGAAATTTCTTTATTAAGATATTGTAATAGTTTTCTCTCAAATAATATAATTTTCAGTATTATTTTCAACATTAAAGACAAGATACTGTAAGGTAGCCTAGTAGTAATTAGGCTAATTGTTTAAAACTATTAAATATATGTTTCTTCCATCAAAACTAAATTGCATTTCTTTATGATCCTAGCAATTTCATTTCCTATTACACTTTATTAAAAATTACTCTAATCTGAGCCATAAACAGCCAGAAACCACATCGTGAAATGCACATGTAACTTCCGTTACTCAGGCTGTAACCTCCATTACTTTTTGTAAAATAGTTAATATTAATTTCCATACATTATTTTTCATGGGAGTACTGCAAATAAATAGCCCAACTTTTTAAGAATTTGATTAATTTAAAATATTTTTTTTACCATTATTATTCACAGAAAATTTAAGAAATAGTTAAGAAGTCACGACTTAGCCATATGTGTGAGTAACCTCCGTTACCCTCTTTTAAAGGTGATATTTTGGATGTTACTTGATGAATGGAAATTGATTTATGCTTGAACCTTAATAAAAACAAAACTTATACTTGCAACATATTTTTGTTTCAGAATATATAATTTTTAACATTAATTTTTTAAACAATATAGTTGTACGCTTGTAACCTTCATTACTTTGGAATGGCTGTGCAAGAACTGATCTCCTCAAGAACTTGAGTACACATATGCAATAGGCTCATGATACTGTATGTATCTCTGCAAGATGTATCAAGTTGAAAACATTACGGTAACATAGACTCTTACCTGGGTCATTTCTCAGGAGAGTAGGCCAAATTGCCACATTCATCTGCTATTTCGAGAACAGCAATTTACGATTTGTTTGTTCACAGAATTTGGTAGGCCTACCTGTGGAATAAATAATAGTGAAAGTTAATTAATATATCAAGTAGAATATCACCTGTACACTGCGTCTAATATCAATTCAAAACTAGGCTACCGGTACGATATATTTTTCACAGGCACTACCGAAACAAGTTTTCACTTAAACTCTTAAAATAAGCGTACTTACTTGGCGTATCAGAAGAAGAACTGTTCACTTCTCATTACCAAGAAGACGATTTGATGAAAGAAAGATGAGAAAGAACACAACATTAGCTTATTATAAAATATTAATATACGGCCAATATTGTTTACATCAAACACGACATAAACAGAGCATCCATGTTGGTCAATGCCGCCAACCCAGTAGAAATAATGTTTATTTAATGATAAGTGACGTAATTATCGTCGGTGAGCAAGATAATTGCAAGGAAATGTCAATTAGGAATTATGTGTATATTTATTGACTAAATATAGGGATATATTTGCAATTCAATTAAAACGTGTATCATGCATATGTTGGCAAGACGATATACAGCGCTTAATCCGCTCCTTACGTCTGGCCGCGCTACTACACCGATGGTACCAAATAATCCCTATCTGGTTGACACCCCCTGGGATTTACTAAGCCAGAAATTTTCCATGACGTGTACACAACATCTCACCCAAGTTTCATAGCTACGGACGAATGGTACATGAATGCATACGGGACTTGCTTGAAACGCTTCGCGTGTCGTCGCTCATTTGTTGATTCTACTCTTGCGCTGCATATTGTAATATGGATGTACTCGGCCAGAAACCTTCCCTGGAGTGTACACAACATCTCACCCAAGTTTCGTCGCTATCGGATGAATGGTATATGAAATTACATGGGACTTTGTTGAAACGCTTCGCGCGTCGTCGCTCATTTGTTGATTCTACTCGTGCTCTACCTATTTTTAAAGGGATTTACTAAGCTAGAAACCTTCCCTGGAGTGCATACAAAATCTCAGCCTAGTTTCATCGCTATCGGACGAATGGTATATGAACGCAAACGTGACTTTGTTGAAATGCTTCGCGCGTCGTAGCTCATTTGTTGAATCTACTCGTGCGCTGCCTATTGTAAAGTGGATGTACTAAGCCAGAAAATTTCCCTGCAGTGTACACAATATTTTACGCAAGTTTCATAGCTATCGGACGAATGGTATATGAATGCATACGGGACTTTGTTGAAACGCTTTGCGTGTCGTCGCTCATTTGTTGAATCTACTCGTGCGCTATCTACTGTGAAATGTATTCACTAATTTTGAAACCTTCACGTAAGTGTACACAACATCTCACCCAAGTTTCATCGCTATCGGACGAATGGTATATGAACACATACGGGACTTTGTTGAAATGCTTCGCGCATCGTCGCTCATTTGTTGAATCTACGCGTGTGCTACCTATTGTAAAATTGATTTACTAAGTCAGAAACCTTCCTTGGAGTGTACTCAACATCTCACCCAAGTTTCATCGCAATCGGACGAATGGTATATGAACGCATAGGAGACATACCCACAGACAGACAAACTATCACGTAACATTGATTTTTATATATATAGACAAGCTGTACCCGGCATGCGTTGCAATGCCAATCAAAGAAAGTGTTGGCGTTGAAATTCTGTTTTTTGAAGTGCTTTTGGATACACAACATGTTTTTCAATTTCCGTTAACTGCCCCTATGCTATCGTAAAATGGATTTTCTAATTTAGAATCAATCGTGGGAGCGTGCACAACAACTTTCAAAAGTTTCATCGCAATCGGATGAATGGTATATGAACGTATACGGGATTTTGTTTGAACGATTCGTGCGCTGTCACTCATTTGTTGATTCTACTCGTACGCTACCTATTGAGAAATGAATTTGCTAAGTCGAAACCCTACCCTGGCGTGTACACAATAACTCATCAAGGTTTCATCACAATCGAAGAAGGTTATATGAACCCAATATGGGATTTTGTTGAAACGCTTCGCGCGTCGGCACCCATTTGTTGCATCTACTCTTGCGCTACTTATTGTGAAATGGATTTACTAAGTCGAAACCCTTCCCTGGCGTGTACACAATAACTGATCAATGTTTCATCGCAATCGGATGAATAGTATATGATCGCATACCGGATTTTGTTTAAACGATTCACGCTCCGTCACGCATGTGTTGAATCTACTCGTGCGCTACCTGCTGTAAAATGTATTTACCAAGTTAGAAACCGTCACGTAAGTGTCCACAACATCTCACCCAAGTTTCATCGCTATCGGACTAATGGGATATGAAGACATAGGGGAGTGTATTGAAACGCTCCGCGTGTCGTCGTTCATTTGTCGAATCTACTGGTGTGCCACCTACTGTGAAATATATTTACTAAGCCAGAAACCTTCCTTGGAGTGTCCACCATATTTCACCCAAGTTTCACCGCTAACGGCAGAATGGTATATGACCTTATACGGGACTTTGTTGAAACGCTTCGCGCGTCGTCCCTCATTTGTTGAATCTACTTGTGCGCTGCCTGTTGTATAGTGGATTTACTAAGCCAGAAACCTTCCATGAAGTGTACACAACATCTCACCCAAGTTTCATAGCTATCGGACGAATGGTATATGAATGCAGACGGGACATGCTTGAAACGCTTCGCGTGTCGTCGCTCATTTGTTGATTCTACTTGCGCTACTTATTGTAATATGGATGTACTCAGCCTGAAACCTTTCCTGGAGTGTACACAACATCTCGCCCAAGTTTCATCGCAATCGGATGAATGGTATGTGAACGTATACGGGACGTTGTCGAAACGCTTCGCGCGTAGTCACTCATTTGTTGAATCTAAACGTGCGCTTCGTATTGTAAAATGGATTAACTAAGCCAGAAACCTTTCCTGTAGTGTACACAACAATTCACCAAACATTTATCACTGTCAGACGAATAGTATATGACCTTATACGGGACTTTGTTGAAACGCTTCGCGTGTCATCGCTCATTTGTAGAATCTACTGCTGCGCTACCTATTGTAAAATGGATGTACTAAGCCAGAAACCTTCCCTGGAGTGTACACAACAGCTCATCCAAGTTTCATCGCTATCGGATGAATGGTATATGACCTTATATGGGACTTTGATGAAAAACTTCGCGCGTCGTCGCTCATTTGTTGATTCTGCTCCTGCTCTTCCTATTTTTAAAGGGATTTACTAAGCCAGAAACCTTCCCTGGAGTGCACACATCTCAGCCTAGTTTCATCGCTATCGGACGAATGGTATATGTTCGCATACGTGACTTTGTTGAAATGCTTCACGCGTCGTAGCTCATTTGTTGAATCTACTCGTGCGCTGCCTATTGTAAAGTGGATTTAATAAGCCAGAAAATTTCCCTGAAGTGTACACAACATTTTACGCAAGTTTCATAGCTATCGGACGAATGGTATATGAATGCATACGGGACTTTTTTGAAACTGACTTTGTTGAAATGCTTCGCGCGTCGTAGCTCATTTGTTGAATCTACTCGTGCGCTGCCTATTGTAAAGTTGATTTACTAAGCCAGAAAATTTCCCTGAAGTGTACACAACATTTTACGCAAGTTTCATAGCTATCGGACGAATGGTATATGAATGCATACGGGACATTTTTGAAACACTTGCGTGTCGTCGCTCATTTGTTGAATCTACTCGTGCGCTATCTACTGTGAAATGTACTCACTAATTTGGAAACCTTCACGTAAGTGTATACAACATCTCACCCAAGTTTCATCGCTATCGGACGAATGGTATATGAACACATACGGGACTTGTTTGAAACGCTTCGCGCATCGTCACTCATTTGTTGAATCTACGCGTGCGCTACCTATTGTAAAATGGATTTACTAAGTCAGAAACCTTCCTTAGAGTGTACTCAACATCTCACCCAAGTTTCATCGCAATCGGTTGAGTGGTATATGAATGCATAGGAGACATACACACACACCCACAGACAAACTATCACGTAAGATTGATTTTTATATATATAGAAGATATATATATATATATCACTGCGTTATTTAACAAATTAATAAAGAAAATTTGACCATTGAAACCGTATATTTTTCCTAAAAAAAAATTCTTAAACTAAAAAAAGTTTTTCGATTTTGGATTTTGGCGCCCCCCTACCTTTACGGCGCCCGGGGCGACCGCCCCGTTCGCACCCCCTTTGGTACGCCACAGCGTATGAGTAAGCTTGAGCAACGAGCGAGTCCATGTGATGCAGCATGGTTAAGAGGGGAGGAAGGGTCACTTCTCTCGTTGCTATGGAAATGTTCACATCGACTCATTCTGTAACTGTACCAGTATAGTACGTTAGTGTCTCCCACTAGCACAATAGCAGTGATCCCCTCCACAGCCTTCCTTCTCCTCCTTTCCCCTCACCGCTCTTAGGTTCACGCATGTTTGTGCCATTGGTATTTCTTTTCTCAGGGTGATTTGTGTTAAGGTTATTGTGATGTTGTATTAATAATCTAGGAAACCTGGAGTTGCACGGAATATACAGTACAGTTTGTGAATTTTTTATTTTATTTTTATGATATGAATGTTGGGTATTTGATAGAAAAAATCTATAGTTCCGTGAAGAACTATACAGCCTATTTTCATACATCCTACTCATGTTAATTGCCTCTATCAACACACACAATTTCAGTTTGATTGTTGAGATAGATTCGTAGATATTGAGAATCGTCTAAATATTTCAGATGGTCGCCAGGTTGGAATTTTATTTATGTACTATTACATGAAGATTATTGTGTACGCGTGGTATTCAAACTTCAAGGACACAAGAAGTAAAAACGAGATTTTAAAATTTCACACAGCTGCCATCTTGTGGTTATGAAAACAATTGAAATGAATTAGATGCCAGTGGATTAACATTTGTATAAGCATATAACGTGCAAAGTTTCACTGCACTCGGATGGTTAAATCGCGAGAAACGTCCATTTAAATATTTATACTTAGCGTCGCCGCCATGTTGGATTTGTGCTCACTAGGTTACTGAAAGACCTATAGATGAACTTATGTTCATAGCCACTATGAACATTAAAAAAATCAGTTTGATTGCTGTAAAAGATTCGTAGATATTGAGACCCGTCAAAATATTTCGGATGCTCGCCATTTTGGATTATTATATGTATAGGCCATAGAGTTATGTACCATTAAAGGAAAATTATTGTGTAGCTTCATTATTCAAGCTTGAAAGCTTGAATAATGATCGCATGATTACGACACAAGAAATAAAAACTTAATTTTAAAATTTCGCACAGCCACCATCTTGAGGTTATGTAAACAATTGAACTAAGTTAGTCGCCAGTAAATAACAATGTGCATAAACATTTGCTGTACCAAGTTTAATTACGTTTGGATGGTTAAATCGCGAGAAAAGGTCTATTTAAAAGTCTCAACTTCGCTTGGCCGTCATGTTGGTTTTGTAGTTACCAGGTCTTTGAACGTCTCATAGGTCAACTTTATCAACGTACAAAATTTCAGGGTGATATTGGAAATAGTTTCGGAGATACTGAATGCTGGTGAAATATTTCGCACAGCCGCCATGTTGGAGTGGTGCGACAGAATAAAATTTGAAGGGCACGGTCGGGGTCGGCCAGAATGGTGCTGTGATCATACCAAGTTTCATTAAATAGCTACAGCCGTTTAGTAGTTATTAGGGACACACACACACGAATCACACACAGACAGACAGACAGTCAAAAGGTGATCTCATAAGCCTATTTTTTTAATAAAATTAATATAGGCTAATAAGGAGATTGCAAGGCAGTACCTAATCTAAGTATATAATTCTCGAAGATCCTCAGCAAGCAGCATGTTTTTCAATTTCTCGTGGCATTGGCACAAAGCATGACCTGGTATTTCAGTTAAGTGTAATTATGGTTGTTGGTCTCCTTGTGGTTAGGGAGTGTCTTTGGGAGAGCTTTATGTTCTGTCATTGGTTGCATGATTTTGTTTTTTCTATGCTCAAGAGTAGTATGGATTTATACTCCACATTGCATTTTAATCAGTAGGTGGTTTTGGGTAAATTAGTAAGCTTTAAATTGTAACTTAGTTATTCAGTTGTTAAATCTGATAAATTGCACCCATTTTGGTTTTCATCATCATCAATTATGATTCCTAGTTTTCAAATTATTTTTCCCTCAGAGGCTCCATGTTATTATTTTCATCCCATCCTGAATTTCATCACAATTAAGTAATAAATTTGGCTTTGCCCTAATTGGTTTACAACCTCATTTCTTTACTTTGAAGAAATAGACTATTTACAAACCTCGTGCGTATCCTATTCCCCCGGCCTAGTAAAATTCTTAGCGATGTTATAAATGGGGAGGGGTGTCTATGATTGAACAGTCAGTTTCTGGTGCAACTGACTGTTAAGTCCAAACTGTAGTTGCCACTCGTGGTGAACTCTTAACGGTGACGAAAGTGAAAACATTTTAATGATGTGTATGTGTGCGTTGTGAATTACTAGTTGCAGTATGCACCGATGGATTTAACGACTTTATGGTTGAGTTTATAAGATACTCCAAAATGCCTTATATTCACACTGAACTTTAACGAAATTTTCACACATTCAGAAAGACTTGCTTCTTTGCAGAAGAAACTAGCACGTTAATCTTCAGGTGATTAATCCTAGTAATTATAACAGACGTCTAAAGAAGACCTTCACCAGTATATGTTCTTCCACATTGCAACGTTCTGTAAATTCACACACTATACTTACTTTTAAGATTTTAGTTGTTTTTATTATAAACTCGAGAAGCACAAAGGGATATCTTCAATACTGATATAATTTGGTCACTTCACGTATCAACAACACCCTTCCTACACCTCCAACTTAAATTTTAATTCGGTACCCGACGCGCGAATCACATTCGGGTTTCCACAGTAACAGCGAAGAACACAAAAAATTACATTCAGTAAAACCGTGACTAAACAGCACTCTAAATTCCGTTTCAATACCTCAAGTTGTGAACTGTCGCAGTCAATGAGGAGAGTAGTAGAGGTGGCAACCTCACGGTGCTCAATGCCACACTTCCCATGAGACATATAATATATATCTTCCTTCAGCTGATACGAACAATATCGGTAACAAAAATTGCGAAATACAGTACCTTGTGTTAACCTGTATCTTGAACAACACTCTTAAGTATGACTGACCGGAGACAGTTGGGATTTACATGTATGTCTCCTGAGGTGACCTGGCTGTTTAAATACTCTTTGACAGGTATTGCAGGGGTATACCTCGCCCTTATTGTGAACCAACATGTGAGATTCAAGATTGGCAAGGAGAGAGAATGTCTTCTTACACGTTATACACGAGTAGGGCTTAGGGGTAGTGTGAATTAAGGTATGATCAACGAGTGTACGCCTGTGGGCAAATGTCTTTTGACATGTGCTACATTGGTACAGTCTTTCTCCTGTGTGAATTACCATGTGATCCTTTAATGTGGCTTTTCGAGCAAATGATTTTTCACATGTATTGCAAGGATATGGTCTTTGCCCGGTATGAACCAACATATGTTCTTTAACATTTCTATATTCTTTATTGCAAATATCACATGTATTGTATAATCTTTCCTTGTGGATCGACATGTGACTTTTAAGATTTCTCTTCTGTGCAAATGTCTTACCACATGTATTACATTGGTGAAGTTTCTCGCCGGTGTGGATTAACATATGATCCTTAAGCAGCGAATTTCTCGTAAACTTCTTTTTGCAGATGTTGCAACTAAAGGATCTTACACCTGTATGGCTCATAATGTGCAACTTCAGGGTACTGCTCCTAGTGTACGATTTATCGCAATACTGGCAGGAATATGGTTTATCAGAATCAACTGACGTGTTTAAGTTCTGAAGGCCATCGTCGGATATTTCACCAAATGTATCTCTGAAAACAAAATAATAATAATAATGAATGCTGCTAATACAGCAACCAATGTGGGGCCGGCCACGCGGCACGTGGAGGTTCAGACGAGCACATGGCATCTCGCTGAGCTTGGGGTCGAGAGAGCGCCCGTACGATTTGCATGTAAATAACAAGCACACATAATAACACACAATCAAAGTAAAATCATTGTCACAGGAGATGATGGAATATGTCTTCCACCTGCATCTCCACGTGTCTGGCATCTTCTAACGAAATTTCCAATCACACGCATTAGTTCATCTACCGAGATGGCCTCAATTTCTCTAGTGATATTTAGTTTGAAATCATCTAGTGTGTTGTTGCATAAACATTATTTTTCAATTGTCACCATAAATAAAAAATTCAAGCAATAGGCTTTAACACTCAGCAATACTACGATATAATATTTTGAAACGCAATAATAATTGAAGCATAAACACGTCCACACGTTATAAACTTATAACTTAAAATAGACAATAAACGAAATAACGAAGTCAACTTTATTCGTCAAATCCTGCTTCGCAACTGTCTCAGCTCCGTGTTGCAATGTGCTCGTCTGACCTTTGGCTTGACGGTCTACCTGCAGTGCTGTGTCAGCCGTGCTGCCGGTCCCACTTTGAGTGAAAGACCCTGTATAACATCTATTGGTTTCACAAGTAAAGAGAGTTAATGTCATTTATATTATTTGCAAGGTAGAGGAGACACCTACTGAGAAATGTCCTTAAATTGTCTTAGATGATGATAATAATAATAATGTTCCTTGTTTTACGTCCCTTTTAACTACTACTGATTAAAGAGACGCCGGGGTACCAGAATTTTGTCCTGATGGGGATATTTAACGCGCCAGTAAATCGACTGACACAGCTCCCTCACATTTGCGCACCCTCATGTGCTAACTGACTGCGCCAGAATGAAGCTGATTTGTTGATTTCATCATCAGTCAAGGAAATTCTAAACTTTCCATAATACTGTCCCAATGACATACTGCATGACATGCTCAAGAATCTCGGGAGTTTAAGCATCTACAGAGCTACTTAGGAAACGAATTTGCATCATTGTAACATTGTAATTACACATATCTAAAAAGTTTTGCATCGCCTTTAAAGTTTTCACGAAGATACTAAATGAAAGATTATTAGAAGCCTTCAATGGAAACATCCCGGAAAACCACTTCGGTTTTATGAAAGGGAGGAGCACGGTCCAGGCAGTGAAATACCTAATAGATCAGGTAGAAGACGCCCTGAGACACAAAGGTGGGAAGTACCACGCAGTTTTTTGTTGATTTCAAGAAGACATTCGACTCAATGAACAGGCAAAAGCTGATCGAGAAAATAAAACGGACAATTGGTGAGAGAGACCCACTAGCTAGAATAATCGCAGCCAGTTACAGAGGAACATAATACGAATAAACAGCAACGTAGACATAGTACAGACAAAATAAATCATGCAAGGGGATTCCGTGAGTCCCACACTTTTTAACATTTACACAGCAGATGTGAACCGCATAGTAGAGGAAGGATCGAAAGCAGAGCTGATATTATACGTGGACGACATGCTTATTGGAAGGCCAGAGAAAGAGGATGTACAAAGGCCAGTCTACAGATTAGAGACATGGGCGGAGGAAAACAGCCTGCAGATAAACGAAGAAAAGACAGTACAAATGACCTTCAGAAATGGGGGGAAGTTAACGCCCAAAGGCAACATAACAATACACCAGAAGCCACTACAAAAAGTAAGAAATTATAAATATTTGGGAATAACACTACAGACTACAGCGGCGTCTTTTGGTATACATATTCAAGAAAAGGCAGCAGCAGCAATCAGGGCTTCATATAACATCCAAAACATAGCAAACCTATGAACTAGCACGGCGATGGAACTATTCAAGACGACAGCAGCGCCAGTGATAACATATGGAATCGAGATTGTGTGGGAAAAGCTGAAGATCGGAGACCTGATGAGACCCGAATTGGAAAAACAGCGCCATTTCGGATGGTATACGAAATGATGAGGGAGACGTATTTCATAGAAGACATACGATTTCAAATCTGCTTAAAATCAAAAGAATCAAGCAAGCCATTAGTAAACATTAAGGAAAGAAATACATGTGAAATAGACCCCGATTTCTACACCTCACCAGCGATGATGGACGACAGATGGACCAAAGAATGCAACTCGAAGCGTCACGTTACAACACGACTCTCCATTCATGGGTTTCACCACAAGATATGTATAAACAAGATGTTCCACGAGCCAGACGAAGAATCCAAGTGTATATTGTGCGGGCAGAAGTGTAGTAGATATCATATCATAACATGCACGAAAAGAACCAGGACAATTACTGACTATAGCAAAGATTGAAATGTGAAATTAATCTAATGCTCAAAATTGAGTGTACATTTCTCAATAAAAAAAATTGAATACACAGTTTAGGAACAGTATAGGGTGTTTGTAGATATTGTATGGACGATCTCCGATGGCAAGAAGACGAATATCAACGTTTGATCGCCCACGGATTGTTGGTTTATGTCAATAGGAACTTTCAACAAGAGAAGTTGCAAGGCGAACAGTCGAGAGTCAGAGGGATGTGGTAAGGACCTGGAATCATTTTCAAACTACAAGAAGTGTTCATGAGTTGCCCAGTACTGGTCGCACTAGGGCAACAACTGCGGTAGACGACCGGTATCTGCGACTTCTCGCCCATAGGATCCCCGACCAAACTGCCATCAGGATAAACAATGACTTTGTGAGGGTCACCGGGAGGCAAGCGTCAAACCAGACTGTACGCAACAGACCCCGCTAGACGGCCATGGAGAGGACCAGCCCTTAAACCTAGACACCATGCAGCATGGTAGAGGTGGGCTCAAAATCACCATGAATGGACTATGGAATATTGGCGCAAAGCTCTCTTCACAGATGAATGCCGCATATGTCTGCTACCAGATGACCGTCGACAACGAGTGTGGGGGGAACCTGGTAATGCTGCACGTCAGAGGCATTCCGTCAATCGAATACAACAAGGTGGGGGGTATCATGTGGGGGTTTCGGACGCCATTGTTGCCCATCCTCGGCACGCTCAAGGCTCCACAATACAGGGATAACATTCTCCAACCCATCGTTGAACCATTTCATCAGCATTATGGGGAAGAATTCAATTTTATGGACAACGTCTGAGTCCATCGTGCCAGCATTGTCAACGAATTCATCAATCGTGCCGGTATTGCACGATTGGATTGACCTGCATGTTCCCCGATATGAATCCAATTGAACATGCTTGGGATAAATTGAAAAGAGCTGTGCGAGCACGTCCTGACCAACCACGAAATCTACGGGAGTTAAGCAGAATTGCCATTGAAGAATGGGATAAATTAGACCAGTAGTAGTTAAATGACCTCGTAGGCAGCATTCCATGTAGGGTGCAGGCTTGCATTCATGGGAGGGGTCATGCAACCCTTTATTGAATGAGGTTGCTACACCATGGGCTTACTTCAAGAAACGTGTTTTGGGTTCTGTTGGACTACAAGAGAAGTGATTTGTTGGGTTTTGTTTGTCAATACATCGGAAGATGGATTACTTCATCAATACCAGTTCACCATAGTATATAATACCATAGAACTTTGGTTTGGTGGGTGATACAAAACTATTTTTGATGTGTGTAGATTGTTGCACTAAAGTCGAAACTGTCACGGTGAACATAGATCCTCGTTAAGTAAATTAGAAATCCCTTATAATAAAGACACAATGTCAATCTAGACGGCATTTGTGAAGACGACAATGTAAATAATAATAATAATAATAATAATAATAATACTCTACTCCAAAGACTTCGTTTGTGTGCCCAGCAGTGTTTGGAGATGCTAATGGGAATTGTGAACTATTATTTTCATATAGTGAGCAACCATTTATATAAAAAAAAAGTGAGAAAGTTGTCAGATGTACTGTATATCTGGATATTCTAGCTCTTTAATTATATTATGTTTTGTTGTCCTAATTATTCATTGCCACGGTGGGTGAGTGGGTAGCGTGTCGGTCTGCTAACCTAGCCGTGGTAAGTGATTTTTGAAAGGCGGCAAAAATACGACACGCATGTAATACGATGTTGGCATGTTAAAGAACCCATTTGAATACAGTAGGACGTGTTCATAATGGCAAAATTAATCTCGGGAGTTTCCGCCAACACAAAGTTCCTCATTTCACAACTAGAAAGCGCTATAGTGTTCAAGGAGCTTAGATATCTGACCTCCTTGACTTTCATAGTGATTCACGGAACAACGAAATTCGACATGCAAGCTACCCTCTGGGTGTCAAATTACAAAGCTTGCACCCGGCACCGAGGCCATACGATATTATTATTATTATTATTATTATTATTATTGTTATTATTATTATATACCTTATATATAAGATAACTGCTGATTTCGAGGCCGTTAGATATTGTTGTTTTAATGGGCGAAACGGCGAGATCATCTACCCCTCTTAAAACAGATTAAGTTATGCAAATTTAGACTGAATTTAAATTAAGAGGTGGACGCCAAAATAATAAAACAAAAATAAAATACTCGTAAAATTAATAATTATAATAATAAATTACAGGTGAGAAGGATCCCCCCAAAGAAAGATCTACGCTTTCAGCCGAAGAACGATTAAGAAGGAGCCAGAGGATAAAAGATCTTTGGCAGGAAGCTAAACGACAAGGAAGAAACATGAAGAAAACCTGAACAGTTGTTGTGTATTTGTAGTCCATAGCTGGCTGTATCAAATAATAATACGAGGGTTGGGGCAAATGTCATGGCAACTTTTTTTTTTTTTTTCATGAAGATACCAGTCCGGTTGAAAAATGTGACATATACAGACGAAAGGACAAGGTGTTAACTACATTTGTGGACAATGAATAGAACCGAAATATTGTAACACACTAATTTAATTTATTACGGTAGTATACAGGGCAATATGGCCTTCACGGTGCAAAAGAATGATAAAACTGTACACATACAGTTGACATTACAAACCTGGGCCTAAAGACCCTCAAAGTAGTCCCCTGCTACTGTCACCACACGCTGCCAACGATGTGGGAGGCGCTGAATACCATCTGCCTCAGCATTTGCCGCACCATGTGTGAATCGGGTCACCTGTTGGTGAACAGCATTAGCAATGTCCTCTCGTGTTGCAAACCGCCTACCACTTAGTGGTTCCTTAATCTTTCGAAAGAGATCAAAGACACAGGGCGAAATGTCAGTAAAGTACGGGGGGTGCTCCAGTTCTTCCCATCCCCAACATCGCAGTAGCTGCCCTACACAACCTGCTTTATGTAGTCTTGCATTGTCGTGCCGGATTATTGCACTGTCCACAAGATCCGGACGTTTCTCCCGAATGCCACGTCGAACCTGTCGCACCAGGAAGTCCCTGTAGTACTGTGCGGTCACTGTTCTGCCATGTGGAACAAAGTGGCAAACAACGACACCCCTGACGTCATACACGATGATCACCATCAATTTGACTGGGGAAGGATTCTGACGGAACTTCTGCCCCCTTGGTTATCCAGCATGTCGCCACTCCGTGGACTGACGTTTCAGTTCTGGTTCATATGCCTTGGACCAAAATTCATTGATGGCGATTATTCGTGACAAGAATTGATCTCCGTCCTGTTGCAAGGTGGTCGGAGCATATTGCATAGCGCACCCACCATTGAACTTCCGTCAGTGCATGCGTTACCCACCGCAATGCGATTTTGCGTAGTTGCAGCTCATTACGCAATATCCTGTGGACAGTGCGTTTCTCTATGGCACTTGCCCACTCTACCTCCAGTAGCGTCCATCGTCTGTCTTCATCCAGGAGCTGCTCGATGACGGCACGTGCCACGTCGGTCCGCACACTGACAGGTCGTCCCGAACGTTGCTCATCACTGGTTGACACACGTCCTTGCTGAAACTTTCCTACCCACAGTGCTACTGTGCGGTATGGTAGGGCATTATTCCCAATTCACTGTGACATTCCATCGCATTTCTCCCTCGGAGAACGACTATTTTGATGTAAACGCGCTGCTCAACACGGGTTACTTCCATCTCGCACGACACTCACCAACTGACTGATTTCACAGCCCTCGCTGCACTACTACCAGCTATCACAGAGCCATCTGCTGGTTCAGCATACACAATATGCCTGCATAACCTCCACACGACACATAACCATTTGTGATCCGTTCACATATCTACAACACCAAAAATAGTTGCCATGACTTTTGCCCCAACCCTCGTAATAATAATAATAATCTATTATATACAATCCAAAATTGACTCATCACCGCAGGGCTCAAACCACAAGACCTAGAAGGCTGAAATTTTCCATGTTGGTTGATCCGAGTATGTAGAGGCTCACTAAGAAACGATTTTTGAAAATTCAATTTGTAAGTGACATTTTTCGGCCCTTTGGCTTTGACCATCCAAAATTGACTCATCGACGCAGGGCTCAGACCACTAGACCTAGAAAGCTGAAATTTTGCATGTTGGTTGATCCGAGTATGTAGAGGTCCACTGAGAAACGGTTTTTGAAAATTCAATTTGTATGTGACTTTTTTCGGCCCTTTGGCACTAAGCAAAGACAGTCGGTACAAACGTCGGATTTAGCTCATTTTAAGCCGCCAGATACGAGAAACAATACTCGGAGGTCCTGTAGGGACCCCGAAACACACTTTTTAAGTTCCTGAAATGAACGGTTTCGGAGATATTCCCAAATAACTGTGTTCCCTCTGAGAAACAGATCAACGTTACTATGGTAACCGCTGAAATTTCCCAGACCGGAGATAGTTTTCTGGCAATATCTCGAAAACCGTTCGTTTTAGGGCCTTAAAGCGCGGGATTCAAAACCACGAACATTGCTCCTCGCATTGATACGCGCAAGAAGAGCTATATTCCATATTTCTACGAGCAAATCGACTTGGAAAGTCTCATCTATTATATATAATCCAAAATTGACTCATCACCGCAGGGCTCAAATCACTAGACCTAGAAAGCTGAAATTTTGCATGTTGGTTGATCCGAGTATGTAGAGGCTCACTAAGAAACGATTTTTGAAAATTCAATTTGTAAGTGACTTTTCTCGGCCCTTTGGCATTGACCATCCAAAATTGACTCATCGACGCAGGGCTCAAACCACCTGACCTAGAAAGCTGAAATTTTGCATGTTGGTTGATCCGAGTATGTAGAGTCCCACTAAGACACGGTTTTTGAAAATTCAATTTGTGACTTTTTTCGGCCCTTTGGCACTGAGCAAGGACAGTCGGTACAAAGGTCGGATTTAGCTCATTTTAAGCCGCCAGATACGAGAAACAATACTCGGAGGTCCTGTAGGGACCCAGAAACACACTTGTTAAGTTCCTAAAATGAACGGTTTCGGAGATATTCCCAAATAACTGTGTTCCCTCTGAAAAACAGATCAACGTTACTATGGCAACCGCTGAAATTTCCCAGATCGGGGATAGTTTTCTGGCAATATCTCGAAAACCGTTCGTTTTAGGGCCTTAAAACGCGGGGTTCGGTTCCCACTTCTAACCACGAACATTGCACCTCGCATTAATACGCGTAAAATGAGATATATTTTATTTATAGTGGTGGCTTTTGGGGTCGGATACGATCGTGATTTTGAGTCTAATTTTATACTCTTTGAGCTGGTTATTGTAAGCGAGCTTTCAGATCTTTACTCTAATTTACAATATTGAGATTCTTTCTATTTTGCACGGTATGCTTTCATTTTCTTTATAAATTTGTTTTTTGTTAACTGAATATTTTTGTTTGCCAATTTTAATCTGCTCTTTTTCGTTTTTTACCATGATCAGCAACCCATATTCACAGTCGAATGTGTCGTATTCTACCGGCTGTCACGTTAATTATTATTTTTTCGTAATTACTATTACTCAGGAATTGGGCAAACTTATTTCAATAAAGTTGGTATTTGTGTCTTTCACGGCCATTGAATCCCCGGACAAGTCACGGCTTAAACCTAGAAAAGTTGCTGAGTTGGACTAATGGACTAATGGTGCAGCAGAAAAGAGGAGAATTGAAGCTTTTGAAATGTGGTGATACAGGAGAATGATGATCAGATGGGTAGATAGGGTAACAAAGGAGGAGGTATTACGACGAGTGGGAGAGGAGAGATGTTTCTGGCGACTGCTAATGATGAGAAGAGATAGGAGGGTAGGACACATATTAAGACACCCAGGAATAGCAAGCTTAGTTATGGATGGGAGGGACGCGGACTAGAACTGTAGGGGTAAACCAGGGTTAAACAGTTTGCCTCAGATGTAGGGTGTGGTAGCTATGTAAAGATGAAACGATTAGCTCAGGAGAGGGAGACTTGGAGGGCTGCATCAAACAAAACAAAACTGAGGACTCAAACAACAACAATCAGGAATTTTAATTACTTAGAGAAGCATGTGAGGCAAAAGGGTGGTTGGAGATTTCAATCCTTGGGATGTAACACTGGAAGAGACTGCATAATGTACTTCAGCGGTCAAGGTGAGAGATATTTAACTATAGGTCTATTAATAGCGATATGTTGACGTTCAAATCATCAATAAGTATTGCCAAATTACATCCAGAATAGCTTAAGTAAGAATACTTTTAATTCCCCATATTCCGATAGATTTCCCATTCCAGTGTGCAAGAGTGCAGTTCCCTCTTCAAACAATATTCGCAATTTCTTTAACAAAGCGCAATGACACACACTTAACAGTAGCACGTGTACATTTAGACAAAAACCATTTTTTCCCATGGGCAACTCTATGTGGCGTGCTCGCGAGTATCCGGACAACAAAATCGTTATGTCTCAGTAGAAGATGGCAAAACCAAAAACGTAATTTTAAAATGTGTTAACATAATGTAACATCGAATCCTGCAGACATTCACAACTCTATAAAATTCCCACTTTGCTGCTCATATCAATATACTGTATGTATCAGAATATTCAGAATTAGAATGGACCCACCTATAGTCGCGATTGCTGTAAGAGAATAGACCAATTATCAGCAATAATGCATCGTCCCCATTGTCTTGATCGCGGGCGAAGCCGCGGGTACCTGCTAGTAATAAATATACGGGAAAAATCTGAAATTGAAAAAAGAACAAGTTCCTTGAGTAAATACACACTGGAAAATTTAGATTGCTGGCCCTAACCCAGTCTTAGTTATAAAGCGGATGACGAGTTCAGCAGCAACCACGTCATCGACTAATTCAGGGTCATCGAAAAATAATGCCAACATTTCAAAAAAATATAGCACCGATACCCTTTATGTTAAACGTGTAATTCTTTCACTGAACGCCAGCTGGTTAAAGTAAGTTTTGTTTTGGAGGGGACGTGACCTTGGTATGCGCACACTAGATGCGCAGTAGTCAAGGTCGGCCGGGGGCGCGTGCACCAATGAATGACTGCACCGCCCGACAAACTGCACCTGATTACAAAGCTGTAATTCGATGGTTTAATCAGTTTAAGGAAACAGGGACTGTAGAGAAAAAATCTAGGCCAGGCCGACCACCAACATCAGCATTGAACGCACGCTTTCCCAATGGCAGGATTGATACGTGCAATCATTTCAGGAGTAACTGTCAAGATGGTGGCAGAAATTCGCTCCCGCAGGTGCTCCAAATCCCGAATTTTTTCTTCATACACAATGTTTTTTAATGTAACCCCAGAAAAAAAAATCCAAAGGGGTGAGGTCGGGACTTCATTGGCGCGCGCGCCGCCAGCCGACCTTGACTACTGCGCATCTATTGTGCGCATAGCAAGGTCACATCCCCTCCGAAACAAAACTTACTTTAACCAGCTGGCGTTCAGTGAAAGAATTACACGTTTAACATAAAGGGTTTCGGTGCTGTAATTTTTTTGAAATTTTGGCATTTTTTTTTCGATGACCCTGTATAAGATCGAGTGTATTCTGCAAACCACGGTTTCTTCATAGATAGGCAAGTCAAGATACACACACTCGGTTAATATGTTGGCCACGGTGAAGACGACTCCGCAGGTAAAATAGGAGGTTGTCCCCTTCTCATAAGGTACGAGTGGGAGGATCTTGCAGGACCTATCCTTAGCCTTCACAAAATGACGGACTCCCTCCGTGACTGGAAAGAGCTCCGCCAAACGCGAGTAGTTCCCTCGATCGCTCTTAGTTAACCAGGCATTTAATCAGCTAGCCACTGACTCTCCCAGCACTTGTCGGCGTGAATATATCTAGCAGGCAACTCCAATGTGCTTTGGAAGCCACAGAAAGATGATTCTAATGTCAGCGCTGCACAACCCGGCTAGTATGTCGCGGATTCGCTGCACTGAGGGGTGTTGCGGGGAAACTTGAATCAATTGGCTGCAACGAACTCAAAGAGTCGGTAAGCACAAGAAAGTGGGTCCTGCAGTTCAAAGATTGCAACGAGCTCCGGAGTAAAAACACTACATGTCTGTTGCAAAGAGATCTTGGTATTTGCATCATCCATAACTTAAGTACAACCCATTTAATCGTCCACCTTCGAACAATCCGTGCAGAGAATGCCAGTATCCGGAAATTAATGAACTATGCTGCGGAACTGCCTCCGATAATCGAAGGCATCCGTGTTCACAATAGGACCTCGGTGTTGATCTAACTCAATTTCCAAACGCAGGCCTTACAACGGGGGCACCACGATAGGTTCCCAAATCTTACAGGGGCCTACAGTCATTTCGTTACACGTGCTATCAAGTCGGATACCAACCGGCTGGGTGGCACGAGACTGGTTGGCGTGCTGGTGGTGGAATTGGGTAATGAAGAGAGCTTGATAGCTCGCATAATGCGGCATTTGAAGCACATTGGCCGCATATACTAAAAGCATAAGCTGGCGTCCATAACTGAGATATTTGATGTCTTCTGCAATCCGACATTGTGCAATTCGGAATGGAATGGATTTCCTCGCTCTTTAAAATAAAATTTCCAGGGCCGGGAGTCAAAGCCGTATTCTGGGGAAAATGAATCGAGCTCTCCACTGCTACATGAGCGCAATTGGATATCCAGTTGAAAGAAGAGCTAAGTAATTAGAAACAACGGTCGGACGCTAAGCCAAACCAATTTTGAGATTCGGTTTCAAACGTGCATAATGAGAAAGAGAATTATAGGAATTATTCATTTCTAAAAGTGCATTACTTACTCATTTGAAAGATATCCACTGACACAGTTCTCTTCATCCTGGGGTTCTTCTGTCACAACCTAAATAATTTTCTGCATTAGTTCTACTCAGACAGAAGTAACATTTATCAGCACTATGTATCAAGATGTCACATTACTTTCTTTTAGAACGTTCTATTCACATATTATATCTATAATATATTTCATTTATGTTGCGGAACTGTCTGTCAAGGCTGCTGAGAGCAAAGCTTAACAGTTCACTATAAAAAAAGATAGATAATTTACTCATTTCCCCACATAAATACAGTTTCACTTGTCCAAACAGCAATACTGACTTATTTTTAAATAATTAGCAGTAATAATAAAATAGAAATGAACGTGAAACAAGATGTTCAGTAAAGAACATATAGCCTACATTCTCCTAAATGCATGGGGATCGTTATAAATCTTATCAAGGAGTATAATTGAATGTTGGTTGTAGTAGTTTGTTGAAATACAACGTGTTATACGGATATTAAACATGAATATGAGGTGCCCTTTGCTAGTACTACCTCTGTACAAAATTTCAGTCAATTCGGTTTCACCGTGTTAGAATTGATATGGTGAATCGAGTTGCACACAATCATGGCCACTATCTGCAAACTATTGGGCTGATGGCCATGAAGTTCAGTCAAAAGATTCTTCATACACAAACGTATAATGTTGCAAAAATTGGTAAAGATCAGATGATTAGGTTGGTCGTAATTTTATTTAAGCTTTTAACATTTGGGTGGCCGCCATTACGTTTTCGTCAAGATGGCGGCAATATAAAACATGACACTGAGGTGCCCTTTGCTAGTGCTACCTCTGTACCAAATTTCGTTCAATTCGGTTTCATCGTGTTTGAATTCATAGGGGGAATCGATTTGCACACATACATGGCCGTCATCTGCAAACTATTGGGCTGATGACCTTGTAGTTTAGTCAAAAGACGCTCGCCATATTAATATATGTTGTTGCAAAATTTGGTAGAGATCAGATGATTAGGTGAGCCCTAATTTGAGAGCTTTGAACATTTGGGTGGCCGCCATTACGTTCCCGTCCAGATGGCGGCGATATAAAGCATGACACTGAGGTGCCCTTTGCTAGTGCTACCTCTGTACCAAATTTCTATAAATTCGGTTTCACCGGGTTTGAATTGATAGGGGGGGGGGGGGCTCATAGACATTCAGAGTACACACATTCACACACACTTATACACAGACAGACAGACACACAATTTTTCACCCTGTGTTGATCTCATAAGTCTACTTACATTTTTTGCAAAAATCGAAAGTAGTCTAAAAATCAGAGTGCCTTTCATCGATATAATAGGTATGGAAGATCAGTTTCTAATATGAAAGTATTAGTATCTGCCTACAATAACTTCAAAACTGTCCAAAATGAGACAATATATAAATATGTATTTTTTTAAGAAAACGAGTGGAATTATCAATAAAAACATCGGACACGCGCTAAAATTCCTGCGCGTCTCATCTGATCACTTTCTAACATAAAATATCACTACACTAATAATGCGAGTTGTTCCCTTTCCTGCTAAACTCATGTTTGGCAAATCTCCTGCTATTCCCCAAAATTCATTGCACGATCTCCTGTTGTACACAGCCTGGCAAACTCTTGTTATTTGGCCCCTAACCGTTTGGCAAACTAACAAACCAAACGACTTCTGTTAGCAACTAACAAGAGATTTCATTAATCCAACATGTCACGCCAAGAGAAGTCTCAGGCTACTTCCCTACAATTACATGTTTTACAAATTCGAAATATTGTTTTGTGACAAAGTATAATGGTAACAACCAGTGAGTTGATCTTTAAATCAAGTGAATACGGTGGGATTAATTTAATGACTTGTTGAAGTTGGATTTTGTCGTTCCGTGACGTACTATTTGTTTTCATTCGTCAACAAAGTGAAGAATTGATATCTGCCAAAGGAATGTGTGGTAGACTTGCATATTCAGTCGGCCCTGATTCGAGTAATAGACAATTCATGTAAAACAGGTTATTTTACTTAATCTTCGTAACTTAGATGTGATTATGAAGTTCATTTCATAGGACGACATACATGAAGTGGACGAACATTGTCATTTCAGTATCACGATTATGATGATGATGATGATGATACTATATGTCGGATTACCTCGGACGAAGAAGATGACTCTATTCTACGAGGTAATATTGTTTTCTTCTACCAGATCAAACAGTGTGTTCTGAAAACAAGCAATAAAGCCGTTAATAACGATGGCGCAATTTTGAGGTGATAATCTATACGGTATTGTAGGCCTAACACAGGACCACATGTGCGCTGAAAGTTTATCAATTGCTGTTGAAATAACGTTAGTTATACAACAATGTGTGAATTACAATGGTTCGGTATTATCTGTACCTCTGTAGTGTTTGCCCGTGCCAAATACTCTAGCTGCGTTAAGTATGTTGTGACCGGTCAAGTTTAGGAAAAGTATTATATCCCCGCTCTTTCGGACCTATATACAGAGTCTGTCCTGAAAGTAGTCGGACTGGATTTTTCCCGCGCAGACGGACAGACTGCCCGCGGCTTCTCCGTCTGGGGTTGGTGGAGGGGGGTGTAAGGAAGGCTGAGAGCTAGCCACACAGTTGGTTCCCAGCTGTAGTGGAGTGTAAATTGCTCGTCTTCATAACCTCTGCAAGTGCACTCGTCACGCTGTGTCATGGTTCGTCTGTTGGAACAGCGCGCAACGCATCAAATGTTGTGTTAGGCTCGGCAAAACTGGGAAAGAGACTCACGATATGATCAAGACGGCTTACGGTGATAACGCCATGGGCAGATTGAATGTTTTTGACTGACACATGCTGTTTCGGGAGGGGAGAGAGGAAGTTGAAGACGACGCAAGTTCAGGACGACCTTCGAGCACCAAAACGGATGAAAATGTGGCAAGAATGAAGAATCCTTTGACAAAGACCGCAAAGTAAGAATTTTACGTGGAGGTCCTTAAACGGCTGAGAAAACGCATCGTCCGTGTCCGCCCAGCGATCGCCAACTCCTGGCGGCTATATCACGACAATGCGCCGCACCACACAGCCTTCCATATGCTGGCGTACCTGGTCCAACACAACATCGCAACCCTGCCACAGCCACCCTACAGTCCCGACATTGCCCCGACAGACTTTTTCCTCTTCCCCCACCTCAAAACCGCCATAAAAGGACATCGTCACGGGTCCGTGAAAGCGTTGCAACAAACCTTGACGAGGGAGCTCGACAGCATTCCTGTTGCCACCTTCCAGAAAGCGTACGAGGGTAGGAAATCCCGCTGACAGCGGTGTGTGGATGCAGAAGGGTCCTACTTTGAAGAATATTGAGCGTATGTATAATTTCTGTCAATATTTTTTTCAATTGACTCAGTCTCACTACTTTCAGGACAAACCCTGTAAGTTATTTTCTATTTCGTCCTCACACTGCATTTCTCAAGTATTCCCTTATGTGAGATTGTCTTGCCAGGCAAGTCTGTAACATTACCTTACTCCCTTTCCTTCTCTCCCCTTCTATGTCGTCTTTATTCAGTCATATCTCATCTATTGGTGACGACTCGTTTATTGTTAACGGTAGTTCTTTGTAGATCTTGTCTGTTGGACACTTCTGAATGTTGTGCAACGGCCTTGAGTAGATTCACTTCTACGGTAATTGACACTTGTAGTCTATCAGTATTATTTTTTCTCTCTTTGGACTTTCCTTTATGAGAGCCATGCGACTACTATGCTGGTGCTCTGTATTGCCTAAAACGATGGTATCAACTCCCTTTTCATCTTTTTTCACCATTTCAACTCCTACAGTGGAATAGTCTTCTGGCGCCGACCTACCTTATCCTGTGTGGAAGTCCCTCAACCGCTTAATAGTGGGTGTCCCTCGATGCAAAACCAACCTGCAAAAATGGGGGATCCTTCCAGCAGATGCAGACACCTCTTGTGAATGTGGAGCTGAACAAGACCCTCAACACCTGGACAACCCATGCACAATAGAAGATGTTTTCAGAGGAAGCAACAAGGCCATCGCAGCTGCAGTTTATTGGAAATGTTGACCGTACACGGAAATGAAAGAATGAATGGAATAGTACTGAGATTATGATCTACAAGTGTAATTTTATGTCAGGTGGCAACAAGTTTAGTCTGTATGGTTTCCGCGTTTATCAGATGGGTTTGAATTTCTTATAAATACAGTATATTAAAGTCGAACTTTTACTTTCCTTATTTTATTTCTCATCGAGTGCTGTGTATGTTTCCCAGAAAGTAAGATGTTACGTAGGAATTGAGCATAGAGCGATGTGAGTCTGTGTGAAGTTCTGTTAGGCTTGCTGCACTTGTGTCCCCTCCTCTGTGGTAGTCTATCTTCGCCAACTCTAAGATCCTGATAAGTTTGATCACTTAAAATTCCAAGGGCCCAGTTACGACTTCATCCTGTTTTTCCACCCCTTCACTGTTTCAGTATTAAACTATTTTTTTATTCATGCACTTCATACACTCCAAATATGTTTTATGCATGAGAGTGGTCGGTGCATTAAATCACTGATTATAAGAAAGAGAATTATCGTTGAGAGGTTAACGTGTCAGAAAAATCTCTAATGATCATTTGCTGTTATACTGGAACAGCTTACAACTAAGCTTTAGAGCAGTGGTTCCCAACCTTTGTCAGCTGACGCCCCCCTTTCCAGATACGGGGGTTCATCGCTCCACCCTCCCCCCCCCCCTCTTCCCCCTCCCCACCACTCATCGCTTCTATAACCTCTTCGATTGACGAGGAGGATATAGACCTAACCTAATAACTCTACATAATGGAATAGGCCTATCTATTACATACTAACTTTATTTTAGCACAATACAAAGAACACAGTTTTAAAACAAATCCTTAAATTAGTCAACAAATGTCAGTGAGAGGGTTGACACTGTTTTCTCTTGGTAAGATTCGGTATGTTTGGTTTGATATTTGACAGAGCACAGCGGAGATCACTTGCAACATCAAGCCGACAGCGCTGTTTTTTTTTTCTATGACACTCAGTGTTGAAAATCCTGACTCGCATAAATAGGTCTTTGAAAATGGGACAATGACACGCAATGCAAATTTGGCTATTATGGGATACACTGTAAGACAGTTTACCCAAAAGTCACCCAGTCCTAATAATTTAGAATCATCTTTTAGCTTTGTTTCACACTTCAAATCTATGGCTTCTTCTTGAAGCTGTGCTGGCAGTGCTTCAATGTCAATGACAAACGAATTTCTTGTTAACATCCAGGACCATTCTTTCGACGAGATATCAGGAAAGTAGAAGTTGAATTCTTGTGCCAGGGAATCCAAATGTGACTGAATTTGCATCTAAGTTTATTACAATCACGTTCATTTACCGGCAAAATTTCATTAAGGCGGAGAAAGGATGAGAAGTTGTTCAACGGAAGTCGGCGTTTCCGTAACTGTATTTTTTCCTGGAGTTTTTGCCTTGAAGCTTTAAATACAAACTGTTCAATGCTTCAAAGAAATCACAAAGATATGCCAAGGAGACGATAAAATTGGCATGATTTTGCTCCTTACAACACAGCAAATTCCTTATTTCACCTCCAACCTCGCGGCTCCGCAGAGGTTTGTGCCGACAGTTGGCAATTACCAGTGCTTTTGAACGATTGACGTATAGTCAACTTTCTGAGTAACAATTTTCCATGCAGGATTCAATTTACGAAAAGATATCTTGATTTGCATGTAACCATGGGTGTGAGTCAAAGTGATAACATGTGCTGGTTACAATGAAGCATTAGGTTACACCTATGGCAATTTAATTTCCTTATTTTTAATATATAGTCCTGGAAGAAGGTTACCGGTATCAGTAATGATGCCATAGCTTTCACCACAAGATTTACATATACTGTATATTGAGATTGGGATGCAGGAAGCAGTTGTCTGATTATTTTGACTGTACAAAGAGTATTATGAAACATGTAAAAGTAAATATAAATTTGCTGTTCTGGCTTACGAAAATATTTAAAAATAAATAAGAATACAATTTTGGTATATGGGGAAGAAAAGCAACTTTTATAAGTTGAATAGTATTCTCCTAGAGAAAGTGGTCTGATTAATAGGAATTTGCAAAATTAACTTGCATTATTTTCTTCTTCAATTTGCAATCCTTGACACAGTCAAGTAACTGCACACCGCTCGAATGAAAACAGAGGTACAGTTTAATTATGGCAATTTATAGGCAGTGCATGGGTACACAAATTCATGTAGAATTCAAAGAACTGGACTTGACATGTAATTTCGAATACTGAATCCCACATCTAGCGGTCTCAAACTAGGGTGAGTATCTAGCAGTTTGTTATCATGCCACCTATTTGCTCCCCTTGGAAATTGAAGTTTGAAATGTATACCCATAGGTCACAGTTAATCTATTTGTGCGTGAAACCCTGCAGCCCTTCACCTGGTGATAGAAAAACTCTTTTACACTATTTGTTTCTTTCAGTTTAATGCTCATAAGTCATGGCCAATTAAATACCCAGTAGAATACTTTCCTGTATATTTTTTCATTGTTACATTCATATTGAACACAAACATGGAATATAACTACGCCAATTGAATGTTCATGAAGGGGCTTAAGCCGTTTCTTAAAAAAGTATAAATTTAACTTTTATTATTTTCTTCTTCTGTTTGTAATCCTTGATACAGAAAAGTAACTGCACACTGCTCCAAAGTTTAATTATGGCAATTTTTAGGCAGTGCATGGGTGCACAAGCAGCTATACAGAACTTGGCAAATGTAATATGAAATATGAATATGAACAAAATGCCAGGATTAGGAAATACTATGCCAAGTGTCAGTCTGAAGTACCAAACATGCTGAAATGGTCTCTCTTGTCCTCACATTTGCGTGACAAATATACTGTTTTCTACTAAGATATGTTGTTTTAATGGGCGCCAAGACCTCAACGCTATGTTGAAATCTAAATTTGTATTTAACAACACCTAGCTCTGGTAGAACACCTTCCAGAATCTTTACTCTCAGATCGTGGTATGATTGGATCATTAACCCAACAAACAATTGTATCAGGAAAAGGAATTGGTCTATATCTATTGCTACCTACTGAAAACAAAGATTGCATGGTTAAAAGAAATGAATTTATTGTACAAAAAACAAGTATAGCAAAATTAATAATAATAATAATAATAATAATAATAATAAGTTTGAATTTAAATTGGAGCGTTGCGATTTAAATATTACCGCTAGAAAATTACGTGAAAACGGAGTCGGATAAATTACTGATTTTACTCTTATTCCCAAGCTATGAATTTACTGAATTACTGAATATGAAACAAAGAAAGACGAGAGATTGCGTAGTTATGTGTCATTCGCGCTTACCACTGGAAATTGCCGAAGCATTTCCCTCGTACTGGATGTTGAAGTGAGCTTCCCATAGCCTCCTGGACGTCGTCATCTTCTTCGTTGTTGATGATATATTTGTAGATATGAAGATTTATGGTCCGAACATCGGAACCAACACGTACAACCACAACGGTTAAGTTTCACAAAGATAGTCGCTAACTCCACTGAACATCGGAGCCACTCACTCGTGCAACCATACTGGTTAAATTTTATAACGATAGTCGCTAACTCCACTGAACATCGGAGCCACTCACTCGTGCAACCATACTGGTTAAATTTTATAACGATAGTCGCTAACTCCACTGAACATCGGAACCACTCACTCGTGCAACCATACTGGTTCAATTTTATAGCGATAGTCACTAACTCCACTGAACATCGGAGCCACTCACTCGTGCAACCATACTGGTTAAATTTTATAACGATAGTCCTCGTTTCCACGGCGTGCCAACCATATATGCACCCGCCGCATCCCCACTCCAGTCCCGACTTCTTCACGCTCGCCCTCCACTGATTGGCTGACCCCTCACGCGCTACTCCCCTCTTCTGGCTCATTACACTCGGCGGGAGGGTGAAGTCGATTGCCGTTCCATACATCCGCCTTTTCTTGCCGATGCGACCCAGCCTTGCGTCATACTACTTGACAAGCATAAGCCTGTATTTGAATTCCCAGTGAGTCATATCTCTCAATATACCCTAACTGACGAAACTCCGTAAAATTCCGTAATCATATAATTTTCTATGATAATGTCGTTCGTAATAATTTGCTTGATAGTGTTTTCTAAGACATAGAAAACCTATCTGTATGCTTATAATTTTTATAAAATGCTCCGAAAAATACCTTAATAATAATTATAATAAATTAATAATAATAATAAATTAACATGAAAAATTCTCTTGGCTGAACAATTTGCCGCGTAAATAAATATAGAATGGCTTCCTACTGACTTATGCCAGTGGCATGAAAACCCCTCGAAAAACACGTTACATATTCGCCTCGGATCATCGGATGATTTACCGTGACGACGGTCCATTATCCGATTATCCCAGACACGTTAATAATCCCCATCCAAAATACATATTACATAAATGAAATCACCCTAAATTACAGATATATACACTCATAATTTTTCTTCACGCACTTTGCGTCAAAGTTTGTTGTCACTATGGATTGCACTTTGCAACCAGTCCAATGTTTTTCATAAAAAATAATGTTCCACGGATATTTCCGCCTCTCAAATTTCTCTATGTTGGAAAAATAGATATAAATAAAGTGTGAGCACTATGTATTTATGATGTCATATCACACGCATCAAGGTGTTCTGATATATGTATATCTCCCTAGAACTTCCTAATTTCACTTGAGGTTCCTTCCTTATTGTGAAATTAATCCCACTTATCACTGAGCACACGATCACACTATTGTGGCAGCGCCTCGTGACCATAATACTTAATCTCTCTTTAAAGTAGATTAAATTAATATTGACTTCTGAAAAAAAAACCAGTAAGTGCGCATTACATATAACACCAAATATTTCTGTGCCGTAATCGCCCTGTCTTCTTAAGTTCCCGTAGACCATATTCTACTTAACACTAGTTCTCAACACAGACCAGTTCTCCTCACACAAATAATACCTTTGTACAAATTACCTTAAATTACACACTTACAAATCTTACATGGCGAGGCCGTAAACAGAAATCACGTGTGCTGATATGTATGAGTTTCATGAAGGACTGTCTCGCCTTCTGATGGCCCATCTTTTGCCTCGTGGACGCCTTAAGCAAAAATACCCTGTCCAAGCGCTCACCCATCTCTTGGAGGCAAATGGGAATTCACCAGCGCTACCAAATTCTGGCCTTGGTGTATCGAGACATTTTAGTGCTCAAGAGCATCCGACAATCCCGTCATATTTCCCTGTACCTTAAAAACTCTCATTTACTTACATACTACCCCCCTGTGTGACTTCTGATACGCCTGCCTTGAAGATCAGATCTTTCACGCACCAAATACCACACTTACTCATTTGATAGGCTGGCTCGCCAGCTAAACACACTCACTTTATGACACATATTTTCGTAGACTATGTATATTATACGTCCCGTATAATCTGTTTCCCTTACTATCCTCCAGCACATATGCTGATTTGCCAATACGTTTGGAAACTATAAATGGGCCCCCGTAGAGATAAAAAGAACTAGGACATGACTTTCTCTAGCTTATTTGACTGTTTCGTCACTCTAAGTAAGACTCTGTCTCCCGGCTCGAATAGGTCAAATTTAGTTTCTTTTTGTTGGCGAATTCTCTTTTGTGCTGACTTAGATAAATTCTGTTTCGCCAACTGGACAATGTAATCCATCCCCGGTTGCTTACCCTCATTTAATCCAAACACCCTCGCTAGTTCATTTTGTGGTCTCTTTCCGGAGTGAACCTCGTATGGCGTCAATTTCGTGCTCTCATGCTGGACAGAATTCAGCCTTGGGAAGATGTCCAACCCAGGCCGTATGCTTGTCATTTACTAGAGTCCGAAAAAGACGAGCCACTTCCCTTAATGGAAGCTCTGCAGAATTACCCTGAGGGTACCTTACAGAGGAATCAACGTGTGTTATACCAACTTCCTGCATACTGGTTCTCCATTTCTTTGCAGTAAACTGTGGTCCACTGTCAGATAGTATCCTGAGAGGAAGGCCATACTCAGGTACATACTGAACCCTTCAGAATAGCAGTGTTTTATGCAAGAATCTTGATCAAGGGGTCGCGCTCAGTTCATAGTGTGGTGTTTACGTTCGCCAAACAACATGCTTTACTGAGGCAAGGGTCATAGGATAAAAACTGTAATTAAGAAAGTAAGGAGACAAGACGTAAGGTAATAACAAGATTTAATAACTAATTGTGCATAAAAGAAAATAAACAAACAATAATAAAAATATATCCTCCCTGAATTTTTCCCTGACAGGAATATCTAACACTTTGAGGAGTCAGATGGATCTCCCCCTTTACAATAAAATTGTGGATCCTAGTTCCACTACCTTGCATTTGAGTTTTATGTGCGCGTGATGACTAACTACGAGAAAATGAGTACTTGGATGACCGTTCGTTCACAACGGGTTAACAGCCACGGTGCTCACGAACAATCATCACGTAAATCAACGTTTATGGATATGGGCATGACATTAATAAAAACCCTTAAAAACTCTAATGACTGACACACACACTACAAATCTATTATTTACAGGAATCTCTCTGAGATCCTCATTAGCGCGAAAACGCACTTAACAACATGAGCTACCAACTGGCCAATTGCTCAATACACACAAGGAAAGACAGCATTGCACGTGACTCACGGGTCACTGAAATGAAAATAAACCTGGAATAAACCAACAACAACAAAAGCCTGACCGGCTAAGATTACTTTATATGAACGAAACTGCATGTTAAGGTAACGCTTTGGAGATTATCGTGATTCGTAGGCAACTCCCATTTATTTCAACAATTTTTACCATTGATCAGTTCTTATCTGTAATTCAAGTAATTAGAGAGCCAACGAGCACTTCTCACTAATGACCATGCTTTGCACGTTCAGACAGCCTTGTGAAACATCTCCCCCCTTTCCTCAAATACTTGTCGTGTCCCAGTCCAGTGTATATAAATAGCCGACCAGCTGTTCCGTTACCTCACGGAATCAACAGCAACAAAAATCTCATCCAACTCAACATATGGTCAGACATAATCACATATCCACAATTGCCCTCGCAAGGATACAATATGGACCGGGTACCAAGCTGACAGAAATCAGTCTGAGCTGAAATTCCCGCTTGTAATACCACAAAAATACACACATACACACATCTGGGACCGACATGACACAGGTCTGCTGAATAGGTGCTCACAAACATTAAACACAATATTTAAAACCTACGATAGAGCTGATTACTCTTCGTCACAAATTACATTGCTCCAATCGGCAATAGTCACACTGACTCTGATCAATAATAAATCTTAAACAATTTTAATTACCCTCCAATCTACTGTATAATTACATTAATTCAGTCCTACTTCTGAAACACAACAGATCTCCGAGAGACGTTTTTAACCGCATTGCGTAACATATGCAAACACGGCCGTTCACATAGCTACGTTAGTTAACACAATACAAAAACAAGAACCTTCCACTAACTACATTCGTGCGAGCTGCTTCCATACAAAAGTGTGTCAGACCAAAACTAAATATACTACGTTAATCACACAAGCAATGTATTTACAAAAATATGTCCCATAAACCATAAGTTAATTTATCAAATAATAAAGAATATTATTTTGTACTCATCTCTCTTGTAGTCACCCGTCAAAGAACGTCTGCTGCCATTTCCCAACTGAATGGTTCTATCTCATCTCAGCCATCTGGACGGAGTGTTGAGAATTCCAAACTTCCTCTGTAGTCGTCGGTGTCATCTCTGGCGCTGCTTCAAAAATTTGATTATTATACACATGATATCTGACTACTAAATTCGCTGTTCAGGTACTACTTTCCCTGTCACAGTTCGTTGGCGAATTATCGACGATACTGCCCCTACAATATAGTACTGTGACTATCTATCACTGAATTTAACACTTTACAATAACTTCTGTGTCCAAGACACACAAAATAATAATCAACCTGTGTCCACGACACACAAAATAGAAGTCGTTCTGTCCGCAGACGAACACAGTAATAAGACGACTACGCCCGTAGACGCACAGAATAATAGTCTACGTCCTCAGACGAACAGAATAGAAGTCAATGTCTTGGCTCTTCATGCCCCTTATAAAAGAACTGGCCCTAGGTCTCGATGGGGGGGGGGGGGAATTTATGTAAAAATTTCACGAAATAATTGTGGTACAGGCATGAAATAAATATCACTGAACTCGTAACATTGCACAGGTCAAGAATATGCTCATTAATCCTAGAATCGATCGTAGAGATTTTGTCTAGGCGATTTCCCGCGTGAATGCTAGCCGAGCGTACCCACGCTAGACCTGCCGCGTTAACTAGGCATTATTCTCTCATCGGTTCTCACATTTTCTGTAATTTGGCGGTTCGTAGCAGATCTTGGCGTCGGAGGAGTGTCCAGCCTGCTCATCAGCCACTCACATTACTGCATCATTTCTTCTAGGCGCGAATATCACAATGAACATACTAGCAGCATGTCTCACTGCGCGTCGCTTCTATTTGAGGCGGCCCACCTGTCCTTCTGACACATCGCTATGCTATTTCCTTTCACAGCTAAAATATTTAGCCTATTGTCAACCTGCTTCAGGTATGTCCCCGCTGTCTCCAACCAATGCTTGAAATTTCCTCATCTCCGTCTGGCTACTTTCATGATGCTGGTGGAAATATTTATTAATTGGAGAAATAAAACATAGAATCATTTATCCAACAGAGGATAAAAGGGTTCACAACTCTCCCACTCACAAAATTTCGAACTTAGGAATAAAGTCGACAATTTTAAAAAGACTTCCGTAGGCCAAATTGTTTTATTTCGGAATCACCCCTTTTCTATTACTGGTCTAGTCGGTCCTGTCTTGAATGGCATTTACTCGTTTTCATTTCCTGCTCGTATCTCCCCTCTCTGCTTGCATGACGCTCTGGTGCCTGAGGCAACACTCTGCTCGTCTCGTTAATGTTTGTCAACAACAACACTACTTCCTCGTTTACGTGCCGTACTCAACTACTCCTCGTGCACTTTGTTGATAATAGGACGTCCATATATTCAAACTGCATCATTAATTTTGGCGCTCCCATGGCTCACTTCGACGATACTTTTTTAGGTTGGCGGCGTTGTAGACTGACATTGTTCCTGTACTCAATTCTTTCACTCTGTAAGCATTGTTTCCAAGGTTTCTTACGATAGAATAGGGTCCTATGAACTTTTCGCAGAATTTACTGAAGATTTTCTTTTCTGGGTCCGATGTAGCAGGTCGTTTCACCAAAACGAGCTGGTTGATTTCAAGGTCCCTGTGAAGCCTCTTATTTCTCACTCGCCGTAATCTTCGGTCTGCTTGTTTTCTCATGTAGGCTCTCGTCCTCTCAATTCGCAAGTCAGGTGCTATCATTGGATCTTGTGGACAGTTAATGATGCTTCTCCACGTTCTTACTGGATACTCGTTCTTGTGTAGGACCATAGGGATTTGTCCTGTTGACTCGTGCCTGGTAGAATTCATGCATGTCTCTACATCCTTAATCTTATCGACCCATTTGTGGTGTTCGTTCGGAATGAAGATCCTCAAATATGAAGTTACACACTTAATTGCTCTTTCACTTGGATTTGCTTGAGCATGTCGGATACTGCTTAAAACGTGTTTTATACCCATATCTTCCATACCTTTCTTGAATTCGGCGCTTGTGAAATACCTGCCATGGTCTGATAATATAAACTCTGGTTTTCCAAGGATTGGAATCACTCTATTTCGAATGCGACTGAGTACCTGCTTCGATGTCGTTTTCTGAATAGGGCATAGTACTACGAATTTAGAAAATACATCAATACACACTAGCAAATGACGGCAACCTCGCCTTCCCTTCGGAATTGGACCGAAACAGTCGAGTGCCAGTAGCTCACATGGTTTCTGAGGTAGCAATGGTCTGGGATACTGCCTCATTAAGTAATTATTGGGCTTTGTCCTCTGACACGGATCACAAGTTGTAATGACGTCACATATAGTTTTTCTAATACGTGGCCATGTAAATGTCTCTCCTATCGTCGCTTCGCACTTATCTACGCCCACATGACCGTAACTTTCGTGCGTATGCCATGTCAATCCTCGTTGTAACGATGCAGGTACTAATATGCGTAACTTGGTGTGGTCATTATCTACCCATTTGTGCAGCAAATTGTTGACATAAACATATCTTCCTTCTTTGGCTTTCGCTTCTCGAAATGCAGGTGTTCCTGTAGGTAGTTGCTTTCTGAAGTATTGAATTAAAAGCATCATCCATGGTTCCGCTTCCTGTTCTCGCTGTATCTCACGTAACTCCTCCAAGAATTCCCGGTCCTTCGGTGTTAACTCCAAGTGTTGTACCATCGCTGTTTCTTCATTATCAGGCTCTGGGTTCCTGCTGAGTGCATCCGGTATCACGTTCATCTTCCCTGGGCAATGTTCAATCTCAATGCTGAACTGCTGAATATATATATAGACCAACGTGTCACACGTTCGCTTGCCATCGACGTCTTAAACAAGAATGTTAGTGCCTTGTGGTCGGTCCTGACAACAATAGGGTAGCCGTAAATTATTCGTTTCCATTGTTGTAACGCATGAAGTATGGCCAACAGTTCTAGTTCCGTTACCGTATAATTGCGCTCGTGCTTACGCAATTTTCGGCTGACAAATGCCAAATATGTTTTGTGCTGCAGGTTAGCTGGATCCTCTTGGTAAAGCATAGCACCTATACCAATTAGTGAAGCATCCGCTTGGATTATAAATTTGTGCTTGAAATCTGGATATCCTAATTTAATGCAGTTTTCCAATAGCTGCTTTGTTGCTTGGAATGCCTTCTCACACTCCGCATTCCATAATCATTTATTATTTTTCTTTAGCATTTCCTGCATTGGAGCTACAGTCTCCGTATAACCTGGACAGTTTTCTTTAAAGAATCCCGTTACGCCTAAGAAAGCCCGAATGTGCTTGACTCTCGTTGGTGTAGGGAAATTCTTTATCGCTTCGATCTTAGCTGGGTTTGGTTTCACTCCCTCCTTGTCAATGACGTGACCCAAATATAAGATCTCGCTCTTGAAGAAATGCGATTTCTTCAGGTTTACTTTGAAATTAGATGCGTTCAGGTTGCCTAATACTTTATATAAATTTTCCATGTGAGTTTCAATGCGGTCGGATGCCAGCAAAATGTCATCAATGTAGCGTACCGTCATCTCCTTAACTTCCTCGGTTAAATTCCGGTCCAGAGCTCGGATTAAAGCACAGCCCGCTGTTTTGACTCCAAAGGGCATTCGAACGAAGCAAAACGTCTGGTTATCGAATAAGAAGCCAGTTAGAAGCTGTGACTTCTCATCCAATTCAATATGGTGGAACGAACTCGTCAGATCGACAGATGAATAAATGCTCTTGTTTTTAAAGCCTTTTAGTACGTCTCTGATGATTGGCGCTCTGTCATACTCAGGAAAAATGAGTCTTGTGTTGAGATTTCTGGCATCTAAACAAAGTCTAATAGATCCATTTGGTTTTGTGACTGCCAAAATCGCATTTAGATAAGGTGTCGGTGTCTTCCTTATCACTCCAGCTTGTAACATCTCATCTATAATGACCTTAACTTGACCACGATATTTTTCAGGAATTGGGTACAATCTGCTTTTGAAAGGTGACCAGTCCTCGACTTGCATAGAATATTTGAAATTTA
This sequence comes from Meconema thalassinum, assembly GCA_946902985.2. Classification (NCBI taxonomy): domain Eukaryota; kingdom Metazoa; phylum Arthropoda; class Insecta; order Orthoptera; family Tettigoniidae; genus Meconema; species Meconema thalassinum. The sequence goes on from OX336388.2 coordinate 744,260,513, forward strand.
ATATTTTTCCAGGTACTGTATCAAATACTGTTTTGTGCTTCCTTAATATCTCTTCCAACTGTTTTCTGTGTTCACCCCCAAGTTGAATGTCATTGAGCCGCTCCTGTAGTAACTCTTCAAATTGTGCATCACTGTTATCTCCTTCTGTTAATAAAGACCATATCTCCTGGGATTCACTCTCCTCATCTAGTTCCACAACAGCTCCTTCTATGATGTTATCTTCTGCCTTTCGTACCTCCTCTTCCGTCTCTTCCGATATTGCTTCCAATGCCCAAGAATTTACATCTCTTCCGGTAGTGATTTCATCCATATGCAATCTCACATTTTTCAGCTGATCATACTCTCTAAAACTGACAGTATTCTTGTGCAAATCTATCACTGCTTGATAGTCACAAATGAAATTCGCACCAAGAATTATATTGAAATTCATCTTTGCCATGATAATGAATGTTTGCCCAAAAGTGTGTTCCAATATGTTCAGCTCTAAGTATGCCTGACGTTTACAAGTGAGGGTGCGTTCAGGAATAACACCCCTCACTTTGAGCTGTGGTACCGGAATTACAGGAATATTCTGACTCCGTCCCAACTCTCGAACCAAGGCCTCCGATACCAGACTGATCTGTGACCCCGTATCCAATAAACATCTTATATTAATTCCACCAATCCTCGCGTAAATAATGGGTAACTGCCTAATTTCATCGTTCCGTGGTTTCACCGTCTCCTCCAGGCAGTCTTCTGGCAAAGCAATCCATTCTTGTATGTTCGCTACTATCCATCCATCTTCAACTTCCGACTGTTGTGTTTGTAGCCTGTCTCCTTCATCCAAATTTAACATTTTTTTAGCTCCATTGCGACTCCCATCATCCTTCTGTCGCTCATGTCCTTGATATCCCTGTTGTCTCAGTAGACTTCCAGCTTCCTCAGTATGTGTATCAGGATTCTTCATGTTCCCAATGGCCTTTTCCCATCTTCCTATCTCTCCACCTTGACTAGCGTGTAACTCCTCTAAGTAATTTTGCGATTGAGCGTGCCTATCATCCCAGTCATCTCGATAGTTACGTGGCTCTCCTTGATTTTGATCTCTTCTTCCTTTCCATCGTTGATTGGCATTGTAATCACCGTATCTTCCATAAGGCCTGTCATTCCTTCGATTTTCACGCCATTGCTGATATCCTCTCTGTTGGTATCTATTGTTACCTTGGTATGACCTATTGTTGTACTGATTTTCGTTACGCTGATATGGTCTGTTTTCTCCTTCTTCCTGGTTTCGCCTAGGTGTGGAAGTGCTTGTGTTAGTGCCCTGCGTTTTGGTGTTTGCCTGTTTTGGTTTTACGACCTCTGTAGTATTGACTAACTCCAGCTGCCTTCCTCCTCTATAATGACTATGAGATGTAGTCTCATCTATTTGCCGTAGTATCTGCTCTGCATGTAAGGCCGTACTAACGTTCGCTGCGACTAGTACTTGTTGTACGTTTACTGGCATTTGTCTCGCTATAGTCATTACCAGATCTGCTTCATTTAATGGGTAATCAAGGTCACGAAATTTTAACATTTGCATGTTAAAGAAATCTGAGTATTTTGTTTGCTGGGTGGTTTGGTACTTCCTAGAGCAAAGCTCCATCCTTAGACTCTGTTGTGTTGCGGGCGACCAGTATTTGCGCAGAAACGCTAAGTTGAAATCTGACATGTTTCCAAATGTATATTTGAAGCTTAAAAACCATGTGAGGACATTTCCCGATAAAAATCTCTCCATCATCCTTAATCTTCGTGCTTCAGGTACCCCAGTGTCATTGAAATGGTCTTCCATCTCTTTGATAAAGACTTTAGGTGTCACCCCTGAATTTTCCGTGTATTTCTGCGGTTTGTAGTCATTTGAGCGAATTACTTGAATAAGTTGTGTGGGCTGATGACCGTCTTGTGGTGTCGAGCTCCTATCAACATTCTTACGAAATCCTTCCGTGTTTGTTGTTAATGGGCTGTCTGCCTGAGTCTGACTTCCTGCTGTGCTGGACTCTGGACTATTTGAGTTATCCGGCTTGTCTTTCACTGTTCCCGTTCTAAATATAGATGATTGTTCTAATGAGCGGAGTTCGGCTTTAATGATCCTATCCGTCTGCTCTTTAAGTTTATTTTTCACCTCTTGCTCCAAAGCTTGAATACGCGTGTGATTTTCGCCTACTGTTTTGAGAATGGTGGATCTTTCCTCTTTAGAATCAATATTCATTTTCTTCCAATCTTTCCTTATTTGTTCTTTAATCGTGCTTACTTGCCCTTCGATCTGGCTTTTTGTGTCATCCTGATTACTTTCTATCTGGCTCAGCCTTTCGTCTAATGTACTCTTAAATTGCTCTTGCTCCGTTTTTAGGCTTTCCCATTGTTCCGCTGATTTTATCTCGAGACGGTCCATATCTTTAATTATGCCGGATATGTTTTCATCTACTGCTGATAATTGTTGTTGAATGACCCTGCCGCTTTTTTCCATCTCCTTAAATCGTCCTTCCAATTTATCCTGAGCTATTTTGACCTCGCTTGTATTCATTGTGCATGCTATTTCAATTTGTTCTAATTTAGCCAACACCGTTTCATCCAGAATGCTAAGTTTTTGATCAAAAATATCTTCCATTTTTTTAATCTGCTCTAATTGTTTCTCATTATTCTTGCTAACATCTAGGGCCAGTAATACCATCTGTTGATTTGTGTGATCTTTCATTTCTGCGGTTAACGAAGCTAATTGGTTCGTGTTTTTAATATTTTGCGCCTCTAACTGCGAATTGATAGTGTCATTAATTTCACTCTTTAATAACCTAGCTTGTTCCGCCTGATATTCATTTTGTTCAATTCTACTGTTATTTAATTGTGTCCGCAATTGTTCACTTTGATCAAATAATTTGTTTATAGACTCACTTTGTTCTAGCCTACTATTGTTTAATTGTGTCCGCAATGATTCACTTTGCTCTAACAGTTTAGTATTTAGAGATTCACTTTGTTCTAACATACTAGTGTTTATAGATTGACTCTGTTCTGATAGTTTAGTGTTTATTTGTTCAGATAACTTCGTGTTTAGCGATACACTTTGTTCCGCCAATTTAGTATCCAACAATTCCTGAGTTCTCCTCGCCGCACTCTCAATGATCTCCTGGATCTGCTCCACCGTTGCCATAATACACACTTTATATGAGACATAAGGGAAATGGCATAAAGCAATGCCCTTTGACACACACATAAAATCCAATGCACATTTACTTTCTTTATCCAACTCAGTTCAGTTATTTTTACATTTTATCCCACTAGTCAATTGCATCTCTGAGTGGTTCTAGTTTTACTCAATTTAATTTTAAACCCAAGCACATATTTAGTCATTAAATAGTTATTCTGATCTGATATTAACACTGACTAATTAACCAAATTATTAATTGTCATTTTAGGCTACAGCCTCCTAATATTTCCATGAGTTTGACTTTCTAAGCAAATCTAGTTTTAATTTTATCATTGGGCGCCCGGTATCACATATTAATTTTACTTTAATTTAAAAGACAAAAACGTGAACCGTATTTTACTTTGCAAACTCCTGATTTTGATTTATCTTTCACACATTTGGCGGTATCCACTTCGCCTCAATTACTTTTAATAAAATATCACTTCCCGGTGATTAAATACTGTCATATCTGCCTGCACTTGCGGCATGTCAGTTTTACTCAAATACGCCACTATTGACATGTGTAATCTCCGCCGTTACACCACAGTAAATGGCCCCACGCTTGGCCGCGCCAGTTTTATCCCTATGAACCCTTCAGAATAGCAGTGTTTTATGCAAGAATCGTGATCAAGGGGTCGCGCTCAGTTCATAGTGTGGTGTTTACGTCCGCCAAACAACATGCTTTACTGAGGCAAGGGTCATAGGATAAAAACTGTAATTAAGAAAGTAAGGAGACAAGACGTAAGGTAATAACAAGATTTAATAACTAATTGTGCATAAAAGAAAATAAACAAACAATAATAAAAATATATCCTCCCCGAATTTTTCCCTGACAGGAATATCTAACACTTTGAGGAGTCAGATGGATCTCCCCCTTTACAATAAAATTGTGGATCCTAGTTCCACTACCTTGCATTTGAGTTTTATGTGCGCGTGATGACTAACTACGAGAAAATGAGTACTTGGATGACCGTTCGTTCACAACGGGTTAACAGCCACGGTGCTCACGAACAATCATCACGTAAATCAACGTTTATGGATATGGGCATGACATTAATAAAAACCCTTAAAAACCCTAATGACTGACACACACACTACAAATCTATTATTTACAGGAATCTCTCTGAGATCCTCGTTAGCGCGAAAACGCACTTAACAACATGAGCTACCAACTGGCCAATTGCTCAATACACACAAGGAAAGACAGCATTGCACGTGACTCACGGGTCACTGAAATGAAAATAAACCTGGAATAAACCAACAACAACAAAAGCCTGACCGGCTAAGATTACTTTATATGAACGAAACTGCATGTTAAGGTAACGCTTTGGAGATTATCGTGATTCGTAGGCAACTCCCATTTATTTCAACAATTTTTACCATTGATCAGTTCTTATCTGTAATTCAAGTAATTAGAGAGCCAACGAGCACTTCTCACTAATGACCATGCTTTGCACGTTCAGACAGCCTTGTGAAACATCTCCCCCCTTTCCTCAAATACTTGTCGTGTCCCAGTCCAGTGTATATAAATAGCCGACCAGCTGTTCCGTTACCTCACGGAATCAACAGCAACAAAAATCTCATCCAACTCAACATATGGTCAGACATAATCACATATCCACAATTGCCCTCGCAAGAATACAATATGGACCGGGTACCAAGCTGACAGAAATCAGTCTGAGCTGAAATTCCCGCTTGTAATACCACAAAAATACACACATACACACATCTGGGACCGACATGACACAGGTCTGCTGAATAGGTGCTCACAAACATTAAACACAATATTTAAAACCTACGATAGAGCTGATTACTCTTCGTCACAAATTACATTGCTCCAATCGGCAATAGTCACACTGACTCTGATCAATAATAAATCTTAAACAATTTTAATTACCCTCCAATCTACTGTATAATTACATTAATTCAGTCCTACTTCTGAAACACAACAGATCTCCGAGAGACGTTTTTAACCGCATTGCGTAACATATGCAAACACGGCCGTTCACATAGCTACGTTAGTTAACACAATACAAAAACAAGAACCTTCCACTAACTACATTCGTGCGAGCTGCTTCCATACAAAAGTGTGTCAGACCAAAACTAAATATACTACGTTAATCACACAAGCAATGTATTTACAAAAATATGTCCCATAAACCATAAGTTAATTTATCAAATAATAAAGAATATTATTTTGTACTCATCTCTCTTGTAGTCACCCGTCAAAGAACGTCTGCTGCCATTTCCCAACTGAATGGTTCTATCTCATCTCAGCCATCTGGACGGAGTGTTGAGAATTCCAAACTTCCTCTGTAGTCGTCGGTGTCATCTCTGGCGCTGCTTCAAAAATTTGATTATTATACACATGATATCTGACTACTAAATTCGCTGTTCAGGTACTACTTTCCCTGTCACAGTTCGTTGGCGAATTATCGACGATACTGCCCCTACAATATAGTACTGTGACTATCTATCACTGAATTTAACACTTTACAATAACTTCTGTGTCCAAGACACACAAAATAATAATCAACCTGTGTCCACGACACACAAAATAGAAGTCGTTCTGTCCGCAGACGAACACAGTAATAAGACGACTACGCCCGTAGACGCACAGAATAATAGTCTACGTCCTCAGACGAACAGAATAGAAGTCAATGTCTTGGCTCTTCATGCCCCTTATAAAAGAACTGGCCCTAGGTCTCGATGGGGGGGGGGGGGGGGGGAATTTATGTAATAATTTCACGAAATAATTGTGGTACAGGCATGAAATAAATATCACTGAACTCGTAACATTGCACAGGTCAAGAATATGCTCATTAATCCTAGAATCGATCGTAGAGATTTTGTCTAGGCGATTTCCCGCGTGAATGCTAGCCGAGCGTACCCACGCTAGACCTGCCGCGTTAACTAGGCATTCTTCTCTCATTGGTTCTCACATTTTCTGTAGTTTGGCGGTTCATAGCAGATCTTGGCGTCGTAGGAGTGTCCAGCCTGCTCATCAGCCACTCACATTACTGCATCATTTCTTCTAGGCGCGAATATCACAATGAACATACTAGCAGCATGTCTCACTGCGCGTCGCTTCTATTTGAGGCGGCCCACCTGTCCTTCTGACACATCGCTATGCTATTTCCTTTCACAGCTAAAATATTTAGCCTATTGTCAACCTGCTTCAGGTATGTCCCCGCTGTCTCCAACCAATGCTTGAAATTTCCTCATCTCCGTCTGGCTACTTTCATGATGCTGGTGGAAATATTTATTAATTGGAGAAATAAAACATAGAATCATTTATCCAACAGAGGATAAAAGGGTTCAATACTTATTAATGATCAGACGGCTACACGCTAGTCCCGTGGCTTTCCTTAGCGGATATAGCATGACATACTTACTAAAAGCGTCAATAACTTTAAAAATGTACTCGTAACCGTACTGTCTTTAACGATCCGGCCAAATAAATCCACACACAGTAGTTCGCCGGGACTACTTGTGAGAACTGCAGATCTCCCCCCCCCCCCCCCACTAAATATTTAACTGGATATTTACTCCTTTGACAGGTGTCACACTTAGCTAAAATCCTCCTAACATCCCTTCCCATTTTACTCCAAATGAAGTCACGGCCAATTTCATAGAAGACCTTGGCAGCACCAAAGTGTCCTAATTCCCTATGAATGAACCAAATTAGCTCCTCCCGCAAAGTGGCAGGAACACATATTGCCCACCGATTATTCCTACATTTCCGTGCAAGAAGCCCATCCTGCATCTTGTACGTGAACCGTCCTACTTTCACATATTCTTCTTCACTTACTTCCAACCTAGCCAGTGGCTCCCCTAACTTAACGTCATCACGTTGCTCCACTAACATATTTCTCAGTGTCTGTAACGATGTCCTGTTGCTACTGTCCACGCATGCACATATTAAAATACCGTCCTCTGCTTTAACCACAGGATAATCCCTACATAAATTAGTGTCCCTTGATAGCATGTCTGCAAGAATTTTATCTTTACCTTTAATATATTTTACTGTGAATTCGTATTCCTGCAGAGCAAGAATCCACCTACTAACTCTGTTAGAACTGAGTTTACAAGTCCTCATATACAGTAATGCATGGTGATCTGTATGGATCTCAAATTTCCCCCCTACTAAATACATTCTAAATTTCCCTAAACTGAAAACAATACCTAAAAGCTCTAACTCAATAATCGTGTATCTTTTCTCTGCTGCTGTCAGTCCTCGCGAGGCTAAAGATACAATGCACAGATTACCCTCATCATCTTTCTGACATAACACTCCAGCAATGCCTATATGTGAAGCATCTGTCATAACCACATATTCCTTATTTTTTAAAGGAAATTTCAGCACTACAGCTTTCTCAAAACCTTCCTTTAGCGCTCTGAAAGCCTGATCATGCTTGGACTCCCATCTCCACCAAGTCCCACTTTTAAGCAATTCCCTGAATGGTTCTACCAACCCTGAGTATTTAAGAACGAACCACCTGAAAAAGTTGCAAATTCCCAGGTATGTTTTTAACTGTTTAACATTCTGTGGCACCTCTGCGTTAAGTATCTTATTAACCCTACTTTCTTCTGGTGTCACACCTCTACTCGACACTCTATGACCTAAAAATGTCACTTCTGACTGACAGAATGACTACTTAGACAGCTTCAAAGTGAACCCTGCCTGATCTAACTTCTGAAAAACTATATTTAAATGACGTAGATGCTCCTCAAAACTGCGTGAACTAATTACCATATCATCAATGTAAATGGTTACAAACTCTCCTGTGTCATCCCCTAATGCGATGTTTAAAGCCCTAATTAAAGCTGCTGAACTACTCTTTAACCCATAAGGTGTTCTACAAAATTGATAAAGATTATATTTATGACTAAAAGCTGTAAATGGTCTATCTTCGTACATAAGTGGCACTTGCCAAAAAACTGGAACTCAAATCTACACAAGTGAAATACTTTTCCCCTCAAATGTTTGCATTAATTCCTCTATTGACATAGATTTCAGCTGATCTGAACTAATTCTACTGTTAACCAAACGAGCGTCTAAACAAATACGAACTGTGCCGTCGGTCTTGGGTACCGTGATCAAAGAATTAACATATGGACTGTTAGAGTGCTCAATAATCCCATCTTCAAGCATCTGATTAATTTGTGCCTCAACTGCACTCTGATAAGCGAAAGGTACATGATATCTATGTCCTGTGAATACTGACCTATCAATAACGTTCAATGAATGTGTATAGCAATTGGCCATACCAATGCGATCCTCAAAAACTCTCCTATTACACAATAACACATCATAGAGCCGAACACATTGTTCCACCTCTATATTTCCCTGAAATGCAGCATCACGTAACGAGTCCTCTAGACTTCCGTTCGTGATCACACTGCCCACTAAACATGGAGAACCCCGCTCTACGGCTGGCGATATCTCATTTAAAGTACAAATCACACCTACAATACTACTTTTCTGAATTTGGTCATTGAACGCTACTTCTACTTCAGAATCTCCCCATTTAAATTTCAAACTCCCTACATCATAACATAAGTTACCAGACACTCTACTTAGCCACTCTGAACCCAAGATAACACTGAATACTAAATATGGAATTACAAGACAAATCTGCTTCTCTACATGATTATTAATTTTAATGTCTACTAAAACTTGCTTAGAAATTACTTTAGACCTCTTCCCAACAGCTGTGATAACAAAAGTGCTTTTAATTGGCATCTCCTCGAAATTTACTCCAGTTCCTTTCATTTTATCATAAAATGCACTACTTATGCAACTCTTCATACAACCACTATCAATTAAAACATCTGTGTACTCCTCGGACACGTTAAATTTAACTAGGGGGCTCTTACTAGCCACTTCCTGAATAATACCTTCATCATTTAGTTCACGTAATAATTCATTTCTTACATTTAGGTCATAGGGTTCCTGTATAAGTGTATGGACAGGGCATGTTACAGACTGAGGTTCTGACCTTACATCGCAGCCTGGTTCGTGTTTAAAGTATTGCTACCGCTTGGTGTAGTACTACTGACTACTGCACTGGTCTGGTTGTTCTGGGTTGTATTAACGGTATCTCTCTGTCCGTTATTACCATTGGGCTGATTCCCTCCTTGACCCCTGTTTTGGTTATTATTATTATTATTATTATTATTATACCGCCCTTGGTTACCCCTATAATCGTTATTTCGGCCTTGATTTCCCCTGAAATCATTATTTCTACCTTGGTAGTTCGTACCATACCCATTTCCTCTGTACTGGTTATGCTGATTATTATTATTACTATTTTGGTTCCCCCTATTTTGAACGCTGGCCCCTTCGCCACTGTTCCCTTGAACTTCCTGGTTCCTATTCTCATTAGGCCTGTTATTATTGTTACCCTGGTTCCTACCGAAATTCTCCTCGTAACCGCCTCTTCCCAGAGCATCGAATGTACTCAATAAATTCTCCACTTGTGAGATAGCTTTAACATTTTGGATACTGGCAGCTTCTTTGATTCTGTATGGAAAATGTCTTAGTAATAGCCTGACTACATCACTCTCCTCCATCAAACCATCCAGATATTTGCACGTTAATACCTGTCCTAAAAAGTACTCGGTCATAGTGTAGTTGCCTCTCGGGTTATATTTCCCACACACAATTCCCTCACGATGCTGAGACTGAATGACCTCATTCCAAAATTTCTCACAAAATTTAACTTTGAAATCTGTAATATTCTCAAAATTGTCTCTGTAGACAGCAAACCAGTTTCTTGTCTCCCCTACAAACGCTTGCTCTAAAATTTCAACTACCTGACACCACTCAACACTACCATCTTTCAGCCTCTCCCCGAATTTATTTTCTACTAGCTGAAGTACCCGTGCTTCGCTACGCGTCATAAATAAATTAAAATGTGAAGGTGACAGTTAAAACAGGGGATAGGCGAGGTGCTGCGCAGAGGGAGATTAAGGATGGAACATTTTGTCCAACTACACCGCTCGGCGTTGACCGTGTTTTATAGCACAAATTTAGGTTTTACTCGCTAACAGTTGCAGATACCTTTCGGATAGAAAATGTAATTTTAAACCTCGCATATGCCATCAAAAGTTTGCTATTTCTTAGCGTTCTCTTTTTATTTGAAATGGAAATATGAAAGTTTGAAACCAAAGGGTGTAGTGACGTCACTAAAATGGTCGCAATTTTAAATAGTGCAAAGGATTGAAATCAAAAGTAACCTATATGTTAACCAGGTAAATCAGCTACTTCCATGTAAAATTCACGTAAATCGGACCAGTGGTACTTGCGAGATTGAGTAATACACAGACACACACCATCTCAATTTTAGCCTCGCATCGCTCGCGTCATAGTCGTATCATATTGTTTTTCAATGAAATGCAGGTTTAACCCCGTTAACACCACTTTAGAACCTGAATACCCAAAAATCCCTCCGTAGTAGACGTTTTCGACACACAACAAACAAACATATCCCCAAAATATCATTCTTCTAACTTTAATAGTTTTGGTTGGTCGATGAGAGCAAACATCCAAAAATCCTTCCTTAGTGGACGTTTTTCTTCCAGAAAATCACCCCTCCCCATTTGCCCCTTAAATTGCATTTATGAAAACACGGTCGAACACCTATTTATTTTATTTATTTATTCATTTGTTTATTTATTTTTAAGCTGATAGATTTCCTCCGAGTTTCAGACTCCTCCCTATGTCGTTTAAGAGATACACGCTCAGTTAGGAATCTTTCAACCCCCTCTTTTCATCCCTTTCACCTCATAATATACACTACATCGAAAAACCATTAGACATGTGTCAGCTTATTTTTAATGATTAGTATATGTGCCAAGTGTCACATCCCCAAATGAAACCACTCGTGAGATATTGTTATTCAATGGAAAGCACGTTTACCCCCTTAACACCTCTTTAGAACCTGAATATCCAAAACTCTTTCCTTAGTGGACGTTTTCGACATACAACGAACATATCCCCAAAATTTCATGTTTCTAACTTCAATAATTTTGGCTCGGCGATGAAGAGTGAATGAGTCAGTCAGGACATTTTCTTTCATTTATTTTTGATAATTTCACCCCTCCCTATGAACCCCTTAAATTGGATTTATGAAACAAACGGTCAAACACCTATTTACTTATTTAAAGCTGTTTTCCCCCTGAGTTTGATGAGTGAGTAAGTGAGTCAATCATTTAGGACACTTTCTTTCCTGTTTTTTTTTTTTTCCCCAGAATATCACCCCTCTCCAAGGGCCCCTTAAATTGGATTCATGAAAAAACGTTCGAACACCTATTTACCTGTATTTTAAGCTGTTTTTTCCCACCGAATTTCAAACTTCACGCCTATGTCGTTTCAGAGATACACGCTCCGTCAAGAATCCCTCAACCCCCAATTTTCACCCCATTTACCTCATAATATACACCACATCGATAAACCCTTAGACATATGTCTGATTATTTTTAATGATTAGTTTATATACCGAATATCACATCCCCAAACAAACAACTCATGAGATATCGTTATTCAATGAAATGCACGTTTACCCCCTTGACACGTCTCTAAAACCCGAATAAACAAAAATCATTCCTTAGTTAACGTTTTCGACATACAGCGAACATCTTCCCAAAATTTCATGTTTCCAACTTTAATAGTTTTCGCTGGGCGTGATGAGTGAGTGAGTCACACAGGACATTTTCTTTCATTTATTTTACCAGAATTTCACCCCTCCCCATGGGCCCATTAAATTGGATTGATTAAAAAACGCTTGAACACCTATTAACTTATTTCTTAAGCTGTCTTTTTACCCTGAGTCAGTCGGTTAGGACACTTTCTCTCCTTTTTTCCCCCAGAATTTCACCCCACCCCCATTGGCCCCTTAAATTAATTTATGAAAAAACAGTCGAAAACCGATTTACTTACTTTTTAAGCTGATTTTTTTTCCGCTGAGTTTCAAATTTCTCGCCTATGTCGTTTAAGAGATAGGCCTACACGCTCCATTAGGAATCCTTCAACCCCCACTTTTCAGCCCTTTCACCTCATAATAATACACCACATCGAAAAACGCTTAAACACATGTCTGCGTATTTTTAATGATTAGTTTATATGCCGAGTATCACATCCACAAATGAAACCACTCGTGAGATATTGATATTCAATGAAATGCAGGTTTAACCCCCTTAAGACCCCTTTAGAACCCGAATATCCAAAAAACCTCCCTTAGTGTACGGTTTTGACACACAACGAACATATCCCCGAAATGTCATGTTTCCAACTTCAATATTTTTGGCTGGGCGATGATGAGTGAGTGAATGAGTCAGGACATTTCCTTTCAATTTTTTTTTTCTTCAGAATTTCACCCCTCCCGATGAACCCCTTCACTTTGATTGAAAAACAAACTGTCGAAAAGCTATTTACTTACTTTAAAGCAGTTTTTTCCTGTGAGTTTGATGAGTGAGTCAGTCAGTCAACCAGTTAGGACACTTTCTTTCCTGTCCCTCCCCCCGAATTTCACCCCTCCCCATGGGCCCCTTAAATTGGATTTATGGAAAAGCGGTCAAACACATATTTACTTATTTTTATGCTGATTTTTTTTTCGCTGAGTTTCAAACTCCTCGCCTATGTCGTTTAAGAGATACACACTCCGTTAGGAATCTTTCAATCCCCACTTTTCACCCCTTTAACCTCATAAACACATCGAAAAACCCTCAGACACGTGTCTTGTTACTTTTTAATGATAAGTTTATATGCCGTGTATCACATCCCCCAATGAATCCAATCGGGAGATAGTTATTCAATAAAATGCAGGTTTAACCCCCTTAAGACCCCTTTAGAACCTGAATATCCGAAAATCCTCCCTTAGTAGACGGTTTTGACATACAATGAACATATCCCCAAACTGTCATGTTTCTAACTTCAATAATTTTGGCTAGGCGATGATGAGTGAGTGAGTACGTGAGTGAGTCTGGACATTTTCTTTCAATTTTCTTTTTTTCAGAATTTCACCCCTCCCCATGAACCCCTTAAATTTGATTTATGAAAAAAAACTGTCGAACAGCTATTTACTTACTTTAAAGCAGTTTTTCCCCCTGAGTTTGATGAGTGAGCCAGTCAGTCAATCAGTTAGGACACTTTCTTTCCTGTTCCCCCCCCCCCCCAGAATTTCATCTCTCCCCATGGGCCCCTTAAATTGGATTTATGAAAAAACTGTCAAACACATATTTACTTCTTTTTTATGTTGATTTTTTTTCGCTGTGTTTCAAACTCCTCGCCTATGTCGTTTAAGAGACACACGCTCCGTTAAGAATCTTTTAATCCCCACTTTTCACCCCTTCCACCTCATAATATACACCACATCGAAAAACCCTCAGACACATGTCTTCTTATTTTTAATGATGAGTTTATATGCCGAGTATCACATCCCCCCATGAAACCAATCGGGAGATATTGCTATTCAATTAAATGCAGGTCTACCCCCTTAACACCCCTTTAGAACCTGAATAGCCAAAATTTCTCTCTTAGTGGGCATTTGCGGCCCTTGAGGAAGCTGCATACCAGATTTCATTCCAATCCGTTCGGTGGTTTCTGAGATTTCGTGATGAATAAATGAATGAGTGAGTGAGTGAGTGAGTGGTATTTGAAAAATATATAGTAGAAAGAAGATAGTGTCAAGTCTTTGTTGTGCTACACTCGGTTGACAGTGCTGTGTGAGCAGCTGAGTAACTAACGGGATTTCAAGTAAAGATCCTCATTTTCTATACCGGTAGTGCTGAGCGCAATTGGCATCAAGTCGGCCGTGTCTCGACTTGAGCTATGTTGCCATGGAAACTATCTGCCTTGCCATTCCTTCATGAGTATATTTTATGATTTGATTAGCCTGTTTTTGAGTGAAAAAGGGCCAAAATCAGAAGAATGAGAAAGACTATCGAAAATACATGTAGCCAGCGGTTCCTTCTGGGTCCTAAACTATGTGTATGCAAAATATGGTTGAGATTAGTGGAACGGTGTAGATTTGTATACGGAACCAACATATATACATACATACATACATACATACAGACTTTCACTTTTATATATTAGATAGTATTCATGAACTCCACTGGACAACCCTGCCGATTACTAAATTTGCCTAGTTCTATTTCCCTGTGTGTGCTATTCACAAAAACTGGCCTACTCTGGATATTTTCCTGCCTAATTCTAGCTTTCAACTTCTGTTCTAATTCAGCAATTTTCTCCTCAGCTTTTCTTTCGATATTAGTTACAGTTAACCTAATGCTCCCTTCCGATGCTTCAACTTTACCACTTAACTGAGCTTGTTTCTCACTAATCTCATTAATGCTTTCCTTATTCCTCTCCCTTAAAGTATTAACTTCAGTGATTATTTCTGCATGTACTTTATCAATTCTTCCCCCCAGCTGTTCTTTAACCTCTTTTGTTGCTACCTGAATCTTATCAATTTCTCCCCCCAACTGCTTTTTGACCTGCTGTGTTTCAAGTTGCACTATTTCTTTTAAATTTTCAGCCTGTGTACTGATTCTACTTTCTAATTTCTCCTGTACTTTTCCTAATTTTCTGTCTACATCTGCAATAATCTCTTTAGCCTTCTCTTCCATCACCCCTCTGATCTCACCTCTAATCAGCTCAAATTTATCACTAATTTCCCTACTGTTTTGTTCAAGTTTAGTATTTAAACTATCGCTCAATTCCCTATTACTCTCTTTATTTTCCCTACTATTTTGTTCAAGTTTAGCGTTTAAAGCTTCAGTACTCTCTTTATTTTCCCTACTATTTTGTTCAAGTCTAGTGTTTAAAGCTTCAGTACTCTCTTTATTTTCCCTACTGTTTTGTTAAAGTCTAGTGTTTAAAGCTTCAGTACTCTCTATATTTTCCCTACTGTTTTGTTCAAGTCTAGCATTATTTTGTTCGAGTTTAGCATTTAAAGCATCAGTACTAATTTTATTTTGTTGCATAAACTGGAGAAGCAAACTTTCTAACCCTGCTTGACTGTTTTGATTATCCCCCTCAGTATCGGGATTTACCTCCGACATCCCTGTACTGCTTTCATTTCCAAGACTAGCCATACTGCTCGTATCTTCACTATCCAACTGGTGACCACTACGCAACTTCATCTCTTCCTCAATACTACCCATGCTGATACACACCGATAAATGAAAAACCCCCAAAATACAGGCACAGAAATATATACCCTTCTCCTTCCACAAATGTTATTAGGTTTTCAGCCCCAAGTTGGTAGCGGCAAATGAAATGGTAGATCGTGGTATGATTGGATCATTAACCCAACAAACAATTGTATCAGGAGAAGGAATTGGTCTATATCTAATGCTACCTACTGAAAACAAAGATTGCATGGTTAAAAGAAATGAATTTATTGTATAAAAAACAAGTATAGCAAAATTAATAATAATAATAATAATAAAAATAAGAAGACCAAGCCAGCCTGGTTCGAAGAGGTGGAAAGTGACCTGCAAGAGATGGAAATTACCTGTGAGGATATTCAAGAACGCAATCCCCTCAGGAAGAAACTACACGACCACCAGGGTTTTCAAGAAAAACCGAAGTTGAAGACGGGAAAGATGTGGACGGAAGAAAGAAAAGAGCAACACCGGCAACGTATGAAGGAACACTGGGCAAACATCAAAGCCCAGAGAAGCCAGTTGAAATAACGTGGTCCTTAGTTGGCCGATACGATTAAAGAATAATAATAATAATAATAATAATAATAATAATAATAATAATAAGTTTGAATTTAAATTGGAGCGTTGCGATTTAAATATTACCGCTAGAAAATTACGTGAAAACGGAGTCGGATAAATTACTGATTTTACTCTTATTCCCAAGCTATGAATTTACTGAATTACTGAATATGAAACAAAGAAAGACGAGAGATTGCGTAGTTATGTGTCATTCGCGCTTACCTCTGGAAATTGCCGAAGCATTTCCCTCGTACTGGATGTTGAAGTGAGCTTCCCATAGCCTCCTGGACGTCGTCATCTTCTTCGTTGTTGATGATATATTTGTAGATATGAAGATTTATGGTCCGAACATCGGAACCAACACGTACAACCACAACGGTTAAGTTTCACAAAGATAGTCGCTAACTCCACTGAACATCGGAGCCACTCACTCGTGCAACCATACTGGTTAAATTTTATAACGATAGTCGCTAACTCCACAGAACATCGGAGCCACTCACTCGTGCAACCATACTGGTTAAATTTTATAACGATAGTCGCTAACTCCACTGAACATCGGAGCCACTCACTCGTGCAACCATACTGGTTAAATTTTATAACGATAGTCGCTAACTCCACTGAACATCGGAGCTACTCACTCGTGCAACCATACTGGTTAAATTTTATAACGATAGTCCTCGTTTCCACGGCGTGCCAACCTTATATGCACCCGCCGCATCCCCACTCCAGTCCCGACTTCTTCACGCTCGCCCTCCACTGATTGGCTGACCCCTCACGCGCTACTCCCCTCTTCTGGCTCTTTACACTCGGCGGGAGGGTGAAGTCGATTGCCGTTCCATACATCCGCCTTTTCTTGTCGATGCGACCCAGCCTTGCGTCATACTACTTGACAAGCATAAGCCTGTATTTGAATTCCCAGTGAGTCATATCTCTCAATATACCCTAACTGACGAAACTCCGTAAAATTCCGTAATCATATAATTTTCTATGATAATGTCGTTCGTAATAATTTGCTTGATAGTGTTTTCTAAGACATAGAAAACCTGTCTGAATGCTTATAATTTTTATAAAATGCTCCGAAAAATACCTTAATAATAATTATAATAAATTAATAATAATAATAAATTAACATGATAAATTCTCTTGGCTGAACAATTTGCCGCGTAAATAAATATAGAATGGCTTCCTACTGACTTATGCCAGTGGCATGAAAACCTCTCGAAAAACACGTTACAATGCTTGGGTGTTCAAGCACTTCAAAAGGGCTATGCCAGTCATTTTCCATACCTCCTCCTTTACTACTCCTACTACAGCCTCTATATTAACCATGCATCACTTTCCGCACTACTGCCAGACCTATAATAGTGTACTCCGAAAGTTTTGGGAGTAATTTCTAGCTTATATTCCTTAATTACAATACCAGTGTTTGTTACCTCCTTGTTACTTGAGTGAACTGTTCACCTAATTCTTATTCCATGCTTAGTATCAGTAGCTTTTCTCTCTACATCTTAATTAGGATACCTCCTTGTTACTTGAGTGAACTGTTCACCTAATTCTTATTCCATGCTTAGTATCAGTAGCTTTTCTCTCTACATCTTAATTACAATACCAGTGTTTGTTACCTCCTTGTTACTTGAGTGAACTGTTCACCTAATTCTTATTCCATGCTTAGTATCAGTAGCTTTTCTCTCTACATCTTAATTAGGATACCTCCTTGTTACTTGAGTGAACTGTTCACCTAATTCTTATTCCATGCTTAGTATCAGTAGCTTTTCTCTCTACATCTTAATTACAATACCAGTGTTTGTTACCTCCTTGTTACTTGAGTGAACTGTTCATCTAATTCCTATTCCATGCTTACTGTCCGTAGCTTTTCTCTCTACGTCTTAATTAGGATACCTCCTTGTTACTTGAGTGAACTGTTCATCTAATTCCTATTCCATGCTTACTGTCCGTAGCTTTTCTCTCTACATCTTAATTAGGATACCTCCTTGTTACTTGAGTGAACTGTTCATCTAATTCCTATTCCATGCTTACTGTCCGTAGCTTTTCTCTCTACATCTTAATAAATTATTTTCAATGTTTTCTCCTTACAGAAATACCACCACGTTGGTGTATTCCTGCAGCAAACATAGCCTGACACCTCGTGATTCTTCTGAAAGAAATACAGTGAGTTCAAGAAATAATTTCGAAGGAAATTTGTGATCTTGACTCGAATGTTTAGTGGAGCACTGGTTATTTTTGTCTTAAGGGGTGAAATATCAAGTCATCTGCTCCTTGCAACTGAGTTATGCCATAAACATCAAGAAACTGTATTTAAAACTTGGAAGATAAGAACAAAATCTCTCTATATAAAAATGAATGTTACGTGATAGTTCTTATAGTTTAGAGGCAGTAAAAGGAATTTGAAAAAAAAAATCGTGTCTCCAAAAGCACTAACAAACAAAATTACACTTTCTTTGATTGGCATTACAATGCATGCCGGGTATAGCTTGTACAATATAAAACTAATAATTAACAATACAACTTAAAGTGATTATGAAAGTAACTTTCTTCGGCTTTTCCCAATTAATTGGGGTCGCCGGAGCCAACCAGGCTCATTTTGGTTTTGGCCGGGGATTTAAGGCCGGATGCCCTTCCTGGCGCCACGTGATTTTTCAGGTGAAAATTCCACACCGTTGTCACCGGGATTCGAACCCCGGCCGTCCGGGTGAAGGACGAGCAGCTAAGCCACTGCGCCATCACGCTCCCCAAAGTGATTATGAAAGTAAAAAATAAAATTGAGGTGAAAAGTCCCTAATCTAATTAAAAGAATCAAATCTGGTAAAAACTGAATTATATTATGTTATAATTTCCCCTGTCAACACTAAGACATGGAGCAGATGAGCACGCCGTTCCGCCCCTGAACGCAACAATAACTAACTACTAAGACAGTGGCCTGAAACTGTGTCACGCACCTGGACGAGAAGGTGGTCGTCTTCCTAGGTGTCGGTTTGATTTTCAGTCCTAACCTGGGAATTACCGAACATATTTTCCAAAAGAATTCTTCCTGCTATATCCTGCGAGACTTGGAACTCCTCAATACTAACCAATGACAGTTTCCAGGTCAGGCCCACGGCCACCTAGTTTCAGTGAAAGAACAATTTGGTAATCATTAATGCTGCACGGCTTGTACGTTGCGTATTTCAGAGAACCATTTGATTTTACAAGAAGCTTTTACTTAATAAACTGGGTGAGCACGGGCTTCAATGCCTCAAAAATACTCTTGCATTCCGTAACATTAACCTACCATCCCGCTGGAGGCCTTAGCGATGACTCCTTGAGCCCCAACGTTTCCCCAGACTTGGTTTTTAATTAGCAAACAGTAATTTAAGAATTAATATTTAGTGGCTGTAATATCTTCTTTTATTAAAATAAAATCAGTCTCGTTTCTTTTTTCTCTTCCTATTTCGTCCATGGAGAGACAAGTCTGGGCATATGTGCTGCCACTTGATGATAATGTCTGGTCCTGGCACTTAAGCCATTTTATAGCCTCAGGTTCCCACCGGTCTCAGCTATTCTCAGAAATAGTTAAAATTTCCCTGTTCTAACTTGGGAGAGCTTGTGACTTACTTTCACAAAATCCATCGAGCTGAGGCTCTAAATGCGATTTAAAAAAATACATGATGAAATATACACACACTCAAATAAAATGATATTGCCCGTGAATAAATTATAAATGAAGTTATGAGTGTTCGGGTATGTAACCTGAAAGGTTACAAGTCTCTTAACTTGCAAAACATCCCCCCATCGCCGTCTTGACGCATTAACTCGATAACCTTGTCTAAGCTACTGTGTAGCAACAGTAGACGGATTGGTGGCAAAATAAATGAAGTCAGATTTATAAATAAAAAAGAGCATTTCTCTGGTTTAAACTATCGTCTGTTTTGGATTTCATCAAACTTCTGAAACTAGGAGATGCTGAAACATGCAGTCAAAAGTTATGCACTTCTAATTCACCAAAATATATATATTTTACTCTGTATGGCTATATATCAACTTTTCATATACACAGTAAGAACAATGATCAAAAGTCTTACATCCGTCAACTGTACATCTTCTACTGAAGTCATCGGTTCACTTTTGATTTTCGGAAAGCTCCCATCAATAAATTGTTCATCATTTATAGTATTGGGATCATTGGTATCAGTTTTCAGGTGCGTTCTCTGCCATGGAAAAAGATTAAGTCTTGTATTACTAAAATAAGTATAATTTATTAATAAAACAAAAAGGGAATCCTGGAGAATCATCGAAATACTCATTAAATATATACGTCATTTCTTAATATATTTCCTAATTCAGTTCAACATAGCAGACTTTCTAAAACATAAACTTTAAGAACTATCTGGGTGTGCAACAGAAAAATGATGACATGCAGTACTTAAAGTGGCGTAAGAAAAAGCAGTTCTGAATAACCATAAAAACTTATGAACGCCAATAATGCTACGGTCACAATTGAAATCGATCTAGTTCGATTTTTTCAATAAAGAATGTTCCAATAACATTTTATTAGTACTTCGATTTTATCACTTAACAAATCTCCGGATAACAATCCTTTCCTAAACGGCATTTTACTACGAACACCTTACTTATGCTTAATATAGGCTACAGACCCACAACAGACAGTTAGAATAAATATTTTCCTAGTCGCATTGCCAAGCAGTCAAGAAATACATTATTTGATATACATTGTATGTACTGCGGAAATAAAATCCCCAGCATTATATTTGTATTTTAACAAATTAAGAATATTTTCCAGTGTGTTCATTCAGAGGCTAATATCACCTCAATTTCATGTTCCTCTTCAACCTTCGAAACACCAAATGTGTCTTCTGATTCAAGCTTCACCTCCGCCGGGACTGCAACTGGATCCTGAGAAACGATATGTACACAGTTAGTACTGAGGGCGAGGTGGGTGTATATTCTTAGCTTGGAATGCAAAAATTGCTTGGAAATCTATTCATGAGAGGTTGGGAGATGAACGACCATATAGGTGCAGTTATAGTCATTCTGACAAATTAAGGACAGGTACCGGTATTTCTTCGTTGGCAGAGGGAAATAGAATGAAACAGCCGAAGGGTATATTCAATCACAGCGCACGCATGTAGGCTAGTATATTAAAGTAAATCTTTAAACACGTACTTCCGTGAAGAACTAAACAGCCTATTTTATACACGAGTTTTATTTTATAAACACCGGTCTCTTCCATTTAGAACCTGTCCCGCCTGTTAAATTTATTTTCCAAATGATGGACTAAATGGCTTTTGGTACATGTCCTACATTGTGATAATTATAGAGCACAGGTTTGAAACTCAGGTGAGAAGCATAAAAATACTAGTTTAAAATACCGTAGCAAAATTGTATTTCAATAGTGTCTTACATTAAAGCGTTCTTTGTTGCTCAAGTTAACTCAATCCAACACACTGTCATCACTGGAAAATACAGTATGCGTCCAAAGTTACATGATGAGATTTATCTACAATACATGAATACAACACTACGGAATGATGTAGGCTACCAGTTCATGGTATTGGTTTATCAACTTACCGAGAGACCAGTTTAATAGAACACTAGAAAGACCTGTACTCGGCCTCTCGCGGAGCCACACGAAAAAAAAATGTAGGATCCTGTATTTTTCATTCCGCATCACGTGTCAGAAGTATTGGAGTTTCCGCTAAATAGATCGAAAGGAGCACATCATCCCCGACCTCCCCCCAGGGGCCCACAACTTGTGGGACGTGGGTTGGCGACAACGGGACCCCAGCTGAGTCCGGCATTGCTTCCACTTGTTCCATGCTCCTCTCCGTCTCCTTTACTGTCGACCTCTCTTGGTCAATTCTTGTTCTCTTCCAAACCCGACGGTATTACGGTATCCAACGCCTAAGGAGTCTCTACCTTTCCCGCCTTAATTGGCCCTTCTCTCATATTTTGTGGTCCGTCATTCTTCAAGGGATCAGCCTTCTTTTTCATTTCATCTCCTACCTTCTGCATAAGGGTGTGTGTAGCCCCACCACTTCTGGTACACCCTGGATAGTGCTACACCCTCAAGGGCTCACAGCTGATGGGTTCGGGAGTTGGCGGCCCCGAGGGATTCCTGAGCTGGGTCCAGTTTTTTACCCTTTTTTCCATTGCTTTTGGGGTGGGACCTCTCCTCTTTTCCTTTCCTATCTGCCTTTCATGGCTCTCCTTCTTTCTGAAAAAATCCACAGCCTGCTTCCAGTCGACCGACCGGGTCAGGGATGGAATTAATGATGCCCCCATCTAGCGGCGAGGATATGCTGTCCTTCTTTCTAAGTCCCTTAATCCTCATTTTCGAGCGTTGAGGGCATTTATTTCCCCTTTCTTTTATTTCCCTTACTCTTCTTTTATTTTCCTTTCCTTCTTTTAGCTGCAGTTTGTTTTAATTTATTAATAGAAGACCCGTGCTGCTCCGCAGCATTCATTTCAACAATCCTACAGCACTTCTGTCCATATGACATTTGCATGTCTTCATGCTAGTGACCTTTACAGACATTTACGGTTCCGTCGCTTTTGGGTCAAATGTGATCAAATGTGTGGGTGTCTGCCTGTCCTCTGTGTGTGTGTTCCACTATTTACCTGCGTAAGCTTAAAAGGCGCACGGACGTCAGGTTCCAGACGCAATTCTGAAAAGCTGAGGTGAAGAGCTAACACCAAACACCCTAAGCTACAGTATACTCTTCTCTGAAGAATTAACTCGACACGACTCGGCAGTTTGATGCTGGCTGAAGCTAGGGTGATAGGTCGCTCGCAAGCTCGTAAACTCACTCTGAAGCTAGTAATTTAAATTTCCACTGAATGGAGATTGCTGGAAGAAATGAAAACGTAGAAACACTTACAGTGGTCGATGTGGGAGCTGTCGAGGACTTTCTAGCAGAACTTTTCATGCTGAACAATTCTCAGAGAATATCGATATTTTTAACGGTTTACCCAGTGTAAGCTTAAAAGACACATGGACGTTAGGTTTTTCTTCAACTCAATTCACTGAAATCGTAAATGCTCGGTTTCTTTTGGTCATAAATAAATGGTTTTCTACCTAATTCTTCATTGAGAAATCCTTTACAGAATGGTGAAAATCGCATCAAAATCCATCAAGTTGCTCTCGAGATTACCCGTTACATCATAGAATTGGGAACTTTGTTTTATACTAAGTAGATAGAGATATCCACACAATTTAAGGCTACAGTGGTACAATTTGGTGTTTTGTCTACTTATGAACAATGGTATAAATTTAAAATAAAAGATGGGTCTCTTATATTTGAATTAAGAGATGTAACTCTTGGTTAACATATAGAGGTGTGCAAATTGATAGAATTAAATAAATAATTTTAATTAGTCATAATTACTTTTAATCAAAATTATTTTATTGACCAACCTCTTTTGTTGTCCTACTTAGTAGTGTTTTCTCTCCCGTGGAATTACACCTTTTCCCATAAGGAATTGCGTCTGGAAACTTTCAGATTATTGGATTCCGAGGGATATCTGAGCTGGGTCCATTTTCAATTTTTCATTGACTTTTGAATTCAAGTCAGGAAATTTCATTGCATAGTTCATGAATCTTTGAATAGTTCAATAGCGTTCATCAGTTAAAAGACCCCAAATCCCTCCGCTCTAAATTCACACGTAAAGTAGAGTGAAGTAATAAAAACGAAACGTGTGGCATTTTGCATTTGCAAGGCTCCTCTGTTAGTGGAAATTTTAAAAAATCATTTTAATTTCAGTTTCTTAAATGAAAATATAATTAGTAGTCTTGGTTAAACATTTGAAGTAATTTCATCGCCTTGTAATCATACATAGTGCATTAAACCGTGAAAAGTAAAAATGCAATTTTGAAAAACTGATATCGAATCTAATAATTTGCACATCTCTCTAAAGTCAGCTATCGCCTCCACCCCTACAGATAGAATAGTAAGTAAAGGCGATTGATGAGAAATGAAAAGATAACTCACACAGAAGGAAATAATATTTATTAAGCTGTAAATCAGGAGCGTTATCATTTTATGCAAGGCACGCCGGAAGGCGGAGGTAGATTTCACCGGACAAACTTGGGGATAGGCGAAAATAGGCAGAATATGCAGATTTTCGTAGAAGGATCAGACCTCATTTATTGCGAGAAGGTATTTTATAATTGGAGCTTAATTAACTTTGTTTTTCGTCATTTTATGCTTATTTTAAACATTTTATTGTCTTATGGGAACGGTAACCTTCTTGTCATTTGGGGTCCATTTTTATACTTGTGGTCACACTATCCTTATGCAAGGTTTCGACACTGATGTGTAACTATGTAACGGTCTGTTACTTCTTCATGCAAAATTATATCTCCCGCAGAGATTTTGGTTGGTTCCTCAGTTTAGGGGCTGCGACAACGCGGTCATGTAACCCCGTGTACTTTGGGATGGCTGTATTAGTCTGTAATTCAGGTAAGGACTGCAGACGGTCAATTTCAAGCAGTAGTTCCTAATGTTGCTACCAGGTACTACCGTCAACGACACCTAGCTGTGAACTTGGCTACTAGATGCCACCGCAACCAGCAACTCGCAACGAACGTTGGAACTTCCCCTCCAAAGGAAAGCATACTGAGGGATTTTTAGCGCTCTTAGAAAATCCGACGACTTCGGCCGGCTTTGAACTCCCGACCTTGGGCATAGACATTCAACATGCTACCAGTTACGTCACCGAAGCCGCTTCACACTTAGATGGAAATCTGAATCTGATCTCGTGCAAGTGCGTTATCTTGGCAACGTCTGATGGCTCATCCCTCATCAATTTAGTAGTGTTGCCATGGCAACCACTGATAGGTCTTGGCATTTTCTTATAATTCCGAAATTATTTTTCTCATCCCTTGGCATAATGGTGGGTTATATCAAAAATTCTTTCAGACAAAAGATTTAGGTAATTATTAGGGGAATATTGTCCATTTCGTACGGTTTTGATATTGTGCCTATTAAGAGAGATATGATTAATGTTTCCCGAAAACCCCACTTTTTCCCACCCCTTTGGTCAATGGTTGGTGCTATAAAAAACTCTTCAAACATAAATTTTTGGGCTTTATCCGACACATAGTATGAACGTTGAACGGATTCGATATTTCACATATTAAAAGTTATAGCAATATTTCACTTTTTCGAAAAAAGCCCCCCATTTTCACCCCCTTCGACCGATTTAGCCCAGTAACGAACTCGACCGAGATTTTATAGGTATACATATTCGGTAAAACATTCAAAGTGATTGGTGCAAAATTACGGCAGTTATCGTGCCCACAAGAAACTGATATACATATATATATATACATACATAAATTATACATAAACGTTTGAACTGACGGTGGTTTTGGGGTCTGGGGGATGTGAAACGCGAAGATATGTGGAAATTTTCCGGAAGTCGAAACATGGGACCCATTGCAATAGTTAGCTTTCTAATGAAATCTACCTAATAGATATTTTGCAAGTTTGGCAAGTGAACTGGTAATCGCACGATAGAATGTGACTGTTCATGCATGTGAAATGAAAATATCCTGAATGCAGCTTCTGTTGGACCAACATATCTAGCATTTAGGAAAGAAGTAATTTCATCGTAGTTCACCGTTTCGCCTTCAGGACATATTTTAACAATGCAGCAGTCATGACCTTTATACACATACTTGTCGATTTTAATATATAAGATACTTGTGGATGTATTTAACACTCCGAACACTTGAGCATATTTCAACATTAATATCAGCTTGCAAGTAAAGTAAAAGAAATGGATTGTAGGGAACAATGAATCGACTATCGATTTCAATGTCAATGCGTCGAATTGTTTCTATAATAATCCGTCCATTATATCTTCTCCTATACGAAGGATAACCATTGGCATTATCTTTGGTCTCTTGCTGAAACTGTTTAGGGAAATCTTTCTTACATACGCCATCTTTCATACACACTGAAGAAGGATTCAAAGATCCGCGAGGACCATGTACCACATGACGCCTTACCAGCTCGTATAGCGCTTCATCCTCGAGATCTGGTATTTCAGCTGACACCACACTGTCAATGTCAGAAATTTCTCGAAACTTACAATCTTCCGTTAATATTAAGAGTAAATGGTTGTGCGGGAGACCTCGTTTTTGAAATTCCACTGTATATAGATATGCTTTTACCGAAAATTTCCTTAACATTAATCAATCGTAGCAATTCCTTTATTTTGCAATGGAAAACTCTCACTTCAATATCAGGCCTATTATTAGCCGTTTCCCAGAGAAGATTGCTGTTAAGTATTTCTGGCCAGCCCGCATTATAGGTGAACGTAATGAATAAATCTGGCTTGCCAAACTTCCTCACTATCGCCATCGCATCCTGATAATTTTGCAATATTTTCCTTGGGCTACCTGTAAAAGAAGATGGCAAAAATACAATACGACCGACTCTGAGATTTTCATTTTCTGCTCGTACATGCAAGGCGTCTGCTAAACCGGCATATGTATCAACTCGTAACTTCGTTTGTTGATGACGTATATATTTTAACCGGTCACATTCCATACGACAGTGGTAATCCACGAATAAATATCCATTTTCCAAACTTGAGCAGCGACAACTAACTCAACATGACCTCCATGAACACCATTCATAGACATATACATTTTGTAATCATCGCTCGTATTGATAGTAGAGATGGGCAGTAGTCGACTGAAAACAGTCGAATTAGTCGATAGTTAAAACAATCGACTTATTCGACTGCTTTTAAAAAACAGTCGAATGAATTCAACGACTACTCACCGTATCATAAACAAGTCGTTTGCAAACGACTGATCCCAAAGCTATCGTTGGAAATCATTCGAATGAAACAAGTCGTTGGCAAACGACTACTTCCAAGCGAATGGAATCATTCGAATAAAAGTAGTCGTTGTAAACGACTGATCCCAAAGCAATCGTTGGAAATCATTCGAATGAAACAAGTCGTTGGCAAACGACTGATCCCAAAGCTATCGTTGGAAATCATTCGAATGAAACAAGTCGTTGGCAAACGACTACTTCCAAGCGAATGGAATCATTCGAATAAAAGTAGTCGTTGTAAACGACTGATCCCAAAGCAATCGTTGGAAATCATTCGAATGAAACAAGTCGTTGGCAAACGACTGATCCCAAAGCTATCGTTGGAAATCATTCGAATGAAACAAATCGTTGGCAAACGACTACTTCCAAGCGAATGGAATCATTCGAATTTAAGTAGTCGTTCTAATCAAACGACTTCTTCAGGACAACTTCATGCTACAATTCATTGTGCTGTATGTTTATTGTAGAGCTTTAATTAATAAGTTAAGTGTACCTGTAGGTGCCTATAGTTTTATACAGTTCGTTGATTCTTTCAATGAAATAGCCTAAATCCAATTGTCCAAGTAATTGGACAATTCAATATTGTCATTCAATATTTAGGTTATGTTTGAACTCCCGATACCGGTTTTGTGGCACATCATCCCTGGCAAGCCGGTAAATACCTTTGCCTCCCAGATGGATCATTTAGCCATAATTTTGAATTAGAGTAAGGTTGTAGTATGCGTGGTCAGATTTAGACAATAGCCTACTCCATGAAGGGGTTTGTTTAATGAATAGAGTAACTGAAATGAGGGATGTATACTGATTTTAAGATTTGTGGAATGAGTTTATGATTTTTTAAATAGAATTTAATGAAGTCTTCAGTAAAGTTGAAGGAGACATGATCGTATTTAGACAATAGTCTACTCCATGAAGGGGTCATGGCTTTGCCTTCTATGTCTGTTTAAGGTGTGGTGTGGCTGAAATGAGGGAGGTTTACTGATTTTGGTGTTTGTGGAGTAGTCTTTTCGTTTATAATTTAGGTTTTTGTGAAGCTTGTTGCGGAGTTGTTTTATGGATTTTATTGCTCTGCAAATGAAGTGTATTAGAGGGTTCTGGGTTTGGTTTAGCTGTAGTTTACAGGGTTGTTGTAGCAGGCCTAACAACTGTGTCAGAGCAGTGGCGTGCTGTGTGGGAGGGGGGAAGGGTTAGTGGCAAAGACATGAGGGCAGGGATGGAAGAGTTGTAGCGTTGTCTGTGGTTAAACTGCCGTTGCCTTATGGCTGATTTTATGTACTGACATCCATCATAAGATAGAGTGGTGATGTGAATCTCTACATCTATTGCAGCGGGTACTGTGAGGACAGCTTGACCGTACGCACAAATTGATTCTGGTCGTCAATTGTTTGGAGATGGGCAGCACCGCAGCAGTCGACTGAAAAATGTTAAATCCATCGACTTGTTTGACTGCTTTTAAAAAACAGTCGAATGAATTCAACGACTACTCACCGTAACATAAACAAGTCGTTTGCAAACGACATATCCCAATTGTGTTTTAACTTTTAACATGTAGAACGCGCTCGGATAGTTTTACGTTCTGGTCGTCAATTGTTTCAGCACATGGATAGCGCGCGCATTAAAAAATCTTAGTATTTACATTGTTGCCAACATCTCCACTGAAAGTTCGCCCTCGTTGCTGTTCTAAAGTGTTCTATTTTCGTGTGTATTTACTGTAGGCTGTAATTTTCTTGTTCAAGTCGTATTTCAGCTCTACGTTCTTAGTACTTCAGAGAGGATTAAATTAGTGAACACATAGCCTAACTTGTTTATGACTCTATGGACATATTTTACATTTACTATTTTTTGGCATTAAAATATGAAGTGTGATTATTTCAATGTTGGCTATGGAATTGTTCCCGGTACTTAAGGACTCCCTCTCAGTAATAGTGATTTAATTTACTCTTAGGTTAATTAAGTATTGGTCTATTACTTCACTTATCCACAGTACATACAGGTAATGTGCCCTGTATCAATATCGGTATCGGGGAACATTTACTCACACAATTTGCATTAAATGAAATGTGCAACATTGCAAATAATGGCTGCACTTTACACGACGTAAACCACCATTTCGAAGCACAGTAAAAATAAATAAATAGCGTCGATTAGTCCAAACTAACGTCTGCAAAAATAGGTGGGTTAAGGAGAAGTTTGATTTTCATCTGTTGGTACGACTCAACTCAGCCGGTAACGGCTTGCAGTGCTTTGTACGCTGCCTAGAAGCGACTACTTTCAGTCGAATACTTGAAACAACACGCTAAAAGGAGCAATGCGAATTCAGGTAACCATTCGACTGAAAAAAGTCGACTATCTAGTCGATAGTTTCCTCCAATGAATGACTAGTCAGTCGATGGTTAAAAGTAGTCGATAGTCCCATCTCTAATTGATAGCAGTTTCGTACATATCGCTGTTGCCAACAATAAAGGAAGAATAATTATTCCACTTGTCTGTAACATGTTTTACAATTCGCTTTCTAACCTGTGTAAATAAACTCTGATTGTTGTACTCACAATATGCCAATGACCTGAACAGACAATTACCGTCACCTTTAATCTTTATAACATTTGTAATTGAGTGTCGCCTCTCATTCATCATAATATGATCATTGTATTGATTGAGCACACAACCTATAAGGACGAATGATGAAACGAAAATAAGACAGTTTGTAGCTGGTGAGACCAAAGACTATATAACAGAAAGATCGGATACACAATACAAAATGGCGGTTCCAACATTCGACTGTAGCGGCATCTTCGTGAAATTAGTTGTCTTTCGTATACAGTATTTGTTGTCATTCAAAGAGATGTTGACATGACAGTGTCATTAGCAAAATGGCTGCTGATTGTGCATGAGCATATCAGTCTCAAAGTAATACATTCTTTGAGAAGTTTTAACTAAATTATGTGCACAGAATCCCCTTCTGCTTATTGCATGGATACATGTGACATTAGCGCCCGAGTGGAGCAGGCAGAAGTTAACGATATCATGACGTAATTACGGAACTCTCTGTTAATATCAAGTTAGATTTATTATTGGGGCGGCGTTGAATATCATGATACAGTGTTAGTCGTTGTCGCCTAGAGACAATTTGGGCCGATTGCAGAAACGATGACTAGTTTTAAGACTTAGACAATGTCTACCTAGACATGATCTATGTTCCGTTGCTTAGACAGTGTTTAACCGGTGTGCTACATAACCTGTGCAGCGCGGTGAACTTGGCCTGGAAGCAGACTTACCAGATGATGAAGTGCCTATTGATCCGATAGCTGATGATATGACAAAACAGATGGCGTCAGCTCGTAATTGATAATTACTTCAACCGCTAGAAATCATGCCAAGACAAGATCACCTCAAGTAAAAGAAAAATATATTTATTAATTATTATTTCACTTACATTATTCTGTTCACTGTTTAATTCACTGATTCGTGCCATTGCGGCAGGTTATGCCTTTTCTTTATAATCTCTTTCTCGATTAAATATATGTCCAACAAAGCCTTCTTCTCCTGTAATTCTTAAACCCGCAGCTGCTAGGAATGGATTTCTTTCGTCATCAGCTGATTAATGATGGTGCCAGCATCGATGAGTTTTCATTGGTCGCAGCTGGCAAAGAGTAGCATGAAAGACACTTCTATTTCCGTTTTCGTACTGAAATCGAAACATAAACGATGTCTAGCTAGACACCGGTTAAACACTGTCTAAGCAACGGAACATAGATCATTACTTAGACGTCGTCTAGGTAGACATTGTCTAAGTCTTAAAACTAGTCATCGTTTCTGCAATCGGCCCAATATGTCCGTCAGGTCATTCTATTCTATTTTCGTGAGACCTTGAAGGAAGTAATATTCGCAATTATTTTAATACACGAATGATATAATCAAGTAAGGTGGATATCAATCGACGGTGCTTGACGGGCATTACATTTTAAGACAAAAACGTCGTCGTAGCGCAAATACTTCCCGAGATATTTCAGTTTTAGTAAAGGGAGACATTTTTTGAAAACTATTTTAATATATAAGATCAGTAAAATGTGTTCTTTTTCAGAAATCAACATGCGTTAGTTAGTGATTGAGGTTTTAAGGGACAGAAGAACGAGATCATCTGCCCATATATAAATCAATATTCGTATAAGCTATAATTTACTATACCTGCATTAGAATATTGGGGCTAATTACCTCAGTTTTTCACCCCTGAAAACAATTTCAACCGCCACCGCTATAGTGAAACATAACGTACTAGAACATACAATCTTCAGTATCAGTTAATTATGACTCTTCCCGCGAGATGGCATCTTCTGTAACGAGCCACAGGAGTTAATTTTAAGAAAAATCAAATATACAGTTACTATAATTTACGAAAGGTAAGCTACAGATTTCAATGGCAATAGAACATTATTATAATGGTTAATTATACTCAGCTTCTCTTCGATTGCTTGAAGAGGATACGACAAAGAAAAACGTTTAACTTTTCAAACTGAGGCCATCTTCAATTTATGAAAACAATTAAACAACATTAGTTGCCTGTATGCTAGGCTCTGAGTAAAGACTCGTGGCGCCATGTTTCACTGCTCTCGGATGATTGAATCGCCAGAAAAGTAATTTTAAATATTTGAATATCGCATGGCGGTTATATTGCTTTCATGTTTAACAGGTTTATGACAGTTACAACTTAAGTGCTACAGTAGTTCTCTACCACCATACTAAATTTCAGTTTGATTGCTGTAATAGATTCGTAGATATTGATAACAAATGACATATTTTATCTTGGCCGCCATGATGAAATGTTTTATATGTAGGCCACAGAGTTATGTACCAGAATATGCAAATTATTACGTTGGTTCATTCTATAAACTTTCATTTAGATCGCTTACGACACAAGAAATGAAGACAATTTTTTTTTTTAATTTACCACAGACGCCATGTAGAATTTCTTAAAACAATTGACTTAAATGAGATATATTAAGACTTGCATAAATATTTCTTATGCAAGTTTTCATTGGGCTCTACGTGTAGATCGACTGTAAAACAATTACATAGACTCCATCAAGCTTGTCTAAGCTACTGTGTAGCAGCAGTAGAAGGATAAGTGGCAAAACTAAATGTATGAATTCAGATTTATTCAACCAAAAAAATCTCTGGTATAGACTTTTGTCTGTTTTGCATCCGACTATAACACTTCTGAAACTAGGCAGATACTGAAACAGACATATTAAAGCTACGCATTCAACTCTATCTATCGATCTAAAAGCTCAATGTTTGTCTGTCTGTTTGTCTGTCTGTTATTTATAGCCTACAAATCTACACCGTTTCACCGATCTGAACCACATTTTGTACACTTACCCTTTGGAACCCTGTGGGTAACACTGCCCACTTTAAATTTCGGACAAACCTCTCCATTCCCTGCATTTAGGCCCATTGGCACAAATCTACACCATTTTACCGATGTGAACCAAATTTTACATTACCCTTCAGAACCCGACGAGTAACACAGTCTATCTGAAATGTCCTACAGACCACTTCATTCCCTGCATATAGGCCATTTGGCACATATCTACACCAATCCTCACCGTTTCACCGATCTGAAACAAACTTTATGTACTTACCCTCTAGAAACCGACGAGTAACACAGTATATTTGAAATTTCGGACAGACCACTCCATTCCCTGCATTTAGGCCCTTTGGAACAAATGTACACCGTTACACTGATCTGAACGAAATTTTACATACTTACCCTTTGGAACCCGACGAGTAACATTATCTACTTTACCCTTTACCACAAATCTTCACCGTTTCACCTAACTGCACCGAATTTTACATACTTACCCTTTGAAACCCTGCTTGATATTTTGGACAGCCCTCTCCATTCCCTACTTTTAGAATAACAGACAAAATGAACTTGAAAACCACGTTTTTAAGGCCCTAGAACCATTCATGTCCGTAGTAGTGTAACTAAGAATATTTTAAGAAGTCTATTAATGGCTGGCAATGCGGGCTGCATCACACCACCCCTACCCGTGTTCTGGTGCAGAATTGCGAAAATAGTTACATCTTGCGCTGCTTATAAATTGCAGTCACAGGGAGTAATTCGTGCAAAAAGATTTCTTAGGCCCCTTAAAACAGTTATCATCATGATAATATTATAGCCCTGTATAACTGCAATGGTGTTGGTGCAGTGCATTGAGGTTATCAGCTGCAATAAGTATTGGTGCTTTCAAATTTACTTTCAGTTACTCCGATCCTTATCCTTCAGCGCTATGTGACGATAAATGACACCATTGCAACCTCAGGAGCTCGAGATAGCCGAAGTTTTCCAAAGTGCTATGATTATTTTTCCTACGGCAATATGCGACCAAAGACGACATTATTGGTCTCTACTTTTCTAACAGCCAATGAGATAAAAGCCCTAGGCAGTGTCTTTCATTTCACTCACTCCTCTTTATAATCATATTTTTCAATTCGTTTGTAAATTATGTGTATCAGTACTGTAGTTAGTAAATATCCGTTTCCGTATTCATTATTATCATTATCATCACGGAAAATGACCTGACTGTTACCTCCATGATACTGTACTACTTATCACCCCCACTAACACCACAAAAATTTATATGTTTAAAATATATAATTTTCTAGGATCAGGACAGGTCATGGAAGGTGCAGGGATTCCCTCTATAAGTGGAACTTTGTACCATCTCCAGAACGTGATTGTGGAGCCCCTCGCCAGACCATTCCCCACATTTTAAGCGAGTGTCAACTACGGGCTTATCCAGGTAGATTGGAAGACTTACTATCACCAACAGCGGAAGCACTGCAGTGGGTTCAAAAGTTGGACATTCAGCTATAAGGGATAACACTAATGCCTGAAGTGAATCAATGTTTTTTGTTATTGTGTATATATCGTATATATTATGTATATACAGTGGTTTAGTTGGACCGGAACGGGCCGGAACGCCGTTCCGGAAAATATCTTCCCGCTTTAGAATGACGTAACAATTTTACATTCAGTAAGAAAATCGTTTATAATCTATACATCGCGCTGAAACGTCAGGGGTGTACTCTAGCGGACTAATATCGGACCTTACGGTTTTATGTTCATAAAATACGGTCGCTTTTTCACTCCTGGGCGTTTTTCTGGTTCTCTAAGGTTGGCTACACTGCTATTGGATACGGAGAGCGGGAAGTGAGCACAACAATTTTCTTCCGCTCGTTATGTTTGTGTGAATCCAAGTTTTATTTTATGTTTTGCTCGATGTGTTGCTGTGAAGCAGATATTACGGAATCTCTATGCAGTTAATGAACATCAGTAGCCCCGTAGTACCTTTCAAGTTTTCCAGTGACTGTGAAAGTGAGTTGTGAGTCACAACTTGTGACAATGAGTTTACTTAAGTGGCTGGGTTCAAAAAAAAACGTGCTGGGGATGAAGATGAAGAATCAAAGAATACTAAAAAGGTGGGATGGCTCAAGTAAAGACGAAACTGAATGGAGTTCCGAGAACATTAGTTTCATTAAAGACGTGAGTATAGAGATAGACCCTGGGTTAAATGTTGCTGAAACGTGTGATGCAGATTCAAGGGAGAATCTAGGTTATGGTTCTACACCTTCTACCATCGACTGTGAAATTCAAGGACCCACCTACCGAAAACAAGATTTTCCAGGCTGTTGGAACGAGTCTCAGTACCGTTAATTTTTTGTCAGAGAACGAGTGGTTATTTGCAGGAAATAAAAATTTAGGCTGCAATATATGTAAAGAGGAAAGTAAATTAGGATTAGGAGTTTCTAAAGGGGCAGGACTTAAGCTAATGAAAGTATGGGTAGAATGCAAGGTTCATCCCAACGGAAATAATATTAATCAACAACAAACAAGCCTTAGGAAAAAATATTTGAGCACAAAAATTCAAAATCTCACAAAAAAGCAATGTTACAAAAATCATAATCCAATAAATATATATTTGAAAGTTGCTTGGACACTATGAATGTCAAACACCTAGAAACCACCGTTCGAGTATTTCGAACAGCATACTCAATTGCGAAAAGAAATAGACCCTTCGTAGACCTACAGGCTTATGTTGAACTTCAACAATTGAATGGTTTAGATGTGGGACGAGTTCTTCATACAAATTTTAGTTGTGCTAATATTATTGAACACATTTCACAGGAAATGAGAAATAAAATATCAAAATCTATAACAGAAAATCAGAGAAAAATCAGTATTATGATTGACGAATCAACAACAGATAGTGTAAAATCTGTGTTAGTATTATGTTTGAGATGTGCTCTTTCAGATAACTCTGAAGTTGTTTACTTTTTCTGGGACTTGATAGAACTTGAATCAACTACAGCAGATGTTATTACTCGAGAGATATTGAAGAATCTTTCTTCATATGGGATGAATGAAAACTTTCTGGCAGAACATTTAGTTGGTCTAGCATGTGATGGGGCCTCTGTAATGTTAGGTAGAAAAAATGGAGTTGGAGCACAGTTTTTAAAGTTATTTCCAGATATAGTAATCTGGCACTGTTTAAACCATCGCTTGGAATTGGCCGTTTCTGATACAAGGAATGAAGTTACAGGTGTTAACCATTTCCATTCTTTCTTTGACAAATTGTATTCTTTATACAGCATGTCTCCCAAAAATCAAAGGGAACTCAACATTTGTGCTGCTTCACTGGAACAAAGAGTTAAGAAGATTGGGAAAATATTTACAATAAGATGGGTAGTTTCAAGCCAGAGAACTGTAAAAGCTGTCTGGGAAAACTACAGTGCTCCAGTAAAACATTTTAGTGAGGCCAAAAATGACCACCAGAGAGACTCCAATGAAAGGGCAAAATTCCAAGGTCTAGAAAATATGTTAACTTGTGTAGAATTTCTAGAAAATATTGCAATTATGTATGATGCTCTTGTTGAGTTAGCTGATTTGTCATTAGAGTTGCAGAAAAGAGAGACAAGTCTGACAGAGGCTCAAAATGCAATCAAGCGCACTATAAAAGTGTTTGAATCTATGTGTAACTCAGCTTCGGGAGAATACTACAGAACAGTTCTTAAAGCAGCAGAAAACAAAAAGTTTAGAAACATAGGATTACATGATTCTAAAAAAGTTGTAAACATTGACAGAAAGCAGTTTTTCAGAAGTCTTGTGAACAATTTAAATAACAGGCTTATGGAAAATGTGTCTACATCATCTCATCTTGGTTCCAGCTCTAGTCAGCAGAGACATGAGAGAATGACAAGTTATCAGTGATTCAAAGGTACTATACAAAAATAATTGGCTCTCCACTTCTACTTTGGATATCTGCTATGGTGATGAGAGTGTCGGCAACCTTTGTGACTTTTTCCACATGTCAGACAAGAGGAGGTACATTAATGTTTTTATAAAGTATGTCGAGACCAAGGAAATTCCAGTGGAGCTGATACCTTTAATCAAGACTGTACAGACCATTCCCATCTCTTCAGCAGAAGCTGAAAGAGCTTTCAGTACCATGAATGAGATCCACACCGAAAAGAGAAATAGGCTGCTGGTTGAAAGATCAAGCGGACTTATTTTCATAAGCAGCGTAGGACCTCCTGTGCATTTATTTAACCCACAACCATATGTCAAGTCATGGCTACGAAAGGGGAGACGTTCAGCTGATGAAACAACTTGTCGGAAACACGAGGCCGCTGATTTTGACACCCAATACGAGTCCATTTGGAAATTGCTGAATTAATAAGGTGAGTTGCTGTAAATATTTGTTCCAACTAAATCACTGTGTATATAATTTCCTTGCCATACGCTAATAATAATAATATATTTTTCAGTTAGTTTAAGTATCAAGTATCTGTAACTTAGTAGTATTCATTATCACCCATGAAACAAATAAATCCACCGGGCGAAGCCTGGCACTACTGCTAGTTCCAAATAATCTTCAGATTAGTCACTACAATCATAATGAATGAATGATCGTGTGGCCTCCGGAGAGGCCAAGTGCAGGCCTTTCTAGTTGACGCCCGTGAGCGACCTGCGCGTCCTTATGAGGATTAAGTGATGATGAAGACGTCACATACACCCAGTCCCCGAGCCACGGGAATTAACCCTCAGGAGATTAAAATCCCTGATGGCTCAGCCGGGAATCGAACCCGGAGCCCTTTGGGCCAAAGCCTAGCGCGCTAACCATTCAGCCACGGAGCCGGACAACTACAATCATACATAAGTATATTAAGTTTTCAGATGTACAATAAGAAAAATGTTCAAAAGACTTACATTAGCATTTTCACATCACCCAAACCATTAGGGGCCGATAACCCAGATGTTAGGCCCCTTAAAACAATTATCATCATCATCGTCATCAGTCTATTACGTGTTTGAGAAACGAGTGCTGCTCAACTTAGTTGGTACCTAACTTAAGGCCACGGCCTCTTCCTGCACAAGGCTGGCTGCTCGACTCAGCGGTAAGGCCTCTTTCACACGGGGCCACCATGACCGCGCCACCTTGGTGGCACCACCAGTCTTTGCATTAATTCAAGTGTATCCTTTCACACGTGGTGGTGGTGGTGCCCCTGGTGGCGCGGCCAGATTTGCTGGTGGCAGGCAATGCGATTTTATCGCGGCCAAGCTGAAGTCCAATGGTTAGCATGGACGTTACATGCAGTTAAACATTGGATCTAACAGCGTGCGTAAAATCATGTTGGCAACAATGACAAACATGTATTGGTCAGAAATAATCTGAAATAATATGATCTATTGTTGTGTCAATTTTCAATGAAATCCATTAGTTAGTATAGAAGTTACATGCATTTTAAAATTGGACCTATCAGCAGGCTTTGAATCATGTTGGCAGCACTGGCGTAGGCCTATATTAGTTACTCCAAATTAATCTAGAATACCACGTACTATACGTGTGCAAAGTATAGAGCTATTGGTTTGCATACTTTCTGATATATTGATATTAGGGTAACAAAAATAGAGACACTATTTATTAACAGTTGGCAGCCCTGGTTACTCTTAAGAGTCGGCATAGTCAGATCAAAACAGAACCATTACCTTCAGAAGAAGAGGAAATGGAAAACAACAAGTAGTTCCGTGACGAACTAAAGAGCCTACTTTTCTTAAAATTTAAGATTCATGCCAATGATTAATCTATATGGATCTATCTAGAATAATGACGAAATTAAGTTGGTAATATCGAAATTTTTAATTAGTTCGAAATACTGTATACCTGGCATAATGTAGCCTAATAGAGAACTACAGTTGGCCGACACGCCTGAGGATTTGAATGAGTTTTTGAATGGTATAATGTTCAAGGAGCTTAGATATCTAACATCTAACCTCCTTGACTTTCATAGTCAAGGAACAACGAAATTCGACATGCAAGCTACCCTCTGGGTGTCAAATAACAAAGCTTGCACCCGGCATCCGAGGCCATACCATATTATTATTATTATTATTATTATTATTATTATCAGCTATTTAATTTCTATAATCCCTATATATCTCTTATATAAAAACCAGTGTCCTGACTGACTGACTGACTCATCATCGCCCAGCCAAAACTATTAAAGTTAGAAACATGATATTTTGGGGATATGTTCATTGTAAGTCGAAAACGCACACTAAGGAAGGATTTTTGGATATTCAGGTTCTAAAGGGGTGTTAAGGGGGTATATCTGCATTTCATTGAATAACAATATCTCCGGCCTGGTTTCATTGAGGGATGTGATACTCGGTATATAAACTTATCATTAAAAAAAAGACAAGTGTCTGAGGGTTTTTCGATGTAGTGTATATTATGAGGGGAAAGGGGTGAAGAGTGGGGGGTTGAAGGATTCCTAACGGAGCGTGTATCTCTTAAACGACAAAGGCGAGGAGTTTTAAACTCAGCGGAAAAATTTCAGATTAAAAATAAGTAAATAGGTATTTGACCGTTTTTTCATAAATCCAATTTAAGGGGCCCATGGGGAGGGGTGAAATTCTGGGGTGAAAAAAAAAACAGGAAAGAAAGTGTCTTAACTGACTGACAGACTCACTCATCAAACTCAGGGGGAAAATGCTACTTAAAAATAAGTAAATAGGTGTTCGACAGTTTTTTTCATAAACCCAATTTATGGAGTTCATGGGGAGGGGTGAAATTCTGAAAAAAGAAAATTGAAAGAGAAATTCCTGGCTCACTCACCATCGCCCAACCAAAATTATTGAAGTTAGAAACATGACATTTTGGGGATATGATCATTTTTCGTCAAAACCGTCCACTAAGGGAGGATTTTTGGATATTCAGGTTCTAAAGTGGTCTTAAGGGGGTTAAACCTGCATTATTTGAGAATAACAATAACTCCCGATTTGTTTCTTAGGGGGATGTGATACTCGGCATATAAACTCATCATTAAAAATAAGACGTGTCTGAGGGGTTTTCGATGTGGTGTATATTATGAGGTGAAATCGGTGAAAAGTGGGGGTTGAAGGGTTCCTAACGGAGCGTGTATCTCTTAAACGACATAGGCGAGGAGTTTGAAATTTAGCGGAGAAAATCAGCTTGAAAGATAAGTAAATAGCTGTTCGACCGTTTTTTTTTTTCATAAATCCAATTTAAGGGGCCCATGGGGAGGGGTGAAATTCGGGGGGGGGGGGGGGCAGGAAAGAAAGTGTCCTAACTGATTGACTGACTCACTCACTCTTCAAGCACAGGGAGAGAAAACTGCTTAAAAATAAGTAAGGGTTCGACAGTTTTTTTTCCATAAATCAAATTTAAGGGGTTCATGGGGAGGGGTGAAATTCTGAAAAAAAATGAAAGAAAATGTCACTCACTCGCTCATCATCGCCCAACCAAAATTATTGAAGTTAGAAACATGACAT
Organism: Meconema thalassinum; assembly: GCA_946902985.2. Taxonomy (NCBI): domain Eukaryota; kingdom Metazoa; phylum Arthropoda; class Insecta; order Orthoptera; family Tettigoniidae; genus Meconema; species Meconema thalassinum. The sequence continues at coordinate 744,300,168 of OX336388.2, forward strand.
TTTGGGGATATGGTCGTTGTATGTCAAAACCGTACACTAAGGGAGGATTTTCGGATATTCAGGTTCTAAAGGGGTCTTAAGGGGGTTAAACCTGCATTTTATTGAATAACAATATCTCACGAGTGGTTTCTTTTGTGGATGTGATTCTCGGCATATAAACTAATCATTAAAAATAAGTAGACATATGTCTAAGGGTTTTCGATGTGGTGTATATTATAAGGTGAAAGGGTGAAAAGTGGAGGTTGAAGGCTTCCTAACGGAGCGTTTATCTCTTAAACGACATAGGCGAGAAGTTTGAAATTCAGCGGAAAAAGTCAGCGGAAAAATAAGCAAATCGGTGTTTGACAGTTTTTCATAACTTCAATTTAACTTAAGGAGCCAATGGGTTGGGGTGAAATTCTGGAAAAAAGAAGGAGAGAAAGTGTCCTAACTGACTGACTAACTAACTCACTCACTCCCTCATCAAACTCAGGGGAAAAAGACAGCTTACAAACAAGTTAATAGGTGTTCGAGCGTTTCTTCACAAATCGAATTTAAGGGGGCCATGGGGAGGGGTAAAATTCTGGTAAAAATAATTGAAAGATAATGACCTGACTGACCCACTCATCATCGCCCAGCAAAAACTATTGAAGTTGGAAACATTAAATTTTGGGAATATGTTCGCTGTATGTCGAAAACGTCAACTAAGGAAGGATTTTTGTTTTATTCGCGTTCTGAAGAGGTGTTAAGGGGGTAAACGTGCATTTCATTGAATAACGAGATCTCATGAGTTGTTTCTTTGGGGACGTGATATTCGGCATATAAACCAATCATTAAAAATAAGCAGACATATGTCTAAAGGTTTATCGATGTGGTGTATATTATGAGGTGAAAGGGGTGAAAATTGGGGGTTGAAGGATTCTTAATGGAGCGTGTATCTCGTAAACGACATATTTTTCATAAATCCAATTTTAGGGGCCCTTGGAGAGGGGTGAAAATCTTGGGAAAAAAACAGGAAAGAAAGTGTTCTAACTGATTAACTCACTCACTCATCAAACTCGGGGGGGAGAACAGCTTAAAAATAAGTAAATAGGTGTTCGACCGTTGTTTTTCTTTTTTTCATCAATCCAATTTAAGGGGTTCATGAGAGGGGTGAAATTCTGAAAAAATATATGAAAGGAAATGTACTTACTTACTCACTCCCTCATCATCGCCCAGCCAAAATTATTGAAGTTAGATACATGAAATTTTGGGGATACGTTCGTTGTATATAACAAGTGTCCTGACTGACTGACTGACTGACTCATCATCGCCCAGCCAAAACTATTAAAGTTAGAAACATGATATTTTGGGGATATGTTCGTTGTAAGTCGAAAACGCACACTAAGGAAGGATTTTTGGATATTCAGGTTCTAAAGGGGTGTTAAGGGGGTATACCTGCATTTCATTGAATAACAATATCTCCGGCCTGGTTTCATTGAGGGATGTGATACTCGGTATATAAACTTATCATTAAAAAAAAGACACGTGACTGAGGGTTTTTCGATGTAGTGTATATTATGAAGGGAAAGGGGTGAAAAGTGGGGGTTGAAGGATTCCTAACGGAGCGTGTATCTCTTAAACAACAAAGGCGAGGAGTTTTAAACTCAGCGGAAAAAAATCAGATTAAAAAATAAGTAAATAGGTATTTGACCGTTTTTTCATAAATCCAATTTAAGGGGCCCATGGGGAGGGGTGAAATTCTGGGGTGAAAAAAAAACAAGAAAGGAAGTGTCTTAACTGATTGACTGACAGACTCACTCATTAAACTCAGGGGGAAAATGCTACTTAAAAATAAGTAAATAGGTGTTCGACAGTTTTTTTCATAAACCCAATTTATGGGGTTCATGGGGAGGGGTGAAATTCTGAAAAAAGAAAATTGAAAGAGAAATTCCTGGCTCACTCACCATCGCCCAACCAAAATTATTGAAGTTAGAAACATGACATTTTGGGGATATGATCATTTTTTGTCAAAACCGTCCACTAAGGGAGGATTTTTGGATATTCAGGTTCTAAAGTGATCTTAAGGGGGTTAAACCTGCATTATTTTGGAATAACAATAACTCTCTATTTGTTTCTTAGGGGGATGTGATACTCGGCATATAAACTCATCATTAAAAATAAGAAGACACGTGTCTGAGGGTTTTTCGATGTGGTGTATATTATGAGGTGAAAGTAGTGAAAAGTGGGGGTTGAAGGGTTCCTAACGGAGCGTGTATCTCTTAAACGACATAGGCGAGGAGTTTGAAATTTAGCGGAGAAAATCAGCTTAAAAGATAAGTAAATAGCTGTTCGACCGTTTTTTTTTTCATAAATCCAATTTAAGGGGCCCATGGGGAGGGGTGAAATTCGAGGGGGGGGGGGGCAGGAAAGAAAGTGTCCTAACTGATTGACTGACTCACTCACTCTTCAAACACAGGGAGAGAAAACTGCTTAAAAATAAGTAAGTGTTCGACAGGTTTCTTTTTTCATAAATCAAATTTAAGGGGTTCATGGGGAGGGGTGAAATTCTGAAAAAAAATAAAAATAAAGAAAATGTCACTCACTCGCTCATCATCGCCCAACCAAAATTATTGAAGTTAGAAACATGACATTTTGGGGATATGGTCGTTGTATGTCAAAACCGTAACCTAAGGGAGGATTTTCGGATATTCATGTTCTAAAGGGGTCTTAAGGGGGTTAAACCTGCATTTTATTGAATAACAATATCTCACGAGTGGTTTCTTTTGTGGATGTGATTCTCGGCATATAAACTAATCATTAAAAATAAGTAGACATATGTCTAAGGGTTTTTCGATGTGGTGTGTATTATAAGGTGAAAGGGGTGAAAAGTGGAGGTTGAAGGCTTCCTAACGGAGCGTTTATCTCTTAAACGACATAGGCGAGAAGTTTGAAATTCAGCGGAAAAAATCGGCGGAAAAATAAGTAAATCGGTGTTTGACAGTTTTTCATAACTTCAATTTAACTTAAGGAGCCAATGGGTTGGGGTGAAATTCTGGAAAAAAGAAGGAGAGTAAGTGTCCTAACTGACTGACTAACTAACTCACTCACTCACTCATCAAACTCAGGGGAAAAAGACAGCTTACAAACAAGTTAATAGGTGTTCGAGCGTTTCTTCACAAATCGAATTTAAGGGGGCCATGGGGAGGGGTAAAATTCTGGTAAAAATAATTGAAAGATAATGACCTGACTGACCCACTCATCATCGCCCAGCAAAAACTATTGAAGTTGGAAACATTAAATTTTGGGAATATGTTCGCTGTATGTCGAAAACGTCAACTAAGGAAGGATTTTTGTTTTATTCGCGTTCTGAAGAGGTGTTAAGGGGATAAACGTGCATTTCATTGAATAACGAGATCTCATGAGTTGTTTCTTTGGGGACGTGATATTCGGCATATAAACCAATCATTAAAAATAAGCAGACATATGTCTAAAGGTTTATCGATGTGGTGTATATTATGAGGTGAAAGGGGTGAAAATTGGGGGTTGAAGGATTCTTAATGGAGCGTGTATCTCGTAAACGACATATTTTTCATAAATCCAATTTTAGGGGCCCTTGGAGAGGGGTGAAATTCTTGGGAAAAAAACAGGAAAGAAAGTGTTCTAACTGATTAACTCACTCACTCATCAAACTCGGGGGGGAGAACAGCTTAAAAATAAGTAAATAGGTGTCCGACCGTTGTTTTTCTTTTTTTCATCAATCCAATTTAAGGGGTTCATGAGAGGGGTGAAATTCTGAAAAAATATATGAAAGGAAATGTACTGACTTACTCACTCCCTCATCATCGCCCAGCCAAAATTATTGAAGTTAGATACATGAAATTTTGGGGTTACGTGCGTTGTATATCGGAAACGTCCACTAAGGAAGGATTTTTGGATATTCAGGTTCTAAAGGGGTGTTAAGGGGGTAGACCTGCATTTAATTGAATAACAATATCTCCCGATTGGTTTCCTTGGGGGATGCGATACTCGGCATATAAACTTATCATTAAGAATAAGAAGACACGTGTCTGAGTGTTTTTCGATGTAGTGTATATTATGAGGTGTATGTGTGAAAAGTGGGGGTTGAAGGATTCCAAACGGAGCAAGTATTTCTTAAAAGACAGAGGCATAAAGTATGAAACTCAGGGGGAAAAAATCAGCTTGAAAAATAAATAAATAAATAAATAGGTGGTCGACCGTGTTTTCATAAACCCAATTTAGGGGGCCCATGGGGAGGGGTGAAATTCTGGGGATAGAAGTCCACTAAGGAAGGATTTTTGGATATCCACTCATCATCCCCCAGCCAAACCTATTGCAGTTAGAAACTTGAAAATTTGGGGTTATATTTGTTGTATGTCGAAAACGTCCACTAAGGATGGATGTTTGGATATTCATGTTCTGAAGGGGTGTTAAGGGGGCTAAACTTGCATTTCATTGATTAACAATATCTCACGAGTTGTTTAAATTGGGGATGTGATATTCGGCATATAAATTAATCAATAAATATAAGCAGACCAATGTTTGAGGGTTTATCGATATGGTGTACATTATGAGGTGAAAGGGGTGAAAATTGGGGGTTGAAGGATTCTTAACGGAGCGTGTATCTCTTAAACGACATTGGCGAGAAGTTTGAAATTCAGCGGAAAAAATCAGCTTAAAAATTAAGTAAAGAGGTGTTCGACCTTTTATTTCATAAATCCTATTTAAGGGGTTCATGGGGAGGGGTGAAATTCTCAAAAATAAATGAAAGAAAATGTCCTGACTGTCTCACCCACTCATCATCGCCCAGCCAAAATTATTGAAGTTAGAAACATGAAATTTTGGGGATATGTTCGTTGTATGTTGAAAACGTCCACTAAGGAAAGATTTTTGGATATTCAGGTTCGAAAGGGGTGTTAAGGGGGTAAACGTGCATTTCATTGAATAACAATATCTCACGAGTGGTTTCATTTGGGGATGTAATACTTGCCATATAAACTAATCATTAAAAATAAGCTGACAAATGTCTAATGGTTTTTCGATGTGGTGTATATTACGAGTGAAAGGGGGTGAAATGTGGGGGTTGAAGGATTCCTAACGGAGCGTGCTTCTCTTAAACGACATAGGCGAGGAGTTTGAAACTCAGAGGAAAACATTCAGCTTAATAATAAATAAATAAATAATTAAATAAATAGGTGTTCGACCGTTTTTTCATAAATCTAATTTAAGGGGCCCTTGGGGAGGGGTGAAATTCTGGAAGAAAAACGTCCACTAAGGAAGGATGTTTGGACATTCTCTCTCATCGACCAACCATAACTATTTAAGTTAGAATAATGATATTTTGGGGATATGTTTGTTGTGTGTCGAAAACATCTACTAAGGAGGGATTTTTGGATATTCAGGTTCTAAAGGGGTGTTAACGGGTTTAAACCTGCATTTCATTGAATAACAATATGACACGACTATGACGCGAGCGAAGCCGCGGGTACCTGCTAGTATATATATAAAAATGAAAGTTTGTCTGTTTGTTTCTGAATTTCTACGGAAATTTGCGTTATTAACGCGTTTCAGACTATTTTATGACGGATGCGCGTGAAAATTATTGTCCTCTGTCTGTCTGTGGACAACTTTGTTCCCTTATAACTCGAGAACGGCTGGGTGGATCAACGTACAATTTGGTACAGATATCTATCAGAGGCACGACAGCAATCACTGATGTAGCTCTACTCCGTGCCTCTCATAAAAAGGGGCCTACCCCCTTAAAATACATGCCGACATAGGCGTAGAAGGGCGAGAGAAAGCTCATTTTCAGCTCTCAATGTGAGAAACAAAACTCGGGGGCCCTAAAGGGTCCACGAAAGCCACATCTTAAGGCCCTAAAACCAACAGTTTTTGAGATATTCCCATGAAACTAATTTCATTTGATAATTTCATCCAAATTTAGGGGAATTACAACTGGACCATATAGCGATATCAAGGAAAAACGCAAAACAGGTAATGAATGTCAAGGTGATTAGAAACGGTGACTTCAATTCAGACCACTACATTTCCAAAGTCTAATTCCGCTTCCTTCTGCTAGGCCAAAAGAGAGACCCACCTAGAATAATCAAATATAACATGAGCAAATTGAACATTACCCACGATATAGTTCACAACTCTAGGGAAGAAATCCGCAGCACCAAAAGGGAAAGCTGGCAAGAACTCTGTGCAGGAATCAATGACGCCGCAAAGAAGACACTGGGGTTGGCAAAGAGGAAAAGAAAAATCTGATGGAACGAAGACTGCGATGAAGCTCTCAGTAGGGGGTCTGGGGAATGGAAAAGATGGAAATCCTCTGAAAAAAAAGGAACACTTGGAACAATTCAGACAACACAGGAAAGAAACATCCAGAATAGTCCGTAGGACCAAGCGATCATTTGAAACAGCACAGTTAGAAAATATTCAGAGCGACTTCGTTAACACAACTCCAGAGACTTTTACCAGACTTTCAAAGACAAACTTAAGGGTTACCAAGCCCCAAGTATGAGTTTTAGAAATGAGCAGGGAAACATTGGACTGAACAACCAAGAAAACTGCGAGATTCTTGCTGGATACTTTCAAGATCTTTTGAACTGCCCATCCCCCACTTCTAGATTAGAAATAGCGGACCAACAAGCAAACTCAAAAGAGGTTGCACCACCAACAAAAGAAGAAATCAGAGATGTCATCAAGAACCTCAAGAACAACAAGGCAAGTAGATAAGAATCGATAACAGCAGAAATGATGGAATGGGCTGAGCCAGAAATTCTAGACGACCTTCATAGAATCCTTAGTACAGTCTGGGTAACCGAGATAATTCCAGAAGAATGGAAAACAGCGCTGATCGATCCGCTCCACCAGAAAGGGGATAGGCAAGAGGTTGACAACTACAGAGGATATATTAGTATTAGGATTAGAAAAATAGAGAGAGCATTTATTAACAGTTGGCGGCTCTGGTTGCTCATAAGAATACGCACAGTCATCTGTTATAGTACACATAGTACATGTGAAATTTGGTTGAAATCCAATTGATAGTATAGAAGTTACATGCATTTAAACATTAGGCCTATTGGCAGGCATAGAATCATGTTAGCACCACTGTCATGTATGGGCTCCTGAAAATTAGGCTACAATGTTATTGTCTATGTGAGTGCCAATTTTGGAACAGTTCACTAGCATAACTTCTGAGATATCGAACATAGAGCTCAAATTTCAATTGCGAGTTTTCAGCAGTTGGTAGTACTGACGTCATTTTCAAATATGGCCGTGAGATATTCAGGTGTAGATCATTACTCATACCAAATTCGGTTTCGTTAGCTGCAGCCATTTAGGAGTTGATAGAGGGGGGCACACACAGAGAGACGGACAGACAGACACACGTTTTCCCGGATCGATCTCATAAGTCTACTTTTTCCTCATTTTTGCAAAATGAGAAAAGTAGGCTAAAAATAATGAAAGAATGCAAGCCGGCAACCATGGCAACAGAATCTCAAAGGACCATCCATTTCTGTAAGATGCAATGCAATTCCATTTATTACATTGCTGTGAAAGTTTGCAATCTAATATAACGTTATCACGGAACCAAATTAAGCTGCAAGATCCATCAATACATATAATGCGCTTAAGGGGCGCAAGGGGTACTCTAGAATGTTTTCATGCAACTTACACGTGCGATATGTTGTACAGAAAGTCTCACGGAAACAACTTGGACTGTAAAATTCATCAATGCGCTTAAAGGAGTCAAGGGGTGCCCTATATTTTTTTCAAGCGACTTACGCGTGCGATATGTCGTATAGAAGAACTATTATATTTCCAAACAGCAACATTATTTTCAAAATAATCCTGAATTGAAATATATTTTTTGCGGCTTTTAGGAATTTGAACCATTGGAGGTTAAAAAACATGAATTTCCATGCACCACAAGTCTTTATGATTTATTAAAGGGATCTTCTTTTGGATGGGGACTTAACACACCGGTGAGGGTCAGTTTTTATGTGACGTGTATTGCGTTTCGTCTACGAGGTTTTCAATTTTATTTTAACGTCCGAAACTACTTAAATTAGCCGAATTACCTTTTGTAATTATGAATAATAATATTGTCGAAATGATATGGTAATAGATGTTTTCCTCCGGTGGCTATAACCCATCCTCCATCCCCTTCTTAGATCACGACTTACATAGTAAAATTCCAGTTGCGTCCGCCATAATACTCCTGAATTATGGGATAAATACAGAATTGCCAATCCACCACATACGGTACTACTCATCAATAATCATTATTTAAACCAATGGTGTTTGCCTAGCCCAATAATAATTGCTAGGTAGCTCAGGCCGCGTTAGTTAATATACAGCGTGTCACAAAAATGTACGACACAAAATCCAGGACACATTCCTCACACGTAGACGAAGAAATTATGTTATATGAACATGGGTCCGGAAACGCTTCGTTTCCATGTTATACCTCACTGTTTCCAACTCATTAATCATGGGAAACATTCAAGAACAGAACGTACCAGCAAACCACATGCAACTCTTGCTCACAAACAGGAGATGTTCAATATGCCCTGCGTGCGCATTGATACATGCATCAACCCACCGTCGTAGTGAATGTCGGATGCGTTGATGTATCCCTGGAGTACAGAGTATGGTTTCGCAGCCTTCCATAATACGGGCACGCAAACTCTGAACATCTTGTACAGGGGTTCGATACACAAGAGCTTTCAAATGTCCCCACAAATAAAAGTCCAATAATTTTAGGTCCGGAGAGTGTGGAGGCCAGGCAATTGGTCCACCTCTACCTATCCATCTGTCACCAAATCTGTTATCTAGAAGCCGACGGACATAAACACTAAAATGAGGAGGTGCTCCATCTTGCATGAAGTACATGTTTTGTCGAACAGCTAAAGGCACATCTGCTAAGTCGCATGGCAACAGGGCCATGTAAAACAAACCACAGGCGGTGCACCTACGATAATGACAACGTAACCAGACGTAACCAAGAGCGCATGTTCCCCGTGTTTCTAACGTTCTGTTCTTGTGTGTTTCCCATGATTAATGAGTTGGAGACAATGAGTTGTAACATAGAAACAAAACGTTTCCGGACCCATGTTCATATAACATAATTTGTTCATCTATGTGCGAGGAATGTGTCCAGCATTTTGTGTCGTACATATCTGTTACACCCTGTATACACGCCTGTTTTTTATAACGCACAGTGGGAGTACTAACGGCATCAATAACCTTTATCCAGACCAATGGTTTTTGCCAACTAATGCTTTTTCACATAAATACTAGGTGTATTTTGTATCCCATATGTTGGTAACAGTAATGTGACGACAATGTGTCCGCAACGGTAACAGTTTAAGAAACCGGATGCACCAAACAAACATGGCAATTGTCGTTGAATGAGCAAGAAACTTATTTACATAATGTAGCAATTTCCTCCGGGACTACCAGCTCGCTGAAATAATCTGAAAGTTCGTGCCGTTGTTGTTGAAAGCTTGCATTGTATTCTTGATTTAAAGTAAATAGTTTGTACAGTTCTTCTCTCCATGGTTTCTTATTAGTAAATCACTACCAACCACTTATACCCACTGAGCTGGTATATGGATACAGTAACTTAATATTTAATTTGGTATGTATGCAATTAATAAACAGGTAAAGCGTGATTGATAATGAATGATATAGTTCTTTGTCGTTGAAAGACAAAGACTGATCGGACAACGGCTATTTCTACTAGTATAAAGCCTACTTACAGAATTAGAGAATTCTTCTGTATCTGGACTCCATTCTGGCTCACATTTGATGAAGAATGGCTCCTCCATCTACAAAACGATAGCAAGGTGAACATAAAAGAGAAATCCAGCTCATTATACTCCAAATAAACAAATGAAATTCAGTCAACGCAACTGAAATATCGGTAATGTGGAATATCTTACGAATACCACTCTATAGTAAAAAGAAAATCGATTATGAAATGCATAAATATCAACATCAACGAGTGAGCCATCACTACTGAATGATCGTGTGCATAAATAACGGGCCGCCTTGCCGAGCGGGAGTTGAGTTTTCGAGTCATCAGGTTGCCATCACCTGGTGTGTTCTCGGGAGGGGAATGCTCAGAGTCGTGGTTGGGCAGCTGTCCTTGTAGGCAATGGGGGAGAGGAAGGGGGAGTGTGGTATCACCTGTTAATCACAAGAGGCTGACAGTGGCTCGGTAACACAACAGCGAACTCGATTTTGAGGTCCGTGACCTTTAATATGAACGACCGTTTGGTGAGGCTCTACGAAGCTGGCGTCGGAATAACAGAAAAATAGAATTAGCTTAGGACGTTTGCGATTTCATCTTTTTCTTATTATTAAACTGCGTTTAGTCCCTAACTGTGAAAACTCGATTCTCAAAAGAATTCACACACAGTAAAACTAAACAGTGCATTTCTAAAGAGATTTAACAATGAATGGGTTACTTAGCATTCCAATTTAGATTTATTAAAACCGTCTCGTTATCTGTAACAATCTTCCAAGCGCGAAACTAAAGGAAATCAAAATTGACGCTGCACTCCTCGAGCTGTCCCCCTCCTCTCCCCCTCTTGCCAACAAGGACAGGTGTCCAACCACGGCTCTGAGCATTCCCCTCCCGAGAACACCCTAAGTGATGGCAACCTGATAGCTCGAAAACTCAACTCCCGCTCGGCAAGGCGGCCCGTTATTTTTGCACGCGATAGTACAAGAAGGGAAATATCCACTATATGCAAACTATTAATTTTACATTACATAGGAAAATTAATGCCATTTAGCGATTAGCCTATTGTTAGATCCAAAGAGATAAGTTAAACAACATATTAAAACACTGACAGGTTTATACGGTATATTAGTTATGTTAGTTATTGTTCTTTTAAGGGTGAAAGAGGGAGGTCATCTGCCCATGATATACATTTTTTCTTTAAAAATATTTCATGTAATAGCGTTGTTGTTGCTTATTTTAGGGACTACGACATCATGGTAATACAGCCTCTTGTATTTAGGTGAGAGAGTAATTTGTGTCAATATCAATCGTGATATTGGAAACATCATGCTGGCCTAAGTGTTAAAATATGAGACAAATACGCACATTTGGCAAAATGACGTAATAACAGACTGCATTACTACAGATTATATTACTACATTACACCAAACTTTTGTCTACATTACTGACATAAAATGCATGCATCAATCAATCTCTATCAAACTATTGTCGCATTTAAATAAATATGAAAAGAAAAATCACAACTGCAAAGGCGTGGACAAAAGAGAAATTGAGTAATACTGGACTAATTTTGAAGCTAAAAGGAAACAGTTGGAATGACGAGGTCCTTCGTTGGCCGAAACGGAACAAAATGAAGACGAACAACGACATAGGTTTAAAATTATATTTACCTTCGGGTATATGAGAGTGCTGAGATTTTACTCTCGATGGTTCCTTTATTGAACCACCAAGTGTCTCGCATTTAAACATCTCCAATTTCAAACCAGCTGTGACAAGGATTCGATCCCAGACCCTTGGGTACTGAAGCCGAAAGTCATGGCACGACAACTGCCTTACACAACTAGATACAAATACCAGACCAGGGTGCTGGGGATTAAAATAATTTTCAATACACGTGATTTAAAGATGTCCACGACAGATATGAAAGTACGAGTATTTTGAATTATTTTTTATTTAAAAAACATAGCTTCAAATTTTTGGGGTAGTTACACGATGTGAGTTATATGTTAGTTACACGATTAATGTAGATACGATATTTAGGGGTTCGCTGCGTGGTGCAGTGGTAAATTTCTTGCCTACTGAACCTGAGGTTGCGGAAACGAATCGCGGTGCAGTCAGATGGCATTTACCCGTCTCACCTCTACTTCTGTATCCAGAATAGTACAGGCATTACAATAAATGCGATAAACCAGTGTCAGTAGATATACTGATACGTTAAAAATCCTCTTCAAAAAAATCGGGCACCCTGGTATCCCTAACGCCGCAGTGGTTAAAACGGACGTTAAAACCATAGCATTATAAGGTAACATAATATTTGGTCCAAAAAACGTGCAAGAAGAGACAAATCCGTCAGGGGAAAGGGAAACACCTGTTGCCCCTCCCTCTATACCCACGCAATAACTAGAATAACACAGACATTCCTACAAAAATGAACGCTTCGGCAAGTTAATGATTATCAGAACTATGCGACTGGAAGCCTGTGGCTCAGAGAAGTACAAAAAGACTTGAATTACGCTGAGATTTCTGACTTTGTCCAAGATCGTTCAATATTTTGTGATATGGTTAACTCCTGGACCCCACCACTCAAAATGCCTCAGTCTTGCAAACTCATCTCTCAGGAAAGAAAGGAAAAATTATTAGCCGGGCTAGAGATATTAAGAACGAAAGAGAGCATCGAAGAAAAACTAGTCATAAGCGCTCGCTTCTTAGTGGGATAATTTAATTTAATAATATAAACATAACCAAGTCCGACAAATATCACGGAGAAAAAATGTACTTCATATACATGGGTTGGTTTTTTAGTTTTGGCACCTTAGTTATAACTGGATTAATAACTCACTTAGATGGTTCCAAGTTTCACAGGCCCTCGATGTAGTCCCCACCGTTGCGTACAATGTGTTCCCAGCGATGTGGAAGTCGTTGGATCCCGTTGGCACTGCCCAATCTATTGATGGTACGAAGAGAGCGCTTGGCAGCCTGCTCCCCGCGCACTGTCATCTTCATCCTCGGGATGAGATCATAGGCGCAGGGACTGATGTCGGGAGAATTTGGGGGGGGGGGGGGTGATAGAGGACCTCCCAGCCCCAGCCCCAGCGATCCAACAATGCCGACACAACGACTGCTGTGTGTGCCCTAGCATTGACATGCAGAACGATGGGCGGTGTACCATGTGGTGGCGCCGTTTCCTTCTCAGAGCTCCTCGGAGATGGTCTTGCAGAAACGAACAATAGTACGCCGCATTAAAGGTTTCCCCTTCGGGGAACAGTATGGCAGCGCTTCCGTACCATTGAAGACGTTAAGCAGGCTGCCGAGCGATCTCTTCGTACCATCAATAGATTGGGCAGTGCCAATGGGATCCAACGACTTACGCATCGCAGGGAGCACGTTGTACGCAACGGTGGGGACTACATCGAGGGCCTGTGAAACTTGGAACCATCTAAGTGAGTTATTAATCCAGTTATAACTAAGGTGCCAAAACTAAAAATCCAACCCATATATATTCAAGTTAGCGGTAGTTACTGGATTTTAATTTCCTTTGTCGATCAGTTTCCTAGAGTGCTAAGCAGCAAAACACGACACTATTGCTCCCTCAAAAGCTAGACTAGTTACTTATTGTTTTAAGGGGTGGAACAGACCCTAAGATCTACTCCTCTGATCTGGGAAGATTGTTCCCCTGACTGTTTCCTTATTCGTCTCAACTAAAGTTTGGTGCTTTACAGTCGGTCAACACGAATGTACCCAAAAGAGTTGGGCTATACCCTAATCCTGAAAAAAAAAAACCTGAGATTAATAAATAGACTACACTATGATGACCAGTTTCGATCGTCAAGCGATCATCATCAGATCCGTTACACTTAGGCTGAAAAATCTATGTTTGAAAATACAGGTGAAAATATTTACAATATGTACCATTATTAAGTTGCAGTATTGGAAATGCTAACATCCTAATATACCACAACTAACATACACTGACACGTTGCATTATCAATACTGCAACTAAATAATTGCACATGCAAGATTCCTCTTTCTGGCCTCACCTTTCATGTCATGTGTGGACAGAAGTACCAGAAACTCGGGTTGTCCTTGCTTCCTCTCACGTTGCTTCGGCTACGATCAGTCTTTTTCAGCGCTATTCCTCATTTTCTAAATTAATTCGTGTAGTAGCTTATCTATTTCGTTGGAAATATTTTGTAATCTATCAGCCTATCAAGCCTCTAAGTTTCATCACTAGAGTAGAGTTGGAATTCGCTACGCGAAAAATTCTAATGCTAACTCAGCAGGAGGTATTTTCCATCGAAAAGCAAACGCTTTTAATTGGTCATGGTTTACCTAAGTCTAGTAGATTTTCACCCCTTACTCCTTTTCTTGATAAGGATTGCCTGATAAGAGTAGGAGGTAGACTGTCAATTTCCAACTATTCTGATGAAAAGAAGCATCCTATAATTCTTCCATCGAAACATCATATGACAGCTCTCATAATCCGAAAGTTTAATTACGAGCATTTACAATGCATGCAGGAACTCGCACTGTATTGTCTTTGATACGTGAGCACTATTGGCTCATCAATGGAGCTCACTAAGTGTCATCTGTGGTTCGCAACTGCATACCTTGCTTTAAGGCCAAACCGCGTCCTGTTATTCAGATTATGAGACATCTCCCTCCCTTTCGTTCTGAACCAAACAAGCCTTTTGCATTTTCCTGCATTGATTACGCAGGTCCTTTCACCTATCAAGTGAATTCTCCTTCCTCGAAACGCAAGGTGTTAGGCAAGTTATACGTATCCTTATTCGTTTGTATGATATCAGGAGCTATTCACCTTGAATTGGTAACCAACGCTTCTACTTCATATTGTTTAGCCGATTTCTCTAGGTTCACCGCTAGACGAGGTGTTCAATCTGAAGTTGTTGTTGTTGTTGTTGTTGTTTGAGTCAGTCTTTTGACTGGTTTGATGCAGTTCTCCATAACTCCCTATCCTGAGCTAATCGTTTCATCTCTACATAGCTACCACACCCTACATCTGAGGCAATCCCTTGGTCTACCCCTACAATTCTTGTCCTCGACCCTTCCTTCCATAACTAAGCTTGCTATTCCTGAGTGTCTTAGTATGTGTCCTACCAACCTACCTCTTCTCTTCATTAGCAGTCGCCAGAAACATCTCTCCTATCCCACTAGTCTTACTACCTCTCCGTTTGTAACCCTATCTACCCATCTGATCTTCATCATTTTCCTGTAACACCACATTTCAAACGCTTCAATTCTCCTCTTTCTGCTGCACCAATAGTCGAAGTTTCACTTCCATTGAGTGCCACGCTCCAGACAAAGGCCTTCAAAAATGACTTCCTAATACCTAAATCTATATTCGATGTCAACAGATCCCTTTTCTGTAGAAATGCTTTCCTTTACTTTTTATATCCTCTTTGCTTCGTCCATCACTGGTTATTTTGCTTCTTAAGTAACAGAAGTCTCCTACTTCCTTTAGTTATTCACCTGCCAATTTGATGTCCATAGAGGTTTCTGATTTATTTCGGCTGCATTCCAATATTTTCGTTTTACATTTATAATTTTCATCATGAATTCTTTCCTCAAGACGGAGTCCATACCATTCAAAAACTCATTCAAATCCTCAGGCGTGTCGACCAAGATGACTATGTCATCGGCAAATCTCAGAGTTGATATTATTTCTCCTTGAATCTTCACTCCCACTTTAAATTTTTCTCCAATTTCCTTCATTGCTTGTTCAATGTAAAGATTGAAAAATAAGATAAGTTGCAGCCTTGCCTTACACCTTCCTGAATACCACCTTCACTCTCATGTCCTTCAACTCGAATGACTGCAGTCTGGTTTCTGTATTGATTGTAGATCATCCTCCTATCCCTGTTCTTTATTCAAATCGTTTTCAACATGTCAAACAATTTAGTCCAATCAACGCTATCAAAAGCATTTTCTAAGTTTACAAAGGCCATGAACGTTCTCTTACCTTTCCTTATTCTACCATCTGAAGTATTTTAAGATAATGCGGAAACTTTCATCAGCGCTTTTGATCTTCTGAAGAAAGCACTTCCCGCTAAGGAACAGCTTTCGAATTTTTCTTATAATAAGGGTTTTAAGTGGCATTTAACACCCCCCCCCCCCCCCCCCCTTACGCTCCTAACCATTGAGGTCGTTGGGAATCGTGCGTGAGGCTCACTAATTGCGGAAAACTCTTGGTCCTTCTGTACTTTCTGATGAAGAATTTAATTCCCTCATAATTCAGAATGAAGGAATTGTTGATTCCAGACCGCGTACCCCCTTATCCAATTATGCTAATTATCTTCTTTCTTTAACGCCTAGTCATTTGTAATTGGTTGTGCTTTAGCCTCCACAACTCCCTTGTTGATTTGGCGCTTTGACATCATTCTGCCTATTTTTTTGATAAAGATAGAATCTTTCCGTAATTCCTTTCGGCGTCGTTGGAAGCTGGAATATCTCAGTTTGCTTCAGCGGAGGGAGAAATGGCGCCTTTCTCATCTAAATGTACGTGCGGGTGACATGGTGCTCTTTCGGGACCACACTCCCCCCCTCGTATGGAATCTCGGCAGAGTGACCCAGTGCCACTCGGGTCGCGATAATCATGTTCGAGTGGTAGATATTCTTACCAGTAAGGGTCGCTATATAAGACCTATTTCTATATCTCCTCTGCCCCTCGACCCTTAGTGTTTGTTTACTCTGTTGTTGTCTGCTACATTGATATTGCCGATAAAAATTCTTGTTTCTGCAAACTGCACAGCAAGCAAACTCTTTGCTCTATTGCCTGCATTCATGAATAGGGCTTGGATTTTTAGGTGCTAAAAATCGGGAAAATATTTATTTTTTATGTATTAAAAATACCTGAAATATGTGACAAAAAAGTAAAAATATTTAATTATAATTTAGTTTATTAATGACAATATAAACAATATGCAGTATTCACGAATGCAATTTATGCTATGCCTCACTGACTGCTGAAGAATTACAATACACAACGAGATACATCTTCAGGTTGTCCATCACAAATGACCGACGATTATCGCGAAACACGTATTCTGAAGGCGCGAAACTGCGGCAATATGTGTCTTGTCTTCGAGGTGTTGTGTAACTTGAGATCGCTGTTCAGCCTTGATTGCTTTACCACATGGTTGGCAGAACAGAACGGCCTCATCAGAAGTAAAATTATCTTTACATTCTGAAACATACTGCTGCAGACGATAACTTGTAGTTGCTTTTACTTTAGGCATCCCCGGCTTCCACAGTGAGTGGGACGGGGCGACAAGATAAGAAAAACACAGCTGCAAGCTGATATACGTTCTGCATGAAAAATGCACAAAAATGCAATAAACTGATTCAAAAATGTAATTTAAATATTATGTATTTTTATGTGCTATTAAGTGAAAAGCAGGAATTTATGTATTTATATACAAAATGTTTAAAATATGTATTTATATAAACAAACATGTATTTGCCTAAAGATCCGAGCCCTATTCATGAATGTAGTCAATGTTTGTTATCATATACAGGGGCGGATCTAGGGGAGGGCGAGGAGGGCGACCGCCCAGGGCGGCCCCACGCCATGATTTCTTTTAAATTTAATTAATTAATTAATTAATTACTTTTCAAACTAATTTATACTTCCTATTCCTTTTTTTTTTCAGTGCAGCTATGACCTCCCGTGACCGTTTAGCAAGTTTAGAGTTCAGTGAAATAATAGAAGACTTCAGCCGGGAAAAAAAATTGCAAAGTAATATTTTAATATTTCATAGTTTACATAATCTTCTTCAAGGTGACTTAAAGGTTTCTATCATATTATTAAAAAGATGTACTGTAGTGTATTAAAAATATTATAATTATTCCTTATCTTATTATTATTACGAAACTATTTTCCATTTGATTTGATATATTTTTATTTCCTATTGTTGTGGGCCCCACCTTATCATATCGCCCAGAGCCCCGCAAGGCCTGGATCCGCCACTGATCATATAGTATGTAATGGCAACACTGTTAATATAATCGCTACATCGTCAGTGTTGCAAGTGCAGAGAGATCTTTCAGCAGCCTGTAACTTGTCAAATCATGGCTACGAACGCGAATGACAGAGGAAAGGCTGAATGGCTTGTGTCTGTTGTTTGTTCACCATGATATAAATGTTGACGTTGAAAAAGTTCGAGAACGTTTCTTTAAAGGGGGTAAACGAAGGATCGCCCTGGATTTTATTTTGTAATAGGCAAGTATTTTGCCTAGGACGGTCACCAAATAGAATACCAATCAGTATTCAATACCGTACAATTGTTTTTTGTATTTATATTTATGTGACTAGTAGTGACTCAGTGACTGACAATGTTGGTACTATGTAGCCTACATATTTTGTAACATTTGAGTAGTAGACTTGTTTATTGTCTTCAGATAGTCACTATGATTGCAAATGTTTTAATGCATATTAGACTGTGTAATGTGCATTAAAATGTGGAAATGTAGCCTACATATTCAGTAGAATTTAAAAGTTTTTTTTAACATAAGTTAATGACAATGACTTGTGTTATTGAAACTGAAACCAATAAACCATTTTAATATACGGTACCTAAAGAATTTCTTGTAGAATTATAAAATCTGGTGGTTGGATGTTATGTGTACTGTAGTGTGTGTAGATTAAATACAAATTTAGTAATTTTATTACATATTTTCTCTAGCTACTCTGAAATCCTGGAGTGCCCCCACCAAGGTTAACTTCTGGACACGCCACTGGTGGCGGGTAAGTAAATGCGAGTGGCAACTGATAGCCTATTTGATCCCTCCAGCCAAAAACAATTTGCATTAAATACGTCAACACTTGACGAATCCAAAAAGTGCTTGGAAATATTACAAGAAAATTATGGAAAATTGAGTAGTAGGCCTAGTGAAGGCAACCCATAAACTTGAAGAAAATAAATTCTATAAGAAGAGTCTAAGTTATCATTACCGCCTCCAAAAAGAACCTACTTACGTTGATATGGAACAGCAAAGAATTTCTAGTCACAGTCTACCACTTTGCCATTTTCACAGCATACTGTTACCGTCCGTGTGTATCCCTTACACTTGAGCATCATAAGAAAATGAAGACGTTTGACATTTCAGGAGCGGCGCTGTATATCCCACTTTATCGCAAGATTTGTGGCGTGACCTGTTTGAACAAGAAGAGTTCCTAAATACGCCGACGTTAGGAAAAGTGATCGCGTTTGTTTGTGTCCTGTGGCGGGTACAGACATGCATAGAATACAGAAGTATAATTTGAAACATTATTACAATTTTACCAGTTCAAGGACATGATTTATAGCTGAAAAAAGTTCTGCAAGCAGTTTTGTCACGAGCTAGTCCGATATTTTTTGCTTCGAAGTACACGTTCTGTAAAATTCAGTACTTGTGTGTTATCTGGATCGCATCTCCTGGCCACTTCAAAGCAGAGAGGAAGAAATTCTACTATTTTTTTTATCGATTCCTCAGCCTGCGTACGTGAAGTCAACCAGCGTAGCTCTAAGTGGCCGTTATTATTGTCTGACTTGCTTGCTTCATTATACTTGGTACTTCGTGTCTGAAAGGGTGATACTGTAATATTAACAGGTTTGCTCTCGTATGTCGGAGAAAATAATTTTCTGCTAGCTGCCACATCCCGGTTGTATTGGAAAATCTTTTCCCGATCTTAAAAAATACACAAGTTTATAGTGATAATGTTATTGGTTTTACGTCCCTTGAAACTATTGCTGCTTTAGAAAGTGGGGGTGCCGAATGTTGCTCCGAAGGGGATCGTAAATGTTCCTGTCTATTACTAACTTGGCTCCATCGCATTGATACAGTGGCGTACCGACGGGGGAGTTTCAGGGTTTAACCCCCCCCCCGAGTCATTTCTTTACTTGAATCCTTATATTGTCCCATCTATCACGTGTTTTACGCTACCACAATTGAGGCTTCTTACTCCCCAATATATTTTAAATGTGATCACGTTCCTCACTTGGTAAATGTCCTGCACACTATTCCCAGCGTTGGAGCTAGCCATGGATTAGTTTTACTGTTAAAGTGTGCGATCGGTAACCTTTTTCACGTCGCTTCGGGTTGCTATAATCGTGTGTCCGTTGTGTTAAAGATGGTAAAATATTATAACAGAGGTTTCAAATCTATAAAGTTACTTTCCTTAGGTCGAGTGAAATACGGAATATTGATAGTATTTAGAAATTCTTATTGATAATTTAATAAACTTAAACTAAGTTGTGGGAACGTGTATCCAAAGATTCGGTGACTTCTTCAATCACTGTTTGAACCAAGTAGAGCAGTGGTGCTTTTACGAGTTCTCACCCGATTGGAAGTTATACGTATTTTACATTCTTCTTTATTGATAGGTAATAAGATTAATTCATTTAGGTAGTAATAATTACAATAAATTTAGTGTAATTTGGTGTAAACATCAAGGATAACTTAGATCTCTAGTACCGGTATGTCGATAGTAAACAGTGTTAGTGTCTCGTCAGGTAGTATAATCGTTACGGATTTATGCTCGTCGTGCTAAATAAAAGTAGAAAATGCAAATAAAATCATCACAAGATCACAGGTAAAATTGAGTGAGGAGAAAAGTGAAACCGATTGTCGTAATGTAGGCCTACCGGTACCGTCATGCGAATGTCATAACCTGAGAAACGAACTGTCCTCAAAAGATGAAATAATAAAGCTGCTAAAGGAAGATATTACTAAGTTAATGGAAGAGTTGAATAAATTAAAAGGAAACAGAGAGGAAAGCAAAGAAACTTGGTCGACAGTGGTTGCTGGTAAGGTAAAATTGAATATGCCTAGGCCTGTAAATGGAATTTCGGTACATGTAACTGAAATTCCCGTCTCAAATTCATTTGGAGCGCTCGTCGAAGAAAATGAAGACTTTCTTCCAGAAGAAAAGAAGAAAGTGATAAAGAGAAAATCCAGGAAGATGCTGATATTTGCGGATAGTCACGGGCGAGATGTAGCGGCAAGCGTATTGGAGAGAAGCGGAGAAATGGAGGTCACTTCGACAGTAAAACCAGAAGCTTCAATTGCAGCGGTCACGAACGGGATGGTAGGAGAGTGTGCGTCCCTTACTTCAAAGGACTATGCAGTAATCATCGCTGGAGCAAACGACGTCTATAGAAACGAGAGTAAAAAGGTAATCAACGACTTAAAGGGTACATTGCCATCCATGCATAACACAAATGTCATTATAGTAAACATTCTGCAGAGATACGACTTAATTCCCAAATCATGTGTAAATGTAGAAATAGAGGCTACAAATGAAAAATTCATAAAATTTGTAAGAGTTTTCCAAATGTCCAAATTATAGATGTAAGTAAATTAGACAGGAAGTTCCACACACGGCATGGCCTACACTTAAATAGGTTGGGAAAAGAGTATCTTAGTGATGAAATCTGCAAAATTGTAAATTCAAATGGTAAGAATAGTTCAACAGTAATATCTTTATAGTGAAAGCAGGAAAACTGGTAAAAGAAGCCAAACGTGAGGTTTGGCATTCAAATCTTTGGATGTCAAATTTAACTGAGTCCAGCAATGGTATTTCGGATTTGTCTAGCAACAATAATAATAATAACAATTATGATAATAATAATGTAAATGAATCACAAACACAAGCTTGCAAAAGTAACAAATTTAAAATTTACCACCAGAATGTTCAGTCTCTCTATAATAAAATTGATTACATAAATCTAATGCTTAAAAATGAACATAAAGACATCTCAGCACTATGTATTTCAGAACATTGGCTGAAAGAGGAACAACTCGAATTAATTCAATTCCCAGGGTTTATACAAGCTAGTAAATACTCTAGATCTAATATTAGCTATGGTGGTACTTGTATCTTCTTAAGAAATAATTTAGATCATGAACAGTTAACAGCTTATGATTATCTAATTATGGAACAGGATTTTGAATTCTCTGCCGTAAAAATACAGCAGTTTAAGTTAATAATTGTATGCGTATGCCGTTCTCCGTCAGGAAAGTTTCCTTTATTTATAGATAAATTAGAATTGTTACTCAATAACATGAGCAATGTAAATTTCGTTATAATAATTTGTGGGGATGTAAGTTTAAATGTGGATTTCTTAAAATGTGATAGAAATTGTGAATTATTAACACAGTTACTAATTTCCTATGGACAAACCTACAGTAAATACCCCAACAAGAATAACAAAATTTAGTAAAACCACTCCTGATCAAATTTTTTTAAATACAGATGAATATCACCATTCAATAGAAGTCTATTGTCCGGGTTTTAGTGACCACCATGGACAAATACTGAGTTTTGAAGTACCCGAAACAACCAATCATAATGATAATGGACTAAAATCAAAGTGCAGGTCATTCACTGAAACAAATGTTACATATTTCAATGACTTATTAAATAAGGAAACATGGTCAGAAATTTATAACCTAGAAAATGTAAATGATAAATTTAATGCATTTAACAGTACCCTAAAACACTATTTTGAAACAGCATTCCCCTCTAGACAAAGAACTGTTCAAATAACAAAACTAACAAATGGATAACAACAGGGATTTTAAATTCAAGTCAAAGAAAGAAATTTCTACACAAATTATATAAACAATACCACACAACGCCTGAATTCAATTTATACTACAAAAAATACACTAGCATATTAAATAAGGTAATAAGACTAGCAAAGAAAATGCATAATGATAATTTTATTTCCCAACCATCTAATAAAAACAGGGCTACGAGGTCCGTGATAAAGAAAGAATCTGGAAAATCTGCTAAAATACAAAGGAACATTACACTGACCAGAAATAATAAAGTGATTAATAATCCAGACGAAATAGCAAACACTTTTAATGACTATTTTCTGGAAATTCCACAAAAATTATTAAATAAATCACAGGTAAATACACTAAATTCTAATAATAAAATAAATATATGTAGTGATTCTTTATTTATAAATCATGTCACAAGTGAAGAGGTAAGAATAGTTATAAAAGAGCAAAAAAAAAAAAAATTCTGTGCTGGCATTAATGGCATCCCTGATGCAATTTTAAAGAAATGTGCAGAAAATATAATAAATCCCCTTACACACTTAATAATTCAGAACGGAAAAATCTACACAGACAGCAATTTATGGATGTATTTATAGTATACTGAAATTAATTGACGATAAGGAACATGTAACTGGCCTATTCTTGGATTTATCGAAAGCATTTGATGTTGTTGACCATAAATTCCTCCTTACAAAACTAAATCAATATGGTATTAGAGGTCTAGCTAATAAATGGATAGAGTCTTACTTAACAAGGCGTAAACAAATAGTAAGCTTGAGACACAAGGATGATGGAACCAAATTACTTAATGAAACATTGTCCAATAAGGAAATTATTAAATTTGGAGTACCCCAGAGATCGGTTTTGGGCCCACTACTCTTTCTTCTATATATCAATGATATAACACAGAACGTTCATTCACATAAGGAAATTTTGTTTGCGGACGATACAACACTCGTAATAAAAGGTGAAACTAAACAGGTCATACAGCAGTCTGCTGACTCCATTAGAGGAGAGTTAACCATTTGGTCACAAGATAATCGCCTCATAATAAACTATAAAAAACAGCATGTCTAAATTTCCACACTATACAGAATAGGAATCCTGTGAAGCCCAATATAACATTAAATGGTCATCAAATAGAAAATAAATCAGAAACTAAGTTTTTAGGACTATGGATACAACATGACTTGAAATGGAATAAACATATACAATATCTGATTACTAAACTGAACTTGATGTGCTTTGCGTTATGTATTTTGAAAACCTGCACTAGCATGCAACATTAAGAAATACTTATTTCGCTTATTTCCATTCATACTTAAGATATGGGGTCATATTTTGGGGTATGTCGCCAGATGTACAATGCTCGTTTAGGATACAAAAGAGGGCGATTAGAATTATGGCAAATGTAAACACTAGAGAATCATGTAGACCTCTGTTTAAAAATTTAAACATTCTCCCACTGCCCTGCATATATATCTTTGAAAGTATTGTGGTTTTTTTTAAGAATTTAATGAATAAGGATGTTTTTCTTAAAACAAACAATGATGTTCATAGGCATAACACAAGACAGAATCAAAACATTCATATTTCACACACACACAAGCATATATCAAAAAGGAACTTTTCACACAGGAGTTAAATTATACAATAAACTACCCCAGTATATAAAACTTGCCCCAAAAATAAAAACCCTTGATAGAATGTTGAAAACTTATCTGCAGTGCCATTGTTTTTACTCTATAGTTGAATATCTTAGCATATAGGAGCGATGAAATCTATAATTATATTTTACTTTTCTATTTTAATTGTAATACCTAGCTGTAAGTTGTTGTATTTATAGAATGAAGTTTTCATATTATGATAATAGAGTAAGGTATAAATAGTTGTCCAATAAGATTGTATCTCTTTAAGATCCGTTATTATAAGAAGTTATAAATAGTTATAGTATTAGTAATATATACCTATTAGTACTTTTATTTTATAGATGTAAATTCTGACGTGTCCTATATCAAAAATGTATTGTATACATGTATTTGATCGAATGGAATTAATAAAATCTATCTATCTATCTATCTATCATTGATAGACCCTCAAATACCAACTAACTCCTCCATGATTTGACCCTGCAGCCTTGGAAACAGCAGGTGAGAACGTTACCACTCTGCCACGCACCAAGAGCGTGAGGTTATACTTGAATTGACAGAATAATTAATTCGGTAGTATAAGGTTGAAATCCCGGCACTGATAACTGCCATCTTGACAGAAAGTTTTGGGTCTACAGATCTCCCCATTCTCCTCCCAATGCCGCGATGGTATTTTGGTTTTTAGTCTATTTTCCTTTTATTTAAAAAAATGGGCTTATGAGATCACCTTTTGTCCGTGTATGTGTGTGTCCCCCTAATAGCTTCTAAACGGCTGGAGCGATTTCAATGAAACTCGGTAAAGTCATAGTAGGCCTACTATTTCGGCCGACCCCGACCGTTCCCTGGATGGATACAACATGACTTGAAATGGAATAAACATATATAATATCTGAATACTAAACTGAACTCGATGTGCTTAGCGTTACGTATTTTGAAAACCTGCAATAGCATGCACACATTAAGAAATACTTATTTTGCTCATTTCCATTCATACTTAAGATATGGGGTCATATTTTGGGGTATGTCACCAGATGTACAAAGCACGTTCAGGATACAAAAGAAGGCGATTAGAATTATGGCAAATGTAAACACTAGAGAATCATGTAGACCTCTGTTTAAAGATTTAAACATTCTCCCGCTGCCCCGCATATATATCTTTGAAAGTATTATGTTTTTTTAAGAATTTAATGATTAAAGATGTTTTTCTTAAAACAAACAATGATGTTCATAGGTATAACACAAGACAAACTCGAAACATTCATATTTGACACACACACACAAGCATATATCAAAAAGGAACTTTTCACACAGGAGTTAAATTATATAATGAACTACCCCAGTATATAAAACTTGCCCCAAAAATAAAAACCTTTGATAGAATGTTGAAAGCTTATCTGCCGTGCCATTGTTTTTACTCTGCAGTTGAGTATCTTAGCGTATATGAGCGATGAAATCTACAATTATAC
Source organism: Meconema thalassinum (assembly GCA_946902985.2). Lineage (NCBI taxonomy): Eukaryota > Metazoa > Arthropoda > Insecta > Orthoptera > Tettigoniidae > Meconema > Meconema thalassinum. The sequence continues at coordinate 744,325,592 of OX336388.2, forward strand.
AGTATTTTACTTTTCTATTTTTATTGTAATACCTAGCTGTAAGTTGTTGTATTTATAGAATTAAGTTTTCATATTATGATAATAGAGTAAGGTATAAATAGTTGTCTAATAAGATTGTATCTCTTAAGATCTGTTATTATAATAAGTTATAAATAGTTATAGTATTAGTAATATATACCTGTTAGTTCTTTTATTTTATAGATGTAATTTCTGACGTGTCCTATATCAAAAATGTATTGCATGCATGTAATTGATCAAATGGATTTAATAAAAATCTAATCTAATCAAATTTTATTACGTCTCATCAATCCAACATGGCGGCTGTGCGAAATATTTCACCGCCATTATATATCTCTGAAATTATTACTGATATCACCCTGAAATTTTGTACGGTGACAAGGAGCACTACTAGGTTCACCTATGAGACTTTAAAAAACCTGTTAACAACAAAACCAACATGGCGGCCAAGCGAAGTTTATACTTTTAAATAGACTTTTCTCACGACTTAACCATCCAAACGCAATGAAACTGGGTACAGCAAATGTTTATACACATTGTAATGCACTGGCATCTAATTTAGTTCAATTGTTTACATAACCTCAAGATGTCGGCTGTGCGAAATTTTAAAATTGTTTTTTTTATTTTCTTGTGTATTAATCATGCGATCGAAGTGAACGTTTGAGTAATGAACCTACGCAATAATCGTCTTGTAATAGTACATAACTCTATGGCATACACATATTCAAATCCAACATGGCGACCATCTGAAATAATTAGACGGTTCTCAATATCAATTACTCTAAGAGAGCAATCAAACTGAAATGTTGATAGAGGCTATGCACTTAAGTTCACCTATAGGACTTTCAATAACCTGGTGAGCACAAATCCAACATTGCAACGACGCAGTGGCGGATCCAGAGGTTCACCTCGGAGGGGGCACTCTAGAATTTCAGAGTAGGTACAGAAAATATGTAATAAAATTACTAAATTTGTACGGTATTTAATCTACACACACTACACATAACATCCAAACACCAGATTTTATAATTCTACAAGAAATTCATTATATTAAAATGGTTTATTGGTTTGAGTTTCAAGTCATTGTCATTATGTAACAAGTAGTTCCGTGAAGAAGTATACAGCCTATTTTCATATATCCTACTTATGTTAATTGCCTCTATCAACATACACAATTTCAGTTTGATTGCTGTAATAGATCCGTAGATATTGAGAACCGTCTAATATTTCGGATGGTCGCCATGTTGGATATCTATATATGTACAGTAGGTCTTAGAGTTATGTACTATTACATGAAGATTATTGTGTAAGTGTAGTATTCAAACTTCAATCGCATGATTAGGACACAAGAAGTAAAAACGAGATTTTAAAATTTCACACAGCTGCCATCTTGTGGTTATGGAAACAATTGAAATTAATTAGATGCCAGTGGATTAACATTTGTATAAGGATTTGCTGTACCAATTTTCACTGAATTCGGATGGTTAAATTGCGAGAGACGTCCATGTGAATATTTATAATTCGCGTCGCAGCCATGTTGGATTTGTGATCACCAGGTTATTGAAAGTCCTATAGGTGAACTTATGTTCATAGCCCCTATGAACATAAAAACATTCAGTTTGATTGCTGTAATAAATTCGTAGATATTGAGATCCGTCTAAATATTTCGGATGGTCGCCATCTTGGATTGTTATATGCATAGGCCATAGAGTCATGTACCATTAAAGGAAAATTATTGCGTAGGTTCACTATTTAAACTTTCACTTCGATCGCATGATTTTGACACAAGAAATACAAACTTAATTTTAAAATTCGCACAGCCGCCATCTTGAGCTTATGTAAACAATTGAACTAAATTAGATACCATTGCTTTACAATGTGTATAATCATTTGCTGTACCAAGTTTCACTACGTTTGGGTTATTAAATCGCGAGAAAAGTATATTTTAAACTTCGCTTGGCCGCCATGTTCAGTTTGTAGTTAACCGGTTTTTGAAAGTCTCATAGATGAACTTCCAGCAGTACCCTTTATCTCCGTACAAAATTTCAGGGTGATGCCGGTAATAGTTTCAGAGATATAGAATGCCGGTGAAATATTTTGCACAGCCGCCATCTTGGGGTTGTATAAACAATTGATCGAAATGCGATGTCGGTGCATTACAATGTGTATAAACATATACTGTACCAAGTTTCATTGCGTTTGGTTGGTTAAATCGCGAGAAACGTCTATTTACAAGTCGCAACTTCGCTTGGCCGCCATGTTGGTTTTATAGTTACCAGTTTTTCAAAAGTCACATAGGTAAACTTCTAGTAGTTTCCTTAATCACCGTACAATATTCCAGGGTGATATCGGTAATAGTTTCGGAGATATTGAATGCTGGTGAAATATTTCGCACAGCCGCCATGTTGGATTGGTGAGACGTAACAAAATTTGAAGGGCACGTTCGAGGTCGTCCGGAATAGTGCTATGAACTTACCGAGTTTCATTGAAATCGCTCGTGTCGTTTAGATTTTATTGGGGGGGGGGGGGGGACACACACACCTCACACACACGCACACACACACGGACAAAAGGTGATCTCACAAGCGTATTTTTTCAAAATTGAAAATAGGCCAAAAAAATAAATCTACAGAATATGTACAATTCCACATTTTAATGCACATTACACAGTCAAATGCCAACGACCTAGCCGTGTTGAAACACCAGATCCCATGCGAACTCCGCAGTTGAGCAACATTGGGTGCAGTCGGAACTTGGATAGTATGCCGGTTCTAGGCACTGTGCGCTGTTGGCCAACATAAGGGGGAGCAGAAAGGCCCTGGCTACCCTACCGCACGTAAACTCCGGCTGGGGGTAGCCTCTTCGGAGGCTCGGACCTGCCTTCGGGCAGGATACCAATTAATTAATAAACACATTCAAATATGTATTAAAACATTTGCAATCATAGTGACTATCTGAAGACATTATACAAGTCTACTACACAAATGTTACAAGATATGTACGGTACATAGTACCAATACTGTCATTAGGCCTACTAGTCACATAAATATAAATACAAAAAACAATTGTATTGAATACTGATTGGGATTCTATTTGGTGACTATCCTAGGCAAAACCCATGCCTATTACAAAATAAAATCCAGGCGATCATTCGTTTACCCCCTTCTGAGAAACGTTCTAGAACTTCTTCAACGTCAACATTTATATCACGGCGAACAAATAACAGACACGAGCCATTCAAACTTTCCTCTGTCATTCGCGTTCGTAGCCATGATTTACCCAGTTGCAGCCTGCTAAAAGATCTCTCTGCACTTGCAACACTGTCGATGTAGCGATTATATTAACAGTGTTGCCATTACATACTATATGATAGCAAACATTGACCACATTCATGAATGCACGCAATACAGCAAAGATTTTACTTGCAGTGCAGTTTGGAGAGACAATCATTTTTATCGGCAATATCAATGTAGCAGACAACTGGTTTTTCGGGGGGGGGGGCACTTGCCCCTGGTGCCCCCCTCTGGATCCGCCACTGCAACGACGTGAAGTATAAATATTTAAATGGACGTTTCTCGCGATTTAACAATCCGATTGCAGTGAAACTTTGCACGTTAAATGCTTATACAAATGTTAATCCACTGGCATCTAATTTATTTCAATTGTTTTCATAACCACAAGATGGCAGCTGTGCGAAATTTCAAAATCTCATTTTTACTTCTTGTGTCCTAATCATGCGTTTGAAGTTTGTATTCCACGCGTACACAATAACCTTCATGTCATAGTACAAAATGAAAATCCAACCTGGCGACCTTCTGAAATATTTAGACGGTTCTCAATATCTACGAATCTATTGCAGCAAACTGAAATTTTGTATGATGAGAGAGGCAATTTACATTAGTAAGATATATGAAAATAGGCTGTATAGTTCTTCACGGAACTACTTGTTTTACTTTGTGTTTTCTTTAGCCTTCTTGATTCAAAGCCACATCACATTTGTTCAAAGACTACTTAAACTTGGTTCCCGACCCTCTTCTTCAATGTCACAAAACGCTAGCAAATCACTATAGTTGATCTGTGACAACAACATTCATTTCAGGGCCCTTTCGTAAGTTATGGGTTTAATTGACAACATGGTAATGCTGGTAACTAATACCATTACTGGGGCCATGTGCAGAAGGAAGGGGATACCACGAAAAGAAGAGACCTGGCCTCCCGAAGAATGACGGTACCGGTATCAAGAAAGATGAGACAAGAATCGATTAAGGCGGGAAGATGAATGACTCCCTAGGCCTCGAATACCCTAATACCTAACATGTGATTATATGAATGTTTTTTTGGCTGATAAGTACAAAAGACCGTTCGAAGAACGGGTATTTCAGCTGATATTTTATAATGTTGAAATATTAACACTGAATATTGTAGAAATTAAACTTGTAACCCTCCCATCTGGGCTCAGCGGAGCACGAAGGACAAAATATTTGTAAACAGCTCCTTTATATGATCTAAAAGAAGTTCTACAAATTTTCTTAAGTAAACAGCTATATTTGAGCCAACTGCACCTGACGGTGTGTCATAAAATGAGGGAATTTTGTTTTGTAATCAATTCACACCAAGAGAACTGTGATAATGAACTTGTTCACCCTCTGGTGTAGCAGCTAGCGTTCTTGGCTGAAAAGTTGTAGTGGTGTAAATATTCTTCTCTATATCACGCCTTTAAAAAGTGTTCCTTGTCAATCTTATGATAATACCAATTCTTTTGTCTTAGTTTTGATAAAATCCTTATAAAAAGCATTCAAGCTTTTACATGAAACAAATAAAAATAACTGGTTTCCACTGTATTGACACAAAAAATGGTACTACCCGCGAGGTGACAGATGTCCCACAAAATAAACAAGTAGTTCCGTGAAGAACTACACAGCCTATTTTCATATTTCCTACAGATGTTAATTGCCACTATCAACATACAAAATTTCAGTTTGATTGCTCTAATGGATTCGTAGATATTGAGAACCGATTAAATATTTCGAATGGTCGCCATGTTGGATTTTAATATATATGTAGGTCCTACAGTTATGTACTGTTACATGAAGATTATTGTGTACGTGTAGCTTTCCAACTTAAATCGCATGATTAGGACACAAAAAGTAACAACGAAATTTTAAAATTTTGCACAGCTGCCATCTTGTGGTTATGGAAACAATTGAAATAAATTAGATGCCAGTGGATTGACATTTGTATAAGGATTTACTGTACCAAGTTTCACTGCATTCGGACGGTTAAATTGCAAGAAACGTCCATGTGAATATTTATACTTCGCGTCGCCGCCATGCTGGATTTGTGATCACCAGGTAATTGAAAGCCCTATAGGTGAACTTATGTTCATAGCCCCTATGAACAAAAAAAAAGTTTGTCATAATAGATTCGTAGATATTCAGAGTCGTATAAATATTTCGGATGGTCGCCATGTTGGATTGTTTTATGAATAGGCCATACAGTCATATGCCATTAAGGGAAAATTATTGCGGAGGTTCATTATTCAAACTTTCACTTTGATCGCATGATTGCGACACAAGAAATTGAAACTTAATTTTAAAATTCGCACAGCCGCCATCTTGAGGTTATGTAAACAATTGAACCAAATTTGATACCAATGCATTACAATGTGTATGAACATTTTCTGTACCAAGTTTCATTGCGTTTGGATCGATAAATCGTGAGAAAGGTCTATTTAAAATTTTTAATTTCGCTTGGCCGCCATGTTCGTTTTGTATTTAACCGGTTTTTGAAAGTTTCATAGATGAACTTCCAGTAGTGCTCTTTATCTCCGTACAAAATTTCAGAGTTATACCGCTAATAGTTTCAGAGATATAGAATGCCGGTGAAATATTTCGCAGAGTCGCCATCTTGAGGTTATGTAAGCAATTGAACGAAGTTAGATGTCGTTGCATTACAATGTGTATGAACATATACTGTAACAAGTTTTATTGCGTTTGGTTGGTTAAATCGCGGGAAACGTCTATTTAAATGTCGCAAATCGCTTGGCCGCCATGTTGGTTTTGTAGTTACCAGGTCTTCAAAAGTCACATAGGTGAACTTCTATTAGATTCTTTTATAACCGTAAAAAATTCGAGGGTGATATCGGTAATAGTTTCGGAGATATTGAATGCTGGTGAAATATTTCGCACAGCCGCCATGTTGGATTGGTGAGACGTAACAAAATTTGAAGGGCACGGTCGGGGTCGCCTGGAATAATACTATGAACTTACCGAGTTTCATTGAAATCGCTCCAGCCGTTTAGAAGTTATTAGGGACACACACACATCATCACACAGACACACGGACAAAGGTGATCTCATAAGCCAATTTTTTTTTCATCAATGAAAATAGGCTAATGACTACACTAGCTTGCTGCAAGTACATTTTGTTCAAAATGAATGTAACAAACGCAAAACTGCCAGTACAGTAGTTTTCTTTTAGCAGTACTCTACACTTTTAGGTAAATATTATATGAATTGCAGTCAATGGCCTTAGCAGGGTATTTAAATCAAACGCCCGTAGGCTCCCAGCAAGTTCGTATTTCTGATAGTCTCAATTTTGGCTACCTGATGACACTGTTACTGACACCTAGCGGCGAAAGTTGGAACTTGATAGAGCATTGATAGGGCATTCACTGGATCAACACAGGACTTTGTGATAGCATCTACTGAAGCCATACGATGGCTAGAAAATTTGTATATTAATCATTGAACTCCCTTTCCTTTTTTTTTTTTTTTTTTTTTTTTTAGCCTATGGCTTTTAGTGCCGGGAGTGTCCGAGGACATGTACGGCTCGCCAGGTTTGTAGCTGCTTCGAGACGGACACCCAATGGGTGAGCTACAAGTACCGTTGGGGAAGAAAGTTGGAATGTAAGGACGAGGAGTTGGAAGGTAGCGGCTGTGGCCTATAGTTAGGGACCAACCCCGGCATTTGCCTTGAAGGAATATGGGAAACCACAGAAGACCATCTCTAAGGTTGCCGGCGGGGGGATTCGAACCTCCTCGCCTCCCGGATGTGAGTGACTGCCAGCAGTCATGCCGTAACGACCACGGCTAACTCACTCGGTACCCTTTCCCTTGCATGACTGTTACAGTTTTAATGGGTTACCTTCTGTATACATGTATATTGTTTATGTTCATTGTTTTGTGTAGTACCATACGCTAAAAATAATAATAACCAAATAACCTACAAATTTGGCTACACACTACCAATTGTAATGGTAGGTTCTTTTACATCCCATAAATCTATGACATGGGCCTGCCGGCTTTACATCCTCTCTGAAGGAAGGCGTACTGAAGGATTTTTATGTACTGTAAATATAGGAGGAAGGAAACAATTATTCTTATATCTCTATTGCCGCTTTCTTTCGTCCCGGGGTATGTATTGAGAGACTGTTCTTAAAGGTCCTGGGTTAGATGGGCAGCTCTGTAATGAAATGGAATTATTATCTGAGAACACGGACCAGCTGTGGTGGCCGAGAGCGCTAACGCGCTACCCCGTGCCTCGCTCGTATCGGGAGATCGTGGGTTCGAATCCCACCTCAGCCGTCCTGAAAGGGGTTTTCGTGGTTTCCCATTTTCACCACCAGACAAATTCTGGGACGGTTCCTTTCAATAGGTCCACGGCCGATTTCCTTCCAATATCCCTTCCCTGACCCGTCCTGAATAGAAAAGTACATGGTCATTGGCTGCATTAATAAAAATATCTGAGAACACATAGCCTCGTGAGGCAGAACTGTGGAGAGGTGGATTTGATTCCTTCTTCAACCATCCTAGAAGTGGTTTTCCGTGATTTCCCACGTCAATTCCAGGAAAATGCTGGCATGTTGTAACATAAGGCCATTGCCGCTTCCATTCTAAGCCTAGTCACAAACACTGCTACACAGGTTATTAAACAAGTTTATTAAACAAAATAGATTTCACACACCCATGTAAGGGGGATAAATGACCTCAATGTCGCAACGAATCAATAACAAATACGATCTTGTACAAATAACCCCTGGCACTACAGCCCTTGAAGGGCCTAGGCCTACCAAGCAACCGCTGCCCAGCCAATTGGCCTGCAGGTATTGGGGAAACGCATGGTCAGCGGATCCCCTCGGCCATTAATCTTGGTTTACGTGACCGGGGTGCTGCCTCACTGTCAGGCAGCTACTCAATTGTCCATACGAGGCTGAGTGCACCCCGTTCCAGCCATCACGTCAGTTTCTAAAATCCCTGACAGAGCCGGGAATCGAACCCTGCGCCTCCGTGTGTGTGAGACAGGCGCGCTACCCCAACACCACGGGGCCGGAACAACAAACTTAAACTTAGGAGAATGATGGAATCGGACCGGGTGTTGCCAGAAGCCATGACGAAATGCGTCTTCAGGAAAGGAGTCCCCCTGGCGACACACATATGACAAGTCTAAGAGACAATGAAGAGGCAGAATCCTTGCCAATTCTTAGCCACTATATTTGCTTGCGTGTATTTGAGCCTTATAGTCCAGTGCAATTAGACAAAATTGACCTCTGACTCGGACAAAATTAATAACAAGCTGAAAATTGGTGGAAACGTTAAGAACAATGTCCTAAACGAAATCCCAAAAGTTCCAAAAAAATCCGAGCTGGGGAAAAGCCGCCATCTTGAAAAAAACACCGCCATCTTGGATTTTTCGGTTCTTGGCCATATATTTCGAACTAGTGGTCCTAGCGAGGTCAGACTGGTGTCAAATTGACCAGATTTTACTGTCAAAGTCTCGGAAACATTAATAAGATATGCTAGACGCATTCTTACAGCTTTTTTAATTTATTTTAGTACTGTTAATAATATAAATAGTGTGTTTAAAGTTCGATTTTTACCTGTTTTTACGCACTAACTTAGTAAAGTTATCTGAATTGGAGGAATAAGAGTTATTCTAAAGATTAAATGAATGTACAAACTTATCGCCTTCAAATCCGTCGACGATTCACACTTGCCTCCCTTATGCAGCAGAGCAGAGCGAAGCTAGAAACCAGTCCTGTGTGGTAACGTTTGACCAACCGCTCTATGCAAAAGCTTTGGATATCGTACTCTCGGCCGATGAAAATAGCCCCTTATCAAATATCACTTTGCGGCTTGGAGGTTTCCACCTCTTGATGTCCTTTATGGGCTCTGTAGGATCTTTAATGGCTGGAAGTGGCTTAGAGGACTTGTGGGTGGAAATTTATGCAATGAATTCGGTAATTCACATGATGACTGGACACGCGTATGCTCGATCAATCCGTGCCCACTTACTGACTCAAGTTGCTCTCGCCAGTGTCCTCATCGACGACATAAAAGGAGATACGATTTTAACCGAAGAACTTAAAGCAGTTCACCGAAAGGTACTTTTAGGGGAAGAAACAGTTGCAAGCATCCGCAACACTGCATGTCTCGCTGACGCCTCCAGGCGGTTTTACACCAAGTTCGACGAAGTCACCAAATCAGGTCGTACAGCAAAATTGTGGACTGAGTATTTCAAAATGGAAACCAACATGCATCTTTTCGTGAGAGCCGAAAGTTCCGGGGACTGGAATCTTCACCTGTATTGTGTGCAGAGCATGATTCCATACTTACATGCTGCAGGGCATTTTAATTATGCCTAATACGCTCACATTTATCTCCAGCAAATGTTGAGGATAAATGAAACCATGACTGCGTCCAAAACCGAACAATTTGTGACGAAAGGCTTCTTCACCGTCCGAAGATCCGACAAATTCTGGTGTGGAGTTTGGACGGATATGGCAATCGAACAGATGCTGATGCGTACTATGAAGTCAGCGGGAGGACTGACACACGGCCGCGGAAGGTCTGAAGAGGTGATAGCTCGATGGGTGACCGCCATGCCTGGAACGTCTGGTATTGTCGATGCAATGGAACGCTTCAGTGAAGTTTTCTCTGAAACTTGCGATCAACTCGTCGAACTTCGGGAGACACGACAAGCCAGAGACAAAGGGGATGTTGACAAGATGACAGAGTGGCTGCGTTCTCACAACCCTTTCGTGGAACTTCCTCATCTTTTGTCTCTGCGTACACGTGTGGTTGCCTACGACACCGTGAACTGCGACGAAGCCCACGCCCTTAGTTTGCAAGCCATGAAGTCAATCGTAGGTCAATGCCTCAGCGACGTCCACTTGAAGAGGAAGGATAAAGTTAGTTCGCTTGGAAGTATGGCCAAGAAAACTAAAATTAAGGACACCACAGTGGAAATAGACCCGAACCAACTGTTTCATCGCCTCCTTTGCAAAATACGAAGTAAAGAAGAGCTTTCAACCTACTTGACTTACGAGTTGGCCGCAAGACCACCAGCTCTATTTGATGGCACACTTTTGTGGAAAGGCACAAAGTTCAAGCTCATCACTGTTTTAGAAGAGTTTTCAAGCTGCGAAGAAGCTTTGCCATCAAACTCTGTGTTCACGGTCGACGGAGGTTTCCTTCTGCATCGAGTTGTTTTGACCTGTCCTGCAACGTACTCCCAAACTTGCCAGCAACACGTCAATTATATTGAAATCCATTTTGGCAAAAAGACAACCGTTGTGTTTGATGCCTATGGTGTCCCGACAACCAAAGATGCAGAACATGCCAGGAGTACTGGCAAGGAGGCACCAGACGCAGTTATGGAAAATTTCACGCCAACTACTCTACCACAAGGAGTGTTTTTATCAAACGAGAACAAGACGCGTTTCATTGCTCCCCTATCAAAACACCTTACAACAGCAGGCATTGAGGTTATTCAAGCTGAAGACGACGCTGATACCCTGATCGTTTCAACGGCAGCCGAAACTTCAAGGAAAACAGAAGTCAGTTCTGTGATTGTGGGAGAAGATACTGAACTGCTCGTCTTGACGGTTTCTGTTCCTGATGTTCACGAAGACATTTCCATGTTTATGCCGGAAAGAGGAATGGAAAAAACAAGATTTTCAAAAGCGGAAAACTCAAGTCTGGCCTTGGAAGCTTGCTTCCAATTCTCCCTTTCTTCCACGCTGCTACTGGTTGTGACACCACATCCGCCCCCTTTAGAAAGGAAAAAATCAGGTCCTTCAAGCAGCTTAAAGAAAACGCTTAATTGCGCAGTAAGGCCCATGTTTTCAACAAGCCAGATGCATCGCACTAAGAAATCGCTGCGGCAGGAGAGGCTTTCTTTCTTTCCTTATATGGATGCCCCATAACTAGCCGATTGGACACCACAACTGCAAATCCGGATGTGAGCGCTAATGCGCTTGCCTACTGAGTGGCCTACGCTGCACAACAATGTGCGGATACTATGCTGGTCACGGATGTGCGAACCGCCCAGAGGAGAGCATCGACGTTGACGACCCTAACGATCTTGTGCTTTAATACGAGGGCAAGTTATTTCGAAATATATATAGACATTATCTGCACAAAAGATAAAATTCTCACTGTTCCTTTGTTTACAGATCTCATGGAACCACCAAACGACGGAAACCGCTAAGCATTACAAGTCAAAGCTTACATCTCTCATAGTGTCTCTGTATTTAATACTGACAATAATTTAAGCATTTTAGATGTGATACGCACAATTTCAAGAATATGATTTATAATTTTAGGTTTAAATACATTATTTGCATTGGCAGTTTTTAGGTATTGTAACAGGAACGGTCAAAATCGAACTTTAAACACTCTATTTATGTTAATAGTACTTAAATGAATAAAACAGCTGTACGAACGCGTCTAACATATTTTATTAATGTTCCTGAGACTTTGGCAGTAAAATCCGGTCAATTTGACACCAGTCTGACCTTGCTAGGACCACTTGTTTGAAAGATATGGCCAAAAACGTAAACATCCAAGATGGCGGCTTTTCCCCAGCTCTGATTTTTTGGGACTTTTGGGATTTCGTTTAGGACATTGTTCTTAACGTTTCCACCAATTTTCAGCTTGTAATTAATTTTGTCCAGGTTAAAACTAATTACACTGGACTATTAAGATTGGTTGGATACAGCTGTCCATGCCTCCCTGTTCTGAGGAACTAATGGTTTTATCTCTACAAAGCTACCGCACCCTATATCGGAGGCAATATTTTTATCTGGTTACTCAGTTTTGTATTTTGCACATTGTGCGCTTTTTCAATAATAATAATAAAAATATTGTCCTACCCCTACATTTCTTGTCCTCAACCCTTCCTTCCTGAATTAAATTTTCTATTTATGCCTATCTTAGTATGTGTCATACCAACCACTCTCTTCTCATGTATAGCACTCGTCAGAACCATCTCTCCTCCCCTACTAGTCTTAATACCTCTTAATTCTCACTAATTGCCATCTTGTAAATATAAATGTAAATATAATCCAGTATATATAGTGGGGGCTCTGACGCATCCCGAATGCGAAGTGGGGCTTTGCTCTTTTCAGAGACTCCCTTCAGTGTACTGTAAATATAGTGTAAGGCACTGATGAATAAATATGAAATGAAATGAAAAAAAATACATATTTATTGGATTAAGTCGTGAGAAGAGAAAAATGAAATGTTGGAAAACTGGAATCTAGTCAAATAATTTGCATACCTCAGTATTGTACCCTATCGGAGATGGTACAATATTGAACCAAGGATTATTTGATGGAAAAGAAGCAAGCCATAGCGCGCTAAGAAAAGATTTTTACAGAGGGTTAACGTGGAACAAAGATTGAGAAGAGAGCAGATGGTATATTTTAAGTCCGTAGAAACCAATAAATACCCATTAAGATTGACAGTTTTCAGTATAGCATAAACACGGGGAGCCATTCAGAAGGGCTGCAGGAGAAGAAATTGGTCGCAGTGAAGTGCTCTTAACATTCCAAAACGCAGCACGTTTGAAAGGATATATGACAAGAAAAGTGGCATCATTAAACGTGTACAGAAGAAGGGAAATCCCCCGTCTTATAATAAGGAAATTGGCCGAGAACAATTTTGCTAGCCACAAAAGTACAATTCTAAAACCAGATTATTGAATCTCCCAGGGAACGGGATTTTTGAGTGTGTTTAAAGTCTTCAATACATGCACAGACAAAAACTGCTGATTAAGATTGCGTCATTTGGAGAGGGCGAAGTGATCCGCGGAGAGAGTGAGTAAATTGACCAGGCCCCGGAACGAGAATAAAAACGTTTTTAAATAATTATAAATAATCAGACGATCGAATCTTGATCCACCAAAAATAAATCGTACATTTAGGATATTCCTCACCTGAAAATAATTTTGGAAAGATAATCAGAGCAGGGAATCAAATTTTGAGCTGAATAAGTAATTAAGGGACTGCATTTTGTCCCAAACTAAATATAAGGGCTCCGAGCAAAGACAAAGTTAGTTCAGCTTGGACCTCGAAGGAGGAGGTTACGTCAGTCGATATTGAGGCTTCAGTGCAGAGGCACGTTACGTTGAGTCGATCTTACTCCTCGGTGCAGGCACGTCACGCTAACAGTTCATCCTGAGACTCGGAGGAGTCACGTCACGCTACGTTACAGTCGTCTAATACGCCTAAGTGAGGGCACGTCATTAACAGTCATATACTGGATCTCGGAGAAGGCCACGTTATATCAGTCATTTTGTGGACTCTAGTAAGAAACATATAGGTTCGAGACCACGATATAGTAATTTGAGGACTATAAACAAAGCTACGATACGACAAGTAAAGACATTGTCAAGTATAGGTCCCAGAAGGGAGCCTTGTTATCAGTTATCGCATCAGGAAGTTTTAATAAGTTAAACGTCGGAGACAATGGTTCGAAACAGAAATAGAAATACTCAACGGAGTACGCAACAGAGAAATACAGTGAGAGGAAGTATACGGACCTCATGGGGGCCAAGTTAGCACGAAAACGATAGGTTCACGATAAAGGGCAACCTTAGAATGAAAAGATAGAGCTACGGCGGAAACAGTCAAACAGATAATAGTAAAGAAGTGAGAGAAGCTCTATGTGAAGGAACAGTTCGAACAGCGACTATAAACTGTGAATTCGAGAAATAGGAGAGATACCGGAGGAGTAGGATACACACGTTCGATGCTAGGATAAGGCGGCAGAGGAAAGAGACTTTCAAACTAGGAGCATCGGTAGGAATTATCGTCAGCGGTCGAAGGAACTTTCTTCACGGCTGAGACATGATACGTGTGAAATAGTGATTGTGAAAATAGGAAATAGGTGTACATCCCAGTTTAATAAGGGATATATATATATATTTGTGTGTAATGAGTTAACGTTAAGAAAAATGTGTCAGTGTAAGAAAAGTATTAAGAATATGAAGAGTGTATATGAAGTTAGTGTTATGTGTTGCAAAAAGAAATGCAAGATGGGCCAACCCATCCTAAGATTTGGTCATCCACCTGAGCAGGAGAAGGGGTAAGTGACGAAACTTCATTACCATATGCTATATCGCGCACTAAATAATGAAATGAAAAGTAATTGTATCCATGAATTAAGATGTTATTGTTTGAGAAATGTATTGTAAAATGTAAAATCAGTGAAACCCATAATAAAGAATGAAACGTAGTTAATGAGATCTTGGAGGAGGAAATCAGATATACAATTGGACCAATGGCAGGTCAGTATACCATGTAAATTGAGTTTTATACTCCAGAATAAATCTAAATTGAGTTTGTTATACTCCAGAATAATAATATTGAGTTTTTATACCACAGAATAATAATAATATTGAGTTTGTATACTACAGAATAATAAATGAATAATGAGTTGTTATAATTGATATGTTGAGCGAACGATGAGCTTTTATAGATCGGAATAATGGAAATATTGAATGAATAACGATGGTTAGGTACCGTAATAATTGAAGGATTAAGTAGTAATGATTGTTGTATACCTTAAATAATTGAAGGATTAGATAAATGGTGATTTTTGGACACCTCGATAAAGTAATTGTGAAAGTTATAGGCTGTTACGCCATGTTAAAGGGAAGTTCAATTATTGATAGGAATACCTAATTAAATAGACCGTAAATGAAGGCAAGTTGTTAAATGAATTGAAGTTGATGAATGATGACTATCCAAGCAGATAATTGTGCCAATAAATGGACAAAAGTAAGTGATAAACTCAAGCTAGGAGTAAATATGCATAGTTAGTTCATACGCATTTTTCGGGAGATCAGTCTACGGAGTCGGTTCGTTGGATGAATTTGGGTAGCGACCAGAGAGTGGATGTATGGGATTACCACTGAAATAGCTGTATGTGTGTGTTGTATTGTTGTTGAATCTGCATTGTAAGTCTGGATGAATGTATTGTTTATGCCGAAGGCCGGGGCTTAGGAGAAAGATTCCTCCCCCAAGTCATTCGTGCATTTAATGGGCGGATGAGCATTGCGCGTTGGACCGTGCCATTTCTTCGTGTTATTATCATGCCAACATTGCCTTAATTATTGCCAAAGCGGGCGTGGTACGCTGAGAGCGGGTGCTCTATATTACCGACCAATTAAAAATCTCCGAATAAATGTATAGATGAACTAACGCACAAAGTGATGTAATTTGGAAGTAAGAAGTGAAGTAGTTGCAAAGGTAGGAATATTATAAAGAAACTTGGATAATCATTGATCCGGGTAAAGCGAGATCTAGTAATGAATGAATAAATGAAAGCCTTAAGAGTTGTACGGGTAGTTTGTTGTGGTAATAAATAATGTGTGAACGAGCAGGCTGAGGGGAGGCGCGACCTTGCCCTGCAGACCTTGTTCTTGGAAGGGACAGTAAGGGTCTTTTATGAGGAAGCGGCAGACACGTAGGCACGTGGTTTGACTAGTAATTAACGGTGCAAAGTTTAAATTATTTAATGATGAGAGCTACAGTGCTCAAACTTATATTTTTGAATGGCTGAGGATTAGGTGAGTATTTCCAGCTAAAATTGTAATGAATTCTTTCAAATTTGACAATAATGGTCAAAATAATTGGGTAAAGAAAGTATGTTGAATTTGATCTCAGATGGGAACAAGTCCACTGAGGAATGATGCGCGATGTAACATGAATAACTTATCCTGATAGCATGAGAAAGAATGGTGTTGTAAAGAACGGGATTCGATCCCAGACATGGAAAGTATTGTGTTGCAAGGAATAGGAACCTAAGTCTTGATGGAAGTGGGAATTGTTAAGCTTAAATATGCTAAAATGGAATGTTGATGAATAAATTATTGAAGTTGATAACCCAAGGGGAGTAAATAAAGTAAATGTCTCACAAGCCTTAGAGAAACCAGTTGAATGTGTGAAAGGCACGCTTTATGGCTTAAATAACAATCATTCCCAATTAAAGACAATGAGAAGGGAATTGAGCAAGATAAAGTTTAGGATAGTTTTGGACAGTTTGTCAAGATACTTTTATGTTTTTATTGATGTGTTTTTTTGTAATTTTTATTGATGGATGTTTGTGACTTTTATTGATGGATTTATTGGATTTAGTCCAAATGTATTTGTTTATGTAATATTGTTTGTGGGTGCTTCCCGTAAGGAAAATAAATCAAGTTTTAAGTTAATATGTGAGTTTTTGTAGTGGTCTTGTTGACCTAAAGGTGACTCATTATCTGAATGTACGGTCATACGGTGGGATGAACGTAACACCACCGAAGGCCGAGAGTTAGTCTGGGATATGACCAAGCAGTCTCCGTAGTTACATACGGGCGCAGTATGTATATACCAGGTGGTCCATTTGCCCCCTACAATCTACTTGTAGGTATCCCGCATGTAGGTGAAAGTGGGGCATAAGCGGGTAGTCGGGTTCAAACCGGGTACGCCAATTCTGGCTCAGTTATTGCTTCTAACTGGCGGCCGACAGCCAAACATAATTACTAAGGCCAAGGTGAAGCTGCGGGGAGCTCGCCAATCCACTGTGGAGATTTGTTCAGTAATGACGAATGATTTTGTATTTTTGTGATTTCTTGTTTCAACTTTCTGTTAAATTGCATCAATTACTACCGAAGTACTACAGCAGAAAGAGTGAAGGCAAGTGCATTCTATGTAGCTTATTTCTTTAGGCTTACGATGGTATGGGTGTATTGAAGATTAAAATCGATTTTGTTTGGCTAGTCCATGTTTTTCTTTACAACTACCAGTGGGGTAAAACCGGGTATGACGCGTGGGGCAGGACCGGCTGGTGCCCGATTTTACCCCATTTATTCAGCACTCAACAATAATAGCTAATAAATCGATTTTTAGATAAGAGAGTGTGTGAGAGAGAGATAGAGGGAGATAGGCTAAGTGTTATTATTTGATATACAACTGAACAATGTATAGGCCTAGATTTTTATGTTTTAAATTTTACAAAAAATGTTGTGTTGCTATTTCATATTCTGCAGTGACTATCATTCTAATTCAAAATACAAATAAGCTTGGATCCAATGCACAGTATGCCGGGGATGAGTACACGAAGATTGTTGTGGTTTGGATGAGGAGGACGATAATTTTGTTTGTGATTTGTGCAAACTAAAATGATTGTTTAATATTTTCATTTCAAGGGAACAAAAAAGTACAATTTATAACCATAATCAATAATTTTGTTCACAACTATATTATAATATGTAGACTACCGTACGCTATTTAGTTGATAAATAGGACCAGTTATCTCCGTTTACCATTTTAAGGTAGACAATGAAGAATAGAATGTGTTTTCTAATTTTCCATATACTCAACATGTGTACCCGGTTTTACCCCACCGGTGGGGTAAAACCGGGTGAATTGACTTTTTTTTGTATTTTTTATAATAGTAAACAGAACGACTCTCTCGTTTATTGATGATGGATATATTATGAAATGAAACTATTCAAAGATCATGTATGCAGGTTTTAATAGTTATCTGAAAATAAACATAGCTTCAGGAAGCCGTCGAAATCTAGCCACCCGGTTTTACCCCACTTTCTCCCACTAATGATGAACGGGAGGGGAGGTCTAGTAACTGAATTCCTAAGGGATATCCTTTAATGCAAGCAGGTTACGTCAGAATGCGAACAGAAAACAACCGGACGTCCACTCACTATATGTTCCACAGAGCTTTCGTCTAATGTGCCCCATTGCGTTGTGAAACCTCGAGCTTCGATGTCATTACGTCGAGCTTCTCCACAGATTAGTATGATGACCGTGTCGTTGCTGAATACACTAGACTTTGTCAATATGCTGCCAGTAACTGTCATGTTGTTCAACCACATATTAACCTATTACGCTCTCAAATGCGAGGTTCAATAACGCAATGGGGCATATTGGACGTGTATCGCTGATGAACATGTAGCGAGTGGCCGTCCGATTGTTATCCCTTGGTATTCTCACGTAATCTGCCAGTATGCAGTGTGTCCCCTGTAGAAATCAGTTAATAGACATTCCATACAGCATAAGTGAATGCGGGACACTTATAGGTAGAATGTACGGTGCAAATTAGCCATATTGTTACGGACTATTGAAGAAGGATACAAGACACCAATTATTGTAAATAAGACAACACTGAAAAATGGCCTCAAAACTCTCCTTTATTACAGAAGTTACATCTTGTTGGTTTGATTGTAGGTCCATTAACCCTTGACAACTGGCATGAAAAAATATAACAGGACTGGCACCGGGTCAATTTGACCCGTAGTGTGTCACTCCCTTTATGTCGTAGTCCTACGGATTTTAATGAAGTAATTTTAAACCTTGTCTTTTCCTATGGACTCTTCCCAATATGAAATGAGGTTTATATATATTTTTCATATTTAACATGTAGAAAAAGGACAATAATATCCGTAACAGTATCATTGGCCTTGATAATGGCGGCAAAGCAGTCATATTCGTTTTTTGAACAAAGGAGCTGATGACCAAGGTGTCCCTTGACCCTAAACAGGGATTAACAAGAACGTGAGATATATAATTGAGCTGCACCAAAATAGGTGGATTTCCCCCCTTATTTTTTACTGATTCACGACTAACGTAAGCCGAGAATTGTCACGCGAGGACTGGCGCCATGGTTAAATCTGACCCGACCGTAAATAATATAGGAATAACCTGAGTGTTCAAAAAGCTATGGACATGCTTCTTTTTCAGGGTGAAGTTCAAGGCTAGGAAGGAAGGTACAGTAAGTGACAGGAAATAAGGGCTGACCAAAATGAAAATATAGAGCATTATATAATCCTCGGGTCAAACATCCCCATGCGCCAGACCTCGCGGGTTTAATGCCTGTCAGGGTCAATCTTTCAATAAGTAAATATTTACTGAGATATGTTACGTGTAAAAGAAATACCCATATACACGATATTTTTTGAACAAATTTATCACAGATTGTATTGGAATATGTACCAGATCGGATTGTAATTACGATCGAGTGCACAATAGCAGAATGTTCATTATGTAAAATTAAAGTTTTAGAAAGAATTGCGCAAATTATGATTGTTTTGCAGAGTTTACGTTTGCTCAAGTGAAAACTAAGAGGAAACCCCGTTAGCACGAAGTCAGGGGAGCAGTACGTAACATTTCCAGGAATGTCTCATGCACTAGACCAGGGTTTCCCAAACTTTCCCTGACCATCGCCCACTTTCGAGATTCATAATTTGTTTTCGCCCAACTCATTTCAAAAAACGCTCAAATCTTAAAATTACTAACACATATACTCAAGTACCTAGGTATAAGTTGAGAAAAGAGGAGTTTTCTTAATAGGTACATCATGTTTATTTAGGTATAATTATGTACATAAAAATTTACAGATAATAGGTCTAAAAAAGGAGTAAAAATTACTGAAATTAATTAAAGAAAAATTAAAACTATATGAATGTTTATATCTAATTAATTAAACAACATGGATTCCTATGTCTAATTAATGTAAGGGATAGATTTGGTGAGTTTCAATCAATTTGTTGATGCCAGGAGCCAGTTTTGTTAGAAAAATTGTAAGATCTCCTCGCTTTTCAATTTCTAACCTATTTCTAGATTTCGTGGCAAGATTATTTGACATAATTAAATTACTTGTTTGCAATTTTATTTTATTCCTTGTTTTTATAGACAGAAATTCTCGGCCATATTTTATGTATAGAAAAGTAAATTATTTGCCCACCACTTTTTTTCAAATCGCCCATGGAATTCACATTCTGTCAGTTTCACCCACTGGCATGCTAAAATCGCCCAGTTTGGAAATTCTGCACTAGACAATGGCGGGGTTTACTCTGGGACAACAGCAACAACTGAGCGATGACCTCTATACAATAGCGGTAATAGCAGTGGAATGTCATGCTCACTATTCCTGCAGTGAATTGTGGAATTCACATTCTGTCAGTTTCACCTACTGGCATGCTAAAATCGCCCAGTTTGGGAATTCTGCACTAGACAATGGCGGGGTTTACTCTGGGACAACAGCAACAACTGAGCGATGACCTCTATACAATAGCGGTAATAGCAGTGGAATGTCATGCTCACTATTCCTGCAGTGAATTGTGGAATTCACATTCTGTCAGTTTCACCTACTGGCATGCTAAAATCGCCCAGTTTGGGAATTCTGCACTAGACAATGGCGGGGTTTACTCTGGGACAACAGCAACAACTGAGCGATGACCTCTATACAATAGCGGTAATAGCAGTGGAATGTCATGCTCACTATTCCTGCAGTGAATTGTGGAATTCACATTCTGTCAGTTTCACCTACTGGCATGCTAAAATCGCCCAGTTTGGGAATTCTGCACTAGACAATGGCGGGGTTTACTCTGGGACAACAGCAACAACTGAGCGATGACCTCTATACAATAGCGGTAATAGCAGTGGAATGTCATGCTCACTATTCCTGCAGTGAATTGTGAGGGAACGTTTGCACTAACTTTGACTTATATTTTTAGTATCCATGTACAAACAACTGGAATTAAGGAAGAACAACTTCGAATTTTCCAAGTTTTTTTTCCATTAATTCGATACAAAGTACAACAGACCAACTTTGAATTATAGATGAATTCAAATTATGGAAGATCGATTATTTTATCAAAGTACCACTGTACTTTAATCTGTATTTGAAGTAAACATATGTCTTTTCTGCAGAAAATCTTTCATTGTCTGGGCAAAGCTACTTTTTATATTCTCTGTGCTTTGTCTATCACTGCTAATTTTGCTTCCCAAGTAGCAGAAGCTCTCTACATCCTTTATCTTTATGCCTATCAATTCGATGTCAATTATATCTAAATCATCTTGTAATAATAATAATAATAATAATAATAATAGGCGTAAAGATATACTGAACCCATGTGCCATCGGGTCCATGGAGGTCGAATCCATGCATTTGGGGAAGAAATGAAAGAAACGTACAGTTTCTAATGTAACTTAGAGAAAGATCAAGCTAAGATGCTAGCCTAATATGGTGCAAGAGGCGAGGACCAGGTGTTCGAGAGATGAGCTCACCCCTCTTGACATTCAGAAGGGAGCGAGTCATGAGTATTAATAACCGAGTGGAAAATTCCCACTATTAGACAAGGAAGCCTGATTCGGAAATCGAGCTGAGCTTGCTGGAAAATGACAACACCGCTTATGCGCCAGAAGAGGAATAATTAAATTTAACCCGTTTACAAGTATAAAAATAAGTAAACAAGTACAGTACAGTGAATCATTTCGAATGAGAGATTTTTTAGTAAAGAAAAACCATTTAATAATTGCACAGGAGAAAACTGCAAACGCAAGAAGACGTCATCGGGGAATTACCAAGGCTGGTGTAGAGGGGAGAGTACAAAAGAACAGCAACACCCACGCAATTGAGGACGAGAAATTAATTAACATCTCCGAATTGCACGATCGATTCTTATGTGCAATGAGATTATTTAACATTGAGAAGACGAGCTTTCGGAAGGTATAATTTTTATAATTGTGCAACCATTATTTTAGAAGTTGGCCACAGAAAGGGCTAGAGTCTTATCTTTTTGTAGCGAAAAGGTATAAAACTCCTGGCCTCACCAAGCCAATCATGCAGTTCTGAACAGCCAAAGGGGGTGTTACTACGCATCAGTACAAGCAGGTCCAAATAGCCCAAGGGGGGCATTGCTACGCATCAGTATTCAGACAGCCGTGTGGGGCGTAACTCTGCGTCACATCGAAGACAGTTACTAGTACTCCTTGAGGGGAGAAACGCTGTATTATACCGCAGAATTAATATCCGATAGCCATAGGCGTCGCAGTATTAACAACTTGCTTGCCTCCATAAGGAGTGGTAAAGAAGAAATTTAAAGTATCGCCGTGTTTGAAAGATTAGGAAAATCCTAGTTACAGGATTTAGGTCCGACAGTACACAAGTTATAGTGAAAAGTTCGTAAGATATAGTCAGAGCAGGCTGCGAACGTTGGACTCAAGGCGATAGGTCTTTAAATAGACGAACGAATATATCATAACGTACGGAAGTACCGTAACAGAAAGATAAACAGTTATCTAAATTAAAGAACCCAAAAAGGGAAGAACAGAGTAAGGTTCGTAACGTATTTCAGAAACGTAGGAGTGCTAGAACCGATCAAATAAAGAAGAACGGAGACTATAAACATTATCTCCAGAGAGCAGACGAACTATTCTAAAGCACTAGACTCGAGAAGTACTAGCTGCTATAAAATAAATCCATAGATCATCGATTGGTTATCGAGGAGACCTCGATCCGAATAGACTTTCGCTAGGATCGATAATCCAGATCTACAAAGAAGCCGTTCAAGCTAGATAAATAGCCGGTCATCCAGAATAGGAGTAGAAGAATTAGGATTCCAGGGAACAGTAGATGTTTCGAGATTTTCGTATTCTGCAGGATAGGAAGCCGACATTGAATAAATTTCACCCTTGGAAACGGGAAATTAAGAGGTCACGTGTGATAGGCTCAGAAATACGGCCTAGTGATCAAGAATTGTGAAGTGTAAATTTATCAAGATTGTGTGTTAAATTAATATTTTTAGTGTTTATTATGTGTTCTAAAGGGACACATCAGTGTATAAAAATGTCGTCAATGTTAAGTGTCTTAAATATGTGTCAAGAAGTGTTTGTACATAAGATGAATTTTTATAATATGGAGTAAAAACTCAAAGTGGGCCCAAAATGAAACACCGCACAAGAATAAAGATCATGGGACGATCTTAAAAACATGTGAGTACTGAATTTCATTCTATTTTGGTATCGGGAAATGACTGTGTACAGATCCACCGGAGTTTTTGAGTAAAAGGGATGTGTTTTAATAAATAAATACTGAATAAACAAGAACGCGGTCTGAACAAAAATAGTAATTTGAGAAATTATAAATAATTATGTAAAGAATAAATCCCGTAGAGGAAATATGTGAATAAAAATGTTAATGTATTTAACGAATGTCATAAGAGCAAGCGAAATATCAGTAATTATCATGAAATATATTTAAATAAAGTAAATTTGAGATATGAAAGAAATAGCTTTTGAGCTTGTGTAAAGAATAAAGATAATAATAATAACCAAGAAAGGAAATATTAAATAAAGATCAAATAAATTGATGTGAGCATAAGAGCGTTAGAGCCTTAATAAAAAGTATAGACATGATGTTTAAATGCATGTTCTTGAAATAGAGAAAGTTATTGTCAAAGGGAAAGAATAATATAAAAATTGAAATGTGTATCAATTGTTAATATGATATTATCAGTTCTTTGGATGACGCTAGGCTTAAAATATATAGCGCAAAAGGAGCGCCATTAAAGTAAAATGTCACGCTAGGAACGCGTAAAAGTTAATGTACTTGGTGAATTATTTATGAGAGGTAGTTGATTGTAGCGAATTGAGATTTGGTATAAGTCCTCTATTTGTGACGTAGTATCACGAGGCATTGTGTATGTATTGAAAGGGAGCAAATGTATGGTATTGAGCGTAGGTCTATTTAGCCATTGGCTGACCCTAAATCGCATTGTGTATAGTCCTCTATAAGGGAAAGGTTCCCGAGGCATGTGAAGAGATTCGAACTCAGAATCCTCTTAATTTGAAAGCCCCATTATTATTCGTCGTTAATGGCTTTTCCACAATCAATGAGGACCTTTCATAATTAATAAACGCCAAGGTTATGAATGTGGTTTATAAGCCCAATAATATTGTTGTACGTACACGCAGAGTAAAAGGCCAGGTCTCCACTAAGAACTGAAAATGGAAAGTTTGTGTTTTGTAAAGCATTTAAAGAGGGCTCTAGCTCGGGCCAGACGGGAAGGAGCCCGCATAGCCATAAATAACTATCATGTTTCACGGCCAGACCCTCGGAGTAGGAGGGGTGTCTGGAGGTCGTTTTGTGAAGAGTAATGAATACACCAGGAGTGTTTAAAGTTGTTAACGACCCGGGCGTTGAACCGAGGTCCTTGTAGATTGATATTTCCGCTTGCCTGTTCAGATCGTAGTTTTCTTATGTGATAATGGTCTTATAAGATGTAAGAGATAAATAACAATCCCTATTGTAATGTTGTATGGAAGTAGGATTCCACGAGTTAATTGAAGGCAACTAGGTTTCGGGAGTAACTATAGTTTTTTGACGGTGTCAAGTATCTTCATACTCTGGAGTACACAAGAAATTTCCTGATTACCTTAATGTACTTATGAAACTAGAGAGAGATGATAATAGCTGAAAATGTGTGAACATGCCCAAATATTGAGTTAGATAATTAACATATAATTTTAAATGTAATTATACATTTGTTTTTGAGGATTAAGAAAATATAAAAAGTAGTATTTGAGGTGTACAAAGAATGACACCGTTATTATGTAAAGCATGGAGCTAAAAGAGCTCGGAATTATATAAAACTTACAGCTGAGGCTTTATGGAAGTAAAAATAAGTAGGAATTGTTGCTTTATGTGGAAACCATATGTTTTAATACGATATTTGTTTTATTATATTGTGATTCCTTGTTCATTTGGAACAAGTAGATGATTATGGGTCAGTAATTTAATTGTTAAAGTGTTTGTAGCGCCATTAATTTTATTAATTAAATGTGTTAAAAATAGGAGTTGATTTTGTTGTTATTTTTGCAAGTGTATCCTCTAATTAATCCAAAATATGCGAGTCACAGAGTGGGGGAACTTACCGCTGCCCCGAAAATTCCGAATTGAGCTACGCTGGTATACTGTGATTGGCATATTTCTTGCTAAAAGGGCACAATACGTGAAATGGAAATTTCCTCTAAAGATATCCAGGAGCGTGTTCCACTTCAGGAAAAACTACGTACGCACAAAGGTTTCCAGGAAAAGCCGAAGTTGAAGACAGGGAGGCGTGGAACCAAGAGAGAAAAGAACAACACCGGAGACGAATGCGGGAACACCAGGCGGTAGTTAGAGCTCGGAAGAAGAGACAGTTGAACTGACGTGGTCCCTAGTTGGCCGAATCGAAGAAAGAATAATAATAATAATAACAATTCTTCTATGGACATAAGGTTAGAATGGATCCAACAAGAATAAATAAACAAAATTTTAATAAAATATGTATAATCTGAAGAGCCAAGGGGGTTACACAAAGCAGATGAAGGAAGAACACCGGAGGCTAGGAATTACAGATGACGAGTGTCGAGACCACAATTCAGGGAAATACTTTCCAACATAAAGGTTCTTGTGGGAGAAAAGAAAGAACGCAGGGGAGGAAGGTGGGCAGCAGAGATAAAGGCACAACACTCTGAAAGAATGAAGGAAGTGTGGAGGAAGAGAAAGGAAGAAAGAACTATGAGAAGGAAATGAAATGATACATGTGTGGTCCTTAGTTTAGGCCGGTTCACATAATGTAATGTAATAACAATTGTATTGTATATTTGTATGTTTCCCGCTTCAACAGGGTTGAGACTGAGATGCAATAAACGTCTATGTGGCGGTTGGCTTTTATGGCCAGTAACCCTTCCTGACGCCAACCACATAAGAGACGATAATGAGAGATGAAATGCATGAAGAAGAACGAAACTGGGCAACGATGAGGAAGGAAGCAGCCGTGGCTTGTCAGAACGCACCATCCCAGCATTTGCCTGGAGTTGAAACAGGGGAAATTAGCTAGCGTAGCTACCGCTGTCAGTCAATAATATATTTAAAAAAAAATACTGTAAGTTTACCACTTATTATTCCCGTTTCAACAGGGTTGGGAATGAGATGCAATGAAAGTCTATGCTTTGGTTGACTTTTACAGCCAGATGCCCTTCCTGATGCCAACCAAACGAGAGGAGTTAATGAGAGATGAAATGCATGAAGAAGAATGGAACTGGGTAAGGATATAGAAGGAAGCAGCCATGGCTTGTCAGAAGGAACCGTCCCAGGATTTGCCTGGAGTTGAAACTGGGAAAACTATGGAAAACCATTTCAAGGACGGCCAAGGGTGGGGAGCGAACCCATGTCTACTGAGTCCGCAGATAGCTTGGACCCATAGAGCCCTGCGTGGATAAACAAAACGTTATCCGCAACCGCCCCGCATGCGCATGACTGTTATCCGCATCCGCACGTTTGTTATCCGAACCTACTGACATTACAATACCGTAATATTTTAATTAGATAATTAATGCATGAAGAATTAAAGCAACACCTTTAGACATTTCAGGTGAAAGTCGTTCCTTTAGGCTGTGTATGTCATGAGCTAAGTTTAAAATGAATGTTAAACCGCTAGAATCGCAACCCTTTACAGTTTGGAGTGTTCATTATGCTTAATGACATACAGTCATTTGAATTAAATTAGCTTAAATCATCATCATGCATTTGTCACGAAAATAAATAAACCAAGTAGTTCCGTGAAGAACTATACAGCCTATTTTCATATATCCTACTTATGTTAATTGCCTCTAGCAACACACACAATTTCAGTTTGATTGCTGTAATAGGTTCGTAGATATTGAGAACCGACTAAAATTTTCGGATGGTCGCCATGTTGGATTTTATATATGTAGGTCCTAGAGTTATGTACTGTTAGATGCAGATTATTGTGTACGTGTAGTATTCAAACTACAATCGCATAATTAGGACACAAGAAGTAACAAGGAGATTTTAAAATTTCGCACACCTGCCATCTTGAGGTTATGGAAACAATTGAAATAAATTAGATGCCAGTGGATTACCATTCGTATAAGGCTTTACTGTTCCAAGTTTCACTACACTCGGATGGTTAAATTGCGAGAAAAGTCCATGTGAATTTTTATATTTCGCCATGTTGGATTTGTGAACACCAAGTTATTTAAAGTCCTATAGGTGAACTTACGTTCATAGCCCCTATGAACATTAAGAAATTCAGTTTGATTGCTATAATAGATTCGTAGATATTCAGAGCCGACTAAATATTTTGGATGGTCGCCATGTTGAATTGTTAAATGTATAGGCCATAGAGTCATGTACCATTAAAGGAAAATTATTGCGTAGGTTCAATATTCAAACTTTCAATTCGATCGCATGACTACATCACAAGAAATAAAAACTTAATTTTAAAATTCGCACATCCGCCATCTTGAGGTTATGTAAACAATTGAACTAAATTAGAAACCAGTGCATTACAATGTGTATAAATATTTCCTGTACCAGATTTCAGTGCGTTTGGAACATTAAATCGCGAGAAAGGTCTATTTAAAATTTTTAACTTCGCTTGGCTGCCATGTTCGTTTTGTAGTTAACCGGTTTCTGAAAGTCTTATAGATGGACTTCCGTAGTGCCCTTTATCTCCGTAAAAGATTTCAGGGAGATATCGCTAATAGTTTCACAGATATGGAATGCCGGTGAAATATTTCGCACATCCGCCATCTTGTGGTTATGTAAACAATTGAACGAAGTTAGATGTCGGTGCATTACAATGTTTATAAACATATACTGTACCAAGTTTCATTGCGTTTGGTTGGTTAAATCGCGAGAAACGTCTATTTAAAAGTCGCAACTTCGCTTGGCCGCCATGTTCGTTTTGTAGTTACCAGATTTTCAGTTGTTCCCTTTATCACCATACAAAATGTCAGGGTAATATCGGTAATAGTTTCGGAGATATTGAATGCTGGTGAAATATTTCGCACAGCTGCCATGTTGGATTGGTGAGTCGTAACAAAATTTGAAGGGCACGGTCGGGGTCGCAGGGAATAGTGCTATGACCTTACTGAGTTTCATTGAAATCGCTCCAGCCGTTTAGATTTTATTAGGGGGGGACACACACACGAATCACACACACACACACGCACACACACACGGACAAAAGGTGATCTCATAAGCCTATTTTTTCAAAATTGAAAATAGGCTAAAAATAGGAAAAGAATACAGGATTGACTTAGAAATTAATCAGGAGATTTATTAATTTTGGTCAGTTATACCTCAAGTAGATGTTGAGCGTTTTACCTTGTGCCCCAAAACCATGCATTTTCAGGCATTAAGAATGTCTTCTTAACAATTGATCGTAACTGTATGGACATTTCTTCCCACCTTAATATACATGTCATAATATTTCTTCCTTCAATTTTGTCTCGAAAATACGATTCTGGCAAATCGAGCTAGGTGTGCCCTCTATAATACTAGGGAATACCGTTTAAATAAAATACATTGAAATAACAATGGAAATTCAAAATTATCTGGATGAACTCGTCTTGACAATGTCCCAAATTGCTAACAAAGATGAGAAGAATATCTTGAAAAACAAGAACATCCGACTTCCCATAAAAACCTTTACCCGCAAAACTTACACCATAAGCGATGCAGAGAGAGCGGCAAGGTCGACTAGAATGAAAATGTTTTGGGAAAATAAGAAAATAAGAAGCTGCATCTTTAATATTGTTTTTGAGACATGTATATACTTGTTTTGGTTAAGTGCCCATTCCTCCCTCTGTATGAATGTTCAGTCATCTCAGTTATATAAAAACCATAATGGTAGGATTATAAACTTGGGTGCAGCATTGACGCGAACAGTGAAAAGAAACGTCGCTTCACGAGTTTGTTCTAGGGATACAGGGCGTCACTCGTGGCAATCTAAAAAATGTTAACCCGATATTTTCATCTCAAATTTCATGAAAACTTTGGTTTGCTGTCTCTACGATTGAATAGCATAGGATTCAGTTTAGAAAGACGTAGTATGGCATTGGAATTTATAATCGTACGAGCATTCAATTAATGATTTCATTCCTTTGGTTATGTTATGGTAAGTACCACATATGAAAACCTTAACCCATAAGAAGTCACAGATTTGTGATATATTTTAGATACCGTAAGCCACAAACAAACAAAAATGCCTTCGGCCTACGGATGTTTTTGTTGGCGCACATACTCAGAACTGTACCGCATATCTGTATGGTACTTGACCGAGTGATAGTAAATTATATTAGGTTTGTAATGAATAAATGGTATATTATAGATACCAGTCTATCGTCTTTATTCCGGGTGCATTTCAACTAGGTACACAAGCTGCTACCTTATTGGTTTCCCATTCCTCCCTCTGTATGAATGTTCAGTCATCTCAGTTATATGAATGTTACTCAGAAACACATATGCCTGCCACTGCATTCTTTACTTAACAGAGATAGCAATAGAAACCACCCCTTCACATTTGCCCTCATGAACTGTACGCTGTTCCAGAGCGCAGATCAGAATCACATTTCTTGACAGAGCTGGGAATCGAACAACTTCCATTTATACTTTTGTACCACAACAATGAGGGGGAAAAAATCAAAAGGAAGGGACCTGATACATGTAGGTGGAGACAACTCCTTGTTAAAATCTCAGCCCGTGGCAGCCGTCTTAGGTTTCCACAATTGGGAACTCAGGGAAGAGGATGTTGATTCCACACATTGCTTTGTATACCTATTTCATTAATGTCTGAAGTGTAACGATTTATGGGTGGGCTGAAAATAAAGCATTATAATAGCAAATTGGGCATCAATTGGAAAATGAGGGTACTTAGTTTGTAGGCTAGGTATATTAACTTGTGCACCAAATTTATTGGACATGGAGAAGCATGGATAAAATAGGTTTGTTACACTTGGTAAACATTATTCCCATATATTATTATATTTGAATTGCAGCAAATGGCCATAGCAGGGCATTTCAATTGAATGCCCGTAGGCTCCCCAAAAAGTTCAATTTCAAGTAGTTCCAACTTTGGCTACCAGACGCCACTATCACTGACACCCAGCGGCGAACGTTGGAACCAAATAACCTACAAATGTTTGCTACGCACTACCAATTATTGTACATGCCATAAAGCCCGCCGGCTTTACTTCCCCTCCGAAGGAAGGAATCCTGAAGGATTTTAACGCTCTTAAAAATCCGACGACTTCGGCTGGGTTTCAACCCGATAGCAATTCAGCAAGCTACAGACTACGCCGCCGAAGTCCACTGTCCTTGGGGTAAATCTGAGACTTGTTCTCGTACAAAACTGTCGTTTTCAGTGACATCGGCCAAAAGCGAAAGCTTTCAAAGATAATTGCGGTTCCCATCAGGAGGAAAGAATATTCTCATTATATCGAAGCACTAAAAGTTATTTTCTGTTTATCTCATTCAAAAGATGTTTTATTCTTTTATAAAGGAACGCGTTGTGAAGCAAATCAGTAGCAAAGTTCGCTTCACTGCCTTGAAATACGGTATATGAGAAATAAAATAATCCTTACTCAAAAGTGTACTGAACTGGTTTAGGAATAAACGATTCAAGTGAAGAATGTGCCAACATTCTCACGAAGCCTTAATTTATTTTGCTCATCTTGTGTGTACCAAGTTTCTTTGTGATACCTCTTTAAAATTTATAGAGGCTTATGTATAGAGGCCTGTACGTATAATCTACTGTATATTATATTGCAAGTGATTTGACCCTATTAGTTGAATTTCTTCATTTGACATACGGTAGTCTAAATGCCTAGTGGTAACTTCCAGAGAAGAATTCTGACAGACGGCGCACAGTGGGTCAAAATCGAAATCTAGGGAGACAAAATTATTTTTACGTTTTAATCATGAATTTAGAGTGAAAGCAATGTATATAATTTGTTTACTTCATAATAAACATCACTTAAGACCTTTTTAAGCTACGCCTACACATGCAAGAAATTGCCTATGACTAGGAATTGGATAGAGCATTCAGTTATCTCTTCAGAACAATTTTCTACCCCTAATTTACTTTTAACAAAGTCACAAAGTTCCACTTTTGACATATCGTCGAGCTCAGTGCTTCAAACAGTTATAAACGTGTCAGTACTGGTCGCGCGGCATCTTATAAAACGTAAAATAACTAAGTAAGTTGCAAAAACATGCAAAAATCTTATAACAGGCGTTAACTACAAGACTATCTACATTTTAACATTAAGTAGAAAGTGACGCATAGTGACGCGACATACTAAAAATCTAAGTGAAAATATAATTTTAAAAATAATAGTTAAGTATAATGCAAATATAGCTAAAATTACGTAACAATTACACCCATTAATAACTGAAACACGTTACAAAGATCAAACCTTCAGCTGCATGTTCCACCTTAAAGCATCACACTAACCACAAAGACAACCAAACCACAGCCACTTACATTCACCCTCCAATACAGACTGCTCGAACAGTGGTGACAGATTTACACTAAGATGCGTTTATATCCCAGAACAGTGAGCGACAATTATATGAGAATGCTGTAGAAGTAATACATTTTGATTTTTTTTTTTTCATGAAAATATCTTTTTTTTTCTCCTAGATTTCGATTTTGACCCACTGTGCGGCGGTGAATGCCGAATTTGTGAACAGTGTTCCCGCACACTGACGACACATACTCGTGACATCTTGCCTGCAGTCTCCTTCCTTATAATAATCGTTATCTGCACATTATGTCACGGCAATCAGCAGTGGTATTAATCACACATGAAATAATATAACTATTAGTGTACTTAACTCTGGATTATTGAAGCTGAATGACTTACTGTAGTGATTAGAGGTTTAAAACGCATTTCCATTACACATTGAGCAATATAAAGTGGTGCAATAATAATAATAGGAACATCATTCAGTTACCAGAGTAATCACAACCACAGCAGTTGGACAATGCATAATTGCTTGCATGATATTATTTATTTGGTTGTTATTCCGACGATGGCAGGCTGCCTAATCTTGACCAGGTGTACCTGTAATGTAACCTTATCAGTACTTATCAATTTACTTAAGGATCGTTGCAGCCGCACGCTTGTCAGTGCTCCATAGCAACACCTCAACTTGTTAAGTCATGCCCGTGAATGCGAGATCTCAAATGAACTTTGGGGTGTATTATCGTGGAAAACACTACACCTGGACACGTCTCCCGATGGGACATTCTTTGGCTCCTTCGATAATGCAGACCTTAGCGCCCGTCATGCAATGCAGCAGTGAACTTTGAAAATCGTTTGCAATGATCGGAAACAACCCACCGTATAGTTTTCTTATATGCACTGTAACATTGGCAAGTTCAGTAGATGAGCAAGACGGGTTCTATTACGCTCCACCACCACTCCCAATTCAAGCCAATAGCTCGCAAACCAATAATCGGATTTGGACATAAGAGGCATCAAATTACTCTTTTCCTATAGCCTTTCTTATTTAACTAAAGAAACCAAAACTAAAGGGTCATCGGCTTTTAATATCTTACGACCCAATAAGGCTAGCGACGAGTACGAGGTGTCAAAGGACTCGTGCTAACGTCCCCCCTTTGAATGTAGTATTTATTTTTCCGAAAAAAAAAATGACAAAGGGCCTAACGACACACAGTTGGAAAAAAATATTGATTTTTAAAATGTTTAAAATTTTATTTAAAAATGGTAGTAGAGAGAGAGAGTACCGGTTGTGTTTAAACGAGCATGTCGCTGGCCACAGTGGCCTTGCCCAATAGATCATTCAATATTTCGCAAACCATTGATCCCAGCGAGTTATGCGACGGTGTGTTTAAAAGGTATTTTTTCTGATCATTCCTATGGCGCACTCCTTTACACAAAAGACCCAAAACTGCAAGGTCATTGAACTGAGATTTTATAAACCAATAATCGTAGATGGCTATGTGGAGTGTTGTTTTGCGCGGCGCGAAACCCCTTTTCCACGAGGCGTGAATGTGCTTAAATAATCCCAAAAC
Source organism: Meconema thalassinum (assembly GCA_946902985.2). Taxonomy (NCBI): domain Eukaryota; kingdom Metazoa; phylum Arthropoda; class Insecta; order Orthoptera; family Tettigoniidae; genus Meconema; species Meconema thalassinum. The sequence goes on from OX336388.2 coordinate 744,358,574, forward strand.
AGCAAGGCCATTGGCTTTGGTCCACTTAATATTTCGCGAAACTGTAATGTTAGAAAGGTGTGCTATAGCTCATTTTTAGCCTACTTTCGATTTTTGCAAACAATGAAAGTAGACTTATGAGATCAACACAGGGCGAAAAAAAAGAGGTGTGACTGTGTGTGTGTGAGTGTGTGTGTGTGTGTGTGTGTGAGTGTGAGTACTCAGAATGTCTGTCTGCCCCCCCCCCCCCACTATCAATTCGAACACGGTGAAACCGAATTGAACGAAATTTGGTACAGAGGTAGCACTAGTCAAGGGCACCTCAATGTCATGTTTTATATCGCCGCCATCTTGACGGAAACGTAATGGCGGCCAGCCAAATGTTCAAATCTTAAATTAAATAACGACTAACCTAATCATCCGACTCTACCAAATTTTGCAGCAATATATCTTTGCGTGGGGAGCATCCTTTGACCAAACTACAAAGTCATCCAGCCAATACTTTGCGGATGGCGGCCATGTTTGTGTGCAAATCGATTCCCCCTATTAATTCAAACACGGTAAAACCGAATGGAACAAAATTTGATTCGGCGGTAGCACTAGCAAAGGGCACCTCAGTGTCATGTTTTATATCGCCGTCATCTTGACGAAAACGTAATGGCGGCCACCCAAATGTTAAAAGCTTATATCAAATTACGACCAACCTAATCATCTGATCCCTACCGATTTTTGCAGCAGTATACCTTTATGTAGGAAGAAAATTTTGACCAAACTACAAGGTCATTAGGCCAATAATTTGGGGATGGTGGCCATGTATGTGTGCAAATCGATTCCCACTATCTATTCAAACACGGTGAAACCGAATTGATCGAAATTTGGTACTGAGGTAGCACTAACAAAGGGCACCTCAGTGTCATGTTTTATATTGCCGCCCTCTTGACGGAAACGGAATGGTAGCCACCCAAATGTTAAAAGCTTATATCAAATTTCGACCAATCTAATCATTTGATCTCTACCAAATTTTGCAACAACATACCATTTTGTGGGAAGCATCTTTTGACTGAACTAGAAGGTCATCAGCCCAAAAGTTTGCATATAGCGGCCATGTATGTGTGCAAATCGAGTCCTCGTATCAATTTAAACACAGTGAAACCGAATTGAATGAAATTTTGAACAGATGTAGCACTAGCTATGGGCACCTCATAATCATGATTAATATCCGTATAACACGTTGTATTTCAACAAGCTACTACAACCAACATTCAATTATACTCCTTGAAAAGTACAAAGATTTATAACAATACACATGCATTTAGGAGAAAGTAGGCTATATGTTCTTTACTGAACATCTTGTTTTAAACGGTGAATGATTGTGTTTACCTAGAATGAGTTGATTTTAGCCTACTTTCGATTTTTGCAAAAAATGAAAGTAGACTTATGAGAATTACCCAGGCCCAAAAATTGTGTGTCTGTCTGTGTGTGTGTGTGTATGAGTGTGAGAGTGTGTGTGTACTCGGAATGTCTGTCCCCCCTATAAATTCGAACACGGTGAAACCGAATTGAACGAAATTTGGTACAGATGTAGAACTAGCAAAGGGCACCTCAGAGCCATGTTTTATATCACCGCCATATTGACGGAAACATAATGGCGGCCACCCAAATGTTCAAAGCTTAAATCAAAATACGACTAACCTAATCATCCGATCTCTACCAAATTTTGCAACAACATATACTTATATGGCGAGCATCTTTTGACTAAACTACAAGGTCATCAGCCCAATAGTTTGCAGATGGGGGCCATGTATGTGTGCAAATCGATTCCCTCTATCATTTCAAACACGGTGAAACCGAATTGAATGAAATTTTGTACAGATGTAGCACTAGCTAAGGGCACCTCATAATCATGTTTAATATCCGTATAACACGTTGTATTTCAACAAGCTACTACAACCAACATTCAATTATGCTCCTTGAAAAGTACAAAGATTTATAACAATACCCATGCATTTAGGAGAAAGTAGGCTATATGTTCTTTACTGAACATCTTGTTTTAAACGGTGAATGATTGTGTTTGCCTAGAATGAGTTGTTTTTAGCCTACTTTCGATTTTTGCAAAAAATGAAAGTAGACTTATGAGATCTACCCAGGCCCAAAAATTGTGTGTCTGTCTGTGTGTGTGTGAGTGTGTGTGTATGTGTGTGAGAGTGTGTGTGTACTCGGAATGTCTGTCCCCCCTATAAATTCGAACACGGTGAAACCGATTTGAACGAAATTTGGTACAGATGTAGAACTAGCAAAGGGCACCTCAGAGTCATGTTTTATATCACCGCCATATTGACGGAAACATAATGGCGGCCACCCAAATGTTCAAAGCTTAAATCAAAATACGACTAACCTAATCATCCGATCACTACCAAATTTTGCAACAACATATACTTATATGGCGAGCATCTTTTGACTAAACAACAAGGTCATCAGCCCAATAATTTGCAGATGGGGGCCATGTATGTGTGCAAATCGATTCCCCCTATCATTTCAAACACGGTGAAACCGAATTGATCTAAATTTGGTACAGAGGTAGCATTAGCAAAGGACACCTCAGTGTCATGTTTTATATCGCCGCCATCTTGACGAAAACGTAATGGCGGCCACCCAAATGTTCAAAGCTTAAATCAATGTACGACCAACCTAATTATCTGAACTCTACTCAAGTTTGCAGTGTTATACCTTTATGTATGAAGAATCTTATGACCAAACTACAAGGTCATCAGCTCAATACTTTTCGGATGGCGGCCAGGTATGTGTGCAAATCGATTCCCCCTATCTATTCAAACACGGTTAAACCGAAAACGGAGGTAGCACTAGCAAAAGGGCTCCTCAATGTCATGTTTTATATAGCCAACATCTTGACGAAAACGTAATGGCGGCCACCCAAATGTAAAAAGCTTAAATCCAATTTCGACCAACCAAATAATCTGATCTCTACCAAATGTTGCAACAACATACCTTTATAAGGGAAGCATATTTTGACCAAACTACAAGATCAACAGCCCAATAGTTTGCAGATGGCGGCCATGTATGTGTACAAATCGATTCCCCCTATCAATTGAAACACGGTGAAACTGAATTGAACGAAATTTTGTACAGTGGTAGCACTAGCAAAGGGCGCCTCAGTGTCATGTTTTATATCACCGCCATCTTGACTGAAACGTAATGGTGGCCACCCAAATGTTCAAAATTTGAATCAAATTACGACTAACCTAATCATCCTATTTCTACCAAATTTTGCAACAACATATATTTATATAGTGAACGTCTTTTTAGTGAACTACAAAGTCATCAGCCCAATAGTTTGCAGATAGCGGCCATGTAAGTGTGCAAATCAATTCGCCCTATCTTTTCAAACACGGTGAAACCGAATTGATCGAAATTTGATACAGAGGTAGCTCGAGCAAAGGGCACATCGCCGACCTATGAGCATGTGTCAATGCCACAGAGTCGTGTCGGTACATTTACTAGCACGTTAAAGATTCCCTTCAGGGGTAAAAAGAATCTTAGCACTCTTCACGCATCATATTAAAACATTCTAAAACAAGATGTTCAGTAAAGAACACACAGCCTACTTTCTCCTAAATGCATGGGTGTGGTTATAACCCTTTGTCCTTTTCAAGGAGTATAATTGCATGTTGGTTGTAGTAGGATATTAAACATGAATATGCGGTGCCCTTTGCTAGTGCTACCTCGGTAAAAAAAAAATGCATTCAATTCGGTTTCACCGTGTTTGAATTAATATGGGGAATCGATTTGCACACATACAGGGCCGCTATCTGCAAACTATTGACCTGATGACCGTGTAGTTCAGTCAAAAGATGCTTCCCACAAAAGGTATGTTGTTGCACAATTTGGTAGAGATCAAATAATTAGGTTGGTCGTAATTTGATTAAAGCTTTTAGCATTTGGGTGGCCGCCATTCTGTTTCCGTCAAGATGGCGGTGATATAAAACATGACACTGAAGTGACCTTGGCTAGTGCTACTCTGTACCAAATTTCGTTGAATTCGGTTTTACCTGGTTCGAATTGATAGGGGGAGTCGATTTGCACACATACATGGCCGCCATGAGCAAACTATTAACCTGATGACCTTGTAGCTTGGGCAAAGAACGCTTCTCACATAAAGGTATGTTGTTGCAAAATTGGATAGAGATCAAATTATTAGGATGGTCGTAATTTGATTTAAGCTTTTAAAATTTGGGTGGCCGTCATTCCGTTTCCGTCAAGATGGCGGAAATATAAAACATGACACTGAGGTGCCTTTTGTTAGTGCTACCTCTGTACCAAATTTCGTTCCATTCGGTTGCACCGTGTTCGAATTAATAGGGGGAATCGATTTTCACACAAAGATGGCCGCCATCCGCAAACTATTAGGCGAATGACCTATTAGATTGGTCAAAGGATGCTCCCTCCATAAAGGTATGTAGTTGCAAAATTTGGTAGAGATCGGATGATTAGGTTAATCGTAATTTGATTTAAGCTTTGAACATTTGTGTGGCCGCCATTACGTTTCCGTCAATATGGCGGCGATATAAAACATGACACTGAGGTGCCTTTTGTTAGTACTACCTCTGTACCAAATTTCGTTCCATTCGGTTGCACCGTGTTCGAATTAATAGGGGGAATCGATTTTCACACAAAGATGGCCGCCATCCGCAAACTATTAGGCTAATGACCTATTAGATTGGTCAAAGGATGCTCCCTCCATAAAGGTATGTTGTTGCAAAGTTTGGTACAGATCGGATGGTTATGATAGTCGTAATTTGATTTAAGCTTTAAACATTTGTGTGGCCGCCATTACGTTTCTGTCAATATGGCGGCGATATTAATCATGACACTGAGATGCCCTTTGCTAGTGCTATCTCTGTACCAAATTTCGTTCCATTCGGTTTCACCGTGCTTGAATTAATAGGGGGAATCGATTCTGACACAAGGATGGCCGCCATCCGCAAACTATTAGGCGAATGACCTATTAGATTGGTCAAAGGATGCTCCCTCCATAAGGGTATGTAGATACAAAATTTGGTAGAGATCGGATGATTAGGTTAATCGTAATTTAATTTTAGCTTTGAACATTCGTGTGGCCGCCATAACGTTTCAGTCAAGATGGCGGCGATATAAAACATGACACTGAGGTGCCCTTTGCTAGTGCTACCTCTGTACCAAATTTCGTTCCATTCAGTTCCACATTGTTCGAATTAATAGGGGGAATTGATTTTCACACAAAGATGGCCGCCATCCGCAAACTATTAGGCTAATGACCTATTTATTTGGTCAAAGGATGCTTCCTCTGTAAGGGTATGTTGTTGCAAAATTTGGTAGAGATCGGATGATTAGGTTAATCGTAATTTGATTTAAGCTTTGAACATTTGTGTGGCCGCCATTATGTTTCCGTCAAGATGGCGGCGATATAAAACATGACACTGAGGTGCCTTTTGTTAGTACTACCTCTGTACAAAATTTCGTTCCATTCGGTTGCACCGTGTTCGAATTAATAGGGGGAATCGATTTTCACACAAAAATGGCCGCCATCCGCAAACTATTACGCTGATGACCTATTAGTTTGGTCAAAGAATGCTCCCCCCATAAAGGTATGTTGTTGCAAAATTTGGTAGAGGTTTGGATGATTAGGTTAGTCGTAATTTGATTTAAGCTTTGAACATTTGTGTGGCCGCCATTACGTTTCCGTCAAGATGGCGGCGATATAAAACATGACACTGAGGTGCCTTTTGTTAGTACTACCTCTGTACCAAATTTCGTTCCATTCGGTTGCACCGTGTTCGAATTAATAGGGGGAATCGATTTTCACACAAAGATGGCCGCCATCCGCAAACTATTTCGCTGATGACCTATTGGTTTGGTCAAAGGATGCTCCCCCCAGAGGTATGTTGTTGCAAAATTCAGAGTACAAACACTCACACACACACACACACAAAGACTCACACACACAGACTCACACACACACACAGACTCACACACACACATACACACAGACAGACAGACACACTTTTTTCTCCCTGTGATGATCTCATAAGTCTACTTTCATTTTTTGCAAAAATCGAAAGTAGGCTAATAGTAGAGTTTACTCAAAGCTAGTTGTCTGCTGATTAGGGCTTGCGAGCGCAAGGCGAGAAAGCAAGGGCAAGTATGTTACTGTGAGCAACACGAGTGTACCGTCCCTCCCGAACGGAAAATAGGGTACTATGTAGGTACACAGTTCGCTGCCAAGGAAATACAAACAGGGAAAAGTTGAATTATTTATTTTCCCTTCTAAAAGGAAATGTTTTAGAGAGTATCCTAGTACACTAAAGATATTGAAATTGATAGGAATAATTTTATTCCCCAACAAGGATGGATCCCTACGCGAGAAACCAAATGCCCCCAGAGTGGAGAGAGAGAAGGCGCTTTCAGAGCTTTTAGTAAGATTATTGTTATTCGTAAAAATTACTAGACGTAAACAATTGTTGCGTTTAAAGTAGGCTAAACTTTTATCCAGCAGAGTGCCGACTAGAAGTTTAGAACGAGTTAAGAAACCCAAACCTAACTTGGACAAAACCACAATTCTAAGCAGTAAATCACAGGACAAAGCAAAAAAATCGCTTCAAGTAGGAAGCTGGCTGAGCAAGCTATTTTTGCCTTTAATGATTCACGAGATATAGCTAAAGTAATCTCTGTGAGCGATGTTAGCAGACGTTTTGCTCTAAACGCAACAAATGATTGAGTTTGTAGTAAACTTAGCATTCAGTATTTTTGATTATTTCTTTGAATATGAAAGGTAACTGAAAAGAAAAGATAGGGATGGGAAGACCATACCTAACAGCTCTTCGAGCAATATAATGGAACTACAAGAAATTATTGCAATTTTAATTGCTTCATCAATAATAGATTTGGAACAATTTGTACAATTACGAAGTATTTTGGAACAGTTTGTACAATTAAGTAGTATTTTGGAACAGTTTGTACAATTCGAAGGTCTTAGACCTACAACAAGAGTAATATGGACCCTCAAAAGGGTTTTCAAGCAATTCTAACAATTAAAAGGTCTGGGACCTGTAGCCTAATAGGAATAATAAGAAATTTTACAAATTGTATATGTGATTTCGTTTAGAAATACATAAATATTTCTTTAGATTGGTTAGGTAAAGTACCAATTCTTAATTAGAATGCCTTTGAAGTAAAGTGAAAGTAGCTTTGAACAGATTTTAAATACCTGGCCACAGCAGGAAAGGAAAACAAAGATTAAAAGGTGGATTTGTAACCACTTAGATTATTTATACAATAATTACAAAATGCAATACATGGAAAATTGGGGAGAGCCTATTTATGGGCTACGCCTCGTTGAGAATTGCAAGAAAATTGTTTAAATTACACTAAGTCGTTAGTCAAGGAAAGTTGGGAGTATAGGAAATGGGGAACTAAAGTCTGGCTGATTTTACTGGTTCGAACGAAACGCAGTGCGGAAGATAGCCACACATACAGTACACTTTTCGAAGCACTGACAATTTTTTGAACATGAGGGAAATGTCACCATTGCAGTTTATAGTTCCATTTGAATTGGAAGTTAGGAGTAATTTGACGTTGTTGAGTATAGTTCTTCACTGTTAGAGTTTATTGCAAATGGAAGTTTCTGGAGTTGTTTTCAGACAGCTATTAGTTTAGCAAAATCCCTCGCTGGAGAGAAGTATCTCTCTTATTTCGTACAAGAAGTACTAGGATTCACGACTTTCAATAGCAAGCTTAGTTAGCTTAGCAAGACAAAGAAATTTCCCACGTGGGGCAGTTAGAAGATTGCACAATTTGCGAAAATCAAACACTGCCGATAAAGTTCATTGAAAGCTTCTGGGTCTTTATAAAACCTCTAAAATATGGTTGAAAATCACTATAGGTAGTTACTTACCTTTCATTGAAGAGCAGATGATGTTTCCGGCAGCCGTTACATAAACTTTTAAGACATGGCGACGATTCAAATTAACTCATCGGTAAAGGAGGTGTGCATCCTGCAAAGAGGACTTAACTTTCACGTAGGCGACCAGAAGAGAAGCGAGTGAGGGATTCAAACACTCCGATAGCCAGTGCAGCGATGGGAGGGGGGGAGAGAAACAAAGGAATAGATACAGAGTAGGAAACATAATAAAAATGAAAGTATACACTACAAAACTTCGATACATAGAATAAAAGTCTTCATGGAGCTTGTTGATAACAAGGATGCCATCTGCTTGAAATGAAATGAAAATCCACAGCCTGCTTCCAGTCTCCGACCGGGTCAGGAATGGAATGAATGAAGCCCCCATCTAGCGGCGAGGATATGGACTGTGCCGGCTGCCGAGGCCTGACGCACTCCTCTGGGGCAATGATTAAATGAATGACAGATGAAATGAAATGATAGTGGAGAGTGTTGCTGGAATGAAATGTTGACAGGGAAAACCGGAGTACCCGGAGAAAAACCTGTCTGCCTCCGTTTTGTCCAGCACAGATCTCACATGGAGTGACCGGGGTTTGAACCACGGACCCAGCGGTGAGAGGCCGGAGTGCTGCCGCCTTAGCCACGGAGGCTTCGCCATCTGCTTGCATGGATTGAATTAATTCTTGGAATTGCAGGGTCCAAAGCTGCAACAGGTTACCGCGTGGAGAGCTATGGAGAGGCTACATGGAAAATACACATCCGAAACAAACGTTCAAAAAGAATAAGCAAGTGTTCAAAGAAACAGGAATACATGAAAGGTCACTGTTGGTGTCTGCGAGAAGGGAAATAAAAGAACTAATTAAAAGATAGAAAAGCAAATAGAAGTGACTGTTAACTAACAAAACGTATATTCCATAAAATATACCAGGGATTGTTCCAGTAAACAAATTTAATAACTGATTTTAGGGGTTAACAGAGCATTACCATTATTATCATCAGCATCATCACCATTACAATCATCATCACTATTACTATATTGTCCTTATCCTCTTGCAATACCACTTTTTGTAAAGTTTGTGATGCCTTGGATAGTGTTGGGAGTTTTCTTTCGACGTTGACAACTGTTCTAACATGACTTTTTGAGGAGATGATAAATGCTTTTTAACAAACAATGCACTATTTTGAGTAGGTAGGTATCTTTTTCTTGGACTTGCTTTTTTACCTTGGTTAGAGGATTTTGTGCATTTAAATGAGTATTAATTTGAGATTCACAATGATGCTAGTTTGAAGTAAGTACGTTGGAGTCTTTTGTTTTAATCATTCCCCGACACTTTTTAGATCGTTATTTTGACATCGCGAAATAACAGTTCCATCTTTATTGGTTGTTTTTACAATAGTAGACACATGGCTTACCATAGCTGGTTGTTGAGGCTTCCATATCAACTATTACACATGAATTAAATTTTAGTAAAGTCACTTGGGCAATATTAACAATAAAAAAATCAAGTGGATTGATATTTATCAAAGGTGGAATTATATTATTCGTTCTATTGACGTTATATGATCAAATATTCGGATTATTTAAGTCAAACATTTTTCTTGTAACCTTTTATTGTAATTTTTATGCGTTGAGCTGTGAATGTTCAATGTTCTCTTGCATAATTACAGCAAGTCTTTTCAAGAAAAACAAATAATCATGCCAAGTGGCAGAGGCATCGCTCAGTTCCAGCCTTCCACTGAGCTAAGCCTTCTAGCTATAGAAGTAATTCGGTGGAGAAACCTCTAGACATCTTTGCAGCAGTCTATTGACTCGCGATACATGAGTTAGCTAGCAGGACTGTAGAAGAATCGCACTTCTGGAACTTAATGAATCGTCAATATGCTTTCACATATAGATACTGAGGAATCATGCATCTCAAATTTATCCGAATTCATATGAATGTTTGTTTAATGTTCACGTCAAGAAGTATAACTTAACTCCTGTGTTGGTCGAATAGACAGTACTAATTCTGATAATCAATACGCATTTACGTTAAGTTGCCTGATCTTTCGCTTGAGATCCATATGGTCGAAAGAGTTCAATTGTTTTACTTAACGCAATAAATCATTCGTATACTGATTGAAGAACATACATAGTAAAGCACACGGCATGTTTCCGATAAAGCAATTTGTAGTTATAGTTGTATCGTGCTAACGGAATCACTAAAATGACGATGCACTAGCCTTTAGGAGCAGTAAAAGCAACTTTGGGTGATTTGTTCTAACACTTCATTTTTTCAATATTTCTCTTTACGTGGGCAGATAAAATAAGCACTTAAATTAAGATAATAGCTTCATTTTTAAAATTAAAATACCGACAAATAGTAAACTATAGCAGAATTATGCACTTAAATTGGTTATATCCCCCCCCCCTCCCCGCCCCGCCGCAATTATAGTTTTCTCTATCAGAATAATGTTAATTATCAAACAAAGTTCATATATTTGCCTCCGTCAATGATACAGAAACTATTCTGCTATTCAACGTGCAGAACATATTGCAGAGCAATTTTCAACAACAATAAGTCATTTAGCTCTAATAAGAACGAATATATCGAAATCCAAGACTGTATGTCGTTTTTATATTTTTTCTTTGAAAAATACCCCCAGAAATAATTTTTATTTTTGGCAGAAATCCACTAAATTACATCCTTGGAATCAGTTATACAATTTTCAAGAAAATAGGATAGCTTGTAATGCAATTTCATCACCAGAGTTGATGAGTACCTATTGCACTTTGTCCATTTTTAAAACTGGAGAAACATTTTTCAAGTGAAATAAAGGAGCTTGTTCAAGCTATTCAATACATTATATCTTTGTGTATCAAATACATGTATTAAAGCAGTTGTAGCAATTTTAATAAGTTCTATGCCACAATAGGCAAATTTATGAGAAATCTATCAGTGCGAATTGAGGGAGAATCCAAAATTCAGGTGTTATATTATTGCAGTATAATAATGGAATAGATTGGTTTAGGAAGTTCTCCTGGTGAGAACTGCTTGATTACTTTATCAATGGCTTGGGATAAGTTACCTGCAGCAGTGATGAATCAGGAATTCACTTCTTTTGCTAGACCTTGAACTGCACATAGAATATTGTGGTGTTTGAAACCATATTTTCAGTGTTGCCTTAGTAAACAAGTGCACATAGAATATTAACAAGCAGGTCTCTAATTCTGTCATTCTTCTCCCTCAACCTTAAGGTTGTGCATAGATCTACACTGATATAAAGCAGTCAGAAGATGTTGCTTGCACAAGGATCGAAACAATAAATCTCAGCCATCCTTACTGTTATTAGTCCAACATTTTGACCTACTACCTCTAAGCAAAATACCTTAGGATTTTTATTTGACCTGAATTACGGTACAGTTTTATGGAGTTTAAGATTTGTAGGTCTAGACTACGAATATCAAGGATAAAAAAGTAGGAATCGGGCGTAATTCTTATTGAACACAAACGTCATGCTTAATGACACTTCGTATCAAACCCGGCTTGCCATATACCTGGATATCAGGAGTTCTGGATTTAATAAAAACTCATTTTCATGGTAATCGTTTATTGAGAAAATATCCAGTATCTGAAACTTCTCACTGATGACCTAACCCGTACATATACTAGGCAATTTCCAGCAACTGCATTTTAATTTTTCAATGGCATTGTAACCATTAGATGGGCTAGGCTAGCGCTTGTTCTCTTCATTATGCTGACATACATCTAATCATGAGATAGGCATGGATTCAAAAGCCCAAACAGATCACTCACGTATTTAAAACAATCGATTTCTTAATATAGACCTAATAATAAGGTTATTGGTTTTACATCCCTTTTGACGACTCTGGCACGTAGAGACGCTGGGGTGCCGAAATTTTGCTGCGAAGGGGATCTTCAACGTGCCAGTAAATCTACTGACTCGGCTCCCTCACATTTGTGCACCCTCAAATACCAGCTGACTGCGCCAGGATACGAAACTGAAACCTTGGGAATCAATAGACTAGTCTGGTTACAAACCCCAGTAATAAAATGCTGAGTATGCAAGAGGAAGTTTGGCTTCTAACATTATGCAAATGAGAAGCAAGGTCTAATTTATTTCATGATTTATTAGTACAAAATATAATTTAACCATGATTATAATTACATGTGCAGACACAGCTTCTTAATAGTAACCTTGACTAATTTACAAGCTATGTTTTTCACTAAATTAGTGTGACCAACATAGCTAGAGCGAATCAGTTATTTTAGCGAGGCTTTGATCCAAACTCGTGGCCCCGTACAAGTACTTGATTAAAAAAACATCTGACATATTATTACTCCACATAAATATAAAGATATTTTCTTTTTAACCTTAAACTGCGATAATATTCGCATGTGGATCTAAGGGAGTTTTATAACGAATTTTTAAAAATAGTTTTTGCAACAAATAGGCTACCATAAACCCGAGGCATATGAAATGTTTAAAGTACGGTTCACTAAGGTCTGCTTAGGGATTCATTGTATTTGCAGTTAAATTAAAAATCTTTGTCACCTTTTGTCAGTAAAAGAAACAACATTACACTTCATCAGATACCTGTGTCAAAGAAAAAACTGTAAGAAAGATTGACTCATGACAAATAAAGAAGTTGAACACCCAAGAACACATCTGTTAAAGATCCACTGTACTATGCTGCACAAAAGAAAGGAAAAACATCCAGTTGAAGAGGGGTATAGATCACATCCAACTTCAACCGTAGATAAATATTCAGTACTAGTCTGAAGAATTATGATTGATGCACACAATGATTTGTACCATGATTATTAAATAAGCATACGTTTGACAGTGTTATACTTATCGTTAGGAACGGTTAATTCAATGCTAGTTCAGTAACACCATTGCCACAGACTATGTTGTGGTACACTAGTGTGAAGCAAGATGTTTCCTAAAACTTCCACGCAGTTTATAAGCCTTGCCACAAGTACCGCAGGTATAAGGTGGTTCCTCAGCATGTAGCAATGTATGGGTCTTGAGACTTGATCTATATTTGAAGGCATCTCCGCAAGTCCCACAAGAGTAAGGCTTATCACTAGTGTGGACCAACATATGTCGCTTAAGATTACCGCTTTGCATAAAATCTGAACCACATATACGACAACAATGCGGCCTATCACCAGAATGGTGAAACGAGTGCCTCGTAAGATGGCTAGTTGAAATAAACGTTTCATGACACAATGAACAAGTGTACGGTTTCTCCCCTGTATGCTGTCGCATGTGCATTCTAAGATTACCTTTTTTAGCAAATTTCCTCTTGCATACGTTACAGCAATGAGGCTTCTGTCCTGTATGTACGAACATATGTCCTTTTAGGGCTGAAGCCTGCCTAAATTTCGCACCGCATTGCATGCAAGGAAATCGTCTGTCATCTGTATGTTGTAGTATATGTCTTTTCAGCTCTTCCCGTCTTCGAAACTTCTTTTCACATTCTGCACAAGAATAGTCTTTACTTTCACTGTGAAATATCATGTGTGCTTTTAAGCAACCTTTTGTCTTGAACTTTTTTAAACACATCATGCATGTAAATGGCCTTTCATTTCTATGATTAAAAATGTGCCGCTTGAGAGAGTAAGATGTAGTTAATGATTTTCCGCATTCCGTACAAGAATACGGCCCATGTTTTCTTGATAAGTGTGTGTTTCTACCTTCAGACTTTTGGTACGTATTTTTTTTGCTTGAAAGTTCGCTTCCTGTACTAAGCTGACTCTTGGGGGTGTTAATGTTGGAACGCATGCAGAATGCTTCTCCAGTTCTGTCGCGACAATTTTCGTCTCTTTGTTGATTCTCCTGATTGACAAATACTGTAATATCGGCAGATATTGGCGAGTCCTGTAACCTATAATTTATGTATAAATTACAATATTGTGATGAGCAGTGTAACAAAAATATTAATCTACTATAGGAAATGGCCAGTGTATGAATATAAATGTGCTGGGGCGTAAATTAGCAACACAGTTTTGGTGTTTAAATGTTCATAAAACAGTACACAATAGTATGTTAAATAACATACTTGTTGGCTCTTAAAATTTTGAGCTTATGTTTGAGCATTTTATAAACTGTCTTACCTTTTTACAATATATGCATGGTGTAAATACTTGAAAGGATTATTTGACTGAGATTAACCATTATCACTGAAATTGGATTGCACTGAGTTTTAAACAAATGTTACATGTACGATATAAGTTCAATAACACATTTTTCATATCAAGCAACATTAAGATGATATGCTGATTTGTATGATATTAATGAAGTTTATGGGGAAATTTCAATAGATGAATCAATTACAGAGGGCATACTTGATATCAAGAAAAGCTTACAACATTCCATGTCCTGCTTGGACCATAGTTCATTTATAATAGAGAAATGATCAAGAGGTATCAGATGAACATATAATGCCAGAGCCCATTTAATATAGGACGAGAATTTATATCCTGAAAAGTCTACAAGAAGGTAATGAAAAGAGTATGATTGTGAATAGAGCATATGCCCTCTTTGTTAGCATGATAGGTAATAGAAGGATTATTGAATAGTACAAGATAGCAATTACAACATGTACAAATACTACATATTAACTCCACAACAGAAATAAATATTATGCAGGGTGTTGAAGTGAGTGCGTTCCAATTAATATGAAGTGTCAGGTTAGAAAAATCCTTATTATGTGAGCAAATCTGATGTGCTGACTGGAAATGGAAACAACAGTATGTAATATATTTATGAATAAATATTCATATGACCTCCATGTTGAATTTATGAATTTAAGAAAATGTTTTAATTACAAGCAAAATACCACAAACTCTCTTCCATGTTCTTTTAAAATCACACAAGCTTACCTAAAGTTTAAGGAGGCATACAGTACATTGTCATGTGAAGAAAATGTCATCTCACACATTTACACTTCATATAATGCAAACAGGCAAAAATACTGCATGTATCTGTATAGTAATAATATTGTACTAATCATCAGAGCTATATGCATACTATACTTATATAAAGAGAATTTTGACTCATATTGTGTGTATTATTTATATTAATACCCGGACAATAATATTAATTATCATTCTGGATTACACCACGACGTGCAAACATGCAATGGACACGTTCTGCTAGAGATGTTGCCAATTTCAATATGGGGTCAAGTCTTTTACGTGCATACAATAAATTTGTTCTACATGGTTATATTATTTTGCTATCAAGAAGATATAGACATCAGATTCTCTTTTATTTGTTTCAAGGGCCCAGTCCAGTGTTTCGTTTTCTGAAGACAACTGAATATGTTGTGAAAGTTTTAAAATGTAAAGACAAAAAGACGATCTTTCATGTTTAGAATTGAGTTTACATTACTTTTCTACATAGACACAATTTTCAAGTACATCCAAAGATTTGTCATATCATATATTGAGTTTTAGTATCCCCACCATGCATTCCTCAGTTGTCAGTTCCTAAAACATGCAGTGACCTATGACAGGTTCTCTAGCCTATACAGTATGTGTCATACCGATCGTTCTTAATCGGATTCATACATTGAATGCAGCAAGCCATCGGTAATGACGGACATAGGTTGGTTGAATCCTTAGTTTAGGGGCTGCGACAACGCGGTCATGAAGCCCTGTGTAATTTGGGTGTGTGTAAAATCTGTCTGGTAACCGGTGTTAATTGTGATGGCTGTATTAGTGTGTGTTATCTGTTTTTAATTCAATTAAGGAATGCAGACGATAATTTCAAGTAGTTCCTACTTTCGCTACCAAATGCTACCGTCCACGACACCTAGCTGTGAACTTTGATACTACTAGATGCCATCACAACTAACGCCTGGTGACGAACGTTGGAACTTAAGATCATTAATCAAACCTAAACTACATATTTTGCCTCACTCAAACTAACTTAGTGGGAGGTTCTTTCACATGCCATAAATCTACAACATGGGCCCGCCGGCTTTACTTCCCCACAGAAGGAAAGCATACTGAGGGATTTTTAACGCTCTTAAAAAATCCGACTACTTCGGTCGGATTTGAACCTGTGACCTTGGGCATAGAAGTTCAGCATGCTACTAACTAGGCCACCGAAGCCGCTAATGACGGACATACTGTTAGCATATCATTGATGCTCTCTCCCCCCCTCCAATTGTCGACACCATTGCCGAATAAATGATTCATTAATAACATTGTCTCCGTGAGCCTCATTAATACGACGAACAACAAAAAGAGGTCACACATGTTTTGGAGTTCGTATATTGGATTATATTTCACAAATGGCAATGTCTTCGTTTATCATTTTAATATTTCGAACATTCACTGAAACAAGACAAGCACTGACAAAGCAACAAGCCTCGTACAAATTGAACAGACAGATAACTGAGCCTAGCTGATTCTAAATGGCTATTACCCGAGCCGACTGCGCTGCACACAGTGCCAACTGTTACTTTTTTTTTTTTCATATTATTATTACAGACATTATGAATAGTATTTTGACTTTATGCTCGAGGATCCAAAGATTTAGCCTTCTACTGCATTCTAGGAAATGTATGGTACAAAGCATAATGTTTCATTATATACCGGTACCTTGCCGGCGTCAACCAGGTCTATATCAGGTTGCTGATTGTTCTCGAAGGGAGGGTCACATTCAAAATTTCAGATGAAGCCACCTGTTCATCATCGATATAATTGACAGAAATAGAGCAAATACTGTTCTTGATGTTCCAGCCATAGTTTCTAACCTAATGCAAATTACAATAGCATCAATTTTAATCTTAATGAAGAACCCTGCATCCCCCTGTGCTTGTCCTCAACTAGATAGATATATCTTAAAATCATAATTAATGACCTGTCCATTACATTATGTAAACCCCACATCTAATCCGATTCCTCTTTCTGATGCAGGCTTTCTTCCTTTCTTCTTTCTCAGCCGTATTTCTGTTAATTGTGCTACATCATATGACATTTAATTTGTTGGGCCATTACATTATTCTACACTGAGCAAATAATAATAATAATAATAATATCGTATGGTCTCGGGTGCCGGGTGCAAGCTTTGTAATTTGACACCCAGAGGGTAGCTTGCATGACGAATTTCGTTGTTCCTTGAATCAGTATGAAAGTTAAGGAGATTAGATATCTAAGCTCCTTGAACGCTATAGCGCTTTCTGGTAGAGAAATGAGGAACTTTGTGTTGGCGGAAACTCCCGAGATTAATTTTGCCATTATGAACTCAGGCCTACTGAATTCAAATGGGTTCTTTGACATGCCAGCATCGTATGACATGCGTGTCGTATTTTTGCCGCCTTTCAAAAATCACTTACTACGGCAAGGAGCGAACCTGCAATCTTGGGGTTAGTAGACCGACACGCTATCCACTCGCCCACAGTGGCAAGCTACTGAGCAAATGACTTAAGCAAATTTTGGAGAATCTCGAAGTGAGTTACCGTTCATACTCAATAAAAACGTTTAGTTGTTAAGATTCAGAGAAGGTCTTATATTGTGCATTTGTAACAAAGGCCATATCAAACTATAACTGAAATACAAATTATATTCCACCAGTTCTATGTAGGAAAATAAAAACTTCTAAACAAAGTTACTTACTCATTTGTAAGACATCCATTGGTGACATATTCTTCATCCATGAGTTTGTCCTGCATGTCCTAAGAGAAGGAAAGACAATTTTAATTTTCTTTGCAATTAACTTAGATACACAGAGAGGAACATGTATATTTTTACAGTGCTATACAGCCATAGTAAAAGGAATATTTTCTGAAGTCGTTAACACACTTTCGGCTGACTTCCTCTAGATGCATACCATTATGACTCAACCATGAGTTTTTACTTAGCCCAAAATTCAGTACAGAAGTAGTCATTAGTTTGACATTCCTACAAAATAGAGGAAATATGGAAAGTCCGGCTTTTAAGTATTTATAATTATTTTGACCTTAATACACTACTTAGACAACACTGCAAAATAGCTTCTAATATTTCAATATTCACAGAATCATCTTTGTTTGGATGCCTCTAAATTAAAGCAAATGAATCAAAAGTAGATCATATAGACTGCGAGATATAAACAAAATATAGGGCTATTCTGCAACTAAATCCGCTTATGCTGAAAACTGGCAAGCAGACACTAGCACTACAAATCACCTGAACATCGAGTTCCTCTTTTACAGCTTCCACTTTTCTCTCTTCAAACACGTTCCTTTGCTCAGCTTTTATCACTTCTAGATTATCAATACCACAGTCCTGAAAAAAGACAAACATAAAAAGATGACGGCAGTGCAGTGGTGGTGATAGTTATCTCAATGGATGGAGTACAAGAACACCTGCCCCACTTACAGTACAAAGACTCGATATACATCAAGGTGTGTTTACATGAAACATGCACTGCAGCATGCTATGTGACTATGTCCAAACCAATAAGTTATGCTTCATGTTACAGTATTGCAGTAGAAGTAGAAAAATGCACTGACACAAAGCGATCCTCGTTCTGAAGAGGTGTTTCCATTCCACAATATTATGAGTTACCCCGCCACAAAGAAACTAGAGAATTATTGAGTGTACTATTCCCATACCAATTATAGAAACTCATGAGCTGCGTTCAACTGGCACTCCACAAGGTTTACTTCCAGTAGCCTATCAATGTAAACTCACGGTGCTAGGGGGATGATACAAGGAATGTTCTGAAAGACCTATCCCCAGAAAACTTGCTGGGTAAACATTTCTCAGTAGTAATATAAACTCGAGGTCTAGGTTTAACCTGCAGGCGCCTATGCCAGTAGGGACCGATAACACAATGTTCCATCACTTAATAGGGGCAGATGACCTCGTAGTTCTGCCCCTTAAAACAACAATAACTAACTCCATCAATTAATATAACACTCACTGCCCTAATCCGTATAGCAGCACGTTCCATGCAAAACAAACTATATTGTTATAAAACTACAAAATATTGGCACGTTATGGTTTTAAATGCAATCATTCATGAGTGGTGTTACCAACTATGTGATTACCAGAGACATAAAAAATCTCTCAGCGATAACATATTTTGAAATATCTAGATTATACATGGTGGTATAGCGGCTTCGTAACTGTACTTATTGGAAAAATTAAATATTTCTCTATTTTCATACAAACAGAAGCTTCAAAAGAAGGTAATAAAAGCTCACGCGGAGCACTTCATTGGACAAACAGAAGTAAAGATACGCTGTTGATTGGAGCTGATACCCAATAAAATTCAACATTGTCAACAATCTTGTCCAAGCATTTGTTCTAATGAAATGGAAGAATCCGGGACAATCTACCACAGCAATGCAATGAATTTAAGGAGATGAAGACATGTATAAAGGAAGAGATGGGAATAGTGACTGAATGGCTGGCTAAAAACAGTAGAGAGATAAAGGATCTAAGAGAAAAGGTGAGGATATTAGAAGAGGAGGTGAAGGAATTAAGGAAGACCAAGCAGGATGAGAGAAAAAAAGTCTTCATTTATGGATTAACGGAAGATGTCAATAAAAGCGCCAAGGATCTACTGTCCAAAGTGCTCCTAGTGATTAGGGACGGTATGCTAATAAACTTTGGGGACTCGGATATTGACAATGTGTTCAGGATAGGTCGAATCAAGGTCAAGAGGACCGTTACAATGTCATTAGTCTTCTCACTGATGGCACAGAAAATTCTGGCGAACACCAAGGATCCGGAAGGGGAGAGGATATGGATAAGAACGGACATCAGCAAAGAAGAGGTAAGCGATCAGAGGACCATGCAGTTTCATTTGATGAAGGCAAGGAACTCTGGTCTAAAGACTAACGTCAAGGGGAATAGGCTGGCGGTAAGCGGTAACAACTGGGAGCGGATATGGACAGTAACACAGCTTCAGGATATGGGATTGCAGCAACAAGAGTCAGCTATACGGAGCAAGCAGGTGGAAGTAAGAACTGACAAATCAGCGGAAGGTGTAGTATTAACACAACAGGGACCATCGACCTCAAAGCCTAGTCCGGAAGATACACGATCGGGAGCAACTCAGGTCAGCAACAGCAACATTGGATAAGTGCATGACATACAGCAAAGTGAGACTATCAAACGGCGAGTAACAAGTTTAAAGAAACTCTGGGGCAAGATAGTCTCTGAAGAGCCTTTGAACATGGAGAAGGAAGTCATCTCTTCTCCAGATGATAGTGTTCTAGAGCTGGAGAATTCTAGAATTACATGAAGCAAAACCACCACTAGTGCAGAGAGTAGAAGGAAAAAGTAACTGAATTGGAATATTCCATGTGTAAATATTGAGGGCTTTACAAATAAGAGAGGAAATGGTGTAGTTAAGACTTCAATACAAGATATGCAGATTTTAGGATTTGTGGAAAGTTGGCTCCCAGCAGGTTATGAGGTAAGAATAATGGCTATAATATAATTATATACAAAACCTAAAATTAAGAAAGCTCAGACCGGTAGGTTCCCGGGTAGGATTGTTGTTCTAATTAAAGAGGAAGTGCGTGAAATATCGGAATTTATCGATTCAGAGCTGGAAGAAGTAGTGTGCGTAAAATAAGCAATTAGGGACCAGGGGGAAGGAATGGTTGTTGTTGTTGTTGTTCGAGTCATCAGTCTTTTGACTGGTTTGATGCAGCTCTCCATGCCGCCTGTCCTGTGCTAATCGTTTAATCTCTACATAGCTACCACACCCTACATCCGAGGCAATCTGTTTAACATATTCTAACCTTGGTCTACCCCTACAGTTCTTGTCCTCAACCCTTCCTTCCATAACTATGCTTGCTATTCCTGCGTGTCTTAGTATGTGTCCTACCAACCTATCTCTTCTCTTCATTAGCAGTCGCCAGAAACATCTATCCTCCCCCACTCGTCTTAATACTTCTTCGTTTGTAACCCTATCTACCCATCTGATCTTCAACATTCTCCTGTAACACCACATTTCAAATGCTTCAATTCTCCTCGTTTCACTTCCATAGAGTGCCACGCCCCAGACAAAGGCTTTCAAACATGACTTCCTAATACCTAAATCTATATTCGATGTCAACAGATTCCTTTTTTTTTTTTTTTTTTTGTAGAATAGAAATGCTTTCTTTCCCTGAGCTAACCTACTTTTTATATCCTCTTGGCTTCGTCCATCACTGGTTATTTTGCTTCCTAAGTAACAGAAGTCTCCTACTTCCTTCAGCTTTTCACCTGCCAATTTGATGTCCATCGAGGTTTCTGATTTATTTCAGCTGCATTCCAGTATTTTTGTTTTCGATTTATTAATTTTCATCATGTATTCTTTCCGTAAGACGGAGTCCATACCATTCAAAAACTCATTCAAATCCTCAAACTTGTCGGCCAAGATGACGATGCCACCAGCAAATCTCAGAGTTGAAATTATTTCTCCTTGAATCTTCACTCCCACTTTAAATTTTTGTGCAATTTCCTTCATTGCTTGTTCAATGTAAAGATTGAAAAGTATGGGTGATGAGTTGCAGCCTTGCCGTACACCTTTCTGAATACCAGCTTCTCTCTCATGTACTTCAGCTCGAATCACTGCTGTCAGGTTTCTGTATAGATTGTATATCACCCTCCTATCCCTATACTTAATTCCAATAGATTTCAAAATGTCAAACAATTTAGTCCAATCAACGTCATCAATAGCCTTTTCTAAGTCTACAAATGCCATGAACGTTCTCTTATCTTTCCTTATTCTACCTTTCAATGGTATGTTTTGGTTTTGTCTACAACCCTCCGGAGAGTTCCTCGTATGCAAGAGAAAACTTTTTCGATGAATTAACAATTGAGATAAATAGGATTCAAAATTTATATGAGGAGACAGAGATTGTGCTTATGGGGGACTTTAATGCGAGGGTTGCAGACAGAAAGCCCCTTTATAGTAAAGAGGTTGTTGAGGTTCCATTTGGGGATAGATATAATAAAGACAGAGAAAGCAAAAAAAAAAAAAAAACGGAGAAAATATTTTGGTACTAAGCTTATGTGGTGCTAAATAGTGTCTGTGTGGGGGATGAAAGAGGCAACTTGACATATATAACAGAAAATGGAGGGAGCGTTGTAGATCTAGCCATATGTTCCAGAGGATCACTGGCTTTAATTAAGAGATTCACAGTTGAAGAATGGAGGGGGGGGGGGCGGGGCGGGATCACATCACCTACCAATTATCATTAATATGCAGGGAGCAGGACAAAATCAGAGGGAAAACCACAAGTCAAACCTAAGGAGAGAAAAGTAATGAGATTCAGATGGAGGGAGGAAAAAAGCAGAGAGTTCCAGAACTACCAGGGTGTCTACCGGTAACGAAAGT
This sequence comes from Meconema thalassinum, assembly GCA_946902985.2. Classification (NCBI taxonomy): domain Eukaryota; kingdom Metazoa; phylum Arthropoda; class Insecta; order Orthoptera; family Tettigoniidae; genus Meconema; species Meconema thalassinum. The sequence goes on from OX336388.2 coordinate 744,380,853, forward strand.
AACGAAAAAGTAACGAATTTTACAAATGGGTAACGAAAGTAACGAACAAGTAACGAATTTTACATACGGGTCACGAACATTTTCTGAAGGCGGATTGAATCATCTAAACTCGCGCCACTAGGCTCAGAGATTGCGATGGAGCGAGTTTCACGCAAGCGGCGCCGATTTGCATCTATTTGGAGACTGTCAAATTGAAGTCCAGAAATAACGCGAAATAATTTAATGTCGCAATCTTTCGAAATGTAACCGTTTCGAAAAAGAATTATGAAAAGGCTTCGAAATACGCAGGCTATAACTTATTTTAAAAATCTATCTCGTAAATTTGCTACATCCAGTATGGTTAATTTGAAATTCCATTATATGTCGATTTTTCCGTCGAACTTTGGTTCCATCGGATATATTATAATCTAACCGGTTATTTCGAAAACTTGTATAACTTGTATAATTCGTGATTCGTATTCGAAAGAAAGCGTGTCCTCTTGTATTATTCGTGCAATCCTCTAAGAATAATTCTTAATATTTGATACCTACTTCGAACATTCATACTCAAGACGGCCGGCTGACCGCACGACTTGCCTGCGGGAATCTCGTAAATGGAGCGAGATCGACGTCAGTTGCGTAAAATCATAAAACCCGTCCCCCTATCGTGAACTTCTGACCACAAGGACTGCGGGAATCCCGTCTAACGTGATTGGGCACCAATTACGAAACATTCCGAAACCTACTCGCTACTTTTCCCATGGCCGTATACTTAAAAGCGTACGGGGTGCGAGAAGTGCATCAACCCACTTAGAAATGACAGCCTAAGTAGCATCGCGATACTTATTTCTCCTCGTGATCCCCCCTGAACTGATGAACTCCCAACCACAGCATACGGACAGCGGGAACCACGGCGCCGGCCATACATGTCCATAACTACTCGTGAATTTTAACCATGCCCAACCTTGAGTTTGCCTCCACCATTCTGTCAGGACAGATAGACAATCGTTCAACGGCCGGGTGCGGCGCGGATTGCATAATATCGCGAGGACAACGTGAATCTCGTAAAACGGCCGAGAGCGCATTCAATGACGAGGACAACTGTATTCTTATCAAACGGACAGCAAGTATCGCCGATTGCATAATAATGCTATATTTTCTCGTGCCTGACCTCAAGGCCAATGGAAATCTCGTCGAACGACTAAAAGTGACACCACGTATCTGAATCGCGATATTTATCCGTGTTCTATCGTGAAAACTACAGGAATCTTGACAAACGGCTGAGACCAGCGCCGATCGTGTAACATCTCAATATTTCTGCATACTTGACTGCGACGACAGAATTCGGTTACAATCACGTAACGTCTTCGTGATCTACCGCGGGGACAAAGGAAATCTTGCCAAACGGTCAAGAGCAGAGCAACCTCCTGGCAATTAGAAAAACGCCTTTTGCACAAGACGACATATTAGCTGAAATAACGCATTTGATAATAAATATCTAGTATTTATTTATTATTTTTTAAATTTTTATAACACCCTAAGTGAATTTTATTTACCGCTTTAATTACAGTTCATTATTGTTTTTCTTCACCGCGTGATGAGCCCCTTTGCTCGCAGACCGCAGACGTAGGCTATCTTGAATTCAAAGGTAACTAAAATTAACTAAAAGGTAACTAAAAGGTAGCTAACAAGTACCTAATTTTTACTTCATCCTTAGAATAGACACCCTGCTACTTTCAGGGAGAAAATTTTGAACTAATAAAGGTAGGAAAAAATGTAATGATCACTAATGATCAACTCGAAGAGGTAATAAAAATTATAGAGAATAGAATTATATTTGCCAGGCGGAAAATGTGCTTGAAGCTAAGAGGAAAGTAGAGAGCACTGAAGGTTGGTACGATGAATCTTGTAGAAGGAAGGAAACTGAAGTTTTCAGGGCACTGAAGTTATACTAGAAAGAAGGGGATGAAACAGTAATAGTCGAATTTTGTCATCTAAGGAAAGAATAATATAGGAAATTGCTCAGCAAAACAAAAAGTGAGTGGCAGGGGAAAGAAGCAGCAGCACTAAACAAAGATTCCAAATCCACCGATTGTAGGAAAGTGTGGAACAGGATAAATTCATACTGTATGGGGTGCAGAAGTGGTGGCAGGAGTTCGATTAGTGATGAAGACTGGATAACATATTACAAAAATCTGTTAAATACTAAAGATAATTGGAGAAACAAAGATGAGATTGGCATCAGAAGAAGGCTGGATGTCACTCCGCCTATGCTGGACCAAGACATATCATTAGACAAAGTCAGGGAAGTAATGTCAAAAAGTAAAGGAGGAAAGTCAGGTGCTATTTCGGGGATAACAAACGAATTTTGGAAAGAGTTGGGTAAAAATAGTTTTATGTTGGAAAGCTTGGTAAAAATCTTGAACAAGATTTTTGAAGGAGGGAGATTTCCGAGGGCATGGCAGGAGTGGATAATTTGCCCAATATATAAGAAACGAGGAGATAAATCAGACCCAGGCAATTAGAGAGGCATAACTTTGCTTGATAATCTGAGCTAACTGTACACCGGGTTCTTAACCAAGCGTTCAATGGCGTGGGCAGAGGATGGTTCGACTCCAAACAGAGTTTAGAAAAGGTATGAGAACCAGCGACAATATAATGGTGGTGAAAATGTTGATGGACAAATACATGAGGAAGAAAAGAGGTAAACTGTACATCTCAGCTATTGATTTAGAGAAGGCATTCGATTCAGTGAGCAGAGGAGCTGTCATTGCTAAATTGGGAAAGATCGGGGTGTCACGTAAGATGATAAGAGCAATTGTGAATGTGTATTCGGTAGTGAAATGTGCAATTAAAATTAAAGAGGATTTAATTGTGGGAGAGATAAAGTCATATTTAGGATTAAAACAGGGCTGTCACCGGTGCTCATTTTGCTATTCATTAACGACATTTTCGAACCTAAGGGCTTTGAGCAACGGTCCAACCCTTGTTTGGGCAATCATGATATCCTGGGCCCAGTGTTTGCAAATGATATCCTTCTGCTCGCTCCTAATATGCAACATAGTATTGATGAGATTGTGAAATACTGTGAGGACTGGCATTTAAAAATTAATCCACGCAAGACTAAAGTTATGGTGTGTTAAAAGGGAACAAAACTGGCTAAGAATGAAAAGTGGTTCATGTGTTGGTCAAAACTAGAGGCTGTGAAAAAATGTTAGTATTTAGGGACAATACCGGCTAGTAATGGAAAATGGACTGAACAAATTAAAAGAGCAAAACTAAAAGGGCTAGAGGCATTGGCGAGTATTAAAGTGTTAGAATGTAAGTTACCGAGTATTGACTACAAAGTTCACAAAAATGTATTCAATGCACTTGTATCAAGTGAATTATATGGAGTGGAAGTATGGTGTGTAGAAGAAGGAACTGCAACCCTGGACACTATTGTAAGTAAGTTTGCTAAGATAATTTTGGGAATACCTAGTAGCACAGCGAATTGCGGAGCAAGAATGATGTGTGTGGATGTAAGTATTCGAAAACATATAAAAAGAATCATCTTGGATACGTCTGAAAGTAGTAGTTAGGCTACCTGCACCAAATGAAGTATCAGCAAAAAGGGTACTGGGTGGACGGGGTTAGAAATATACTGGAAAGACTACGAATGGGTTATTCATGGGATAGGGACTTAGGAAGGGTGGAGGTAGGGCATGTAAAATAGTGTGCAGAAGGGTACATGACATAGAGTTGCAGGTGCTGAGAGATAAGAGTGTGCCAACGAGTGTGGAACGGAATAGAATATAATATAATATCGGAAAAACACACTAACACACATGCATTTACGTTTAAATATTACATTTCAAAATATTATTAAACGTCCACTTACTAAGTTGAGTGATTCTTCTGACTCTGGCCGCCATCCGGGTTCACACTTAATGAAGTATGGTTCCACCATCATGTTTCAGGATCTAGAAGAAGGCAACACTCTGAAGAGAAACAAATACCACAGTTATAAGTAGACTCATACACAACATTAGTTCTAGATATACAATGGAGAATTAAACTATCACACGAATGCGGGAGTCATTGCCATTGGGTGTTTGTTATTAGTATTAATTAGCGTATAGGTTTTAGTGCCGGGAGTGTCCAGCGACATGTTTGGCTCACCAGAGGCAGTAGCTGCTTCAATGGGGACACCCATGGGGGTGAGCTACAAGTTCCGTTCAATTTCAAGAAGTTCCAACTTTCGTGACCAGATGTCACTGACACCTAGTGGTGAACGTTGGAACGTTGATAGAGCGTTTCAACGAAATCTAACCTTGAAATTTAGCTCTGCACAAGTTTAATTAAGTTAGTGGAAGGTTCTTTTACATGCCATAAATCTATGACATGGAACCGCCGGCTTTACTTTCCCTCCGAAGGAAGGCATACTGAAGGATATTAACGCTCATAAAACATCCAACGACTTCGGCCGAGTTTAAACCCGCGATCTTCGGCATAGAAGCTCAGCTGCTACCGACTACGCCACCGAATTTGTCTGATAACCTGTGTTTTGCGGCTGCATCAAACCAAATTGTAGTGATAGAAGCCATTTGATTTGCATGAAACCATTCAAAAGACTGAAGACTCAAACAACATATGCACTAACATGAAAAACAAAATTTGTGTTGACTGACTGGAAAACTTTCTTTTTTATTGACACCACAGAATAAATACCACTGCGAAGAGAGTGGAGCGATCATAAAACAATCACTGCACGGCACCACTACCTGGCGATTATTGGTCTAGTCCAACACTGTGTTTTCCAGTTGCAAGATGCCGTATGTGTACGGTTGACAATATTCTATGTGACTCATAATTCATACATATAATGACCCACAACTGAAGTTTCACTCTTCAAGTCGTGATCTAAAAGGGGATGGTGGGTGGGATATAGGCTCTGTGCGTTGGGGTGAGAAATGCACCACCGTGCTATGAGTGGCCAAATTACCATGGCTGTAAAACACAAAATACTGTACCTATGTTTAATATAAAATTCCTGACTTTGTAATACTTTTCGCCATTTTTTTTACACTTTTTCCTGACCAAAAACAAAATTCCTGACTTTTCCTGCCTGTGGACACCATGATAATACTTGTTTTCCCGCCTAATGTAATTGGGCACAAATTTGTGTCACCGACTGGAAAGCTTTCCTTATTAGAACTAGTCAACACTGAAAAATGGCTTCTCTCACTTCAATTTTCGGTTCCTTGGAAATCGTAGACACCAATAAGAGAATGTGGCCAGTGGCGTACCCAGGATTTCCTTCCGGGGGCGGGATTTCATTAATATAGTAGGGTAATTGTGTACATTGTTAAAGGGACAGATGACCTTGCTATTCTTCCACTTAAAACGACAGTCATCATCATAATTAAAATGATATTTGGATTAATAATCATAAAAAAACAATAATTAAATAACCTTTCTCTTAGCATGAAAACTATTTTAGGTCTCATTTTTGCAAAGCAATAAAAAAATTAAAAACCAAAAAAATATGGAAATCAGTAAATAAATATCAAAGCTGAAATAATGCAGTGGTATCCTGACATTCATGACCATAGTTACGTGGTCGCTTATAATAATGATAGGCTATGTGAGAGAAAAATAATGATTTGCTCTCCGTGTTCCTACTGCCATTACTATTGACTCTCAAAATCTGCATATCCTGATGACTTTACCTGTATCATTAACTGGAATAAATTGCAGAAACTCCTCACGTAATGAAAATTATCTTTAACGAAACGGACACACAATTTAAGCAATCCGAAGCAAATTGAAAGAGGTTACCGATCGCACACTTCAACAGCAGAACTGAACCATGCCTAGCTCCAATGTTGAAGGAGGAGTCTCGTTGCGAGTCGAGTGCAGGACATTTACCGAGAAACGAACGTGATCACTCTTAAAATATATACAGGAGTTAAGACGACTCACTAGCGGTATTGTAAAACACGTGATAGATGGGACAATACAAAGATTCAAGTAAAGAAATATCTCTGGGTGGGAGCTAAACCCTGCCCCCCCCCGTCGGTACGCCACTGGATGTGGCCATGAATTCTATGTTATTAAGGTTTTACGTACCCCACATAAACAAACCTAACCTGTGACTTACGATACAGACCCCTTTGCTTGTAGCACAAGCAGTATTTTTTGGCAGCCCGTGGCTAACATATTACCGACCATAAATGCCATGTTAATATGGGAGAAATGCTGGAAGGAGGCAGACAAGGCCTGTTAGTAAGCTTGTCATTTTACGTGATCGTTAATCTTGCAATCATGAGCCACGGTATGCCAGTTAGAGGGTTTCATCCTCGCATATCTTTGGGATTGAAAATGGGAAAGCAGGGAAATCCATTCCAAGGACATCCGATGGTGTGACTCGAACTCACTGGTCTACCGAGTATGGAACATCGTGGAGCCTTAACACACGCTGAGCTCCCAGGATGGTAATATTACATATAAACTATAGGCTAGATGAAAATGAATGTGAAGCCATATTTAGGACAGATTACTTCGATATTGGGCCTATTATAACAACAAGAATAACCACAACTATCACATTACCTTAAAAAGGCATTGCAAGATCAAATGAATCTTGAGAGGCTGCTTTGATCCCTTCTTCAAGAACAATAATTTCTACATGTGTTACATGACGCTCAGTCGAAAAACACGCCTATGAGCAGAAGCAACTGAGAAATATACTGACCGGCAAAAAAAAGTGGAACACTTCAATTTTTTATGTAATTTCTTAATTTATTCCACTAAAATGTATCGGTTTTCCAATATTTGCATTATTCATGTAAATGTTAGATGATTGGCTACAGAAAATACTGAAACATGTTTTACAACACGCTTTAACTCACAAATTTCGTTACATTTCACAAATCTAACAATTTTCTATTTTTTACTAATGTTCTTTTGGGCTGTTTTTTTTTTTTTTTTTTTTTTTCAAACAAAACAGTGTTAATGTTTGCACTGCACTGCACGGGAACACTGGTCACTAAAACGAGTGTTTCCGCCCTTAGCGTCCATGACAGCTTGTTAGGCTCATCGAAGATTGGGGGTAATTGGTGGTAATAAACCAAGGCTTGTAACTTACAGAGGTTGCCTCAATTTTCACTCACCAATCAGCGCTCACAAGGCGGATGACGTCACAAGATACCAAACGCGCCATGTGGGGAACGTAACGAAACTGTCAACATCAGCTGTTGAGTACACAAAGACAGTTTATTCTCATGAAATTATTGGTAAATGGGTGATAAAATAACTGAATGTAGCCTACTTACATTTTATGTTGTAATCTTCTTGAATTTCTTGGAAATTCGCCTAGACTCGGTAACAGTATCGTGGGTGTTTGTGACTTCCAATAACCACTTCTTATGCAAGATAGAATTGGAATGTTTCAATCTGATGAAGAAAATTGTTATCACAGCTGCCTCAACCCCACCAGACAGTACGTCAGGGAATTCTCTCGACACAAAATCTGTTGTTCTTCTTAGAACGTTCTTGCCTCGTTGAAATCCGTATTTTCCGTGAAATGTGACGAATTTTGCTGAAATGTGCCGGAACTGGTTTCTGAGGGATCGGTCATACCACCGAATGACAAGTGTTTAATTCAGGTTGGTAATGCATAATCGTGTTGAGTTTGCATTCCATAGGTTAAGTTCCCAAGTCGTGGAAATTTATCTTGGAACTTTAGGGCTACATAACCTGCAACATAAGCCGTGCCATCTTCTTCACTTAGTTCCATGATATTGGCAATGAAGGACTCTGGTCGCACATTGCTCCCTGCAGGGGCGTATATAAGGGGGGTGCTGAGGGGACTCCAGCCCCCCCCCCCCCGAAAAAGCCAATAAAATTAAGAAATTGTTGCTTTGGTAAGAGCATAAAATAATCCTAAACTTAACTTATCGGGTAAGTTATAAACAATATTAAAATTGAAATTATACTAACTCGTGGTGAAGTGGGTAGCATTCTTCGCTGCCGCCCTGGAGATCCGAATTCAATTCCCGGCTCTACCAAGAAATTTTAATTCTAGTCTGAGGGCTAGGACGGGGTGCACTCAGCCTTGTGAGGTAAAGCTGTGAATTCCACAGTACGTTTTTTGAGAAATACATGTAAAAAAACTGTTTACCTTTCTGCTTAGTAAATTGACAAATATTTAGTTATTTGGCATTCATACTCCACAGGCCTTAATAGAAAATTTATTAAATATAAATTTTTATTTTGTTTTGTGTTGTATTTTACAACTTTGTTTGTATTGACAGTAATTGTAGGCTATATAAACTTTGAATCTTATCTAAAATAATTACACAAAGTTATATGCTTCAAGATATTGGTTGATATTTCTGGGTATTTTGCAATGACAATCCCCTGAGAATACTCACAATTTTCCAGGATAATCAGCCCTCCCCCCCCCCGATTTTTTTTCTATATACGCCCCTGTCCTAAGGTTGGTTCTGGAAGCACGTTACTTGATTCAGACACTTTGCCAGCTTAGTTTAGTGCTTTAGCAACTACATATTCATCTGAATCTGGATCAGCAGTGTTTGTTTGCTTTTGAACAACTCCTGGATTATTTCCTAAAATAATCATCCTCAGTCTGTAAATGCAGTCAAGGGGACAAGGATGATCGTGTAAGCCACCATGGGTTCGCAATTGTGAAAAGAGATTTTCCAGTACATTAGTACGGTACATCTTGATTTAGCCTATGTGTGAGAATGTACTTTGTATTATGCCTACGGGCCATATCTTGGTACAGAAGTCGAAGGGATTTTATTGAAATGATGACTGCTTTCTAGAATATTTGCAAAGAATTTTTACCAATGCAAAGAGAATTGCTCATGAAATTTTCCATCTTGTCCAAAATCAAAATACCATATAAGGGGGGGGGGGGGAGGGAGGGGTGCTGAGGGGGCTCCAGATCCCCCCCGAAAAAAGCCAACTTGGGTACAACATACAGTAGTCTACCTTTAAGAAATAATTATCAATTTGTAAAAGAGAATGAGTGTTTACCTTTCTGCTTTATAAATTGACAAGTAGCCCATTTAGATATTTTCCATTCATACTCCATAGGCTATGATAGAAAATTCATTCCATGATAGTCAGCCCCCCCGCTCTAAAAAATTGTATACACTCCCCTGATACCATGTACGAAATATGTCAAAAATATTAACAGCTTTAAAATCATCCTAGCAGGTCATCAAAACTTAAGAGTAGGCCCAGCTAGGCTCACTTACCATTTGGTTTTAGATTCCTTGGAAATCTTGGCTTTATATTAAGCAATTCGGCCCTGTAGTCTAATTCGAAGTCTTCACTCTTAAAGTGCAGGGAACATATCCTACTTGTTTGAGGGTTGCAATGATCTTTTCGCTTACATGCAGCAATCCACTGATTGCTAAGGCATGCGTCTTTAGGCATCGTGAAAAGCGACACGTCATTTCCAACTTTATAATAACTGTGACAAACTGCCACAGCACATCTTTGGCCTGGCATGATTATAAACAAAAGGGCTTAAACACGTGTTTAAACCACTGCAATCCATACAATATAAGTTGACTTTCCTTGCATATCTCGCGCCTCGCGCGCTACGAGGAAACGTGTGACGTCACGTCCTTTCTCTTCCCTCCGCGATCCCCTCGCCTAAGAGCTCCATATTGAGGCAACCTCTGTAGTTTACTAGCCTTGGTAATAAACCACCCTAAGAAATGTCAATTTCTACTCACGGATGTTTCAGATGTGTGTCCTAATGCGTGAAAAGCTTTTAAAATGTGATTACATCTTTTTCATGGCTAATTTTATACTTTTTAAATTACCGTTCCACTTTTTTTGCCGGTCAGTGTATATTCCGTATCCCCAATCTACACACATCAAAAAATGTTTTGCTTATTGCCATGGAACACAGTGAGGAAGGACTTATTTAGGCTGTGTCACAAAGCTAAATTTTCAGCCGTTGTGAACTAGATAGTCAACTAATAATCCGGATGTGTCGTCACAAGTAATGATCCAAAGCTGCTTAGCACATACCTTCGAGCATAAATACAATAGAGTGCGCATTGCCACACTGCGCCTGTACTGTTACGTGAAACCAACATCTCGATCAGCTGACTAAAGGGAAAACAGAGGAACTCGCAATGAAAGGTGATAGGAGTAGGTGAGGAAATGATTTTTAATGAGGGTTTAAACACACATTTTCGTAATTTATACGACATTGGAAAAGCATCGCATGTTTCTTTACGTACCGGAAGGTAGCAAAGGTTAAAAGTGGCTGTCGTGTTCCGTAATATCCATACACCAGGATACCCTCCTGTAAATAATTAATAACAAATCCAATTATGAATTAGGCCTGCTAGTTTTTGAACAGAATTGTGTAAACTGTCGTGTTCCGTAATATTCATACATCCAGGATCCCCTAATGTAAATAATTAATAACAAATCCAACTCTGAATTAGGCCTACTGATTTTTGTACAGATTTGTGTTTGTGTAGCTGTGTTTGTGTAGCTGGTCATTTTTGATTGTACGCCCTAGAGCTCCAAACAAGTTCAATCTATTACTGCATCATTTCCTAATTTATTTTCAATAATTAGAAAATGTATTTTGGCCAATTTCAGCACATTACTTTACAAAATGTTATCGTCCGATTAGCTCTTATTCAGCGTTACCTTCCACTTCCGTATTTTATTAAAGTAAACAAAACATGGGCAAATGGAAATAAGGAAGTCTATTGATTTAGTAAGCATTGCTTTTTAACTATGCATTACATTTGCTACAAAGGAAAACATTCCAAGCAATGAACAGTTTCCTTTTAAATTCCATTTTCCATGAATCATAGAAACCTTCGCAAAAATAACCCAGAACTTTGGAATTCTACGAAGAATTGACTAATTTAGGGCTGCACACGTTTTAAGGAGAATCTGAAAATTTCCTCAACCAATCGCACTGTGCATACGTTTAATAAGAAGACAAATATTACCTCAGCGTATTTATTATCGAAGACTACATCGTAACATCAGTAGCATAACCTGCAATTTGATGTTGTAATGGTCCTAATTTTGCTTCATAGGCCTGTTCAGTGTAGTAAGGGATAGGGTAAATTTTAATAATTTGTAATAAATGCCTGCCCAGCATTTACATGTTAAATTATTTTTCTTTCATGTTTTAGAGTTAAGAGGAAACGTAAAGAAATGCAAGTAGTGAAGTCAAGAATTTTAGGATTATTTTACAATGAATTGATGTGGGCCTATCTATGGAAAGAAATGCCCGATCCTTTTCTAAATGTCTCCTTACATCCATACGCTGCACAGTAATACACCATTCTGGCTTAGTACGGTAATGAATAGAATAGAATAGCCCAATTCTATCATCACGTGTAGTAGTTCAGTGCTCCAAACTATCCGCAGTTCCCTTTAGTCAGCTGATTGAGATGTTGGTTTCACCAATGTGACGTCATCAGCCATCTATTGTATTTATGATCTAAGGCACATACCAATCAAGTCCATAGTACGGTGGCTAGAGAACGAAAGTGCTTGCATGATTGTCGACTTGTAGCCTACAATTGAGTAGGCTACTTGCTACTTAATACTTATCAACTTGAGCTTTGGGACACAGCCTTATTAAGACTGCTCTACACAATTGAGATCGGGAGCTTAGGCAGGCCATTCCATTCTGTGAATATCAATCTCCTGAAGAACGGTAGGAGAGCGTCATCGCCCTCGAAAGTGAAATTGGGCCGAAATTGTTAGCATAGCCTTTCACTACAGGTGCTAGGATAGTATCCCTATGCCTGTCATACGCCCTGGGATGTACACGAGGGGTTCGGCGACCATACATGATGCCACCCCAATGCATTGCACCACCTCCTCCCTGTTGGTATCAGTCTCGGATGTATTGGTGGTGCATGTTCACCGGGTCGTCTCCACACTCACACATATCTATCCTCATTGACACAGGCGAGTATACACAGCCGATATACACTCACGCAAGAACGACTAAAAGGTTTGAGGCCACCATGACTCTTGCAGGGGTGGCTCTAGGGTGGTGCGAACGGTGCGACCGCACCGGGCGCTGTCATATGGGTGGCGCAGGTGAGGCAACGATAGATCGCCTGCGCCAAAAATAAAACCCAATCACCTTATTACTATTTAACTCTACCCGTAAAAATAATTTTATATATACAGGTATATATATACGAGCGTCGAGTCATAAGTCATGGCAATTATTTCTTTTCTCGCGAACCGGAGACAACACAGAAAATCTACGATATGCATTTGTATAAGGCATGTAGCCTACGTATGCATAGAGCCTGAAGATAAATTCTGACGTCAGGAGATGCTCGTAGGTAAGTGACAGAACACAGGCCATTGGTAAACATTGTTTAAATGTGGTATAGACAGCAAATACACAAGACTCCGTGCAAAGGACAGGTCTCCACTGGTTACAGACCTTCGAAATAATCACCCAAGGTGTCTACTGTGCGTTGCCAGCGGTGGGGCAGGCTGAATACCATTCGCTGCAAGTGTATCGCTAACGTGTAACACCTCCCTCCGAAATGCTGTTACGATGTCTTCTTTGTTAGCAAATCCTTGTCCACGTAGTGGCTTCTTGACTTCGGGGATTAGATCCTAGTCACATGGCCTCACATCAGACGTGGTAAGCGACGCTCCTGCTTGTTGACATCCATTGTGTGACGCTCTCACACACTGAACTTGGGGGCATGCTCAGACCCACACTGTTGTTTACATACACCACCTAGTGGCATCCTACGCAGGTACATACCATACGTTTCAAAATTCATGTCGTAAATTTTTCCGTGTTGTCTCCTGTTCGCGAGGGAAAAAAATAGTTGCCATGACTAATGACACAGCCTCCGTATATATCAGTGAGCCGGAAAATGCGCATTTCAAGGGTATAGACATAGCGTGAAATTCGCAGTTAACATTCTTGAAATATTAACAAGTTGAAACCAATATCTATATTTCTGTCCGCCGCAGCACCTCTGTGAGAGCCTTCCTTATAGAACAGGGCCTTACAGGTGCCGTGTGGTGGCCGTGACACATTGTAGTGGCGCGTCGAACAAGGCAGTGCCGCTAGCAGCAGAGTAGTGCCCAACTTGTTAAACACTTTTACGCTTTGAACGTATTTAATAAACATATTCACTTACATGCATTTCAGAGTAGTTACTGGAAAGACTGTCCTTTAGTTTCTAAAAACACATTGCACCAAGGTAGGAAGTTTTGGTACTCTCGCTGTAATTCCTCCTCACTGATATTTCGTATCAGTGCAGTTATTTCGTTCTCGAGAGCCTCCAGAGTACGCGGATTGGTTCTGTATAGCCTACCTTTTGTTTTTTTCTATGCCAAAGATCGCGGGTTCAAATCCGGCCGAAGTCGTCGGATTTTTTAAGAGCGTTAAAATCCCTCAGTATGCCTTCCTTCGGAGGGGAAGTAAAGCCGGCGGTCCTATGTCATAGATTTATGGTATTTTAAAGAACCTTCCAGTAATTACACCTGTGTGAAGCTAAATTGTATAGGTTAAGAATGTAAACAACGCTCTTAGGTTCCTACGTTCGTTGCCAAGAGCCGACTGCGGTGGCGTCTGGTAGCTAAATTCTGAACTATTAGTCGTTGACGGTGGCGTTTGGTGGCAAAAGTAGGAACTACTTGAAATTAAAAGTCTGCTGTCCTCACTTGAATTGAAAACAGATAACACACACTAATACAGTCATCACGATTAACACCGGTTATCAGACAGATTCTACACGCACCTTAAGTACACGGGGCTACATGACCGCGTTGTCGCAGCCCCTAAACAAAGGAACCAACCAACCAACCTTTTGTTTGAGGTTCGCCCACAAATAAAAATCGCACGGTGCTGATAGTCCAGTCAAATTAGACATCCGACCTTGCAAAAGGTCATGTAGTTCTAATTTCTTTATATGTTGTTTTGACTTCTACCAATAGAAAAAAAATTGCAACTTCGAAAGACCTGTGCTAGTTGTGTACTACCCAAAAACAGCCAACCATTTGCACATTTTTCGGTTTTTGCTCAATGTCTCTTAAACTATGCATCTGCCAGAAACATCCATACCTATCTTTTTTAAACTAGATTAAATTTACTACAATTTGAGACCTAAGCGAATACTGTGTGTTTAGTAAATCCTGAGATATAGTTCTTCAAAGATTGAGTAGTTTTTCATAAAGTAAATATTTTGGTTTTGGTCTTCTAATATGACAAATATCATCAAAAATACTCATTCCATGAGAAAAGACACAGGATATGAACTTGAAGTTTATTTATTTATTTAGCTTTAATTTAGCTTCTCTCAAAAGTAAATTTGGAAATATGTAAAGGAATCAGTTCACATAGGTAGGCTACTGTTTTCTTATTTAAGGATTGCCAATGAATGTTGTTTTTTGTTTCTAGCTTACACAGGCTAAGACTGCTTGTCTTCCGTAGTGCTCCATTGTGTATTGTGACACGAGTTTCTGTGCTACTGTATGGAATCAAAACTGATCCTTTTTGTATTGTGACTTTCACGTGGGTTTTTGAGTTAGTGTGTCGAATCAAGATTTGTGTTATAATGCCCCGCAGATGTGCTAGTAACTCCAACAAGTTTTGTCTCATTATAATATGTGAAGGACATACAAGTTTCAATAACTTCCAACCCTGAACTAATCTAGATTTTTAGCCTACTTTTCACATTTTGCAAAAATGAGGAAAAAGTAGACTTATGAGATCGGGCAAATGTGTGTCTGTCTGTCCTTCTGTCTGTCTGGCTGTGTGTGTGTGTGTGTCCCCCTCCACCCCACCCCCCCTCTATCAACTCCTAAACGGCTGCAGCAATCGAAACAAAATTTGGTAGGAGTAAAGATCTATCTATACCTGAATATCTCACGGCCATATTTGAAAATGATGTCAGTGCTACCAACTGATGAAAAATCGCAATTGAAATTTGAGCTCCACGTTGGATAACTTGGAATGAATGAATGGGAGCTATTTCAAAATTGGCACACGTATAGATAATAATATTGCAGTTTAATTTTTAATTATAAGCCTGCTGATAGGTCCAAATTTTAAATGCATATAACTTCTACACTATCAATCGGATTTCAACCAAATTTCGTATGAGCTATGTATACATAAACAGAGATGATATGACTGAGCGTATTCTTAAGAGCCACCAGGGCTGCCAACTATTAATAAATGCTCTCAATTTGTTTTATCCAAATACCCATATATCCGAAAGTATGCAAGCCGTCAGCTTTAAACTATGCACACGTATAGTACCTGACATTATATATTAATTTGGAGTAACTTATATACGTCAGTGCTACCAACATGATTCTAAGCCTGCTGAGAGGTCCACCTTTAAATACATGTAACTTCTATACTATCATTTGCATTTCAACCAAATTTCATGTGTGCTATGTGTACTATAACAGATATGACTATGCCGATTCTTAAGAGTAACCAGGGCTGCCAACTGTTAATAAATACTGTCTCTATTTTTGTTACCCTAATATCAAAATATGAGAAAGTATGCAAGCCAATAGCTCTAAACTTTGCACACGTATAGTACCTGGCTTTCTACATTAATTTGGAGTAACTAATATAGGCCTACGCCAGTGCTGCCAACATGATTCTAAGCCTGCTGATAGGTCCAATTTTAAAATGCATGTAACTTCTATACTAACTAATGGATTTCATTCAAAATTGACACAACAAGAGATCATATTATTTCAGATTATTTCTGACCAATACATGTATGTCATTGTTGCCAACATGATTTTACGCGCGCTGTTAGATCCAATGTTTAACTGCATGTGACGTCCATGCTATCCATTGGACTTCAACCAAATTTTGTATTCTGTACCTTAAGAGATGGAACTAAGAATATATTCAGTCACCAGGGTTGCCAACTGTAGTTCTCTATTAGGCTACATTATGCCAGGTATACAGTATTTCGAACTAATTAGAAATTTCGATATTACCAACTTAATTTCGTCATTATTCTAGATAGATCCATATAGATTAATCATTGGCATGAATCTTAAATTTTAAGAAAAGTAGGCTCTTTAGTTCGTCACGGAACTTCTTGTTAACTGTCATTTTCAACTTCAGCACACTCAAATCCATATAAATCAACTATGTTTGCCTTTGTAAAAGACAAAAAGTTAAAATGTGTTGTCTAGTGTACCCACTCAAAGTGATGATTGATTTATTTATCTATCTATAAATCTGTATATTTATTTAGTTATTTTACTTTCTTATCTTTCTATTATTTAATTTAAATTTATTTACATTTATTTATTGATTCTTATTTCTATTTCTGGTTCGTTATCGTGTTTGTGTTTATTTATATATTTACTTATTTATTAATTAATTAATTAATTAATTAATTTATTTATTTTAATGGGGATAATAGAACTACGGTACCACTGAACTGACACATCAAACCTACTAACCAATAGAAATACTGTATATATATCTAAAATTACAGTTGAGGAAGACTTATAAAAATAATAAACTTTATTGCAGCCAGTTAGCCATATGGAGGATAACAGAGTAGGGTAAGCAATGAGTTATTTACAAATATGTACAACATACAAATATATTGGTAGGTTGCCATTAAGCTTGTGGCTCACTTAAGTAGACTACTGTGCGACTTTATGTTGCTGTAACGCTCAGTGCGTCCAGAATCATCCAACACCCCTAATCAAAATACTGTCAGATCACTCGTATTATAGATAGGCCGAAAGGCTATCGAGTGCGGGGTCACTTCAGTTCAGTGTTGGAAAGTTAATGAACGTGCAATGGCTGTGTTTTAGTTTCTGTAACAAGCACAGAAGGAACCTATCGTGTGAATATTCAAAGGTCAATTTTCTGTTCTTTTCAAAAAGTTATTTGAACTCGTATAAAATGTAATATGTGTCCAACATTTTTAAAAATCTTTGTGTAGGTCTCAACATTTATTTTTATCGGGTAGTTTTTACATTATACACTATCTGTGCGACGTGTTGTATGTGAGTGTTTGCATTTATATGCCAAGTCCATAAGTCGCATATCAGTCCATTAAGAACGTTATCTATTGAAGAAAGAGTAGGCTACTGTATGTTTCCAGGCAGCTCAGATTTCATTGTTTTACCGAATAACATTTTTTTGAAATTTTGTTGATCGTATTCATTACTAAGTAGTCCATGCGTATATCTGTGTATGTGAGATAAGTATATGGTAGAACATAAAAAAAAAGTCAACCCCTGGCACTATACAGCCCATGACGGGCTAAGGCCGACCAAGCGACCGCTGCCCAGCCTTTCGGCCTGCAGATATTGGGGTGACGCGTGATCAGCGCGTCGGGTCCCCTCGGCCGTTAATCTTGGTTTTCGTGATCGGGGCGCAGTCTCACTGTCAGACAGCTTCTCAATTGTCCTCACGAGGCTGAGTGCACCCCGTTCAAACCCTCACGTCAGTTTTAAAATCCTTGACGGAGCCGGGGATCGAACCCGGGGCCTCCGGGTGAGAGCCAGGCGCGCTACCCCAACACCAAGGGGCCTGGTGAATATAATTTTCTTTTGTTTCTGCACTATCACATTAAGCATGGAATGTGTTTGTAAGAGATGTAAGTGGAGTAAAACATCTATTTGTACTAGACCAGGTTGCGGGAGTTGAGAGATTATTTTGAATTCTAAAAAGATCTTAGATTTATATTTGAACCCGTGATTTTTATCCTGGAAATGGAAATTACCCTATAAATTAATTAAATAAGCTGTGTAGATTTCGTTTTATGCCCTCACGCTAACAGAAAGAGTTTCATAGAATAGAATACTCTGTGTTCTGAATCTCGGACAGCCAGAGATTGGAGCAGGAGTAGGCCTGTTGCCTATTGCAACCATCACTGATACGTGTGATTATTAGTTACAGTGAATCTCTAACAGCCTAATACAGAAATCCTCCTCAGCATGATTAATAACTCACTACATGAATTTTTAAAAAATGTTACGGAACCTACAAATAATTAACATGGTATTAGCCTAACAGCAATAAACAATTATTATCAAAACACTAATAATGGCTATTAATTATATCCTACCTTAATCTCATTCTAATTGACACAGAGATATTATCCTAGAATTTTACTAATTTTTATAGCAGGATACCGTCTCCTGTAGGCTACTCATTTGTTTTTCATGCATCTTTATGGTGTTTCTCTTCTGTCGCTTTTCTAGCCCATATTCCACTGAAAACATTAAAAAGTTTCGCTAATTTACCTGGCTTCCCCCATCCCTATTTAATAATTTTATTAAAGTGTGATACCGTATCCATTTTCACTTTCCATTCTGTTTATATCTCGCTTATCTACAAACTTAGCTCTCATTATTTGGTTTCATTGCATTCCCTGATCAGGTGTGCTGCACCCATGACCTTCCTACAAAAAGAGCTAAGGTCATTGTTTCCTGTAGTTGACCATTGTGACATTCTCCAGGCCTCCTCACATGGTTCGTCCGGGAGAAAAGGACACCATCTTCCCGTAACAGATTCGTTTACTGTTGAATATCCAACGTGATGTAATCCAGCGTTTCCCAAACTGTGGTACGCGTACCACTGGTGGTACGCTCGTACTTCTGCTGTGGTACGCGGTGATGTTACGAAAAATATAAAAAATATTACATACGTTACGAAAAATATAAACATATAAAGTATAAATTTTAAAAATATAAAAAATTGATATGTTGCCAGAGGACTTTAAGGCGAACGACAAGGAGCAGTTTTATGAAGTGAATTGCGATTCAGAAGGAAGGCAAACGTTTTCAAAAATGGCTCTTGGGAACTTTTGAGTTGAGAGGCGTGCAGACTATGCAGGCATAGGTGACAAAGCAGTTAGAATTTTACTGCCTTTCACTACTTCGTACTTGTGTGAGACTGCATTTTCTTCACTTGTTTATCACAAGAATAAATACCGGAATAGACTCCTTACAGTGGAAAACGATCTTCGTTTGAGACTCAGCGATCTTGAACGAGACATTCCCAAGTTGGCTTCTAATCTTCAAGCTCACATTTCACATTGAAGTTGTTAGTTGAACTTGGGTTTTTATGTTCAATTATTACAACTTTGTTTTTTATGTTTAATTATTACGAGTTCTTTTATTAATATTATTTGTACAGTGTCATTTCTGAATGTTTGAATTGAATACTTATTGTAATAAATAATAAAACAACTCGACACACTTCTTATTATTTGAACTTCAACAGTCTAACTCTAACAAACACAATTTACAATCCGTCTATTGGTCTACTACGTAGTGGTGGGGGTGGGGTGGGGGTTATATTTACCGTACTATATCTCACAACCACTAGGTGGTACGCGAGAGATTCTCATCCCTTAAAGTGGTACACACACAAAAAAAGATTGGGAAACACTGATGTAATCTACTCCTGACTCATCCATTCCTAATTTAGCCATTTTATAAGGATTGAAACGGCGGCTTCGGTGGCGTAGTTGGTAGCATGCTGAGCTTCTATGCCCAATATCGCAGGTTCAAATCCGGCCGAAGTCGTCGGATTTTTTAAGATAGTTAAAAATCCCTCAGTATGCCGACCTTCGGAGGGGAAGTTAAGCCGGCGGTCCCATGTCATAGATTTATGGCATGTTAAAGAACCTTCCTCTAATCACACCTGTATGAAGCTAAATTGTATAGGTTAAGAATGTAAACAACGCTCTTAGGTTCCTACGTTCGTTGCCAGGAGCCGACTGCGGTGGCGTCTGGTAGCTAAGTTCTGAACTAGTAGTCATTGACGGTGGCGTTTGGCGGCAAAAGTAGGAACTATTTGAAAAATTCAAAAGTCTGCAGTCCTTACTTGATTTAAAAAACAGATAACACACACTAATACAGTCATCACAACTAACACCGGTTATCAGACAGATTCTACACACACCCAAAATACATGGGGCTACATGACCGCGTTGTCGCAGCCCCTAAACTTAGGAGCCAACCAACCAAGGATTGAAACGCACGTTCACTGACTCGAAACTTCAGCACTGTAACAATATTCAGTAATAATCCCGTAGATCAAAATATTAATTATTGCGAAGTACAATGTAATTAACGCCGTTATATCACTTCGCGTCATCATGGCACAGTCTATTGCTATAAAATTGAGGATTTGGTAACTTCAATCTGACTTTGAATTCTACCATGTAATAAATCGCCAATTGGCGTATCGTAATTCCCTATCACAATCGTAGCCTTTACAAATTGACTTCGTCACTCGGTTATTTATCCACATAACAGTGCGTTAACCCTTAAGAATAGGCGTGAACACAAGGACTCGCGCCGGGTCATTTTGACCCATAGTGTTAGTTAATTCGTTATTGTTGTTTTAAGGGACGGAACTAGGAGGTTGACCCATAGTATGTCACTCCATTTTTGTCGTAGTCGTGCGGATCTTAATCAGTAATTCCTATGAACTATTCTCTATATAAAATGAGGTTTATTTATATTTTGCAAATGTAACATGCAGAAAAATTACAATAATGTTCGTAACAGTAGGCTTATAATTGGCATTGATAGTGGCGGTAAAGCAGCCATCTCGATTCTTTTTAACAAAGGACTGATGACCAAGGTGTCCCTAGACGCTAAACATAGATCGAAAAGAACGTGAAATATGTGGTTGTGCTGCACCAAAATAATTGGATTCTTCCCATTATATTTTACAGATTCCCTACAAACATAAGCCGAAAATTGTCACGCGATGAATGGTGCCATGGGTAAATCTGTCCCGAACGTAAATAATATAGAAATAACTTGAGTGTTCAAAAAGCTATGGACATATTTTTTTGGAGGGTGAAGTTCAAGTCTAGGAAGGAAGGTACAGTAAGCGACAGGAAATAAGGGCTGACAAAAACGAAAATATAGAGCATTATTAAAGCCTCGGGCCAAATTACCCATGCTCAAGTCCACGCGGGTTAATTCGTACAATTATAATGCGCTCTCAACATCGTGATACTGGTACAAGCTCGTGGATAGCCTGTCACTCGTCTGACTCAATCAAGACGCCGTATCAGATTGTACAACGAAAACTGTCTATTCTTGCTGTTGCAGGCCTCGAACCAATGATGTTTCATCATGGTGATCTGGTTCTTGACATTATTGCTTTTAAGAGGTTCTGTGCAGGTTATCAATGTCACATAAGAAAAGAATGCCTTTGGTACATGAATATCACAGTTTTAAAATTATACGTAAATACTTCACACAGGTGTAAAACTCTCGTTTCTGCCGAGAGCGGCCGGCGAAATCTAGCTGCGAGCAAGGTCTATGTCCATGCGTCTCCCGGATATTCCATTATTCCAACCTGATTATTTTGTACCACATCAAAGTCAATCGCTCCCGTAATCAAGGAGATGATTGCGGTCACAATATGTATATATTGATCCCGGTTGCTTCGAGACACCACGGGGTTGGTAGGTAAGATCAACCACAGAGATACCATATTGCATGCAGAGACACATTTTGATATGCATTTGAGTTAGTCCCACTACAACACTGTTGGCCTATAACTCAAATTGTGTCGGCTTGTGTAAGGTGGAATTAGGAAACTAGCCCTAAATACAGATCTCGAATGAAAGGAAAAATCACAATCTACAAATAATAATCCCTCTTTCAAGTAAAATCTGTCCTCTTGACTTTGAAGCCAAAGAACCCTAACATACTCTCATATTGGGCAACGAAAATAACCACGCAAAGTCCTAGATACTAAAACCCTCCTAGGATGGAAACAACCTACTTGCAAATCCTAGAAAATCCCTTAGACTAATCCTATCCAACAAATATCGCAATAGATCAACTAGGATAATGGTGCGAATATAAAACTCCTAAGCACTAAAAATGTATAAATAAACAA
Organism: Meconema thalassinum; assembly: GCA_946902985.2. Classification (NCBI taxonomy): domain Eukaryota; kingdom Metazoa; phylum Arthropoda; class Insecta; order Orthoptera; family Tettigoniidae; genus Meconema; species Meconema thalassinum. Next base: position 744,402,760 of record OX336388.2, read on the forward strand.
GATGTTCAGCAAAGAACATATAGCTTTCTCCCAAATGTATGGGTATACATATAACTCTTTGTCCTCGCCCCTAAAACAATCACCTCCACCACCATGTAGTTTTGTTTTCTTTTATATTGATTAGCTAGTAAGTACGGTATGTGTCTAAATCAATATTATATACTTTATGATGATTGAATTACAAAACCACAAACTTATTGTAATTCATTCACATCCGTTAATCTCGATATTAAGCCTCTAAACTTAAGAATCCTTCATTTCAGGTATCTTCCCCATTAAAAATACGCGGCGATCACAGTAGGTTGATGCTGCAACCTACCAGTGGATTAATATATATCTTGTACACCTCTGAGTGTTGAATGTGCAGGCAGTTGAAAGCAACCAGGAGGGATGCGATCCAGCTTGCAGGGCTTAAAGGTAAACGGAGCGTGGTCATGGCTAGAAGTTGAACTATTACAAAATTGCAATACTTCAGGAGGCTACGGATTTACAAATCGGAATGTTTGCAACAATTACCCACGTAACCCGCAAGAGGACAGCATCGTACAGAGGCATTGAGAAAGCTGTTGTTGATGACAACGTGTATCTTGTTATTCAATTCTTCTTTTTCTAATGCATTCTGTTTATGTGCGATGCTGGGGCTGTGATTATTAATAAACGAGTGTATACATTGGCCTCTCTTTTGAGCTAAATAGCATTTTATTTAGTATCTGTAGAAAGAGCTCGTCCACATCATTTGTAAAAGAATTCAAGTAAATAAAGGTAACTGTAGTAAATTTCAAATCCGAGCTAACCGCGTGAGAGATTAACGCGCAAGCACAGAGCCAACCATGTCCTTAACATCTCAGTGTTATTAACCGACTTAGATACAACATGTTAGCAAATAATGTCTTACAATTTCTTCACAGCAGTACATCTTCATTATAAATCATCATCTTTTTAGAGGCCTTCATAGGGATGTTATGGCTGCCTGGGCTTTTAGTTCTCACAGTAAAGAGGCACATGTGCGCTTCATAAAAAAGGGAGGTAGCGTGCATTTCGATACTCCAGTGGGGGTCCGAGCGGGGGCCCGCTGATGAGCCAGCTTGGTGTCCTAGGCGAAAAACCCACACAAGACACGGCACAAACCTAAAAGAATTGCTGAATTTTAATTCACTGGCCATGAAAGCCAATATATCATCATTACATACAAAATTTATATTATTTCTATGCAACATACTCAAACTACTGAAATATAGGACAGGCACAAGAGATAAGTTGCCATCTTGTCATGTGACAGACGGCTCAGCTCTTTTAAGTGACTGATAAAATGTAATATTATAATATAAAATTATATTAAATAATGGGTCACGTCCTTTAGGATAGCTTAAACGACCCTCGGCTCGAAAATCGGAATTGGTGGGTCCTAAGCTATTGGTTATAATGCTTGAATAATTCACACGGCCGCCATATTTAAATGGAAAGGCTGATGACCCTGTAGTTTGGGTAAAGGGCGCATCACATATGAAGGTATGCACTTACCAAATTTTGTAAAGATCCGATGATTAGCTTGGTCGTAATTTAAGGCTAAGTTTCGACCATTTAAGTGGCCGCAATTAAGTTTTGGTACAGATGGCAGCAATATAAAACAAGACAATGAGATGCCCTTTGCTAGGGCTTCCTCCGTACCAAATTTCGTTCAATTCAGTTTCATCGGGTTTCAAATGATACGGGGGCCCTGTGTAGATCTCATAAGTCTACTTTCTTTTTGAAAAAAAAAAAAAAAAAAGTGAGTTATGACGGTACCATTTTCAAAATTTTACGAGAATTTTTCAATCTAGGTAAACGTATTCAAAATCCTACAATTATATCACATACAACAAAACTATCTTAACTAAACTGTACAATATTCACCTGTTATTTACAACTTTCATCTCCTTATAGCGACACCTCATTATCGTGCCTTACTAGTCATGGATTCCACCACCATAGAACATCACTTGACAACTCAGTAATATACTCATAATAGTCAGGAATCCGAGTAAATTCCATTTTTATAGTTCTGTCTAGTCGTAGCATTATTTTATTTTTGAGGAATAATTATTATCCAGCAAACAGATCTTTCATTCTAAATATACTTAATTCTGAAAATTAATTTTCCCCTAGGGGAAGTTGCTTTTTAAGGCTTCAGTCTTTTAATTGGTATGATGCAGCCCTCCATGCTTCCCTGTTCTGAGGTAATCGTTTCATCTCAACATAGCCACCACACCCTACATCCAAGGCAATCTGTTTAACATATTCTAACCTTGGTCTGCCCCTACAGATCTTATTCTCGACCCTCCTTTCCATAACCAAGTTTGCTATTCCAGAGTGTCATGGTATGTATTATACCAACCTATGTCGTCTCTTCATTACCAGTCGCCACAAACATCTCTCCTCTCCCAATCGTATTAATACCTCTTCATTAGTAACCCCATCTAGCCATCTGATCATCATTCTCCTGTATCACCACATTTCAAACGCATCAATTCTCCTCTTTTCCCTTACTCAAACAGTCCAAGTTTCACTAACATACAGTGCCATGCTCCAGACAAAGGCTTTCAAAAATGACTCCTAATACCTAAACCCCTATTATATGTCAATAGATTCCCTTTTAGTAGAAAAGCTTTCCTTCTCTGTGCTAACCTACTTCTTATATCCTCTTTGCTTCGTCCATCAATGGTCACATTGCTTCCTAAGTAACAGATGTCTCCTACTTCCTTTAGCTTTTCACCTGCCAATTCGACGCCCGTAGAGGCTTCTTTCGACTGCAATCCAATATTTTTGTTTTATATTTATTTTCATCATGAATACTTTCCTCAAGACAGAATCCATACCATTTAAAATCTGATTCAAATCCGCTGGTGTGTCGGCTAAGATGACGTTGCCATCACCAAATCTCAGAGTTGAAGTTATTTATCCTTGAATCTTTACACCTACTTTGAATTTTTCTCCAATTTCCTTCATTGTTTGTTCAAAGAACAGAAAGTAGGGTGATAAGTTGCAGCCTTGCCTTACACCTTAATGAAAACCAGCTTCTCTTTCATGTCCTTCAGCTCAAATAACTGGTGACAGTATATCCCCGTACTTTATTCGAATCGTTTTTATAATGTCAAACAGCTAGGAGATAAGAAGATGTAACTGGCAGTTTACAAGTTTAGAGCAGTGGAAGAACCTCCTTTAATTTTCAAACTAGGGAATAATCAAGAGGGAGCCATTTAGGCACCAACACGAAATCAGGATGATTATGGTAGGCCCTATAGATGATGTCAAATCGAATGACACTGGGATTATAATGAAATTGGCTAAGAAATTCCCACCTCATTGCGTGAATGAAGTATTCAAATATAAGCCAGGAAAAGAGAACTCCATTATCTATCTAGCTTAAGAAATGTAATGCAAAGTGTGCAAAAAATAATTTAAGAACACCCTATAGAACTCATGTCCTGGAAAATATATAAAAAGTATTACTTTCAAGCAAGTTGGACAGCATCAGATCTTCAAAACCAGGTATAACTACTTCAACAGACACGTTAATAAGTAAATTTCACATAAGCTACACTCCACGACAAGAGGAAAGGAAGCTGGAAGAGATTAAAAGAAGGGATGATGTTTGAAAGCATGCCCACAACAAAACTAAGATTTGGTGAGGGTGAAAAATGAAGAACAAAAGAGGAGGCAGGGGTAAAGGAATAACATTTTGAATGGACGATCGAGGAAAAAAAAGACGTTTGTGTTTACAATATTTTTATATCGTTAGTATATCTGTGTCTGGATGCAATTGGGTGCGTTTTCCGAAAGCTGAAATATGATTTAGACCAAATATTTGATAACTCTTCACGAAAGCAGTACTTACTTTTAAGCTGGACAAAAAAAAACTAGTTTGGCTACAACAGATTGTTGAAGATGCAAAGGAGATTTGATTCAACCATCCAAACCTCCCATAAACTTCAGCAGTGGCAAAGAGAACAAGAAACAGATGCAGGCACCCAACAATTGGGGAGAATGATGTTGGTGAAATACAAGTCGACACAGGGTCAGATTCCAATTGAAACGACGTGCAGCTAAAAACACAAAACACTGCGTGGATGAAAATCACACCAGATCGTAAACTAATCAAGATATTTGCAGTTTTTGGCCATTGCGCTACTAAATTTGTGAAGAAGGGGGTAGCTGCATACGAAATATTATGAAAAGATATAGAGGTACCTGTATCGAAGCATATGGTATTGTCAGCAGATAAAAAAATATGGGGATCTTTAGGACACATTGCTTTCAACTCAGACATTAGCATTTCAAAAATCTACATGTACGGAATTAACTATGACGTAAAACGTGAAAATCAAGACTGCGCCTATGAACAAATTTCTTTTGACATACACTGCATGTGTAGGGTCTTTGATCAGTATGAACAAGTAAATGCGCCTTCAGAGCACCCTTTCGGCTAAATGACTTGTTACATGTGTTACAACAATAAAGCCTTTCGCCTGAGTGTATTAAATTGTGATCTGTTAAAGTTTTCTTGTGAGCAAAGTTCCTTCCACAAGTTTCACATGAATAAGGCTTTTCTCCAGTATGTGTAAGACTGTGAGTACTTAAATGAACCTTTTGAACGAACGTCTTGGAACAGGCATTACAAGAGTAAGGTCGATTTCCTGTATGAAGTGTTTCATGATCCTTGAGATGACCAAGACGTACAAATTTCTTAGAGCATACGCTGCATGAATAGGGTCTATCTCCTGTATGAGTTAGCACATGACATTTTAATTGGGAGGGCAGTCGGAAAGTCTGAACACAGTGCACGCATGAATAAGGTTTCTCTCCTGTATGAATGCGTATATGATCATTCACACGACTAGTTATTTTGAACGTCTTGTTCCAAACCTCGCATGAATTACTTTTTCTGGCTTTAAACTTCCGAACACCAGGCGCATTCGTCTTGTCACAAATATACCTGGAAACGAGTGGATAGCAAATTTAATTTCAGTTATAGTTCAGCAAATAAAGAATTTACATTGTCTGTTAAGTAGTCAGCTCAAAGGCTAGTTGGATCCTCAAATAGCGCCGCCATTATGTTATGTGGGTAGATACCCACAAACACCCAAGGCAGCGCTATATTGAGGCGTACTAGGCAAGGTGAGGAGTGAGCTAGTTTGCCATTGCTTTTTCATTGAATTTACATTATGAGCAATAAATTTGCTGTATCATTTCGGATAGGTTTTGACACGTTATATAAGTACGAAAATGTTGGTTTGTGCAGTTAACAGAAAGCAGCACAGCAGTTTCGTTAGCATTCATTTTTCATTTTTCAATATCCATAATTATACTATGAAATTTTACGTAACACATTACAATCCTCATAATAGGAAATAGGTTAATAGATCTATGATTTTAAATAAATGAACTTGCATGTAACGCATGAGATTCCAGTAATACTGTGACTGACTGGCACCTCAGTAATTTGTTAATTATCTTTGAGACTTTGGGCATGTAGGTCATCAGCCCTATGTAGATGGGTACGTGTTGAACATGTCTGATAACCTGTATTTATGTGAGGGCTGTAGTAGTATGTGTAAGTGTATTCAGGACAGGGATTAGATAGATGCTCCGGGACTTGAAGTAACTAACCCTGCATTTGCCTGGAAAGAGTTTCGTAGAACGCACGGAAAACCCACTTTCAAGATAGCCAGTGTCGGCGCCGGGTTTCGAACCTACGATTGCCGGACTTGCTGCAGCTGCCTAATTTAATTCAACTAAAAGTAATTTATGAACATTCGTAACTCACGACCTAACCGCGCTTTTGATTCAGAACTGTACGCTCTATATTCATCGCAATGTACACACAAAGGTTCAGGAAATGTAAAACACGGATTTTCACGGGTTAGGTACGATGTAGTCATGTTCAATCGATGTCCCGATTTGAGATATTCACATCGTATTAAATCTGCAACACTCACCCGCCTCTGAGCATGCTGAATTGCGTTAGGAGGACATACGTGTGGCCCAGCCTCGTCCGGTAGCGGTACTTCCTTATCATTGGGGCATTATGATAACTCCAAATGCTTCATTTGTGTTTATTAAATAGTGTAAAATTAAAGGGTTATCTACTCGTTCGTGATTCGTTAGTTATCAACTATGTTGTTTAAGAAATGAAATATAAGAAGATTTATATTAATGTGTTTGACTGGCTGCGTGGCTCAGCGGTAACATTCTCGCTTGCTGCGCCCAAGGTTGCAGGTTCGTATCCTGGTGCAGTCAGCTGGCATTTGAGGGTGAGCCAATGCGAGGGAGCAGTGTCAGTAGACTTACTAGCAAGTTAAAGATCGCCTTCGGTGCGAAATTCCGGCAGTCCGGCGTCTCTAAAAACCAGAGTAGTTAAAAGTGACGTCAAACGAATGACATTATTAATATACCTATGTGTTTGAGTCATCAGTATTTAGACTAATTTGATGAAGCATCCATGCATCCTTGTCCTGAGCTAGTAGTTTTTGCTCTACATAGCTACCACACCCTATCTCCGGAAAAAAATGACATATTCAGGCCTTCTTCTTTCCATATATGTGTTTCCTTTGCTGGGTGCTTTAAATGCGCCCTACCATCCTATATCTCCACTTCATAAGCCCTCGCCAGGAATCTCTCTTATCCCCAATAGTCTTATAGCTCCTTATTTGTTACTCTACCTACCCGTCTAATCTTCATCTTCCTCTCGTAACAACACGCTCCAAAAGCCTCTATTCACATCTCTTCAGCGGCTTCGGTGGTGTAGTTGGTAGCTTGTTGAGCTTCCATGACCAAGATCGCAGGTTCAAAACCGGCCGAAGTCGTCGGATTTTTTAAGAGCGTTAAAAATCCCTCAGTATGCCTTCCTTCGGAGGGGAAGTAAAGCCAGCGGTCCCAAGTCTTAGATTTATGGCATGTTAAAGAATCTTCCACTAATTACACCTGTGTGAAGCTAAATTAGGTTAGGTTAAACATGCGACAAACGCTCTTAGGTTCCGACGTTCGTCGCCGGGAGCCGACTGCAGTGGCGTATGGTAACCAGGTTTTGAACTAGTAGTCGTTGACGGTGGCGTTTGGCGGCAAAAGTAGGAACTACTTGAAACAATTAAATGTCTGCAGTCCTTACTTGAATTGATAACAGATACACACACTAATACAGTTATCACAATTAACACCGGTTATCAGACAGATTCTACACACACCCAAAGCACACGGGGCTACATGACCGCGTTGTCGCAGCCCCTAAGCTGAGGAACCAACCACCATCACATCTCTTCTGATGCACCGACAGTCCAAGTTTCACTTTCTTGAAGTAAAAAGGTCCAGAAAAAGTGTTCAAAACTAGTACCGTATATATTGCCAAAATCTATATTTAATGCCAACAGATTTCCTTTTTTTTAAATTATGAAACAAAGCATTATTTAAGCTACACCCAATACCTTCCGAATGAATGTATGGATTTAGCCGACAGCAATCCGAATGCAAATATTAATTATGGGTATGCTATGAGTTAGCCCAATACATTCTAAGCGTTGCCATACAATACATCCGATTAAGAAAAAAAATGAAATAATACACTAACTTGTTCCAAAAAGTTACCATTCAAAAACATACAAATTTTACTATTTTTCCATTAAATGTAACAATCTTCACAACGTTACTTTAATAATATTAAGACGTGAGTGTTAATGATAGCATATGATAGTTATAACTGATAAATATAATTTATTTTTCTCTAAACATAAAAATAACAAGAAGTTCCGTGACGATCTAAAGAGCCTACTTCTCATGCCAATGATTATTCTACAGTATATGAACCTATCTAGAATAATGACGAAATTAAGTTGGTAATATCGAAATGTCTAATTAGTTCAAAATATACCTGGTATAATGTAGCCCAATAGAGCATTACAGTTGCCAGCCCTGGTGACTGATATATTCTTAGTTCCATCTCTTAAGGTACAAAATTAAAAAATTGGTTGAAATCCAATGCACATTACATGCAGTTAGACATTGGATTTATCAGCACGCGTAAAAGCGCGTTGGCAACAATGTCATGCATGTGCTGGTCAGAAATAGACTAATCTGAAATATTATGACATATTGTTGTGCCAATTTTGGACGAAATCCATTTGTTAGTGTAGAAGTTATATGTATTTTAAAATTGGTCCTATCAGCAGCACTGACTTATATTATTTATTCCAAATTAATCTACAATGTCAGGTGCTATACGTGTGCAAAGTATAGGGCTGTTGGCTTGCATACTTCCTGATATATTGATATTAGGTTAAAAAAATATAGACAGCATTTATTAACAGTTGACAGCCCTGATTGCTCTTAAGAAAACTTATAGTCATATCTGTCATGTTACACATAGCACATACGAAATTTGGTTGAAATCCAACTGATAGTATAGAAGTTACATGTATTTAAAAATTGGCCCTATCAGCAGGCTTAGAATCATGTTGATAGAACTGAAGTATATAAGTTACTCCAAAATTAATCTAAAATGTCCGGTACTATAAGTGTGCATAGTTTAAAGCTGTCGGCTAGCATACTTTCTGATATATTGGGATTTGGATAAAAGAATAGAGAGAGCAATTTTTAACAGTTGGCAGCCCTAATGGCTCATAAGAATATGCTCAGTCATACCTGTTCATGTAAACATATTACATGCAAAATTTGGTTGAAATCCAACTGATAGTGTTGAAGTTATAGGCATTTAAAAATTTGACCTATCAGAAGGCTTAAAATTAATTTGGCAACACTGTATGCATAGTCTCCTGGAAATTAAACTGAAATAGTGTTATCTAGATGTGTGCCAATTTTGGAATAGCTCCCATGCATACCTTCCAAGATATCCAACATAGAGCTCAAATTACTAGTGCGTTTTTTCAGCAGTTGGTAGCACTGACATCATTTTCAAATATGGAAGTGAGATATTCCGGTATACATCTTTACTCATACTAAATTTGGTTTCGATTTCTGCAGCCGTTTAGGAGTTGATAGGGGGGACACACAAACAGACAGACAGACACACACACATTTTCCCGGATCGATCTCATAAGTCTACTTTTACCTCATTTTTGCAAAATGTGAAAAGTAGGCTAAAAATGAGTGTTTCGTACATGGCATGTTAAAGAACCTTACACTAATTACACCTGTGTGAAGCTAAATTGTATAGGTTAAGAATGTAAACAACGCTCTTAGGTTCCTACGTTCGTTGCCAAGAGCCGACTGCGATAACGTCTGGTAGCTATGTTCTGAACTAGTAGTCGTTGACGGTGGCGTTTGGCGGCAAGTGTAGGAACAACTTGAAAATTGATCGTCTGCAGTCCTTACTTGAATTAAAACAGATACACACACTAATACAGTCATCACAATTAACACCGGTTATCAGACAGATTCTACACACACCCAAAGTACACGGGGCTACATGACCGCATTGTCGCAGCCCCTAAACTTAAGAACCAACCAACCATGATCCATTTTGAAAACAATGTGGCAGCATTAAAGTCAAAAATGTTTTTAATTGCCTAAAAATAACAAAATGGCATGAGATATAAGGCTCACAAATTAATCAGCAAGATGTCCCTTTACATTATCTTCAGGAGTAGTAATTCCCTCGTGGTGATTTAGTATGCCCGGCTGACAGGCAATTTATGATTTGCGACCAATATCTCTTTGTCACTGTTGGTAAGGAGGCCATCAGCTTCATCAATTAGTCATCTACCACTTTGTGATAGATCAGAAATTCATTTAAAAATGCACAAAAACAAACATTTAGCAAAGTCCGTCCTTACTTTGTACTATTAAGAAATCTTCACAAACTGTACTGTTACGTTACCAGGGTTCACTGAAGTCAAGTATATTTGGACATGCTGGTTTGGAAGGTAACTTTTCGATCCTTTGATATACCGGTATATCACAAGTATGATAACACTTGCTTCTAGTAATATATTGGCCAACACTTTTTGAATTAGACGATCTCTTTGCCAACATTGTGAAATGTGAAAATAATACAGTGGAACGTGGCTAATTCGAACTTCTATAATTCGAAATCTTCTTTCATTCGAAATTTTCTCTTGGTCCCTAGCATTTTATATACAATCAATGCTAAAAAATCGTGGTTAATTCGAATGATATTTTGGGTAATTCAAAGTTTTTACGTGTAAAAAGCCGATCGGAAGCCAAACAGTTGGGTCCGAAAGACAAGATAGCATCTGGCAATTTACTCGTGGAGGAAGTTCCCGAAAAAACTGTTCCGAGTGCAGCCCAAGCAACAAACCACATCACAGAACTTAAGCGTGTTTTTTTTTTTAAAGTAGAATTGACGGAAGTGATTCTTTTTCCAGTTCCTTAAATTTGTTAGACTCTTTTGTGATGGCTGAGAGACTTAATTGTAGGAAACAGGTACAAATCTGAAACTTCTTTGAAAAACAGTAGATTTCTCTAAGACTTAACTAGATTGCTGGATTACTACTGTCTTTATATAGGTGAAGAGTACATTTTGGTTTTATTTTATCATTTGAAACTTCTGAGGTTATTCACGATACAGTCATTAAGGCCTATGCAGCGTAATAAAGGTTCTTGGATGAAAACTTTAAGTTAAATTTTTTCTCCACCCTTTTCAAAGCACTTTCTTTATCCAAATTTTTGGATAATTCGAATTTTTTACTGGTCCCTTGAGGATCGAATTATCCAGGTTCCACTGTACCTTTAAAGGACTTGCTATTACTGTAGATCAATATGCTCATCTCTTGAGTATATAGTGGAAGGAGACCGAAGCTTAGTTTGCTTCTAGAAGGTATTCATTCGAAATTTTCTCTGACCCACATTTGTTGTTCCGAACAAAACAACTGAATGAGAGCTACTGTTTATTTATTACTTGTTGTAACGTTTCTAATGATATTCAAAGGGAAAAGAAAAACACACCACATGTGACGATTTCAAAATAAGTGATTTAGTTGTGAATACGAGAAAGGATACACTACATTACTTAAATAAGCTCACACTACTGACGTGATGAGGGTCACTTACTCTTTTTGAAGAGTTCCATTGTCATCAACTACTTCCGTCTTGACATTCTGTGAAAATAAGAAAATGTTAATTCAGGAAAATATCTACTGAGTATTGTCATCATATTGTACTGGGGTCTTTTTAGTGAAAATATTTCCATATTTATGTTAACAAGCAATTTCCATTAGTGGTCCTCTTAATATTTGGTAATTCCATGATAACTTTAAAATATAAAATTAATATAATTGTTCTTATGGAAAATATGTCATATGTTTGGTGGTTGGTAGCCCTTCATAAGGAACGTATGTTTTGTTGCTTATGCAGTGACACATGAAATGTAAATTAACGGAAGAGCGAATCTTATTTAAAATACAAAAATGTGGAAAGCGCTCCTTATCGTAGAAGTTCAGGACCTTTCAAATGGTACGATCAAAAGGATAACCTGTGGATAATACGAATCGGTGGTCACAGAAACAATGATGTGAGTATGATAACACTTGCTTCTTGTAATATTGTGGCCAACACTTTTTGATTTCGACGATTTCTTTGCCAACAATGTGAACTGTGAAAACAATACTTTTAAAGGACTTGCTACTAATGTAGATTAATATGCTTATCGCTTGAGTATATAGTGGAAGGAGACCAAAGCTTAGTTTAATATTCTAAAATGCAGCATTTAATGACAGGCACCATCTATGTTTAAGTACAATGATAGTAAGAAAGAGGTAGCCTACAAGGACCAAAAATCATTATACAGGTACCATTGATAAAACAAACTGAGTACTTCAGGGCAGTCCCCTTTTCATCATCACAACTGCAGACATATCAGATACCATCCTTACAGACTATAGAAACCTCTTCTGGCCTTAATACCTCAATCCGGACATAAGCTGCAACATGCTGTTGACAAACTTTCCCATTGGGCCTAATAATTGCTTACGGATTGTAATGAGTCTTGGAAAATATGAAGAAAAACAACTTGAAAGAAATAGAACATTTTGTATACTAGCCAGCTAGAGAAACTTTCTATCTCTCAACGCTACCAGCTGCAACTGCTATCATATGAAGATGTGCTAGAAAACTTAGGACCAAAAGGGAACAAATCTGGATGGACATTACACTACAACAGCTATGAATATAACACAGTGCACAGGGGTGTCCTACGACCTCAAGCATTCGATAACGCGCTTCGTAGTCCATGAATACCACTACAATCTTTGTCAGAATAAATGTTATCACCAGCCTGCAGCAGAATGACTGTGAACTGTGTCAGAAAATCTGTGAGACATCATGCCTTGTGATGCACAAAAAGAACAATATCAAATAACAAAATTTGCCAATGACTGGACAGTTTTTCATATAATTTAAAATTGCATACTTTGCACATTATAATATCATTGTAAAATACTCATTCAACTATCGAAACGACAGTGATAACAATACTGAAAACTTTGAAAACCGAACATCGTTTTTGTACATTGACCAGATATTGTTAATCAACAAGTTTGGTCTTCAGAGTACAGGTATGGGATTCCAAGAAAGTTGTCAAAACACAGTGGATGTTTGCAATACGCACACGGATTCACTTTCAGCATTGTTCTGTAATTGTATTTCTCTAGCCTAATTACAAACAGGCGACAATGGAGGGTGAAGAGGATAAGAAGGGAGATGGAGCTGTCAACTTCCCCTTCTTCATTATCTTCTTGCACCCAGCGAGCTAATTGCCGCAATATCCAAGTTAGCAGTGTGGTGAATATCACTACAGTTTCCAACATGCTCCTTAATGACAAAATTATTAACAGTCGTGTCTCTTATAAAGGCAAGTTAACACGTTTCTGTACATTCCTTGCAGATCTTATTGACCAAGAGCGCAACCTTGAAATAATTTCTCTACGCGTAAAGAATTATGAGCAAGCTTTTGAAAAATACGATGAAATTCAATACAACCAGAGTCCAAATCATCAACGTGATCGCGATGAATTTGAGCGATTATATTATGAGGGTTACGCTGAGGCTAAAATCTCCACAGAGCATTAACGTTGCAAACAAACAAAGAAAGAGGATCCAAATCCTTTCACACCTATCTCATCTCCTTTTCAAGTTTTGCTCCCACAAATAGAGTTGCCCAGTTTTACTGGTGATGAGAACAAGTGGGAATCATTCCCCCAATTGTCTATTTCTCCTTTTCATAATAACGGTTATCTCGTACCGATACAAAAGTTTCACTACCCGCGCGCAGCGGTGCAAGGTCATGCATTGAAACTCATACAAGTGCTTTCTCTCACCAGTGTTAATTACGAGGTCGCATTAGAGCTTCTTAAAGATCAGTATGGCAATACTAAGAACTCGAGGCATAAACAAGCCCTATTCAACTTGCCTACTGTTCATGCTGACAAATTGTCATCCCTCGGATATTAAATAGATATAGCCTGACTCCACGCTCGTGCTCTTGCAAATTCAATCCATTCAACATTGGGATTTGTTTTAATCCACCTCGTCTCAACTAAATTTGATTCCACCGCCTTGAGGGCATGGGAAATGGAACTACATAAACATTCTCAATGTACTTACGAGGCTCATCAAATTTATGAAGGCAAAAGGAAGATTGTAGTTTAACGTGACCATTAATCTTGCGATCATATGCCACGGGACCTCCGTTTTACGTGGGATCCGAACCATAGGACATAGCATTTCATTTCGAAAATCTCACATGCATTGACCGGGAATAGAACACGGTCTGTCTAATTTATAAAGGCCAGATGTCAGTGTCCCACTTCGAACAGTGGCATCACGTTTCCAATAAGGAAAATCCCGCGGACATAATACCACGCGGTTATTCGCCCGGTAGGTTGGCTCCGTTTAATCTGTATTCGCTTCGTGGCTTATATAAGATCCTGTATGCTGGTCTTATCTTTCTCACCAGTTTACAAAGATGTGCCTGATACCAGTGGTTTCACAGATTCTTCCCAACTGACTTCCACAGAAATCGCACTTTTCCAGTGTTACCCTTTAATTGTTAAATTGACCCGGATTTTGGCTTATTTATTCCGATAGAAATATTTTGCGATTGATCAACCTCTGTAGCAGCAAGGTTCCCTTGCCAATTCGCTACTCTAAGAATTTTTCCGCTTACTCAGTAGGCGTATTTTATTCTAAAATTCTGTGCTTTTGAATGGACAAGTATTATCAATACCAGCATTTTTCTCTTCAAGTATTTTTCATTTCTGTTCTCCCGGATTGTTATTGAGTATTATGAGTGTTTACATTATTTAAATTATTCATGGTGATTCCGTATTGATACCTAAAATAGTTATTAATAAGAAATATATATCCGCCTGAATCAATGCTATGAAAATGAAAATCCACAGCCTGCTTCCAGTCTCCGACCGGGTCAGGAATGGAATGAATGAAGCCCCCATCTAGCGGCGAGGATATGAACTGTGCCGGCTGCCGAGGCCTGACGCACTCCTCTGGGGCAATGATTAAATGAATAACAGATGAAATGAAATGATAGTGGAGTGTGTTGCTGGAATGAAATGTTGACAGGGAAAACCGGAGTACCCGGAGAAAAACCTGTCTGCCTCCGTTTTGTCCAGCACAGATGGAGTGACCAGGATTTGAACCACGGACCCAGCGGTGAGAGGCCGGCATGCTGCCGCCTAAGCCACGAAGGCTTAATCAATACTATAAAGAAATTAATTATTAAAGTTGATCTTGGTACATGTTTCGGTGATTAATCAAAAAATGTAACCCCTTCATCAGCCAATTGCAAAGCATTAACATACTGAAAAACGTAATAAAGCGTAGCACTGAAAATATGAAAATATTACGTGTTTCAACATGTTAATGCTTTGCAATAGGCTGATGAAGGGAATAAATTGTTGATTAATCCCCGAAACATGTACGGTACTAAGAACAACTTGAATAATTAATTTCTTTATAGTATTGATTCAGGCGGACATATACCGTAATTCTTATTAACAACTATATTATGAGTGTGTCATATACCCACAGCCAATCTAACACTCTGCATGGCAAAGTCCTATGTCAAATGCCACATTAATTACATTATCAAAGGATAATTCTGACGAACCGATGTCTTAACCGGCCTTTTGGCAAGCATAGTGCAATATAGGCTGGTATGTCGGTGAGGAAAGTTCATTGTGGATCACAGAGAGCAGCTTATGAAATAGCGATTGTTTAAATTTACCTGCAACTTTGATCCTTACTTAATGCAACAATTTGCCATAAATAATAATGAGGGTTGTTGTTTTAATGGGTGGAACTTCTGGGTCATATGCCCCTAGTAACACAGTGCAAATACCAAGCTTGATTATTTAAAATTTTAGAAGCCTGAATAAAGAAAAGAGCCTAATATCAATAAAACTAAAATAACATTTCCGGTAATAATCATAATATCAAAAATAGTATAGAATAAAAATATACAATTTAAACAAGATGTTCAGTAAACAACATATAGCCTACTTTCTTCTATATGCATGGGTATAGATATAACTCTTTGTCCTCTTAAAGGAGTATAATTGAATGTTGGTTGTAGTGATGATGATGATCAGGTGCCATCAAGTCGGCGTCGACTCCTAGCGACTGCATGCATGGACTGTCTCCATATGATTTGGTCTTGAGCCATATACTTCAGATCCTTCACTGACATATGTGTGTTGGGTTTGATGGAGTCGATACATCTCAATGCTGGCCGCCCTCGTCTCCGAGGTAGTAGCTTGTTGAAATACAACGTGCTATACCGATATTATACGTTGATTGATTGAATCCTCACCTGAATTATATATACACACACTAATACAGCCATCACAATAACACAGATTATCAGCCAAAATTGAACACTCACCCAAGTACTCGAGACTAAATGACATTGATGTCCATGCATCTCAAATGAAACAACTACAGCTTCCTACCTACATTCTTCCTTGTATAAAAGTACACACACTAGTAAGCCTAAGGACATCACAGTGATATAGGTTATCAGACAACTTCTACACACACCCAAGTACACTGGGTTACAAGACGATGATGCCGCAAAGATCCTAAAGAATCAACAACAACAACAACAACAGACTCTACCGCGGATCAAAGACAACAAATTTTAATCGCTGTAGTCAAGTGTTGAAATATGTGTTGTTATAAGTTTATATATAATATTTTCGATTGTAAATACACACTATATATGCTTAACATTATAACGTGTGAGTAGTCATAAATCAATAAATATTAAAAAAATGTACCGATATAAAAATTTGAACCTGCTTGGATTTGATCGACGGACCTCTAGACTATGAGTCTAGAGCGCTACCACTATGCTACACACGCCTAGTACTAACATTAGGTTAACAACTGGTTTAGTATAACAGCATAACATATTTTCTCTTGATATAAACTATTTCATAATCGTTTTCTCCCGGTCTTATAAACCATTTGATACTAAATATGTATTATTTTGTTGAGTACATACTAAAAAGATAAAAACTTACGAAGTTACTGAAATATGGACTAGCGAACAAATAATAACCTCCATTTTGACCCAACGGAATGGCCTGGCCGAGCACGATACGGCATGGTCAGCCTGACCTGTTAGTCACTTCTACAGTTACATATTCTATTATAAAATACTAATATCCTACCGGTCACCTCCTTGAGGACAGTTTAAACCTCCCTATGTACGATAAGCTGTTGAGGCCAGGCCTTGTTGAATCGTAAGTTACGGTTAGGCTATAGGCCTAATACTTGCACGATTCATACAACTGCTACCTTGAAACTATTTGGCTGATGACCTTGTAGTTTGTGCGAAAGACGCTCCCCACATTAAGTTATACTGCTGACAAATTTGGTAGAGACCGGATGATTAGGTTAGTTGTAATTTGATTTAAGCTAAAAACATTTGAGTGGGCACCATTTCTTTTTCGTTATGATGGCAGCAATGTACTGTACAGTACAAAATGACAGCGATGAGTTGTCCTTTGCTAATGCTACCTCTAAACCAAAGTAGGCGCGATTTGGTTTTGTCGTGTTTGAATTGATAAGAGGGATCGATTTGCACACATACACGGCCACATTCTACAAGCTATTTGGCTGATGACCTCGTAGTTTGGGCAGAAAAGAAAAGCTTCCTACAGGAAGGTATATTGTTGCAAAATTTGGTAGAGATCAGATGATTAGGTTAATCGTAATTTGTTTTAAGTTTTGAACATTTGGGTGGCCGCCATTCCATTTCCGTCAAGATGGAGGCGATATAAAGCATCACAATGAGGTGTTCTTTACTAGTGCTACCTCTGTACCAAATTTGGTTCAATTTAGTTTTGTCACATTTGAATTGATAGGAGGGGGGAGGACAGATATTCACAATTACACACACAGACAGAATGACAACATTTAGCCCGTTTAGATCTCATAAGTCTACTTTCATTTTTTGCAAAAATCAAAAATAGGCTAGGCATATAAATTAACAAAAAATAAATCAACAAATACTTAAGAACAAATTCTCTGAGTCTCAAAATACTTGTAAATTTAGATTGCTCGCCTTAACCCACTCTCTGCAAATATAGTGGACGACATGATCAGCAGTCACCACGTCATCGGCTAAGATGAGGTGAGCGTATCGTGCAAACTAAGGCTTCCTCGCATGTCAGAAAGATCCACACACTCCGTTAAACTGTGGGTTGTAATAAATACAGCTCTGCAGGTACGAAGTGGGGGTTATCCGCCCTAATCAATTTTTTTCGTGTGTGTATCTCGCTTCATCTATCCTTACTCTGCATAAAATTATAGCTTGCCACGGTGGGTGAACGGTTATAGTGTCGGACTACCAACCCCAAGATTGCAGGTTCGCACCTGACCATGGTAAGTGATTTTTGAAAGGCGACAAAAATCACGACTCTCACGTCATAAGTTGTTGGCATGTTAAAGAACCAATTTGAATTCAGTAGGCCATGTTCAATGGCAAAATTAATCTCGGGATTTTCCGCCAACACAAAGTACCTCCATTCTCTACTTGAAAGCGCTGTAGTGTCAAGGAGTTTAGATATCTAACCTCCTTGACTTTCATAGGGTTCAAAGGAACGACGAAATTCGACATGCAAGCTACCCTCTGGGTGTCAATTAACAAAGCTTGCACCAGGCACCCGAGGCCATACGATATTATTATTATATATAAAATGATAGACCCCTCCACGCACCAAAAGAGGTCTGCAACACACGAGTAGGCCCCTTATTGCTCTCAGTTTACTGGGTCTTGGATCAGTAGGCACTGAGTTTCCCAGAATGCCAGTACTTCGATGCCCCGTGACTCAGCCATGCTTGTTAAATCATGCATCATGGCCGCGAGAGCAGCTGCAGCAAGTCCGGAGATCGTAGCTTCGAATCCTGGTGCTGACAACGGCTATCCTGAGTGTAGTTTTTCCTAGTTTTTTCCGCATTCCCTCTAGGCAAATGCCAGGATAGTACCGTATTTCAAGACCCGGCACACCTACAGTATGTCATCCCTGTCCCTAATACAGTTACACACTACCACAGTCATACTAGTTATCAGACAGATTTAACACACGCCTAACTACACGGGGCTGATGGCCAAGATGTCCTAAGACCCTAAATGAATTAACAGCAACAAGCCAGTACGTAGCAGCGTAATTCAGAGCGAATATCTCCAGTAGTCAATAGGTAATAGCGATAGCATCTCTTTTGCAGCTTAATCAGCTAACTCATGTCCTGCAATTCTCATGTCTCAGGAAGCAGAATATATATAATTCGCCGAGTCGGTAGGAAATCGGGGAAGTCCGGAAAACAACGGTTGCCAGTCTAATGCCACTATGATGGATTCTATCCAGCATTTTCAAGGTTGTCGTCCTTGCTCGACCGTATGCCGTTGAACCAGTATTGACAGAGACAGAACGAGAGCTTGGTTGAACCGTAACAGCACCGCAAGGTCTTCTCTCCATGTAGTGCCACTAAGAAAATTAGATTATGCAAGAATTTGAAGTGACCCTTAAATATCTACGTGACGGAAAGTGTCCTGGGGTAGATAATATTCCAGCGGAGCTTATTAAGAGTAGTGGCGAATTAACTAAGGAACGGATTTTTGAATTAACTGCAAAAATTTATGAACAAGGCGAATGGCCAGAGGACTTTTACTCCTCAATCATCATAACTATTTCAAAGAAATCAACTCCTACTGGTTGTAATGACTAGAGGACGATAAATTTAATCACTCACACATCTAAGATACCCCTCCATATCATAAAACATAGAATGGAGAGTTACATTGAGCAGAATCTTGGGGACACTCAGTTTTTTTCTGCAGAGATTAGTCTACACGTGATGCCATAATTACACTACGCTGTATGGGAGAAAGATTGTTGTCCTGCGGAAGGAATTTATATGTATGCTTCATTGATTATGAGAAAGCGTTTGATAAAGTGCCAGGGTACAAACTGTTTCCACTTCTCGTTAAGATAGGTTGCCCATATCGCATGATACTGTTGTTATTCAATTTTTATTAACATCAAAATGCAGTTATGAGGTTTGGCAACAAACTAACAGCCCCCGTACAGCTACTGAAAGGAGTGAGACAAGGCTGTCTGGTCTCACCATTCCTGTTTAATGTCTTTGCTGAGAAAATCATCAATGAATCCATAACAAAAACCAAGCTTGGGGTGAAAATAGGAGGAAGACTAATGCAGACCATAAACTTTGCCGATGATCAAGCTATAGCTGCAGGTAGTCCAACAACTTTATCCAAAAGGTTGTTCAAGTTGAATGAAAAAACTAAGGAATTTGGTATGAAAATAAATATTATTAAAACAAAAGTCATGATGTTTAGTCGAAGCCCACGTCCATTGCATGTGCTGATCACTGGTTTGCCTGTACAACAAGTAGCACAGATCAAATATCTTGGCCAGATCATAGCAGAAAATTTTCAGTGTCACACTGAAATAAAAACACAAATAGCAATAGCAAAGCAAGCCTTCAGAGATTAACAGTCCCTTCTATGTCAGAAAACAATGTCCCTATCTTATGTAAAATAATAATGACATCTTATTTTTGGTGTGATGCGTTGTATTCTGCCGTGACCTTGATGTTAAAAAAAGAGAGATATTAAGAGGCTAGAAGCCTTTGAGATGTGGTGTTGGAGTCCGCTGCAACTGATAAGTTGGGTGGAGAAGAAGACCAACACTGAGGTATTGAACATTGTTGAAGAAATGAGACAGCTGATAAGTCAGATTAGGAAGAGACAACCTTTGTGGATGGCACATAGGCTTCGACATAGGAATGTGTTGTCGGAAATATTGGAAGGTAAAATACCCGGAAAACGCTCTCGTGGAAGACCAAGAAAGACATTCATGATGACATTTCTTGTGAACTCAGGTTGCAGGAGCTATGCAGATGCCAAACATACAGCACAGGATCGACCTAGTTGGAGATGACTCGTCGCTGGGGCAAATCAGTCACAAGACTGAATTACTCTAAAAAGAAGTAGTTTCCTGAGACATGCCGTTTTTAGTTGCGGTATATGGTGCTGCCACATCAATTTGCCATCAAAATGTTGCCCCAGGATTAAGTAAGAGCCAACCACTAACAATTCAGCTTCACGTAGACATAACTTAGGGTGTATATACCAAGTCAACTTACTTTTACATATTTTTGTGACCACACTATTGCGTTGTATCATTATGTCGCACGACACGTTCCCTATGTGTCCTCTATGCCGGGTACGTTTCCATAACTTTTAATCTAAACATCTTTTACGAAATTCATGTCATTAAAGGGCTCCCCATTGATGCATGGATATGACTGACATGACTGTTTGTGTGACTGCCGATTCGTATTATCCACATATTACCATATGGATGTTCAGTTTCCAGAGACATGCCGTTAGGGTCCAAGTATATGCATTGAAAGAACTATTACTCTGGTAACTGTTAGAATAAGCAACTAAATCACCTGAATGTCATGCTCTGCATATTCCTCTTCCACACCTGACTCATGAAATTGAACTTGTGGTTCAACTTTTATGTTCAGGTTATCTGGGGGTAACTCCTCATCTGTATCCTGAAAATAGACGGACCACTCACAGAGAGACTGCATTTAAAAAGGCATGAAAGGTGTTTCAAGGAGGAACAAGGGGATATCATTACACTAATTTCCTTCTTACTTCCCTGTTGTAACCTGTATGCGTTGCTATAATTGTCCCTTCAAGAAGGTATTAATATAATTTAATTTAAATCATATAACTGTACAAAATGTGAATGATATTGGTTACATCAAACACGTCAAAGTACCGTTTCAAAGAATATGTCTAAGAGAAATTAGTACAAGAAAGGAATCAAAACCAAAAATTATAACACTTTTAGTAGCATAGCCTACTGTGGAACTACGGTATATACATATTGACAGACTGCGTGGTGCAGCGGTAACGTTCTCGCCTGCTGTTCCCAAGGTTGCAGTAAGGAATCCTGGCACAGCCAGTTGGTACTTGAGGGTGCGCAAAGGCAAGGGAGCCGTGTCAGTAGATTAACTAGCACGTTAAAGATCCTCCTCAGGAAGAACTCTGGCACCACGGCGTCTCTAAAAGCATCAGTAGTTAAAAGGGACGTAAAGCCAATAACATTATTATTTATAAACATACATGAATAAAATGTGCAGAATATTTATCATTGATTTGCTGTGGTTGAGCCATTCTTTTATAATATTCATCATTTGGTTAATTCAGCATACGATTAAAATCTACCGCAGTTTCTTCTTAATTTTCTTGATAAATAAAGATTTAATAGTAGCTCATAAATTACAGTACACTTACATTATTACATAAATTAATATCAATATCATCAATCTGTACAATAACCTGTTAAGGACTGACCTCTGTTCTTGCACTTTAGGACACGATACCTTTCACACAGCATGCCACACTGTCGGGTCCTGGGTCGTGAAAAGCTTTCGTAACACACAGTCTGTAATTAAAGCCATGTATTGCTATACGGGTCAACAGCTCGTAACTCGATCGTTTCCACTCGTTATTGATCATGGCATCTGTGGAATAAAACTCGGGTCAGATGATTTCTTTCTTCTATTGTCGGTCGTTCAGCACTGAGTTATAGCTCGCTGTATTGGGCAGACATAATTTAAGTCGGAGCTCCTCTATGAAGAAAGGCTCCCTTGTCAATTCGTATACTGTGCATAAAGGCGCGTACTTTGATAGGCCCGCTGCTTTTTTCAGGTATGTCGATTTCACTTTTTCGAGTAGTCTAAGGCTATTGGGATCTGATCCCAAATGATCTGAAGACCGTATGTGGCTATGGGTGAACCCTCAATGTGAAAAAGCTTTATTGCTGCTGTCATTGACATCTTGGTTATGTCTTTCACATCATTTATGGCTCCGATTGCCGACCTGTGACATGACTGTTGAAAGAGTTACCCCTTGTCTGGAGTGTGACACCGAGGTACCGTATTTGAAACAATTGAGTTTATCCAACACTCGATTTTAAATCATGATCTTATCCTTTCCTGCAGGTCTACCTCCTCGTCTGAAGATAATGTGCACGGTTTTGTCCTCATTGAGTTTCAAATCATTCTCATCCGCCCATTGAACAAGTCGATTAAAGTTATCTTGGAGTGCCTCGCAGCAGACGGAGGCCAGAGCCATATCGTCCGCATACATGTGGCTGTGATGTGGAAGTTCCATCCAGAATGCACACATCGTTTCGGTTAGAATATCCTATATCATAGCCGTCAGGTAGTGATCTTTTCCCATCAGGTGTTCCAGTTTGACCGTCAGCAGTTTCCTGTTCACTGTGTCGAAGGCTTTGGAGAAATCGATGAAAACGACATGTAATATTCCCTTCGCGACTCTCAAGGCCTCCTCTATATCCTGAAGTAAACAGTTTACAGCGTGTAGTGCAGATCGGCCTCTTTGGATGCCAAACTGCTGTTCTGGTATGTAGTGGTCCGCTAGCATGGTTAGGTGTTTTGTTAGAATGACAGTCATGATCTTGAACAAAGCTCATTCAAGGGCGATCCCTGTAGGCATTTCGATCTCCGGCATTCCCTTTGCCTTTATACAGCATTCTGATATCTGACTTCCGCCAGGCCTCCGGTATCTTTCCTCTCAGCAGGCGTTCATTTATCAGAGATGTCCATGTCCCCTTTAGCAAAGGTAATGCCTCCTTGAGGTGTTCATTGCAAATTTCGTCCGGTACATAAGCTTTTCCTGTAGGCGATTTATTAATCGCCACCTCTTCCTCTGTGACTGGCTCGAAGAATGTTATTTTCTCCTCTTGGCTACCGCAAGGTCTTGTCGGCCTGGTGTCATTCGATTGTAGGACCTTCCTCGTGTGATTCTCCCATACGCCCATGGGTATATCCCTGGGAAAGGTGGGCTTCCGTGGGCAGAGAATTTTATATGGATGCCGTTCTGCTTCCTCACTCCTTCTCTTATCCGGTTCCTCCTGGTATTCTTGCTTCCTTTTCTGTAAAACATCTTTGTAAGCTCTTCGGGTTTGAGCATGCAATCCCAAAGTGTCTGGTGTCGTGTCGGCCTTGACAGACTAGCCAGTTCAGCAGGAGTTTCCTTGCACTATTATAGCAGTCCACGTTAAACCATGGCTTGGACCTCCTTTGATGCGGGATTGTATATTTTATTCCTTTCTTCATTATCATGACCATCCACTCTAGCGCGGCATCTATCTTCCCATCTGTGGATAGATCCGTGCCCAAAGCAATGTTCTCCTGAAACAGTTTTGTTATATCTAGTATCCTGGATGGTCACAGTGTTGACGGTACTTGTGGTTTGGTGTGGGACTCCAGCGTAAAAGTTGTCTCTACTGGAGGTGTTTCCTTATGAAAATGGGAACAATTCTTTGCAAGTACGGGTGAATCGATTTGATATTCGTGAATATCAGGTCTATGGTACTTTTGCCATTGTAAGCGATGTAGGTTTCATGTCCCTCTGATTTATAAGTTGTAGTCCAATATCCTCCAGATATTCAAGAACCATTCTGGCCAAGATTAGCGGGGTCCCAGGGTCTACTTTGTTGATCGCTATTCTGATTTCGTCGATAATGCTGGATGCTGAGATGTCTGGCTGGAAATACAAACCTGCTACAACAAGGCTCGGAGTTTTAATCATCAATATGTGCTCCGAGGAAAACAATGTAACAAAGGGAGAGAAGCTGGGTTTCAGTAGGCATGTAATACCACCTTTCGGTCTTCCTGTTAGTCCATGTGTTGCAAACTGGTGTACTGTGCACAAACCTCAAGGAGACCACTCCATCATCAGCATAGTTTCTGTCAATATAGTCAGATCATAATTCGTGAAAATATTATTTGGCATTATGTTGTACGTGTTTTTCAGTCCTTCGATATTCCACAGGAGAATTTTGAACGACTGTCTCTCATTTCCTTTATCATGTTTGTTAGCTGAATTGTCTTTAGATTCGAACTCCTCCCTGTCTTTTGTTCCGAAAAAGGTACTGCCTTACCAGCACTCCCATCGGCCACAGGTCTGGTTGTAGAAACTATTCACGATAACTGAATTGTACACCGAGCCGGAAGGCCCTTAGTCGGCCTTTTGTTTCTAGTTCATCACACTATTATTTCCGTAAATCCCTGCCCAGGTTGAGTGATGTAGAATGATTCTCTCTTTTGTTGTATCTCGATGTAGTTCACCTATGTATAAGCCTGCGAATCTTTCGCCAGCCTGAAGCTCGGTTCCGGCAACAGGTGGGTGCCTGGTTCCTATCACAATAGGTCTTATTTTGTTTCCACCTTACTCACCATGTCGGCCCCTACGTTTCCCTCTTTGAACCAAATTGAAATCGTCGTTTCCCCCTCCCTCTCCTCCGAGGGTGTTAAGCTTCTTGTTGTCCAACGTTGTGAAAGATTGGGCTCCATCGGTTGCCTGGTTACGGATGTTTCACTGCGTCCTGGCATCCTTGGCACTGAATGATCTAATTCTTCCTTAATTATCTCCTTTATATTATTTGTGATTGTGTTCATCAGAGCTTGTATTTGTTGAGTGAGCAAATCAGCGATCCTTCCTTCTAAATCTTCATCCGTGAGATACCTCTGAGTTTTCCAATAGACGTAAGTAGGAGCTGGCTGACTGGCTTGTTTATGCCTAGGATCTACAGATGACGATAAGTGTCCCGTTGTGAAACTATCTTCAACCGTGGGGTATATCATGGTTTCACCGGTAGATGCCAGCAGGAGCTGGCTACTGCCACTTGCCGATTCATGGCTAGATGTGTCACCATGGCTGCTGTAACTGTACTTGTCTATTCCGCCAGATGTAAGGATGCTGTGGTTGCTGCTCACTGCTTCAGGCATAGTGCCAACAGATGGCGCAGTGTCTTCCTCCTGCATTCCGTATCTTGCAAGTCTTCTTTTATATCTTTCCTTAAATAGCCACCTACTTCTCCTATAATCATGATGCTTTTCAGAGCCCATTCAAGCCGGTCTTCTACAACGTCCACCATTTTGATGCTAAATCTTATGGACATTTTGGTAATTTGTTATATAGTATATATCGGGTCTTTATATTTGCTTGGCTAGGACATTCTCGCTCACGTGCTCCGCTAGTGACACCTCAGTTCCAGCTGCCGCGTGCGCGTATGTACCTCAGAATACCGTGCTTAAAATAAGTATCTTGCATCTTTACTCATCATGCTTACAGTAGATGCTGAAATTGTTTCCCTTCCGCTGCCAAACATAATGGGCATCTACTAATGAAGTTTCTGGTTATTCCGATTAATTTAGCTTCACTAAGGAAATAACGATCTTTATGTCTATTTTTATTGTTTACTGCACCAGGACATTTGAATCTCTTAGCCAGTTGTTTTATTGTGATTGTGTATAGTGCTGTAATGCCTAATGTGAAATATTCGTTTCTTGAACATGTATATCTGCACAATACGTACATAAAGACAAAGTTATTCTTATAAATCGGAAAATACAACAACTGGCTAATTTGAGATTCAAACGTACAGGTTTAGTAAACAATAAAAAGAGACGTTAAGTTCGTTATTTCCTTACTGAAGCTAAATTAACCGAATTAACCGGACACTTCATAAGGAGATGCCGATTATGTTTGGCAGAGACTGGGGAACATTTTCAACATTTACTGTAAACATAGAGAGTAAAAATGCATGATACTGATAATCAGTTTTCTGCCGCACGTACGTGCACGTGGTAGCCGGCGACTGAGCCGTCACTGACGGAGTGCGTGAGCGAGAATGTCCTTGCCAAGCAAATATAATAATAATAATATCGTATGGCCTCGGGTGCTGGGTGCAAGCTTTGTTAATTGGCACCCAGAGGGCAGCTTGCATGTCGAATTTAGTCGTTCCTTTGAACGCTATGAAAGTCACGGAGGTTAGATATCTAAGCTCCTTGACACTACATCACTTTCTAATGGGAATACTTGTTGCCATTTCTGGTCCGTATTGACGTATATAAATTATTTAATCAGTTTGAAACTTTCCGTCGAATCAATACAAAATATTTTGCGCTATTAGTGCGCTAAGTTAGGTACATGTTTCGAACCTTACAAAGTCGGTCCTTCATCAGCCTCTCACACAAATGGCAAACACATCAAAAAACACTGAACAATATCCAAAAAATGCATGCACACTAATAAAACACATATTAAAAACATTCCATTAAAATTTGTATGAAACATATTAGAAAACACATGTTAAAAGTTCTGAAAGTCCATTGACTTGTCGTTGCCAACGTTTAAACACGTGTCATTATGATAGGAGATCTTGTCCTGTTCTATTATCTGCTTCTTGTCATGTAGGGAACGGAAATGGAGTAGTAGTCCCATTTGAATGGTTCCAAGTGCAAAAGACTTTTAGGTTGCTCCCAGACTACACAAATAGTCCTCTGTTGAAAGAAAATTAAAATTTATTTAGTGAATGGACTGAAGCAATGAAATTCCAATTTTGATCAACCAGAAACGACTGCTAGAAAATCCTTACCTCCCAGTGCATGCAGTGAACATGTGCACTTGAAGCAACTGTGGCAACTAAAGTGCTGAATCTGTGCGAGGCGAGGTGAGGTCACGTGAGACATGTAGGGGTGGAGAATACCATTGGTGGAAGCAATGAGCGGAGGGGCGGGGAGGTACTTGGAGTGGGAGGGGAAAGGAAGTTGGATGGTACTACGAACCTAGATCTATTTATTTATGGAGGTTTTTTTATGTTTGTTGTTGATGACAAAGTTTGTCAATGTTTCATATAAAACATTGCTATCGAAATTGATTTCATTCAGATTGTGTAACAGGTTGTTTCTCAAGGTCTGGTCTATCTCAAGCTGTTCCAAAATACTAAGCATAATGCCTTTGCTGCAATAATGTAAAATTTCTAAGTCTTCCTCAATTTTCGAAAAGTTGTGGTTGTGTTCTTGCATTTGATTATTAATGGCTGAGAATTTTTTGTGCCTCGCAGCGTTGAAATGCTCATATCTTATTTTAAAACTACGCCCCATTTGACCTATGTAATCTGCATCACAATTCTTGCACTTTATTCTGTAAATACCGGATTTCTGGAATTTGTCCTGTTTGTTGATCGATTTGGAGTTAAATAAGTGTTTCATAGTGGTGTTGTCTGTTCTGTATGCTATTCTAAGCTCTTGTTTCCTGAAAACGTTCGTGATGTTATGCGTTAGTTGATTTGCGTATGTGAAAACTGCAAAAGATTTCTTATTTTCTATTGGTTGCATCACTTTCTAGTAGAGAATGGAGGAACTTTGTGTTGGCGGAAAATCCCGAGATTAATTTTGCCATTGAACACGGCCTACTGAATTCAAATGGGTTCTTTAACATGCCAACAACGTATGACATCCATGTCGTGATTTTTGTCGCCTTTCAAAAATCACTTACCACGACCAGGAGCGAACCTGCAAACTTGGGGTAGGTAGACCGACAAGTTAACCACTCACACACCGTGGCAAGCCAAGCAAATATAAAGACCCTGTATTTATGCCTGTTTGGAAAACGCCTTTCAGGCATAATCCAAGTACATTTATGACTACAGTATAACCTCTCAAATCCGAACTAATTGGGGCTGTAGCCTGTTCGGATTTCAATTTCTTCGGATTAGCCGAAAGATATCCATAACATAATGACCAGCCCTCGTATAGGACTCTAGCCTACATTGAGCGAGGCAAGCTGATTTGGCGCAAACAGCGAACATGAAATAGTGAGTCTGGTCCAAAGTCAACATGACGGCAATGTAGCTAATGACAGTGAGGAAGAAGAAACTTTGGCAGACAATGCTGAAGCTGCATCTGCTGTTGACATCGCATTGCGCTTCGTAGAACAACACGCAAAAGCCACGCCAAACGATGTCATCTTAGTGCGACGCTGGCGCGCAATTGCCTCCGCGGGAAGATTTTCGTCACTTTTACAATATTGAAGATAACTGATTTCAAGTGAAAGATTAAGTGTTATTTTGTGTGTTTCCATTGCTCTTTCATTGCTTTAGCAAAGTGATTACCTACGGAATTATAATAACCAAAGTTTCCGTTTCTCAATCCTGGATGGGATAAGTAGTCTATGTAGGCAATTTTACACTATGCTTACTGTGCTTCTTGTTAAATTTTCAACTAATTATGTAAAATGCGGTCATAATGCAGAGTATATGATTGTTTTATGACTAAATAAATAAGCTTCTCCTTTTTGCGCGTATTTTTTCAAACTTCAAATTGTCGAATGATCCTCGTTCGGATTACCCGGGATTTCGGATTTCCGGGGTTCGGATATGAGGGGTTTCACTGTACTCCTATTTCACGTCTCACAACTTGCATGTCAGGTATTCTGAATGGTTATGTCTCAAAACTCACGAAAATAAACTAGTATCTGAATGAACATTATAATAATAGTCTCAAAAACTCACGACTCAGGAGACCACACTGTCCTTCGGCCCATGTTTGTCCACCCAGTTTTAGAATGGGATTTAGTTTGTATTGTACAGACGTCACAGTCATGCAGGTTATCAGACAAATTCTATGCCCACCCAAGTACACAACCACCACGTCGCAAAGCCCATAAAAGAATCAACAACAACATCTTGAAGAGAGAGGTGCCAATTTCAAGAGGGCAAGCAGTTCTGGCTGGCTCTAACAATGGACCTTTCGCAATGAACTGGCTTGGCCATGGCTACCGATAACCTTATAGGTTTGGGAATATTTGGTGTCATTTTGGTCCGTATTGACAAAGTACTAATTTGATTTAATGTTCAATCTCCGTCAATCAATACATTAAATAAGTGCTACACCGCACTAGTTGTGGGACATGTTTCGAACCTTAAAAACGGTCCTTCATCAGCCACAAATGGAAGCCATTAAAACATTATATATAAAAAACACTGAACAAAGTAAAAGAACATCATGCATGTACACATAGTCACTCATAAAACACAATACAGTCCAGAACAAATTAAATATAATACACATTAAAACTTTAAAATCTTATTATATAGTTCATGAAACCCTGTCCATCTTTGTATCATAATTTGTGAATTATTAAATCTTGTCCACTTCAAGAACTCCTCGCTTGGCATGGCACACTATGAGACGTTGTTCTTACAGTCAAATGGTGTCATTATTTGGACGAAACAAACACTCAAACATTCCCATTTGAGCGGCTTGCGAATAATAACTTAATTTCCAAAAAAAACCTCTGTGGACAAGAAGAAAAATAAAATAAAATTAAATTAAATTAAAATGAAAATGCATGAACGAGCAACTGATCAACAACATGCATTTTCATTTTAATTTAATTTAATTTTATTTTATTTTTCTTCTTGTCCACAGAGGTTTTTTTGGAAATTAAGTTATTATTCGCAAGCCGCTCAAATGGGAATGTTTGAGTGTTTGTTTCGTCCAAATAATGACACCATTTGACTGTAAGAACAACGTCTCATAGTGTGCCATGCCAAGCGAGGAGTTCTTGAAGTGGACAAGATTTAATAATTCACAAATTATGATACAAAGATGGACAGGGTTTCATGAACTATATAATAAGATTTTAAAGTTTTAATGTGTATTATATTTAATTTGTTCTGGACTGTATTGTGTTTTATGAGTGACTATGTGTACATGCATGATGTTCTTTTACTTTGTTCAGTGTTTTTTATATATAATGTTTTAACGGCTTCCATTTGTGGCTGATGAAGGACCGTTTTTAAGGTTCGAAACATGTCCCACAACTAGTGCGGTGTAGCACTTATTTAATGTATTGATTGACGGAGATTGAACATTAGATCAAATTAACCTTATAGGTGGCTATGGCTTGGTTCGTGAGTTTTGAGACTGGCCCAGGTACAGAAACCGGTTAGAACATACTTTTACTAACCCTCATCTTGAAATTCATGAATTTTGAGACTCTTGAGTTTTAAGACTCGCGAGTTTCGAGACGACACGTTCTGAATTCCTAGCTTTGATTCTTTCAGAAGGTCGCATTTCATCGAGTTGCAAAATCTGCTATTGCGATATCCGGTAGCAAAACCAGCTAACTTTAAACATTACGTGTAAAATACGACTAGTGTACAAAAGCACAATTTCTCAATTTATAATCCACTATTTTTTCTGTATTATTTTTATTTTTTAAGAATCATATTTGTACCATTTTTGAACCTCTTTAAAGCGGTTTTTGCTGTTATCCCTTCATAAAAAAATGTGGATTTGGCTGGTTTTGCAACTAGGCGACACATATTATACAATCTATACTTACGACATAAAATCGTTGTTCATTGGCTTCACATTTGATGAAGACCGGCTCCTCCATAATTCACAGTCTACAGGGACAAAGAAATAAACATATGATTTACTATCTTGTACAACAAAGACAAGTAGTTCCATGAAGAATTAAATAGCCTATTATCATATGTTATACATGTCTTTTCCATTTGAAAACTCTCCACCTATTAAATACATTATAAATAGTTTTGGGAACACGATCTACACTGCTGTGCAAAACTTAAGGACGAGATAGATGAAGACACATAACGTATCAACACCTCGGTGAAATGACTGATAGTGCGGTAACATGGTCGCCACACGTGCTAAACCGGGCGTGCTCCGTTGACACCCGCACATCGGTGGCACCGTTTGTGATGGTGTCAAGAGCATCAGGTCTGGACCAACGAGCAGTGGGGTCGTGTGCTATTCTCAGATGTGAGCAAATTCAGTCTGCGTAGTGATTCGAGATTCACATTCATCTGGCAAGAGCGGGGAACACGTAATGCACCCAGGATCATTGTCGAGCATGATCATTTCGGTTGTCCAAATGTTATGGTGTGGCGAGGCATGATGTTGCATGGGCGTACCGACCTCCAAATCTTTGAATAGGGTACAATCACCGGTCAACGTTATTGTGACAGTATACCCCGTCCCCTTGTGCGTCTTTTCAGAGATGCATTCGGCCCGGATTCATTTTTATGGACGATAATGCACGTCGTCCTTGAAACAAGAGGATTTTCAGCAAATTTAGATTAGATTAGAATTTTATTAATCCATTTAATCAATTACATGTATACAATACATTTTTGATATAGGACACGTCAGTAATTACATCTATAAAATAAAATAACGGTGGGTGAGTGGTTATAGTGTCGGACTACCAACCCCAAGATTGCAGGTTCGCCCCTGGCAATGGTAAGTGATTTTGAAGGCGACAAAAATCACGATACTCATGTCATACGTTGTTGGCATGTTAAAGAACCCATTTGAATTCAGTAGACCGTGTTCAATGGCAAAATTAATCTCGGTATTTTCCGCCAACACAAAGTTCCTCCGTTCTCTACTTGAAAGTGCTGTAGTGTCAAGGAGTTTAGATACGGTATCTAACCTCCTTGACTTTCATAGCGTTCAAAGGAACGACGAAATTCGACATGCAAGCTACCCTCTGGGTGTCAATTAACAAAGCTTGCACTAGGCACCCGAGGCCATACGATAAAAAAAAAACTAATACAATAGCTATTTATAACTTATTATACTAACAGATCTTAAGAGATACAATCTTATTGGACAACTATTTACACCTAACTCTAATATCACAATATGAAAACTTAATTCTATAAATACAACAACTTACAGCTAGAAATTACAATTAAAATAGAAAAGTAAAATATGATTTTAGATTTCATGGCACTGCAGATAAGCTTTCAAAATTCTTTCAGAGGTTTTTATTTTTGGGGCAATTTTTATATACTGGGATAGTTTATTGTATAATTTAACTCCTGTGTGAAAAGTTCCTTTTTGATATATGCTTGTGTGTGTGTGTGTGTGAAATATGAATGTTTTGATTTTGTCTTGTGTTATGCCTATGAACAACATTGTTTACTTTAAGAAAAAGTCTTTATTAATTAAATTCTTTTTAAAAAACATAATACTTTCAAAGATATGAATGCAGGGCAGTGGGAGAATGTTTAACTCTTTAAAAAGAGGGCTGCATGATTCTCTAGTGTTTACATTTGCCATAATTCTAATCGCCCTCTTTTGTATCTTAAACGTGCTTAGTACATCTGGTGACATACCCCAAAATATGACCCCATATCTTAAGTATGAATGGAAATAAGCAAAATAAGTATTTCTCAATGTGTGCATGCTTGTGTAAGTTTTCAAAACACGTAAAGCACATCGAGTTCAGTTTAGTATTCAGACACTGTATATGTTTATTCCATTTCAAGTCATGTTGTATCCGTAGTCCTAAAAACTTTGTTTCTGATTTATTTTCAATTTGATGACCATTTAATGTTATCCTGGAAATTTAGAGATAATGTTTTTTTATAGTTTATTATGAGTTTATTATCTAGTGACCATTTGGTTAACTCTTCTGTAACGGAGTCAGCAGATTGCTGTAAGACCTGCTTAGTTTCACCTTTTATTACGAGTGTTGTATCGTTTGCAGGATTCCTATTCTGTATAGTGTGGAAATTTAGAGATAATGTTTTTTTATAGTTTATTATGAGTTTATTATCTAGTGACCATTTGGTTAACTCTTCTGTAACGGAGTCAGCAGATTGCTGTAAGACCTGCTTAGTTTCACCTTTTATTATGAGTGTTGTATCGTTTGCAGGATTCCTATTCTGTATAGTGTGGAAATTTAGAGATAATGTTTTTTTATAGTTTATTATGAGTTTATTATCTAGTGACCATTTGGTTAACTCTTCTGTAACGGAGTCAGCAGATTGCTGTAAGACCTGCTTAGTTTCACCTTTTATTACGAGTGTTGTATCGTCCGCAAACAAAATTTCCTTATGGGAACGAACGTTCTGTGTTATATCATTGATATATAGAAGAAAGAGTAGTGGGCCCAAAACCGATCCCTGGAGTACTCCAAATTTAATAATTCCCTCATTGGACAATGTTTCATCAACTAATTTGGTTCCATCATCCTTGTGTCTCAAGCTTACTATTTGTTTACGCCTTGTTAAGTAAGACTAACCATTTATTAGCTAGACCTCTAATACGATATTGATTTAGCTTTGCAAGGAGGATTTTATGGTCAACAACATCAAATGCTTTCGATAAATCCAAGAATAGGCCAGTTACATGTTCCTTATTGACAATTAATTTCAGTATACTATTACTACATTCATAAATTGCTGTCTGTGTAGATCTTTCCGTTCTGAATCCATGTTGTGAGTTTGATAGTACTGTATTTCATTTTTTTCTATAAAACTTATCAGTCTCTTATACACGATTTTTCCACAATTTTTGCATTACCAGTTGGTAATGTAATAGGACGATAGTTATCTAATTCATCTTTTGAACCGTTTTTGTGCGGTTTGAGCTTTGATAGGGGCAGTGACTCAATATGCGACAGTTCGTGCTTAAGTTTTGCACAGAAGTGTACAGTACATTGTGATGAAGTATAGAGCAACAATTACAAACTCAAAACTCATTATTCACATGTTGTATTTATTTCAGACAAGAGACATAAAAATATAAACATATAAATATAAACAAATATAAATATAAAACAGCATTATGGTCTTCCTACGGTATTAGTACTTGCCCTGCCGTACATTAAACCTTCCGTCGCTACACAAGATAAGTTACACCAACACAGCGTCACACTGGAAAATAAGTTTTCAAAGAAAAACGATGAGGCTTATCGACCTTACATGAATATAATTCTAAAGAATTCTGTACCAGCTCATGATACTGGTTTATCAACTCACCCAGAGACCGTTTCAAGAGTAAGTCAGTAGAATGTGTTCCTTTTCAGAAATAAATATGCGTATAACATACAGATTACAAAACTGGGGCTTATGACCTCGTTGTTTCCCCCCCCTTGCAACAATTACAATTACCTCCACCACAATGAAAATTTACATGCTAGGCCTATAAAGAATCTCATATAACTTTCAGTATCGGTTAATTTTGATTATTTCCGCGAGATGGCAACTTTCTGTAACAAGACACAGCTAATATAATATTTTCGAAAGACAAGTTACATCATTTTGATAATATTAAATAATAATAATCGAAATGGTTAATTATACGAAGTTTCTCTACGATCGCTTGAATACGAAGGGGCAAAGAATAAAAGTACTTTTAAATATTTCAATATCGCATGGCCGGCATGTTTTATTTAGTGTGTGTTTATCAGGTTTTTGAAAGTTAGGTATAATAATAATATAATAATAGGCTTCTAATCACCATGCAAATTTTAAGTTTGATTGCTGTAGTAGGTTTGGAGACATTGAGAACTGATGATATATTTCTCAACACAAACATGTTCGATTGTTGTAGCCTATATGCAGGTCATAGAATTATATATCAGCAGATGAACATTATTATGGTAGTTGTTGTTTGAGTCTTCAGTCTTTCGACTGGTTTGATGCAGCCCTCCATTTCTCCCTGTCCTGAGCTAATCGTTTCATCTCTACATAGCTACCACACCCTACATCCGAGGCAATCTGTTTAGCATATTCTAGTTTTGGTCTACCCTTACAGTTCTTATCCTCGACCTTTCCTTCCATAACTAAGTTTGATGTTCCTGGGTGACTTGGTATTTGTCCTAACAACCTATCACTTCTCTTCATTGGCGGTCGCCAGAAATATCTCTCCTCTCCCACTCGTCTTAATACCTCCTCATCTGTAACCCTATCTACCATTCGTATCTTCAACCTCCTCCTGTAAAACCACACTTCAAACGCTTCAATTCTCCTCTTTTCTCCTGCTCCAACAGTCCAAGTTTCACTTCCATAGAGCGCCACACTCCAGACGAAGGCTATCAAAAATTACATCCTAATACCTAAATCTATGTTGTCATCAGATCCTTTTCTAAAGAAATGCTTTCATATAAATACTTAAGTTTCCCCACCTAATATAATTGGACACAAAATTTGTGTCGACCGACTGGAAAGCGTTCCTTATTAGAACTAGGCAACACTGAAAAATGGCTTCTCTCACTTCAATTTTTGGTTCCTTGGAATTTGTACGCCTAGACACCAATAAGAGGATGTGACCAGTGGCATGCGCCGGATTTCCTTCCAGAGACGGGATTTCATTAATATAGTAGCTTGCCACGGTGGGTGAGTGGTTATAGTGTCAGACTACCAACCCTAAGAATGCAGGTTCGCTCCTGGCCATGGTAAGAGATTTTTGAAGGCGACAAAAATCACGACACTCATCTCATACATTGTTGACATGTTAAAGAACCCATTTGAATTCAGTAGGCCGTGTTCGATGGCAAAATTAATCTCGGGATTTTCCGCCAACACAAAGCTCCTCCATTCTCTACTTGAAAGCGCTGTAGTGTCAAGGAATTTAGATATCTAACCTCCTTGGTTTTCATAGCGTTCAAAGGAACGACGAAATTCGACATGCAAGCTACCCTCTGGGTGTCAATTAACAAAGCTTGCACCAGGCATCCGAGGCCATACGATATTATTATTATTATTATTAATATAGTAGGGTAATTGTGTACATTGTTAAAGGGACAGATGACCTTGCTGTTCCGCCACCTAAAGCGACAGTCATAATCATAATTAAAATGATATTTCGATTAACACTCCAGAGGGCGCGCGGAGTACAGGTGTCCTCCAGTGATTTTGTCTTGCGTGACTACAAGTTTTGGCAACACTCGTGACCTTGAGTGTCCATATACCTTTCTCCCCACTCACCCTCTAGCCGTCAGTGCATTGTCAGCTTTTATGCTCGCTAGTTGTCGCTGTCACCTCGGGTTTATTTGCACTGTGCAGTAGTGGAGGACATCTGCCCTCCGCGCGCCCACTGGCGTTACAGTTTTCTCGGATATTGCTGAGGTATTTTTTCTTTTATTTCATAGTTCTGAACATCATAACGGTTTAATTGAAATAGTTTATTTGTGAAAACAATAATGACAAGTGAAAGTGGCCGTGAACAGGTACGCCGTTGGCTAGATGAGACTGAGAATATCTAGAGTGTTCTAGGTATAGAGGATGAAGATGAACGATAAGAAGACTACTTGGAATAACACACAGAGAGTAGAGTATATGAAATCAATGCAGAAGAAGGCCCCCGGCTGATGTTCCTGACGACTCTGAGGAAATGGAAGTGGTAGATGAAGCAGTCCCTCCTGTCCCTTTCGTCAACCCAGAGTTTTATTTGAGACAAGATCCCACATCAAGGTGGTACTTAGAACCTCATGTGTATCCACGTCACGAGCAAAGCCAGTGCACTATGGGAGTCGAAACTCCACTCCAAAGCAATTATAACCTTACCTTGGCATTGAATATATAATTTTCAAAAGAAAAATATATGTATTGTCCGTTGAGCCATTATATATTTAAACACAAATTGTGCTAAATGTTCCGGCATAACTCAACAAAATGACAATGTTTCGCCCCGGTGTGCAATTGGGCTCTTCAGTTGGTTAAAGCACACCTCACCAAGACACTGTCTAGTACACACTGGGAAGGCCATTGCAAGACGAATTTGATACATGTGTATCCACGTCACGAGCAAAGCCAGTGCACTATGGGAGTCGAAACTCCACTCCAAAGCAATTATAACCTTACCTTGGAATTGAATATATAATTTTCAAAAGAAAAATATGTATTGTCCGTTGAGCCATTATATATTTAAACACAAATTGTGCTAAATGTTCCGGCATAACTCAACAAAATGACAGTGTTTCGCCCCGGTGTGCAATTGGGCTCTTCAGCTGGTTAAAGCACACCCCACCAAGACACTGTCTAGTACACACTGGGAAGGCCATTGCAAGACGAATTTGATACATGTGTATCCACGTCACGAGCAAAGCCAGTACAATACAAGATTCAAGTAAAGAAATATCCCTGGAGGGGGGAGCGCTAAACCCTAACATCCCCCCGTCGGTACTCCACTGGATATGGCCATGAATTCTATGTTAATAAGCTTTAAGGTACCCCACATAAACAAACCTAACCTGGGACTTACATCACAGACCCCTTTGCTTGTACCACAAGCAGTAACTTTTGGCCAGCCAGTGGCTAACCTATTACCGACCATAAATTATATTTTAATATGGGAGAAATGCCGGAAGGAGGGAGACGTGGCCTGTTAGAAAGCTTGACATTTTATGTGATCGTTAATCTTGCGATCACGAACCACGGGAAGCCAGTTAGAGGGTATCATCCTCTCATTTCTCTGGGTTTGAAGATGGGAAAGCAATCCATTTCAAGGACATCCGATGTTCTGCCGAGTACGGAACATTCTGGAGCATTAACACGCGCTAAGCACCCAGGATGGTAATATTCCTTATAAACTATATGCTAGATGAATATGATTGGGTTGTCATATTTAGGGCATATTACCTCCATATTGGACCCATTATAACAACAAACACAACTATCATATTACCTTGAAACGGCATGCAGGATCGAATGAGTCTTTTAGAGGCCGCTTTGATCGCTTCTTCAAGACCAATCAGTTTCTACTTGTGTTACACGACGCTCAGTCAAACAACAAGCAGAACATCAGAAAGAAATATATACGGTAGCATACCGCATCTCCAATCTACACACATCAAAGAAAGTTTTGCATACTGTCATGGAGCAAAGTGAGGAAGGACATATTATTGTTCACTTTAGACCATCCTCCCTTTTCATCACTTTTAACAACTTTTAACACCTTAGCTTATTGAAAATATATCATTTATGATATGCATACCTTTCGGGGAGTTGTTGGGCGTCGTTTCACGATCTCTTCATACTCAATAGCCACTCGGACGCCATCTTTAACAGTCATGTGACACCCGAAAGTCGATCATGTGACTACGTTACCAACTTGAATTCAGAAATTCACCACACGCCTTCGCTACTAAGTTATGCACTGTCTTGTGGAAAATTACTGCTAGTACCACAAGCAAGGGGGTCTGGGGCGTAAACCCCAGGTTAGGTCTGTTTTTGTATGTAAAACATTATTAACATACAATTTATGTCCGCTACTAGGTTAGGTACTGCCTGGTCGAAAATTAATGCTAGTACCACAAGCAAGGGGGTCTGGGGCATAAGCCCCAGGTTAGGTCTGTTTTTGTATGTAAAACATTATAAATACATAAATAAACACTGTAATTGAGTTCACTTAGTGATTTCATACATCACGTGCGAAATAGTACCAAACACGTGGGGTTGGCAATACTGACTCAGTGAGAAAGATGGGGGTGAGAACTTCGATTTCAACTATATAAGTCGTTTCGCTATTTGAGGGAGGGACGGTGGGTCTATGACAGCGGAGCAGTGAACATCTAATACCCAATCCTCTCCTGATATCCTCCCGACTATTAAATCAGGTAATTTCAGTTTTTAAAAATATTGATACAAAGGATGGTCTAAAGTTTTTATTCTTATTTTCGTGTAGCCTCCTGAGAGGCCGAGTGCAGATCTTTCTAGTCGACGCCCGTGGGCGACCTGCGCGTCGGGATGAGAGGAATGGATGAAAGTGGGCAAGGATGTGGAAGGAAGTGGCCGTGGCCTGTCAGAAGGTACTGTCCCAGCATTTGCCTGGTGTTGAAAATGGGGAAACCACGGAAAACCATTTCAAGGACAGCCGACGGTGGGGCTCGAACCCACGCGTCTACCGAGTCAGCCGAGAGCTTGGCCCCATGACCTAACGCCGGGCTTTAGCCAGCGTAGCCACTACTGTCGGTATGCTCTAAAGTGAACCGCTACCGGACATATTTAGGCTGTATCCCAAAGCTACATTTTTAGCCGTAGTGAACTAGATAGTCAACTAATACTCCGGATGTGACGTCACATGTCATGATCCCACGGCCAACGAGAAATACTGGCCCTGGTGCGCTTTCGTGACGTCAGCAATTTAGTGCTGTTGCATCACTCTCGTTAAGCTCTACCTACAATGCGCAGTCGGCAGACGGTAGTTGAAGTCAGACCCGTGCTCTCTTATGGCGTCATTCACAATGTGAAGTTGTATAACGGTAGTAGATAATTGACAATCAGCAGCGTGTGGTCGGCTGTCGCCAATTTTAGCTTTGACTGCCACTGTATATTTAAGAGCCAATCAGAAAAGATCACAAGCTGACGTCACTTGGTCGTTTTCCCGCTTGTCATCAGCTGTGTAGTTGACTAGTTGTATTCGCGGTTGGCCTATATTCTTCGCATAATTATAGTATAAATAAAAAGATGACTGAATGTAGGCCTACTGACCTTGGGATAGAGGGAACGCCGTAGGATATATGCCATGTGTGAGCCCAAGTATTTAAAAGGAAACAGTTCATTGATCAGAATGTTTTCCTTTGTAGCAAATGAAATCCAATGGAAGGTAACGCTGAATGAGAGCTCATCGTACGATAAAATTTTCTAAAGTAGGGCCTACCGGTACTGAAATTAGCCAAAATACATATTTTAATGACGAAAAATAAATTGCGAAATGATGTAGTACCGGTAATAGATTTATGCAGACGATATGGCTCTAATTTCAACCAGTGAAAAGGATTTACGGCAGGCGTTTGACAGAGTTGCGGAGTGGG
Organism: Meconema thalassinum; assembly: GCA_946902985.2. Classification (NCBI taxonomy): domain Eukaryota; kingdom Metazoa; phylum Arthropoda; class Insecta; order Orthoptera; family Tettigoniidae; genus Meconema; species Meconema thalassinum. The sequence goes on from OX336388.2 coordinate 744,442,784, forward strand.
CGGAAGAGAATGAACTCTGAATGAAAGGAAAACAGTTGCAATGACTTTCAGTAAAGGGGGAAGAGGAGCGACAATTCTCTACAAAAAATAGACCGCTGGAATGTGTTACGCACTTCAAGTATTTGGGGGTGACACTCCAGACTCACGGAAACGTCTTCACAATTCACATTAAGGACAGAACAAACGCGGCTATAAAGGCCATGAGTGACATACGACATCTCCGAACACTGTCCTTACAGACTGCGATGAGACTTTTCTCGCTGAAGATCATTCCTGTAGTTGCATATGGTTTGGAAAGTATTTGGCATCACCTTAAGTATCAGCACCTCGTAGAGTTGGAGAAGGTGAAAGCTACCTACCTGAAAAGGGTAATGTGTATTTCGAAATTTACTCTTTCTCGGTTGGTGTATGAACTCGCGAAAGAGCCTCCTTTTGTTGAAGAACTCAGATTACAGCTGCTCCTGCCATCTACATCGCGTTATGAGAGACTAATGCAGGAAATGAAGTTAAAGAGAGGAAGCATATGGCAAGAATTTTATATCACGGATGCGATGACATCGCGAGATTGGACGAGGGGTTTCTATGAGATGAGACACTTGATAACCAGATTCGCGGTGCATGGATTCCACTTCAGGGTTGTGCAAACAAAATGTACCATCAGCCGGATTGCTGGTGCGTGGTGCCCTCTGCGGCAAAGCATGTGACAGATATCATGTAATGCGGTGTGATCAGAGGAAGTTATCTCTGTCACAGTTTTGTACTAGTGATAAGTAATTAAAGATGATGATGATGATGTTCGAGGAAAAGATACGTCATGTTTAATTCAATTGCATATTTTGTGCTCTAATAAATGTATTAATAGATTGGACGTGTTGGGAGCCCTCAGGCGTTCAATCAAAAATTACCAGCTGTTCAAAAAGCAGTAGGCCTAATTCAGAGTTGGATTTGTTATTAATTATTTACATGAGGGGATACTGGATGTACGAGTATTTTTCCTCAATTTTAATAATACTGTACCAGTTAGCAGCAATAAAAATAAACCGTACAACTCCAAGTCGTCCATCCTTGCAAATTTTAGGTTAGGTTATCGACAATTGCACGGTCGACTCTAGACAGGTCGGAAGGCTGAGACTTGGCAACATGTTCATCAGTCATACCCTTGTCAGGCGGGAACACGAGGGAACGTTCAGTCTGGCAGGTGTACTTGTTTCTCATAGGGATATTTCCTTCTATATTTTGTTTCTTACGCTTTGTACGTTTATACGCTTTATAGTAGCGTTTATACTACCCTTCCAGATGAGTTTTTTTTACTATAATCCCTAATCGAGAACACACTGACGAGTGTGCTTTGTATCTGGCAAATATGGTATTTTAAATGCCTACGGTACATGGAATTATCACATATCGTACTTCATGTTTTAAACTTTGATTTTCCTGGAATGTTTCGGCACCGTAACAATGCCAGATACAAGTTGTATCCCCAACTGTAATGCAAATTAACCAAGTAAGGGAGGCTACACACCAGTGTTCAGGTTCCCAAGTGACGAAAATCTGCGCCAGGCCAGGATTAGGGAACCTTCGAAATGGTTCGTAGATTGCATAAATTAGTCAATTACCGGTAAGTGAAAAAACACTTTCAGTTATTGCTACTGTATTGCTAAACAATTATTCACAGGCAAGGAATGTTGCTGTTGATGTCAGCAAACTTGGTTATGGGAAGGGAAAGTTGCAACACTTTAGGAAGGAAACAGAAGTAATCTGATATAGTTATGGAATACCAGCAGCAACAGTCTATTTCTATTATGGTAGTAAATTATCTACATACATGTGCGGTGGAATCGAAGGTTTAGGCCTACAGTGTGAAGATGTTATGGGAGATAGCCTACATTTTTTGCATCACATAACCCTCAATTGCATCTACTTACTCCAAATTATTATTATTAGTACACCGCCAATTGTTTTATTACCATACTTCAGAGTACCGTAGTAAAATACGAAAGAAACCAAAATAATTTTCTTTATTTTGCCAAACACTCTTATGTTGGTAAATTATTTCCGTGTTACTCATGCCTAATATCAGCTGCTTGGCTCTTATAACAACATTTTATTCATTTATTTCCGATTGTGACAATGGTCATGTGTAAATAAAAATCAACAGATGTTTTGCTGAACATGTACATTATGTTTGTCCAATATTAATTCCGTTGTTTTTGTCGCCTCCCTTCCAGTAAACAGCTGTCTCAGTTCAGGCGCTCGTGACGAAGTATGACTGACAATAGCCGTAGCTACAGTGTTGTCAGGTTGAACCTTCCTACCTTTCTAGAGTCGACCGTGACAATTGACAACTTTCTCAAGGAATAAATGAAAGTCAAGTTATTATTTACTCCTAGCATTTTAACGACTGCGCATTGTGGGTGGCTAGGTTGTGAACTATCGACTTCTGACTTCATCTGCCGATAGCGCAATGTGGGTGGAGCTGTATGGTTATGTATGACGAGAACATAAACCGTATTGTCTACAAGATGCTGAAATCACAGAATACTTAACCCATATCATATCAGAAAACACGCTATAAGAAGGACTGACCCAACATAACCATGGCTTCTGGCAAAACATACATGGTAATTATCAGTGATTTAGTTGGAAAAAAATATTTACAGGAACTCATCTTATTAATTCAGCAATTTCCAAATGGACTCGTATTGGGTGTCAAAATCAGCGGCCTCGTGTTTCCGACAAGTTGTTTCATCAGCTGAACGTCTCCCCTTTTGTAGCCATGACTTGACATATGGTTGTGGGTTAAATAAATGCACAGGAGGTCCTACGCTGCTTATGAAAATAAGTCCGCTTGATCTTTCAACCAGCAGCCTATTTCTCTTTTCGGTGTGGATCTCATTCATGGCACTGAAAGCACTTTCAGCTTCTGCTGAAGAGATGGGAATGGTCTGTAGAGTCTTGATTAAAGGCATCAGCTCCACTGGAATTTCCTTGGTCTCGACATACTTTCTAAAATCATTAATGTACCTCTTCTTGGCTGACATGTGGAAAAAGCCACAAAGGTTGCCGACACTCTCATCACCATAGCAGATATCCAAAGTAGAAGGGGAGGGCCAATTATTTTTGTATAGTACCTTTGAATCACTGATAACTGTGGTCATTCTCTCATGTCTCTGCTGACTAGAGCTGGAACCAAGATGAGATGATGTGGACACATTTTCCATAAGCCTGTTATTTAAATTGTTCACAAGACTTCTGAAAAACTGCTGTCAATTTTTACAACTTTTTTAGATTCATGTAATCCTATGTTTCTAAACTTTTTGTTTTCTGCTGCTTTAAGAACTGTTCTGTAGTATTCTCCAGAAGCAGAGTTACACATAGATTCAAACACTTTTATAGTGCGCTTGATTGCATTTTGAGCCTCTGTCAGACTTTCTCTCTTTTCTGCAACTCTAATGACAAATCAGCTAACTCAACAAGAGCATCATACATAATTGCAATATTTTCTAGAAATTCTACACAAGATAACATATTTTCTAGACCTTGGAATTTTGCCCTTTCTTTGGAGTCTCTCTGGTGGTCATTTTTGGCCTCACTGTTTTACTAGAGCACTGTAGTTTTCCCAGACAGCTTTTACAGTTCTCTGGCTTGAAACTACCCATCTTATTGTAAATATTTCCCCTATCTTCTTAACTCTTTGTTCCAGTGAAGCAGCACAAATGTTGAGTTCCCTTTGATTTTTGGGAGACATGCTGTATAAAGAATACAATTTGTCAAAGAAAGAATGGAAATGGTTAACACCTGTAACTTCATTCCTTGTATCAGAAACGGCAAATTCCAAGCGATGGTTTAAACAGTGCCAGATTACTATATCTGGAAATAACTTTAAAAACTGTGCTCCAACTCCATTTTTTCTACCTAACATTACAGAGGCCCCATCACATGCTAGACCAACTAAATGTTCTGCCAGAAAGTTTTCATTCATCCCATATGAAGAAAGATTCTTCAATATCTCTCGAGTAATAACATCTGCTGTAGTTGATTCAAGTTCTATCAAGTCCCAGAAAAAGGAAACAACTTCAGAGTTATCTGAAAGAGCACATCTCAAACATAATACTAACACAGATTTTACACTAACTGTTGTTGATTCGTCAATCATAATACTGATTTTCCTCTGATTTTCTGCTATAGATTTTGCTATTTTATTTCTCATTTCCTGTGAAATGTGTTCAATAATATTAGCACAACTAAAATATGTATGAAGAACTCGTCCCACATCTAAACCATTTAATTGTTGAAGTTCAACATAAGCCTGTAGGTCTACGAAGGGTCTATTTCTTATCGCAATTGAGTATGCTGTTCGAAATACTCGAACGGTGGTTTCTAGGTGTTTGACATTCATAGTGTCCAAGCAACTTTCAATTATCTTTTTATTGGATTCTGATTTTTGTAACATAGCTTTTTTGTGAGATTCTGAATTTTTGTGCTCAAATATTTTTCTCCTCAGGCTTGTTTGTTGTTGATTAATATTATTACCGTTGGGATGAACCTTGCATTCTACCCATACTTTCATTAGCTTAAGTCCTGCCCCTTTAGAAACTCCTAATCCTAATTTACTTTCCTCTTTACATATATTGCAGCCTACATTTTATTTCCTGCAAATAACCACTCGTTCTCTGACAAAAAAAAATAACGGTACTGAGACTCGTTTCAACAGTCTAGAAAATCTTGTTTTCGATAGGTGGGTCCTTGAATTTCACAGTCAATGGTAGAAGGTGGAGAACCATAACCTAGATTCTCCCTTGAATCTGCATCACACGTTTCAGCAACATTTAACCCAGGGTCTATCTCTATACTCACGTCTTTAATGAAACTAATGTTCTCGGAACTCCATTCAGTTTCGTTTTTACTTGAGCCATCACACACCTTTTTAGTATTCTTTGATTCTTCATCTTCATCCCCAGCACGTTTTTTTTTTGAACCCAGCCACTTAAGTAAACTCATTGTCACAAGTTGTGACTCACAACTCACTTTCACAGTCACTGGAAAACTTGAAAGGTACTACGAGGCTACTGATGTTCGTTAACTGCAGAGAGATTCCGTAATATCTGCTTCACAGCAACACATCGAGCAAAACATAAAATAAAACTTGGATTCACACAAACATAACGAGCGGAAGAAAGTTGTTGTGCTCACTTCCCGCTCTCCGTATCCAATAGCAGTGTAGCCAACCTTAGAGAACCAGAAAAACGCCCAGGAGTGTAAAAACGACCGTATTTTATGAACATAAAACCGTAAGGTTCGATATTAGTCCGCTAGAGTACACCCGTGACGTTTCAGCGCTATGTATAGATTATAAACGATTTTCTTACTGAATGTAAAATTGATACGTCATTCTAAAGCGGGAAGATATTTTCCGGAACGGCGTTCCGGTCCAACTAAACCACTGGTAATTAGCCTACAACTCAAGTCCTACACTCTAATCTTATGAAGTCCAATACTTAGCCACAATTTACTTATTTATTTATTCATTCCTCTAAGGGCCGGTTTTACAATGTCCAAATATCTCTTAGATAACTCTCAGTCACGGATAAATCATGCTATCTGCCACTTCGTGCGTTCTACAATGTTGCTGATACACCATTCCTATGGATATGTCTAGGGATAAACTATCCCGTGCTGTTAGGTGGGTATAACTCTATATCTAGCAGATAAATATGGCATATGGTGAAATGTATTTAATGACGCGAACACTGCTGTCCATATCTAATTTATTTCTTTATTTATTATAAGTAATTGCGGACCATTTCAGAATATTTTTTCGTTAGTACCGGTTCAATTCATTGCATTCTGCTTTTTAGGTAGTTTATCGCTCTACTTCAGACGAGGTGTATATTACGTGGTCATCAATCCATAACCTATAGGCCTACTTGATCTGATCTTTATAAGCTATTTGCTGCAAGGTAAGAAATGTTTACTGCTGGATCTCGTAAGTTAATGTTTGTAAATATTTACGTGATATGAAACTAATCTATCAATGGATTTATTTTGTCGCAGTATACCGGTACGCCGTCTTTAGTGTTTTACAACATGTATGAAGTGGATATTTTCGAGTCGTTGGATGATGAAGATTTGCCAATAGTTAGACGGAGGAGAAATATTAGAGGACGTCCGGATTATATGAATACACTCGAAGAGGAAGAGTTCTTCACACGTTTCAGGATGAAAAAAGTAACTGTACAGCAATTATTGTACTATGAAATTGGGCATAGCCGACTCAGGAATCCCCAACAAGGAGGTATGTGGTGAATATAAGATTAGATTGATATCCTCTTATCATTAGGTATGTTCATCAAAATCTTAATAGGCCTAGGCCTATACCGCACATGCCGATCAGTCTGACAGATTTTAAGATTAGAGCCTTAAATCTATACTATACGAATTGTGTTTAAAAAAAAAAAACAATTACAGTACATTGATGTAGCCTACAAGTGGAGTTGTTTTTTGCATAACCTAATCCGAGGAGGCATGATTGCACCCTTTACTGTCTGATAGCCAATATTTTCTTTAATTTTAACTAGCCTAAACAATATAATGATTATGCACTTTAATAGAAAACTTCATTTTCTTTTGTATACCCATGTTAGATTCTATGTAAAAATGTTCTTCAGTCGGTCAACATGTATAAGGAAGCCTCATTGTCTTGGGCGGTTAAACTTAATATGATCTACACAAATAGGCCTACCTGAAATAAAATACACACTTCCAAAGTAACTTACACAGTTATTAAAGTTGTAAAGTGTATATTTTATACTGTATTTATTTCAGGTATTTGTGTAGAATATATTAACATTAACCGACCAAGATAATCACGCTTCTGTATGCCATAGCCTACATGTTGATCGACTGGAGAACATCTTTACATGGTACGATATGTAGCCTATATTGAGGGGAATAAAGGTTAGGTTCTAAAGAATTCCATAGTTCTAAGTCTTATTGGTAACAGTGTAGGAGACGAGAACCTATGAAGAAAAAATTCCAAACTACTGAAATTCGCTATAAATACCTTCTGTAGGCCTAATGATTCAAAAATAGATAACAGTGAAGGAGACAAGAACCCACGATAAAATTTCCTATACTGAAATTAGCCATAAACCTTCTGTAATGAATCAAAATAGATCTGGAAATGACGTAGTTTAATCATCCGCTGTCTAAAACACACCCGCCTTTCCTGTTTAGATCACAACTTGTATAGTAAAATTCCAGCCGTGTCAACTATTATCTGCGTGAATTATGCACAAGTACAGTATATTGCCAACTCCATGCATACGGTACTTATTGCTTTGGTGGTTTCTTATTATGTAGCATGGCCCATGCCATATTTGCACCCCTGGTTTTTGTCACACAATCTTGCTCTAAGAGCATTGGATTTTACCTTGATCACAGAGCCCCATTTACCATATATGCACTACTGGTTTTTGCACGCATATGACCGACCTCATGTGGTTGTATTTTATATCTTACATGTTGGCAACAACACTAACGTGTCATCGATGTGTTCTCCTACGTAACGGATGAAGAGACCTCATGTGCTTGAGGAACATGGCTGCCATCGTTCAATTAGCAGGAAACAAAAACACATATTTAGGCTATGTAATTTAGCTCATATTTCCAGTGTACTAGTGATAATGGGCGGCAATCTCAATTGGTATTGTCCCCTACATTTATTATGCACTAGTAGCGTACAGCATTGCCGACCCCGTATCTACGTACTTTGTATATGCACGGTACCGTGAAACAAAACAGCATTGAGTTTACTTGACAGTGCACTGAGTTTGAACCAGTTCGCAATGAATTGTGCAAGCTGTCTCATTACTATTTTCTCCACAACCAATGTGTGTTTTTTTTGTTGTTGTTTTTTCCCACTTGAATACTGTAGTGTTCTTTCAATAATAATTTTCATCCAAACCAATACTGTTCTACATACAAAACAAACCTAACCTGGGGCTTACGCCTCAGACCCCCTTGCTTGTAGTGCAGTCAGTAGTTTTTGTCCAGATAGTCGAACCAAGTGGCGACCAATGCTTTAGTCCAGACACCTATTTTAGTTGATCAGTATTTTCGTCCTCGCTAGAGGGATTGCGGTAAAGTGACGAGCATTATTTACAAATACAAATACTACACACAAGCCCAATTATTTCTTTTCTCACATAATTACACGTCAATGTGAGCGCTCGCTGCGGCAGTTTCACATACTAAATAAGCTGACGATCATTGCTCCGGTTGTTAAATAAACACACATATTTACGTGATTTAGCACATATATCCGGTGCAGAAGTGATCAAGGTTAGGAGTTACTATATATTGATAAATGTCCCCCCGTAAGATGAAATAAGGTACGAAAATGATATATTGTCAAAATGAAAGCGAAAAGGAAAAGAGTGATACGTCGTGCACAATTAAGCAATCACCTTCCTGTAGTTGCCAAACCACATGGGAATTGCGGGGAACGAGCTGGAGGATCAAGCTGCAAACGAGGCGGTATCACTACCACCTCAACCAATGGACTACCAGCTCAAGATATTTGCTCTTATTAATGCAACCAAGTACTGGCATTTTGGGATACTCGGTGGCTAGCTGATCTGAAACGCAGTGAGCTGAGAGCGTTTAAGTGCGTCTTGCCATTTTATGCTAGATCCACCCCTTCACACTTGATGAGCCACATTCACCATAGGCCATGTTTTAACCAAGTGTGTGGATCTTGCTGATCTACATGGAAACCATGGTCTGCAGAATCACTCGATCTTATATTAGCAAATGCTGTGGTGGCTGTTGATCGTGCCCTGCTTTATAGGACAGAGTGGGTTAGGGCCAGAAAATTTCAATTTACAAATAGGTCTGTTGGGTGACTCAAAGGTTACTTATTTCTTGTGATTTAGAACTAATGACACTTCATGCTATACGTTCCTATACCAATGTTAAAAAACTCACTTCTGGTGGTGGTGGTTGTTTAAGGAGACCCTGATCAGTGTTTCTAACAAACACTCAAATATCAACGGCATGTTTCTCAGAAGTTAATTGTTAATGATTAGTAATATTAAAATAATACCAATTACTGTTCGAGTCTAAGCTGCGTGAACCTAAGAGGAATGTGCATCTTGGACTATGAGTAGTGGTGTTGACGAGTGATGAGGTTTCTCGGTCCGTGCATAGAACAGAACCAAATACATTGGTCAGTGACTCACTCAGTCATTCCTAACACCACAGTGGTTTGAGGAACGGCTGAATGTTGGCAGTATTGGAATAGAAAGGAATACCATATATCACGGTGGGCTGTTGACAGATTCTTCTCTTCACGCCCGACCCTCCCCTGCTCTTTCTCCTCACCCCGCAAGTTCATAGAGCTTGGACTCGAGCAGTACCTGCTGTTGGCAACATCTCTTTTTTTCACTGATGTTGGACCCTAATCCTTTTTCCTCTCTATCCTTCATATATTTTTATATATAACCAAAATTTGTGTTTTAAACTGTATGAGGGGCCAATGACCTTGCTGTTCTGCTCCTTTAAACAATAATCATCAATACCCTGATAATCGTGTGGAATACTTGGTGTAAATAGTAAATGAATTGCTCGAAATACATGATGTTCATGCCCGAAGCATGACATCTGTGCGAAAGTTCCAAAAATTGTCCATTGATGCCCAAACTACTATAGATGTCTCATATATGTTATCTCCTTACGATTTCAGATTATGAGCCAAGAAATTGACTGTTCTGGCTCACTTTCATTTTCTCCGGGGAATTTGAGACGTCCTCTGCATGTAGCACTACGTAGCCCGACTGAGATTTCACTCGGTGCTTCGAGTGTCACACAATCGCAGACCCAGTCTGTCATCGAAGAAGTACCTGCCCATCCCGGTTCTTCTCCTGAAAATATGCCAGGTACAGTATTTACATCTGTTCAATTACATGCTCTGTATCATTGCTTGTACCCACGTTTTGAAATGGAAGAACTCTCGGTAACGCTGAACAACGTATCACTCCATCATAACTTTTCTAAAGTACAAAAATTTCCCAAAATACTTGTAGTAATGGCCAGGAAAAAATCTGGAGATGATGTAGTAATAGATGTTTACTCCTCCACCGTCTATAAACCACGCGCCATCCCAAATAGGATCTCGACTTATATAGATGCATTTCCAGCTGAATCCACCATTTTCACATTAATTATGGAGAAGTACAGTATTGCCAACCCTGCACTCACAGTACTACGTTGTAAGTTATATGTAATATTGGTTGGCGCTGGTTTTGCCGCTTAGTTCGAAACTGGAATCCTTGTGATCAGCGTTCATAACAGTGGTGAATACTGTTCTACATACAAAACAAACCTAACCTGGGGCAACAGACTCACTTGCTTGTACTGCAATCAGTAATTTTCGTCCAGACAGTCATCCAACCAAGTAGCGACCAATGATTTCATCCAGACACCCATTTTACTTCATCTGTATTTTTTGTCCAGACAGTCGCCAAACCTTGCTACAGGTGATAACCAAAATTTGTGTTGTAACTGTAGTGAAGTGAAGTTGGCACCAATGTGTGTGCCTTGGTCCAATTTTGAACTACAGTGTTCAAGTGCGATAGACCACAGGAGGCAGGTATTGCCACAAGCAGCATAGCCACCCCTTGTGTGATTACCAGTCTAGTGCCTGTTGAATTATTTCGTGATCAATTCCATTATGATAGCATATTTGGATACCGAGTGTGCCGAGATTGAATTTTAGCCCCATAACAATGTGCAATGCTTGACGAGTGTTCCCGTATGTAGTATGTCTAGTGCTTTTGATTATGCATCGACTGTGCTAAAAATTAACATTAAATAACATTACATTGTCTTTGATATGAAACCACACAACAACACTATTTCTTCAAGCTGTGGCTTAGAGGTTTTTCTGCAGTGAATTTCCCAGCTTGTATCAGACACAAGTGTGGCAATAGCCTGACAAAACATATCGGACCCAGACATTCAACGTTATGATTCCACTATCTGGAGCGTGGCGCTCTCTGGAAGTGAATCTTGGTCTGTTGGCGCAGCAGAAAATAGGAGAATTGAAGCAAACACCCTGTGAATATTAATAGACTTTTGGTCGATATGATCATCTTATTTCCTTAATAGGCCTACTAAGGAAGTAAATCCTGTCATTGTGTTTATCCTTTATCCGGGGCTCTATTCTCATTTTTGTGTGCAATGATGGAGTATAAATTATTATTCTGTAATGCCTCTTAGTAATTTTATTCACACTATGTTAAATATATTCCTCGCCTTCCGAAAGGTGTTAGAACTGAGTATTTAATTATTAGTTATTGTTGCTGAACAGCGAGGTCATCTGCCCCTAATTTAATTATTGTCATGTTCTGTGAAAGTAACGTACTGTGCTTCTGATTATGCATCGACTGTGGTAAAAATTAACATTAAATAACATTACAGTGATATCAAACCACATAACAGACTTTTAAGCAAAGTATTGTGTATTTACATTTTTTTCTTTCTTATTTACAGTTCCAATTGTAACACCTAGGCGATTGAGGAGGAAACGCCGCCCAACCCAGGACAACAACAACAAAGAAGTTCGGCAGTTATTAGAGGCCAAAACAAAGCTAGTGGAACTTCAAATTAAAGTTACCCAGCAAGAGTGGGAAGGAAAAAGAAAGAGGAATGCAGAAGAAACTGAAAAAAATAAGACAGACCGGGAATGGAAGAGAAAGATGGCGGAAGAAGAGTGGGAAGACAGAATGAGGAAAAGGGCAAGAAACACAGAGGAACATCAGCTAAGAATAGAGATTTTGGAGCTGTAATAAGCCAGTTTGAATGCTCAATTGAAAAAATTAGTTATGCTTATGAAATGAATAAATAAATTATTAATTAAACTGTTATCTCTTTTACACAGGGTTATTAAAAAAATAGTTTAACATTGAAGAGCGTGGTCGGCTGTCGCAGTCACAGAGGATAATACATTGCTGTAGTTTGAAGTTGTTCATATCCTCATAGTCATATCGCAATTTTCGACCTGCATTAAGAATGAAAGTGAAAACAAGATGCATTATTAGAGCTTCATGCACTATTTCATGTTTGGGCTATGTCAACAAAAACTTGTGACAAACTTTTCATGCTAAGTTTCAATTTTTTGAGATACTACCAAAACCGTGATAAGCGTATCAATGCAACAACTTAGCGCAGAAAGCAGGCAATGTACTCCTACCTGTTTCTGATTACCAAGCACACCTTTGAGATTGTCAGTTAAATATGTGAAATCCTGTATGTTACCCTGTACGGTATTCCTGAAACTAGACCTATCAGCTCAGCAGCCATATTGTGGTGTAGTGGTCAGCATTCTTTGCAGTTTGATTCCTGACTTTCATATATTTAATTCTGGAACAGGGTTTACTCAGCTTTACAAGACAGAATTGACAAGAGGCTAGCTCAATTTGCACCTTAGCCATTCTGCAGTTTCCCACTTCTACGCCAGGATGATTCCAAACTTACAGCCATGGCTGCCTCCTTCCCAATCCTAGTTGCACAACTCTCATTAAATATGTTTTACGCACGTAAATTTTTAAATTTGTTTTTAGAACTGTAAGATAGTCAAATCTATTTGGTGTTTTGCCTAAATAAACAAAATTTTCAAAAATAATTTGTCAGAATGAATCGGATATCAAATGCTTAATTTCATTTTCTGTGACATGGCAACTTCTGAGATATGACATTATATTTGAGTGAAATACTGTACATGCACTACTATAGATGCCATAACACAGGTTAACAGACAATATACAGGGTTAAATGACCACGTAGCTAGCCACGGTGGGTGAGTGGTTAACGTGTCGGATTATTAACCGCAAGCTTGCAGGTTCTCCCCTGGCCATGGTAAGTGATTTTTGAAAGGTGGCAAAAATACGATACGCATGTCATACGGTGTTGTCATGTTAAAGAACCCATTTGAATTCAGTAGGCCGTGTTCATAATGGCAAAATTAATTTCGGAAGTTTCCGCCAACACAAAGTTCCTCATTTCTCTACTAGAAAGCGCTGTAGTGTTGAAGGAGCTTAGATATCTAACCTCCTTGACTTTCATAGTGCTTCAAGGAACAACGAAATTCGACGTCCAAGCTACCCTCTGGGTGTCAAATAACAAAGCTTGCACCCAGCAGCCGAGGCCATACGATATTATATTATTACGGTATTATTATGAGCACGTGTAACAACCTAAAATGAAACAATATCCTGTCCAGGGCGTATCATTGAACCTGAACTAAGGCTATACAATACATTTACTTTGATATGGACATGGCTGTCCATCAAGTTCTGATAACAGAAATCTGTCTCTGGGTGTACATTCAATACTTGAATTTTAGTTCACGTAACTGGTTAAAGCCAACAGGTATGAAATTGGCAAAAATCAACACTATATTTCTACATCAAGAGTGTGGCTAAATAATAACAATAATAATAACCCCTGGCACTACAGCCGATGAAGGGCCTAGGCTTACCAAGCGACCGCTGTCCTGCAGATATTGGGGTGACGCATGGTCAACGCTTCGGGTCCCCTTGGCCGTTAATCTTTGTTTTCGTGACCAGGGCGCTGCCTCACTGCCAGACAGCTACTCAATTGTCCTCACAAGGCTGAGTGCACCCCGTTCCAGCCATCACGCAAGTTTTTAAAATCCCTGACGGAGCCGGGAATCGAACCCGGACCTTCCGGTGGAGAGGAAGGCGCCCAACCCCCAACACCGCAGGGCCGGCACAGTGTGGCAGAAGGTCATCAATAAAGAGTAATGAATAAAACCATTTTGGTGGATCTGCAATTGAGGTTCAATATAAAACTCTGCAATTTTTTTAGGTTTGTGCCAAGGGGGATCCGGGTGCCGACACCAAGAGCCCACTGATGAGCCAGCCTGGTGTTCCTAGACGTAACCCCACACAAGACACCGCATAAACTTAGAAAAATTGCTGAGTTTTAATACACTTGCTGTGAAAGCCAAGGTTAATTTTTTATTTTTATTGCTCCAACAAAAAATCATTATATTCCCAGATGCTAATATTGTGCTTGAGTTGAGGCTGTTTGTCTCTTACTAAGGCGTGCCAGGTTCAATGCACGTGGGATTTTCTAAGTGAAATGATATGTCCTGTGGTTCGGAGATCCCGTGCCTCATGATCACAAGATTTACAGTCACGTAAAACTACAAGCTTCCTTCCTTAAAACAAGGCGACACCAACTGATCCCCCCATTTCTGCTGGTGTGCCGTGAGAGTTCGTGTAAGTGAATCTAGTAGTCTTGTAATAGCCCTCCGGAGATGCTGCTGGCCAACAGCGCAGCACACAGCTCGTGGTTTATCCATAATTGTGGCCCGCCCAAGCTGTCTGCGTGATTGACAATTTACGTATCAACATGCATGCTCCAGAATTTTAGGCTCGCAGATTGTATGGTATCTCGGTGCGTATCCTAGGCCCATCGGTAGAAGACTGTGGAGTGAACTGTAAGTTATCCATCCTAGCATTATAAAATATATTCAAGAGGCTGTTGTGGGATTGAAAGGCATAAACATCGTTAGTACCTATCTTAACCACCTCCACTTCGTTTAAGATGGGGCAGGTGACCCCAAAACACCAACTATAACTATAACAGTCGTTTACGATATTCTTCTCATTGGTACCCATCCTAAAGAATTCAAAGAGGCCTCCCATGCTGTGGTTGAGGATGAACCTCTGGAAAACAACAGTGATGAGTTGGGACAGAGTAAGTGCATACTACGAAGGCCGAAACTGCACGAAACTTGAGAGCGTAGAGGGGAAAGGTGGAGAAGGGGGTCACAACTGTTGTGCTCCAGAGAAACCATCTAGCATTTGTTAGAAGAGAAGCGTGTCAAGAATAAGTCATTTAAAATTTCTTTCAGGTAATGAGGTGATAAATTAATTGTTATTGCTGCCCAATTCCTACTTCAGAAGAAACGTAGGAACAAAGGAAGCTGTACTAAGTCTTAGGCTGATTTTGAAAGCTAGAATAAGGAAGGAAAAGAGAACATTCATGGCATTTGTAGACTTAGAAAAGGCTTTTGATAACGTTGATTGGAGCAAGTTGTTTGACATTTTGAAAAAGATTGGAAAAAATAGAGGTATAGGAGGGTGCTCGACAATCT
The DNA here is from genome assembly GCA_946902985.2 of Meconema thalassinum. NCBI lineage: Eukaryota > Metazoa > Arthropoda > Insecta > Orthoptera > Tettigoniidae > Meconema > Meconema thalassinum. Next base: position 744,457,971 of record OX336388.2, read on the forward strand.
AGACAGAAACCAGACTGCAGTTACTGGAGCCGAAGGACATGAGACAGAAGCTGGTATTCAGAAAGGTGTAAGGCAAGGCTGAAACGCATCACCCACACCTTTCAATCTATAAGTTACATTGAACAAGCAATGAAGGAAATTGGAGAAAAATTCAAAGTAGGAGTCAAGATTCAAGGAGAAATAATTTCAACTCTGAGATTTGCTGATAACATCGTCATCTTAGCTGACACACCAGAGGATTTGAATGAGTTTTAATAAATGGTATAGATTCTGTCTTTAGGAAAAAATTCATGACTGAAATTAATAAATGTAAAACAAAAATATTGCTACTCTAACCAAAAAATAAAACTGAAATAAATTATCTAACCTACAATACAATTACGTTTATATGTGGGTTTCTTGGGCAACAGACTAATCAAACTTTAAATAATAATAATACACAATAATTTTTTCGAGATGAATTATTAATTTAAAAACCCGTAGGATATGTAAATGAAATATGTAATAAATTAAAATTAGAATAACGATGAAATGAACTATTCTAACCTCCAATAAAGTTACAAGTTAACACGTAATTGCTCCGAAATGCGATTGTTTACAACGCAAAAATTATGCTCTCTTCAGGGCCTTTTTCGATGTTTTCAACTGTTTCATTGCCAACTTCACCTGAATTTCCTGCTTCCATCAGATAAGTTGCAGATAGATATCTGAGAGAAAAAAAAAGTTTCGTAGAACGCGTCATCAAACTATCTTCTAGATAGCTGAGGGAATAAAGCTATCTAATTGATAGCTATCTGAGACTTTATCAGGACATTGTAAAACCGGCCCTAAGTAGAACCAGGAGATCACTTATCTTTAATCGTTGTAGTTGATCACTAAGTAATACTTTTCAGGAGTAGGCTATGTTATCTTTCCCTGGCGATTGCTTGTTAATTATGTGGAATTACTTGACGGTTACAAAGCATTCAGGAAGGTTATGAAAAGCTATGAATAGTGTCGGACAATGTATGCATGTATAACTCTTATAGTTGAACGATATACATAAATGTATCAAGCGTTTTTGTAATACAATGATACTAACGAACATAATATTCTATGGTCTTCGTCTTACTGCCGGTGTGGTACCGTAGTCATCTTGTCTTCATCATTGAATCTGTATAAATGCTGGTATTCATTTACCACTTGTCTTCATAGAAGGTAATGATGTGAGTCGTTAATCGGTGGCGAGTGTATTCCGCAGATCTCTTCTATAAACGTATTAATTTCTGTTCCGCCCCTTAAAACAACAATAACTAAGTAATAGTTTCACTGCAAGTTTGTTTGATATAATTATACTCATGTCACTGCTCATGTCCACAACGAAGGTCACAGGCTCTACAACTCAACTTACTGTACTCGTTGACGCTATTAAAGATACAACGAACCCTTGAATCCAAGTTCGAATGGATTTTTGTTACGAGAAACTTCAACATGTAAATAGGGTATAGGTAAACCTATACAGTATAATTTATCGTGCTTGAAAACACACGGAACATCTAAACTGGGTCCATTTTTCAAGAAAATTTAAAACTTGCAAGCACCATCAAGCACTACATTGCCTACGTCACAAAAGGTTTAGGTTTACGCGCCATGGCACTATCATCGTAATGTACAGGCACGGCCGACTGAATGCGCTCATACCGGCCTAGACAATGAGACCTTTTTCATGAAATCTTGTTAGTTACTCAACTGCTCACACAGCGCTGTTCACCAAGCATTGCACGACTAGGCTAAGACTTATCTCTACTTAGTAATTACTGTGTAATTTATGTGTTTGTGCCCTCGTAGTTTTGTGTTTCAGGGCTTTCCTTTCTCTCTGTCTGTGCGTTCTCGTGTTAGTAAATGTATTCCCTGTATGTAAAAGAACCTTCCCGTGTTCATGCTTGTGTGGCTCGAGCGTTCTTGTGCTTGTGTGTCCTGGCCCTTAGTTGCCATGTCGCGCCTCTTGAGGCTAACTTTGGGCAGTAAGCTATTGCTGTATACTCCCGTGGCGGTGTACCTACCTTGTAAAAGAACCTCCCCGTGTTTATGTCTGTGCTGTGAGTGGCATTAGTGTAATTCATATGCCATCCCTGGTGTATATTTAAGATGTGTACACAATGATAATATGCAAGTCATATACATATAATATATACCCTCTTATGCATACATTAATTCTTAGCTATAACTCTATGGGACACAGTGTCCATATGGGATCCTAAGGCTTTTCTATGGGATTGTGTATTCATGCTGTCTGTGCGATGTCGTCCGTGTGATTGTCTGTCCCCGTGCCCATATTCCTGGCTTTAATTTTAATGTGCCTACAAATTGCCTTATTTCTGGCCAGTTTTTGTCTAGTTGGGAGTGGATTTTCCCCTGTAAATGTGTTTATCCTCGCCCGAGCGCGGTTGCCCGACGGGGTGAATACTTTCACCCTGTCATGAGGGTATAGGCCTCTGGCTCCCATTGGGGTGCTTCTTTACCAGTTTTCTGGGGTGTTTTAAGTAAAGTAAGCCTAAGCCTACGTTCACCGTAGTGCCTGTTAATAGGCGTAGGTGTGCTGGCGCCTGAAGGGCTGCGTTGGCTCCGCGCTACCCTATCAGTGTCTGTGGGTGTGTGTGCCCTCCTGTCTGCCTGGCCTCGTGGGGTGGGCGGTAAAACTTCCCTTATACCCCGTGTACTTTGTTTTGGAGGCAGGATAGTGCGTGCAGGCGTGTGTGTTACACCCTGGTGAATTGTAAGCAATCCCCCTGTATTTCTTTGCACCGGGGGTGCACATGTTCGTGTCCGCCTCCATTCTGGCGAAATCGCCCTTTGAACTGGCGGTAGGGGTCGTGTAGTTGTCTGTGAACGCCCCTCTAATGTATTGGAGGGTAGTCTGGCCGTTTTCTGGGCTATGGCCACGGCAGACTCCTTCCTTTGTGTCTGTCTATGTGTGTGGGTCGGTATGGGCTTATTATGCTGTGGCACGTTCTCTAGTCCTCAGCCCATGATATGCTTTCCTCCAGGTTCCTCTATGTGTTATCGTGTGTGTTTGAGAGCCCTAGCGTCAACTTCCCCCTGTTCATTCGTTCTGAGGGGGTTGGCGTAGGGTTCGCCCCTCGGTCTGGCAAAATTGCCTCCCGGACCGGAGCTGCGGGACGTGTGTCTATGTGAGTTTGGCCCTGTAGTGTATTGGAGGCTAGCCTGACCGTTTTCTGGCCTATGGCCACGGCAGACGCCTTCCCTTGTGTGGCGGTGTGTGTTGAGATGGACATCTTCTCGAATTGCTGTGTTAGCATATCTACGACTATGTCCTCTCTTGGTTTCGTTGGTGGCCCTGCCGTGAACTCAAAGATGGCATTGTTGGCTTGGAGTTCCCGATATCCTTCCCAAATTTGGGCGTACTGCCGATTAAGGCATATGGCCTGTTTGGCAACTTTGGTACCGCTAGTTCCTATTTGTTTATGTTGTTTGATGAGTGCCTCCCATTGCTGGAACATGACCTCGTGTCGGCAGTGTAGTTTCCAGTGTGCTTTGTTGAGTTGTGTACAGAGAGTGGGGATTTTCGCCCTAGTCTTTCGATTCTTGGCGCTGCGGTGTGGCTGGACAAGTGCCCTTATAATTCTCATATACTGAGCGTGCAGGAGCTGCTGATACCTCCTGAGGTAGTCCTGCCTTGCCTCAAAGACCTTATGCCAGGCAATTAATTCCTGGTATTCCCCAATGTTCTTTAGCACGGCTAAACGGTATAGGGGGGCCATCCTGAATTACGTGTGTGTATTTAAAAAATGTGTGTGGCTTCTAATGTATTAAATCTGCTGGTTCTTCCCAGGAGGGGTGGGTGGGTTGGCTAAAATTTCCCTTGTGTTCCCAGAGAGGGAAAAAAATAATTCTTTCTAAAAAAAATTCAAGTTTCGCTTGGCTGCTTGTGTACCTTGCGCTCTACCACGAGGGCTCGTTGTATGAGTCCCTTACCCTTAATTTGCGTGGTAGAGGCGCCTCCACCAATCTGTTTTATCCCTGTGCTGGGGGTGGAATAAACAGGGTAGTGTAGGTGTATTAATTTAGGGGATGTTTCCGAAAAGGGGTAGTTTCCCGTAATTGGGGGAGACTACTAGCGTAATGTGTTGGTGTGAGGATGTGAGCTGTTGGGGTGCGTCCCTACAGGGTGCGTCTACCTGTTAGGGGATGAATGTCTAAGAATGAGCTATTAACTTAGCCTGCCAATTAAGTATGAGCGAGCGTTTAGCGAGCTCACGTGCAGAGTCGACAACTCGGCACGCTGCAGTCTGGCTGCTTACTCGAATACAATGGGATTCCTGACGGTGCATTTCCTGGCCTTCACGGTCAGGGGCAATTAAGACTAAGGTCAGGTTGGGTGTAGGGATGTAAAACTGGGTGAAATGAGTAGTAGATGTGTGTGTGTACTGACCAAGTATTTATTGGCCAGTGGCGATGATGTACTGTCCCTTTAGGTGGTGGACAAGTATAAAACAAAGTACAAAGTTTGTGAAATTCAAAAGTGTTCTGGGTTAGGTGTTACAATAATTAGGAGTCTGAGCACACGGCTAGTTCTCACCTGGTGAAGAGCTGGAACGGATCCTTGAGGAGCAGAGCCGCTGGCCACGAATAGATAATGGGGCTCTTCTGGGTCTAGCTTTTAAGGCTTTCCCCCATTGCTTAGTCGGCGTTTCCTCATTGTTGCTGCTCCAGATAGCGTGTTTTTGTATGTGTTGTGTAAGCGTGGCTGTCAGCAATACTGCTGGGCCTGCTCGTGTCAAAGAAGTATGTGAGGCTTATGGCATGCCTATGAGGGTGGTTTCGGTGAAAGATGAAGGGGTGGGTCCTAGGGGTACTGCCCCTGGGCTGTACAATATTTGAATGTTGGTTGTAGTAGCCTGTTGAAATACAACGTGTTATACGGATAGTATACGTTGATTGATTGAATCATCACCTGAATTATACAGGGTGCGGCAGAAATAACTGAAGAATTTCAATCGTAAATAACACTACAAAGCGATATTCACCAATTAATTGCGCAGTTTAAAAGAGCAGTGTTTGCCAATGTTGTCACATAAGATTGCAGCGGCAGATCTAACACCTGTATTTGGAATTGTAGGCCCTTGCTTTTTTTGAAGAGGAGGATAAAACTGCGACAGTAACATCTGCTCGTCACGTACAGCTGTTACGCAACTCCTGCAGCCGACACTCAACGACTTAGGGATTCCTCCTGTGTGGTTTCAACAAGATGGTGCCACTGCACACATAGCCAGTGCATCGGTGAGCGTCCTCAGAGAGATGTTTCCAGAACGTTGAATCTCCTTACGGGTTAACGTTCCATGGCCAGCCCGTTCCCCTGATCTCGCCCCTTGTTAGCCTATTTTCAATTTTGAAAAAATAGGCTTATGAGATCACCTTTTGTCCGTGCGTGTGTGTGTGTGTGATTCGTGTGTGTGTCCCCCTCTAATAAAATCTAAACGGCTGGAGCGATTTCAATGAAACTCGGAAAGTTCATAGCACTATTCCCGGCGACCTCGACCGTGCCCTTCAAATTTTGTTACGACTCACCAATCCAACATGGCGGCTGTGCGAAATATTTCACCAGCATTCAATATCTCCGAAACTATTACCGATATTACCCTGACATTTTCTATGGTGATAGAGGGAACTACTATAAGTTCACTTATGTGACTTTTGAAAACCTGGTAACTACAAAATCAACATGGCGGCCAAGCGAATTTGCGACATTTAAATAGACGTTTCCCGCGATTTGACCAACCAAACGCAATGAAACTTGGTACAGTATATGTTTATATACATTGTAATGCACCGACATCTAACTTCATTCAATTGTTTACATAATCACAAGATGGCGGATGTGCGAAATATTTCACCGGCATTCTATATCTCTGAAACTATTAACGGCATCTCCCTAAAATTTTGTACGGAGATAAAGGGCACTACTGGAAGTCCATCTATAAGACTTTCAAAAACCGGTTAAATACAAAACGAACATGACGGCCAAGCGAATTTGAAAATTTTAAATAGACCTTTCTCGCGATTTAATGTTCCAAGCGCACTGAAACCTGGCACAGGAAATATTTATACGCATTGTAATCCACTGGTATCTAATTTAGTTCAATTGCTTACATAACCTCAAGATGGCGGCAGTGCGAATTTTAAAATTAAGAATTTATTTATTGTGAGGTAATCATGCGATCGAAGTGAAAGTTTGAATAATGAACCTACGCAATAATTTTCCTTTAATGGTACATGACTCTATGGCCTATACATTTATAAATATTTAGACGATACTGAATATCTATTTTAGCAATAAAACTGCATTTTTTAATGTTCATAGGGGCTATGAACTTAAGTTCACCTATAGGACTTAAAATAACCTGGTGATCACAAATCCAACATGGCGGTGACGCGAATTATAAATATTCACATGGACGTTTCTCGCAATTTAACCATCCGCGTGCAGTGAAACTTGGTACAGTAAATCCTTATACGAATGTTAATCCACTGGCATCTAATTTATTTCAATTGTTTCCATAACCTCAAGATGGCAGCTGTGAAAAATTTTAAAATCTCCTTGTTTTTTATTGTGTCCTAACTATGCGATTGAAGTTTGAATACTACACGTTCACAATAATCTGCATGTAACAGTACATAACTCTAGGACCTACATATATAAAATCCAACATGGCGACCATCCGAAATATTTAGTCGGTTCTCAATATCTACGAATCTATTACAGCAATCAAACTGAAATTGTGTATGTTGATAGTGGCAATTAACATAAGTAGGATATATGAAAATAGGCTGTATAGTTCTTCACGGAACTACTTGTTTTCTCTGGGGATATCTGAAGGCTCGCGTCTTCGAACGTATGCCACGAACACTATACGACCTGAAAGCTGCTATCCATGAGGAAATCGAGGCAATACCACTAGACATGACTAGGAGGGTCATGCTGAACCTCAGGGAGATGCTTTAGAATTGCATCGAAAAGAGCGGTCGGCATTTGGATGACATTATTTTCAAAACCTAGTGTGTATGTCACATGTGTATATGATGTAAATGGTAAACACTGCTCTTTTAAACTGCGCAATAAATTTGTGAATATCGTGTTGCGTTGCGGTGTTATTTGCGTTTGAAATTCGTCAGTTATTTCTGCCGCACCCTGTATATACACACTAATACAGCCATCACAATAACACAGGTTATCAGACAAAATTCAACACTCACATGGGGCTAAATGACCATGATGTCCATGCATCTCAAATGATACAACAACAACAACAACAATAGCTTTCTACCCAAATTCCTCACACACTAGTAATCCTACAGACATCACAGTGACACAGGTAATCAGACAACTTCTTCACACACCCAAGACCACGGGGCTACAAGACCATAATACCGCAAAACCCCTAATCAACAACAAAAACAACAACCATAGACTCTACCGCGGATCAAGGACAACGAATTTTAAGCACTGTAGTCGAGTGTTGAAACATGCAGTGTTATAAGTAGGCCTACCTAGTATATAATATTTTCGATTGCAAATACACACTATATATGCTTAACATTATAACATGTGAGTAGTTATAAATAAATAAATAAATAAATAAATACCAAAAAACAAGTAGTTCCGTGAAGAACTATACAACCTATTTTCATATATCCTATTTATATTAACTGCCACTATCAACATATAAAATTTCAGTTTGATTGCTGTAATAGATTCGTAGATATTGAGAACCGACTAAATATTTCGGATGGTCGCTATGTTGGATTTTATATATGTAGGTCCTAGAGTTATGTACTGTGACATGAAGATTATTGTGTACGTGTAGCATTCAAACTTCAATCGCATGATTAGAACACAAGAAGTAACAAGGAGATTTTAAAATTTCGCACAGCTGCCATCTTGTTGTTATGGAAACAATTGAAATAAATTTGATGCCAGTGTATTAACATTCGTATAAGGATTTACTGTATCATGTTTCACTGCACTCGGATGGTTAAATTGCGGGATCCGTCCATGTGAATATTTATACTTCGCGTCGCCACCATGTTGGATTGGTGATCACCAGGTTATTTAAAGTCCTATAGGTAAACTTAAGTTCATAGCACCTATGAACATTAAAAAATTCAGTTTGATTGCTATAATAGATTCGTAGATATTCAGAGCCGTCTAAATATTTCGGATGGTCGCTATGTTGGATTGTTAAATGTATTAGCCATAGAGTCATGTACCATTAAAGGAGAATTATTGCGTAGGTTCATTATTCAAACTTTCACTTCGATCGCATGATTACGACACAAGAAATGAAAACTTAATTTTAACATTCGCACAGCCGCCATCTTGAGGTTATGTAAACAATTGAACTAAATTAGATACCAGTGCATTACAATGTGTATAAACAGATTTCATTGCGTTTGGAACATTAAACAGCGAGAAACGTGTATTTAAAATTATCAAATTCGCTTGGGCGCCATGTTCGTTTTGTAGTTAACCGGTTTTTGAAAGTCTTATAGATGAACTTCCAGCAGTGCCCTTTATCTTCGTACAATATTTCAGGGTGATACCGCTAATAGTTTCAGAGATATAGAATGCTGGTGAAATATTTCACACATCCGCCATCTTGTGGTTATGTAAACAATTGAACGAAATTAGATGTCGGTGCATTACAATGTGTATTAATATATACTGTACCAAGTTTTATTGCATTTGGTTGGTTAAATCGCGAGAAACGTATATTTAAAAGTCGCAAATTCGCGTGGCCGCCATGTTGGTTTTGTAGTTACCAGTTTTTCAAAAGTCACTTGGGTGAACTTATAGTAGTTCCCTTTATCACCGTAATAAATTCCAGGGTGATATTGGGAATAGTTTCGGAGATATTGAATGCTGGTGAAATATTTCGCACAGCCGCCATGTTGGATTGGCGAGACGTAACAAAATTGAAGGGCACGGTCGATGTCGCCCGGTATAGTGCTATGAACTTACTGAGTTTCATTGAAATCGATCCAGCCGTTTAGATTTTATTAGGGGACACACACACACACCTCATACACACACACGCGCACACACACACACACACACACACACGGACAAAATGTGATTTCATAAGCCTATTTTTTCAAAATTGAAAATAGGCTAAAAAGCCCAAGTAAAAAAAATTGATCCTCCTGGAATTTGATCCACGATCCTCCAGACTATGAGTCCAGGTCGCTACCACTATGCCACATATGCCGTACACAAATACTTGGTTAAAACTGGTTTAGTATAACTCCATGATATTTTGTCTTGCAATCAACGATTTCATTACCTTTTTCTGCTGTTTCTATACACCATTTGATACTAAATATGTATTATAATGATCAGTACATTCCTATAAGGATATAAACTTACGATGTTACGGAAATATATGGATTTACGAGCAAACAATAGCGGCCATTTTGACCCAACGGGACGGCACAGACAAGCACGATATGCCACGGTCAGCCTGAACTGGTAGTCACTACTGCGGTTACATATTTTATTTAAAAATGCTGATATCCTGCCTGTCACCTCCTTGAGGACAACTTAAACCACCCTATGTACGATGAGCGTATTTGATAAGGCCAGGCCTTATTGAATCCTAAGTTATGGTTAGGCTAAAATACTTGCATGATTCATACATTCGCCACCAGGAAACTATTTGGCTGATGTTCTTGTAGTTTGTGCAAAATACGCTTACTACATTATGGTATACTGAAAATTTGGTAGAGATCGGATGATTAGGTTAGTCGTAATTTGATTTAAGCTCAGAACATTTGGGTGGGCGCCATATCTTTTTTGTTATGATGGCGGCGATATACAACATGACACTGAGTTCTCCCATGCTAGTGCTACCTCTGTACCAAAGGTGGTTTGATGTGGTTTCGTTGTGTTAGAATTGATAGGGGGAATCTATTTCCATACATACACGGCCACCATCTTCAAGCTATTAGACTGATGACCTTGTAGTTTGGTCAAAAGACGCTTCCTACATGAAGGTATGTTGTTGCCTAATTTGGTAGAGATCAGATGGTTAGGTTAGTCGTAATTTGATTTAAGCTTTGAACATTTGGGTGGCCATCATTACGTTTCCGTCAAGATGGCGGCGATATAAAACATGGCACTGAGGAGCACTTTGCAAGTGTTACTTCTGTACCAAATTTCGTTCAATTCGGTTTCACTGGTGTTTGAATTGATATGTGGGAACATACCAATTCACACATACACACACACTCACACACCCACAGACACACAACCTTTTGGTCCTATCTCATAAGTCTACTTTCATTTTTTGCAAAAATCGAAAGTATGTTAAAAATGGCTTCAAAACTATCTTTTTGTTCGACGATGTCTAAATGTAAATATTATGTCTGAAAACTGTATGTTAATGGGCGTCATTAAAGTACAGTACTACTTGTCATTATGATACAATTTCTCCAACCAATCAGAGCTCATGATTTTTATTCATTGATCAATTAGGTAAGGTAATAATTTCAGCATCTACTGTAAGCATGGTGAGTAAAAATGCATGATACTGATTTTAAGCTCCGTATTCTGTCGTACATAAGCGCACGCGGCAGCCGGCAACTGAGGCGTCACCGGTGGAGCGCGTGAGCAAGAATGTCCTAGCCAAGCAAATATAAAGACCCTGTATTCCAGCGAGTGTGAGAGAGGCTTTTTCCCCAAATGAATGACACAGAGAAGGCAGCTCTAGCCTACTTATTTACAGTCAGCCATATACTTATTAGGATTGTTGTACTTCCACTAATATTCTTTTGACACCACACAATATGTTTCATGGTCTTTTCCAGGACACCATTCTGCTGTAGATAGCATAAGTCAGTGCGTAACGTAAAAGAAGAAACAAGGAATATGTCAGTATGTGGACAATTTTCCAATAAGGTTAGTTTAATAGGCCTAATTTAAAATGTTTGTATTCATACGTACGAAATGTTAGGCCAATGTACGATAAAAAAAAAATTCCTCTCGGCACGCCGGAAGGCGGAGGTAGATTTCACCGGGCAGACTAGAGGATAGGCTAAAATAGGCGAAATATGCAGGTTTTCGTAGGTGGATCAGACCTCATTTATTGCGAGAATGTATTTTACAATTGGAGGTTAATTAACCTATTTTTCGTCTTTATATGCATATTTTTAACATTTTATTGTCTTATGGGGATGGTAACTTTCTTGTCATATTTGGGGTTCATTTTAATACTTTTGATCACAATGTCCTTATGCAAGGTTTGGAACTGATGTGTAACTATCTAACAGTCTGTTACTTCTTCGCGCAAAATTTTATCTCCCGCAGAGATGTTGGTTGGTTCCTCAGTTTAGGGGCTGCGACAACGTGGTCATGTAACCCCGTGTACATTGGGTGTGTGTAGAGTCTGTCTGATAAACGGTGTTAATTGTGATGACTGTAACTTATTAGTCTCTAATTCAGTTAAGGTCTGCAGAAGGTCAATTTTAAGTAGTAGTACCTAATTTTGTACCAAATACTACCGTCAACGACACCTACTGTGAACTTGGCTGCTAGATTCCACCGCAACCAGCAACTTGCAATGAACGTTGGAACTTTCCCTCCGAAGGAAAGCATGCTGAGGGATTTTTAGCGCTCTTAGAAAATCCGACGACTTTGGCCGGTTTTGAACCAGCGACCTTGGGCATAGAAGTTCAGCATGCTACCAGTTAGCCGCTTCCCACATAGTCAGATGGAACAAGAAGTTCCGTGCGGAACTAAAGAGCCTACTTTTCTTAAAATTAAGATGCATGCCAATGATTAATCTACAGTATATGAATATAGAATAATACAGTATAGAATAATGACGAAATTAAGTTGGTAATATCGGAATGTCTTAATTAGTTCGAAATACTGTATACTATGCATAATGTAGCCTAATACAGCAATACAGTTGGCAGCCCTGGTGACTGAATATATTCTTAATTCCATCTCTTAAGGTACAGAATCAGTGGCGGCTCGTAGATCAAATATCAGGTGAAGAGCCAAACTCCTAATTTCATCAGTGCATGATGTTTGCGTTTGTGAATATTGACATCCTTTTCCTATTTTAATGCTAAAATATCTACTAAGAGCCTAGTACTTAAAACCAAACCAAACATAAGTTATCGCACTAAAAAGTCAAACTCGCTTATTTGTATAGCTTAAATGAATCCTCCGTTCTCTAAGGTTGGCAATCTTATCTATGATGTCCTCATAGAAGGTCTTCAATCAATTTCAACTACAATTCACGATTTATGGAGATAGCCAATGATGTAATTCTGGAGTCAGATATTGTGTTACATGCAAAAGTATTGAATCTTTTCAAACAAGAGAAACTGCGTTGTACTGATGCACTTGTAGAAGGTATTGCCAGTACCCAATTAAGGTCGCCACGTACTCTTACACGATGAAAAAGTCTATTTTTGTGGCATCACTTTACTAAGTATTTTCTGGATTTATGCTAAAGGTACAGCTATGATTCTTGTCACATATAAGAAGCGGTATATTCTGAGCTGTTTATGACCATGTAGTGCTACTTTGCTTTTATAGGATGTGTGAAATGAATACAAATTTGGACAGATACGTTTTCAAAAAAATGTTGTATAATTTGCTTCAGGTACACATTTCTCAGTTGTTTTTCAATCAAATATTCTCAAATTCTGTTCACACACTTGGAATGGATTATGGCAGATGAGTACCGGTAACCACTTTGTTTCATTATTATTGGGACAGAATGCAAGAAAAAAGAATCCGAACTCTTTCTTTTTAAATTTATTCAAAAACATGTATTAATTTTTCTCTTCCCAATCCATGCCTACTATGTTTTGGAAGTGCAAATAGGTTAATATTCAAGTACTCCATTAGGTAAGTTAATGTAAAAAAATTAGCCCTCTATCTTAAATGGTTTCCTTGTTATTGGTACCTAAACATGGAAAATGAGTATTAACGGAAAACAGCTGGCAAAGTTAAAAGTGAATTATTCAGAGCATGGGACGCTAATTTAAAAAAAAACGAATTTAAGCTAGTTGTAGACATAAAAAAAAACACAAACTATATATATTTGGATTCAGAAAAGAATGAAGAATTTTATGGCGCCAAAATCAAAAAATCGATATTTTCATCATGCAAGAGTACGTCGTGTCCTTAAGCAAAAGTTTGTAAGTCTCTTCTATTCACGGAGTTCTTGATGCATTTCTCCCGACTATTTTTACGTTGTAGGATTCATGAGTATAAAAGAGTGACAGTTCAGTTCTTAAATGTGGGGTAGGCCTATTGTTGATTATGTTTGTTATACAGCTCAAATTTGTCGGAATCTATAAGACTTATTTAAGAATTGTAATTTATCACAGCCATGCGTTAGCATAGAAAAAAGCGGAACATTATTAAGAAAAAAAAATGAAAATTCACAGCCTGCTTCTAGTCTCCGATTGGGTCAGGAATGGAATGAATGAAGCCCCCCCCCCCCCCCCATCTAGCAGCGAGGATATGAACTGTGCCGGCTGCCGAGGCCTGACGCACTCCTCTGGGGCAATGATGAAATGAATGACAGATGAAATGATAGTGGAGAGTGTTGCTGGAATTAAATTTTTGACAGGGAAAACCGGAGTACCCGGAGAAAAACCTGTCTGCCTCCGTTTTGTCCAGCACAGATCTCACATGGAGTGACCGGGATTTGAACCACGGACCCAGCGGTGAGAGGCCGGCGTGCTGCCGCCTAAGCCACGGAGGCTCTAACATTATTAAGTCGGTCCTTAATATGATCTCTGATGTTGCATCAGTTATTTCCAGAGAACACACTTTGAATTTTATTTTAATAATTTTGAGGTTCTAAGGACTTTTTAGATGTCAGTATCTTCAATAATTCCTTAAAGCGCACACGGTTTAAAGAGGTCTTGTCATGTCCTCTAGAAGACGATGATGATGATGATAATTGTTGCTTTAAGAGGCCTAACATCTAGGTTATCGGCCCTCCTCTCTAGAAGAGAGTTCCTGTAAACTTAAGTATAGAACAACTCTAATCACAAGTCCCAGGATCTGCCTATTTAAAGTCACATTCACATTACATTTAAGTGCACTTAGTCTTGCATTTTCCCGTAAAGTGCCAGATATCGTGCTTGTGTGCGTGTTCTAAGTGGTAACTGGTTCTTTAAATGTTGCTCACTGTCTTTGTGTTTGTCCAACCCGCGCGTAATGTTTTGGAAATTTGTTACTGTTACTGTATAGTAAGCAAGGCCAACAGAACAGTTCTATAACTACTGCACAACTATGTGAACTGTTCGAACCAAGATCCCTTGCGATGAAGGCTATAGGACTTTCCGGTTTTATTTCTTTAGTGCACAGTTCTATTAATTTCTTTGGCCGCCCACAAATTAATAAATTGATTAATAAATCCCTTTTTGTCTTCATCTTTCCACCTACTGAAGGGAATTTCTAATAAAATTAGTAACGTGTCTTTCACTGCAAACATTATACACTAAAAGCCATCAACCTTCATCAACAACAGGGTAGATAACGTTATAAATACATACTATTCATTGGGAAAGTAAATAAAAGCCTCAATATAAAAGAAAAAGAAGCCTGTTGCAATGTAAACTTTCATCAACTGAACTAGACGATATTGCCTTGCCGACACAGGAACATCTTCACTCGTCTGTCTAACGGCAGGTAATGACGTCACAACTGACGTCAGGTTACCATGGCAACGAGACGATGTAGCTGACATAAACAAGACACTTCGTCTCCTGCTTCCTTCCAAGTTACGGCAGTACAATCTAGCGACAGGGAGTACAACTGCTACAAGGACGTCATGCCGCCTTGCTTGCGCACCATCTAGCGACGGAGTGTAGAAATAACAGTACACTAAGTGAAAAAGTAGCCCAAGACAATGACAACATTTTTATTTAAATAAGAAAAAATAATGTTAATTTTATTTAAGAGATGGCATGTGAAGAGGCTCTTCACTCTCTTCACCTGAATAGCCGCTACTGTACAGAATACAAAATGTGGTTGAAGTCCAAAGGATGTTACATGGAGTTAGACATTGGATCTATCAGCACACGTAAAAGCACGTTGGCAACAATGTCATACGTATGCTGGTCAGAAATAATCGGAAATATTATATTTTTGTGCCAATTTTGGATGAAATCCATTTTTTAGTATGGAAGTTATATGTATTTTAAAATTGGAGCTATCATCAGGCATAGAATCATGTTGGCATCACTGACTTACATTAATTACTCCAAATTAATCTAGAATGTCAGGTGCTATACGTATGCAAAGTATAGACCTGTTGGCTTGCATACTTTCTGATATATTGATATTAGGGTAAAACAAGATGTTCAGTAAAGAACATATAGCCTACTTTCTCCTAAATGTATGAGTATAGTTATAACTCGTTGTTATTATCAAAGAGTATAATAGAATTATTCTTTGTTGAAGGCCATAGAAACGATTTACCTCTACCAAACGCCACAATCTAGATAAAAACTGCTACCATCATTGAAGAAAAGAAGTATATCAAGAATGTTATGGATCTGGAGACATAATCGACCGGACTGGCTGCGTGGCTCAGCGGTAACGTTCTCGCTTGCTGGGCCCTAGGTTGCAGGTTCGTAACCTGGCGCAGTCAGCTGGCTTTTGAGGGTGCACAAATGCGAGGGAGCCGTGTCAGTACATTTACTGGAACGTTAAAGATCCCCTTCGGGCCAAAATTCCGGCACCCCGGTGTCTCTAAAAGCAGCAGTAGTTAAAAGGGATGTAAAACCAATAACATTATTATTATTATTATTATTATTATTATTGTTTTAATGTGCTAAACGGTTCCAGGCTAGTGTTCAGAAGTAAAGGGGGAGTTTTAGTCGGTAGTCTGCTACTCAGTAGCAGGAGCCCGACACTCTGTGCGTAAATGCATTTCTTCCCCTAAAAAAATATATATATATATATTATTATTATTATTATTATTATTATTATTATTATTATTATTACATATATGACCTGCCGTGGGCAACATCCAACTTTGAGTTGAGGCATGTCTTTACACGTCTGGTTGTGCAGGGCTTTCACAACACTAATTGAAAAAAAAAAAAGGAAGGAAGATTGTAGTTTTACGTGGCCGTGAATCTTGTGATTATGAGCCACGGGACCTCCTTTTTACGTGGAATCCGAACCACAGGACATGGCATTTCACTTCGAAAATCTCACATGCATTGACCGGGAATCGAAAACCCTAATTGAATTAACAAATCTTTCCATGACCCTACAGAGACGTGTGTATACAAACTATGTGGATATTTTCGATTGCTATTTGCCTGAAATAAAAGTAGTAATTAATACCTGAACTAACACCAACGGCTTGAACTCAGTTACTATGTGAAATCGTTTTGTTCTTTACTTCAAATAACATTTTCAAGTAACGCAAAATAGGCTGTTACAAACCCTTTAAAATAAAAAGTAAAAATGTATCGTAGTATCATCTTGTCATTCTTCAAATTCGATGCGCATAGAATGCCAATTGTATAGTAATCAATGGAGCCCCACGTAGACTATTCGTGACATCTAGTGGTGAAATATCGAACAATATAATCCTAACAGAGCGAGTGCATTCTAGCGGCCAGAAGAAGAAACTTTTCAATAAAA
Organism: Meconema thalassinum; assembly: GCA_946902985.2. Lineage (NCBI taxonomy): Eukaryota > Metazoa > Arthropoda > Insecta > Orthoptera > Tettigoniidae > Meconema > Meconema thalassinum. The sequence continues at coordinate 744,474,661 of OX336388.2, forward strand.
TCTGGAAGTTAATAAGTATGTCGGCGTGCAGTTACCTTTTTGGCAGCTAGATGTCTCGAGTAAATCTGCTGGCGAATTATGTTTTAATTAAATATATATTTTACACCATAATATGCACAATATAACGCTTAATTTTAAAACATCTGAGTCATTACAAAACAATAAACATATAACATTTCAAGCAAAAAATCTAGCTCTGATCGGGTTTGAACCATAGGCATTTGAGCGATAGGCTAACGCTCTACCACTGAGCTAATTGTGTCAACGAATATCGTTCTATATAAAATGACTTACATAGAACTTGTTAACAAATAATGATTTATACTAAACGATTTCATCACTGGAGTATATTATTTATATATAAAGCATTTCATACAAAGTTTATTTATTTTGTATCAGTACGCTATATTGCATGCAATACTCAAATTAGTGAAATATAAGTCAGGCACAAGATATCCGCTGCCATCTTGTCTTATTACTGAATCAGCTCAGCTTTTTAAAATCACGTCTGCACTATAGTATTACAAAATAAACTTTTAATTTCGAACGTGCCTCTTCCTTTAGAACAGTTAAAACGATTCTCGGCTCGATAATCGGAACTGGTGGGTCCCATGATATGGATTATAAAGTTTGCATAATTCGCACGGCCGCCATCCTGAAATGGTATGGCGGACGACCTTGTAGTTTGGTCACAAGACGCATCCTATACGAAGGTATGTTGTTACCAAATTTGGTAGAGATCGGATGATTTGGTTAGTCGTTATTTGATTGTACGTTTTGAACGTTTGAGTGGCCGCCATTCAGTTTTAGTAAAGATGGCGACGATATAAAACATGACACTGAGGTGTCCTTTGCTAGTGCTAACTTTGTACCAAATTTCGTTCAATTCGCATTCACCGTGTTCGAATTGATAGGGGGGGGGGCAGACATTCAGAGTACACACACTCACACACACACAGACACACACACACACACACACACAGACTCACACACACACATACACACACCTACACACACAGACTCACACACACACACATACACACACACAGACAGACACACTTTTTTCGCCCTGTGTTGTTCTCATAAGTCTACTTTCATTTTTTGCAAAAATCGAAAGTAGGCTAAAATATAGACACCATTTATTAACAGTTGGCAGCCCTAATTGCTCATAAGAATACTTATAGTCATATCTGTTATATTACACATAGCACATACGAAATTTGGTTGAAATCCAACTGACAGTATAGAAGTTACATGTATTTAAAAATTGGTCCTATCAGCAGGCTTAGAATCATGTTGGTAGAACTGACGTATATAAGATACTCCAAATTAATGTAAAATGTCAGGTACTATACGTGTGCATAGTTTAAAGCTGTCAGCTTGCATACTTTCTGATATATTGGTATTTGGATAAAAAGTAGAGAGAACAATTATTAACAGTTGGCAGCCCTGGTGGCTCTTAATAATACGCTCAGTCATACCTGCTTATGTGCTTATATTACATACATAATTTGGTTGAAATCCAATTGATAGTGTAGAAGTTATGTGCATTTAAAAATTGGACCTATCAGAAGGCTTAAAATTATTTTGGCAACACTGTCATGTATGGCCTCCTGGAAATTAAACTGAAATAGTATTATCTACATGTGTGCCAATTTTGGAATTGCTCCCATGTATGCCTTCCATGATATCCAACATGGAGCTCAAATTTCTAATGCGTTTTTTAGCAGTTGGTAGCACTGACATCTTTTTCAAATATGGGCTTGAGATATTCCGGTATTCATCTTTACTCATACTAAATTTGGTTTTGATTGCTGCAGCCGTTTAGGACTTGATAAGGGGACACACACACACACACATACACACACACACACACACACACACACAGCCAGCCAGACAGAAGGACAGACAGACTAACACATTTTCCCGGATCGATCTCATAAGTCTACTTTTTCCTCATTTTTGCAAAGTGTGAAAAGTAGGCTAACAAGTAGTTCCGTGAAGAACTATACAGCCTATTTTCATATATCCTGCTCATGTTAATTGCCACTATCAACATACAAAATTTCAGTTCAATTGCTGTAACAGATTCGTAGATATTGAGAACCGTCTAAATATTTCAGATGGTCGCCAGGTTGGATTTTTATTTTTGTACTATTACATTAAGATTATTGTGTACGGGTGGTATTCAAACTTCAATCGCATGATTAGAACACAAGAAGTAAAAACGAGATTTTAAAATTACGCACAGCAGCCATCTTCTGATTATGCAAACAATTGAAATAAATTAGATGCCAGTGGATCAACATTTGTATAAGCATTTAACGTGCAACGTTTCACGGCACTCGGATTGTTAATTCGCGAGAAACGTCCATTTAAATATTTATACTTCGCGTCGCCGCCATGTTGGATTTGTGCTCACCAGGTTACTGAAAGTCCTATAGGTGAACATATGTTCATAGTCTCTATGAACATTAAAAAAATCAGCTTGGTTGCTGTAAAAGATTCACAGATATTGAGAACCGTCTAAATATTTCGGAAGCTCGCCATTTAGGATTGTTATATGTATAGGCCATAGAGTTATGTACCATTCAAGGACAATTATTGCCTAGGTTCATTATTCAAACATTCACTTCGATTGCATGATTACGAAACAAGAAATAAAAACTTAATTTTAAAATTTCGCACAGCTGCCATCTTGAGGTTATGTAAACAATTGAATTAAATTAGATGGCAGTGCATTACAATCTGCAAAATCATTTACTGTACCACATTTCACTGCGCTCAGAGAGTTAAATCACGAGAAAAGTCTATTAAAATATTTCAAATTCGCTTGGCCGCCATGTTCGTTTTGTACTTTACATGTTTATGAAATATACATAGGTAAACCTGTATCAGTACCCTTTATCACCGTACAAAATCTGTAATAGTTTCGGAGATATAGAATGTCAGTGAAATATTTCGCACAGCCGCCATTTTGAGGTTATGTAAAGAATTGAACTAAATTATACTCCAGTGCGTTACAATGTGTATAAACATTTTCTGTACCAAGTTTCATTACATTTGGATAGTTAAATCGCGAGAAAAGTCTATTTAAAAGTCTCAACTTCGCTTGACCGCCATGTTGCTTTTTAGTCACCAGGTTTTTGAAAGTCTCATAGGTGAACTTCTAGTAGAGCCCTTTATCACAGTACGCAATTTCAGGGCGATATCGCTAATAGTTTCGGAGATATTGAATGCTAGTGAAATATTTCGCACAGCCGCCATGTTGGATTGGTGAGGCGTAACAAAATTTGAAGGGCACGGTCGAGGTCGCCGGAAATAGTGCTATAAACTTACCGAGTTTCATTGAAATCGCTCCAGCCGTTTAGATTTTATTAGGGGGGGACACACACACACCTCTCACACACACACACACACACACACACACACACGGACAAAAGGTGATCTCATAAGCCTATTTTTTCAACATTGAAAATAGGCTAAAAATGAATGTGATCTCGTCAATGACGTTGTCTTGGCAACCTCTGATAGCTCATCCCTGATCAATTTAGAAGCGTTGTCATGGTAACCTCTGATGGCACTTGGCATTTTCTTTAATTCCGAAATCGTTTTTCTCATCCCTTGCGTAATGGTGGGTCATATCAAAATTTCTTTCAGACAAAAGTTTTAGGTAATTATTAGGGGAATATTTTTCATTTTGTACGGTTTTGATATTGTGCCTATTAAGAGAGATATGATTAATGTTTCCCGAAAATCCCACTTTTTTCCACCCCTTTGGTCAATGGTTGGTGCTATCAAAAAACTTATTTGACTTAAATTTTTGGCACTTATCCGACACATATTATGAACTTTGAATGGATTCGATATTTCATGTATTAAGAGAGTTATAGTGATATTTCACTTTTTCGAAAAAAAAAGCCCCCCATTTTCACCCCCTTTGACCGATTTTGCCCATTAACGAACTCGACCGAGAATTTAATGGGATACTTATTATGTAAAAAATTCAAAGTGATTGGGGCAAAATTACGGCAGTTATCGTGTCCACAAGAAACTGATATATATATATATATATATATATATATATATATATATATACATACATAAATTATGTATAAACTTTTGAACTGACGGTGGTTTTGGGGTCTGGGGGATGTGAAACGCGAAGATATGTCGAAATTTTCCGGAAGTCGAAACATGGGACCCATTGTGATAGTTAGCTTTCTAATGAAATCTACCTGTAAAGTACAAACTACCAGGACGGTGTACCGTTACGGTATCTGGTTTAGTAAAAATTCAAGAGATCCTCAATATTTCTTTAAAAAAAAGCTATCATAGCTCCAAACTACCCTGAAATATGCATCAATATCTCAGCTGCCGTACCGTACCTACGGAAATCACTCCTCACACGTTCCCGCTTCCAGAGTAACCTTTACGAAATCGCGAAAATGTCATGAAAACAGGTGAATCATATTAGCTTACCAGGGATCCTCACATAACGTTGGTGCTCCAACATCTAGTATTCGGAACTGGTAAATGTCATTATGACTTCTCTCTTGTGCCATAACATTTCTAGATCACACAATTATGTACGGTCCGGTAGTTTGGTAAAGAACATTCGACCCAACCTCCAGACTCAACTCAAAATGTAAAAGTAGGCCTATGGCTAAATCATGCATGCAAATATATCTTGAAAATTTCTTGAATACGGTGCGGATCTGATACGTTTTGTAAAAATACCTGTCAGATTATCTGGAGGCAAAAATTGACCTGAGACCTCTCCTCACGCCATTAAATATTCTGTAACTTGGTCAATAACAGCGGCCATACAGCCACGAATTGGATGTGCCGCAAGATAACTGACAGTGGCGCCCCTGTTACCTCTAGTTGTAGAGTTTGGTATTTTTACCGTACTCTACTAATTTGTATTTATTTTCGCTAAAGATGGTAATTAGAAATAATCGTGTTCTTTTTCTTCTTTATTATTTAGGATACGGTACATAGGATCTACCCTAATATTAGCCTACATGCCTTCCAATATTAATTAATTATTATAAATCTGAACGGTTTTATATTTCAAACGACAAGGTGTGTATATAATGCGAGTAGCTGCACTAGTAAGTGTGTGTCGAATATTGTGTTTGGTAATTTTCACTCCTACATCGGATTATAGCCTTATAGTAACTGGCATCATAATCTTCGTCAATATCCAGAAGGACGTTCAGCACTTTCTTTTAACGAACGTTTTTATCTGAGTGTGATACAGGGAAACTGTTAGAAGAAGCTGGATCTGAAAAACAGATTCAGCAGGTGTATTCAGAAACCACTAATGGTAAATTAAAAGGGTTCAATATTGATTATTATGCATATCTACCATCAGAATGTTCAACATCTAAGTAATAAAGTACATCATTTAAATAACCTCATAAATTCAAAAAAAGTCCTCTCGGCACGCCGGAAGGCGGAGGTAGATTTCACCGGACAAACTTGGGGATAGGCGAAAATAGGCAGAATATGCAGGTCTTCGTAGAAGGATCAGACCTCATTTATTGCGAGAAAGTATTTTATAATTGGAGCTTAATTAACTTTGTTTTTCGTCATTGTATGCATATTTTAAACATTTTGTTGTCTTATGGGGACGGTAACATTCTTGTCATTTGGGGTCCATTTTTAGCCTATTTTCAATTTTGAAAAAATAGGCTTATGAGATCACCTTTTGTCCGTGTGTGTGTGTGTGAGGTGTGTGTGTGTGTGTCCCCTTAAAATATCTATACGGCTGGAGCGATTTCAATGAAACTCGGTAAGTTTATAGCACTATTCCCGGCGACCTCGACCGTGCCCTTCAAATTTTGTTACGTCTCACCAATCCAACATGGCGGCTGTGCGAAATATTTCACTAGCAATCAATATCTCCGAAACTATTACCGATATCGCCCCGAAATTGTGTACGGTGATAAAGGGCACTACTAGAAGTTCACCTTTGAGACTTTCAAAAACCTGGTGACTACAAAACCAACATGGCGGCCAAGCGAAGTTGAGACTTTTAAATAAACTTTTCCCGCGATTTAAATATCCAAACGTAATGAAACTTGTTGATACACATTGTAATGCAATGGAGTCTAATTTAGTTCAATTGTTTACATAACCTCAAAATGGCGGCTGTGCGAAATATTTAAACTGACATTCTATTTCTCCTAAACTATTACAGATATCACCCTGCAATTTTGTACGGTGATAAAGGGTACTGATATAAGTTTACCTATGTATATTTCATAAACCTGTAAAGTACAAAACGAACATGGCGACCAAGCGAATTTGAAATATTTTAATAGACTTTTCTCGTGATTTAACTCTCTGAGCGCAGTGAAATGTGGTACAGTAAATGATTTTGCAGATTGTAATGCACTGCCATCTAATTTAATTCAATTGTTTACATAACCTCAAGATGGCGGCTGTGCGAAATTTTAAAATTAAGTTTTTATTCTTGTGTCGTAATCATGCGATCGAAGTGAAAGTTTGAATAATGAACTTAGGCAATAATTGTCCTTGAATGGTACATAACTCTATAGCCTATACATATAACAATCCTAAATGGCGAGCTTCCGAAATATTTAAACGGTTCTCATTATCTATGAATATTTTACAGCAACAAAACTGATTTTTTTATGTTCATAGAGACTATGAACATATGTTCACCTATAGGACTTTCAGTAACCTGGTGAGCACAAATCCAACATGGCGGCAACGCGAAGTATAAATATTTAAATGGACGTTTCTCGCGAATTAACCATCCGAGTGCAGTGAAACTTTGCACGTTAAATGCTTATACAAATGTTGATCCACTGGCATCTAATTTATTTCAATTGTTTGCATAGTGACAAGATGGCTGCTGTGCGTAATTTTAAAATCTCGTTTTTACTTCTTGTGTTCTAATCATGCGATTGAAGTTTGAATACCACACGTACACAATAATCTTAATGTAATAGTACAAAAATAAAAATCCAACCTGGCGACCATCTGAAATATTTAGACGGTCCTCAATATCTATGAATCTGTTACAGCAATTAAACTGAAATTTTGTATGTTGATAGAGGCAATTAACATGAGCAGGATATATGAAAATAGGCTGTATAGTTCTTCACGGAACTACTTGTTATACTTGAGGTCACACTGTCCTTATGCAAGGTTTCGACACTGATGTGTAACTATGTAACGGTCTGTTACTTCTTCACGCAAAATTATATTTCCCGCAGAGATTTTGGTTGGTTCCTCAGTTTAGGGGCTGCGACAACGCGGTCATGTAACCCCGTGTACTTTGGGTGAGTGTAGAATCTGTCTGATAAACGGTGTGAATTGTGATGGCTGTATTAGTCTGTAATTCAGGTAAGGACTGCAGACGGTCAATTTCAAGCAGTAGTTCCTAATGTTGCTAACAGATACTACCATCAACGACACCTAGCTGTGAACTTGGGTACTAGATGCCACCGCAACCAGCAACTCGCAACGAACGTTGTAACTTCCCCTCCAAAGGAAAGCATACTGAGGGATTTTTAGCGTTCTTAGAAAATCCGACGACTTCGACCGGCTTTGAAGCCGCGACCTTGGGCATAGAAGTTCAGCATGCTACCAGTTACGTCACCGAAGACGCTTCACACTTAGTCAGATGGAAATCTGAATCTGATATCGAGCAAGTGCGTTGTCATGGCAACATCCGATGGCTCATCCGTCATCAATTTAGTAGTGTTGCCATGGCAACCTCTGATAGCTCTTGGCATTTTCTTATAATTCCGAAATCATTTTTCTCATCCCTTGGCGTAATGGTGGGTCATATCAAAAATTCTTTCAGACAAAAGTTTTAGGTAATTATTAGGGGAATATTGTCCATTTTGTACGGTTTTGATATTGTGCCTATTTAGAGAGATATTATTAATGTTTCCCGAAAAAAACACTTTTTCCCACCCCTTTGGTCAATGGTTGGTGCTATAAAAAAAACTCTTCAAACATACATTTTTGGGCTTTATCCGACACATAGTATGAACTTTGAACGGATTCGATATTTCACATATTAAGAGAGTTATAGCAATATTTCACTTTTTCGAAAAAAGACCCCCATTTTCACCCCCCTTCGACCGGTTTAGCCCAGTAACGAACTCGACCGAGATTTTATAGGTATACATATTCGGTAAAAAATTCAAAGTGATTGGTGCAAAATTACGGCAGTTATCGTGTCCACAAGAAACTGATATACATATATACACAGTGAAGGAAGTGGGAAAAAACCAGAGGCGGTATGCTATCAGAAGATATTTCTCTGTCATACCTCAAATTCAAGAAAGCATACCCCTCCCTGACAACGTAACGTGATATGCAGGAAATTGTTCTATTCACTCAGAATTGCATCATGCTTAAGTAATAAATTTTATTTTTCACTTAAAGAATATATGTGTGAATTAGTATTTAGGCTATATAGATAAATAAAATTAAATGAGTGAAGTGGGGTACTAAATTAATTTTTGTTTGTTTGTTACTGATATATAATTAGCATCTGTATAAGATGAAACATTAACAGTAAATGTGTCATAAGTCAAAATAGATTGGTCTGAAAATCACACAAAGATAGCATCTGAAAATATAAACAGTAAAGTAGGCTATATATTTAATAAAATACATAAAATTAAGACTGATAGGCCTAACTTAAATAGGAATAAATGATTAAATGCACTTATCATTAACTTAACGAAAAATGGTGTTTCAAAATGTGTGCTTTTGCAGAAAGGTTCATTTTACTTATAGCCTACCATTTTATTCGTGTAGAAACTCCCAGACTACTTTTAACCCTGGAGGAGAGACATCTGACATGTTTCGCTTCATGGAGTTGTTGTCATCAGCACTGCGACGTCCCTTACCTAGCCATGCCTTAACATATTTATCAGGCTTGAACTTATGAACTGGGGTCCCAACCAACTTCAAAAAGACTAAGTTTCCAGCACTTGAAGCTGATTCGTTTCAGGTGAATATACTGTATTACGTTCATGGCACTGAAAGATCGTTCATATTCTGCTGTGGATATGATTATGGTTTTCACAGCCCTAAGAAGTGGTTTCAGATCATCAGATACTGTTTTGTCTGATGCATACAGCCTGAAACCAGTTACACTTTACCTGATGGAACCTGTACAAAATTTCTCACACAGATATTTTATTTTACTGTCTCCAAAACAAATGTCACTGCCCACATCTTCTGGCCACTTTGTTCCATCAAATACTTCTAAATGACTTGAAAGATCTTGATACTTTGCTGCAAGAGATTGTGCAGTAGAAGCAGATCTCGTAGACTGGCTGTTTAGCAGTCGTTTTTCCATTTCTTCAACAAGTAGACTGTAGAAGGCTTGTTCATCAATTCTGTGCACTCTTCCAGGACCATGCAAGTTCACGCCATTTAGTTTCTCACACTCGGCTGCACTTCTTGCTAATTCTGTATACTTCCCAGGTCGGGTTTGTAAAGAGTGGAAAACTTGATATTTTTTTTTTTTAGTACTAGCTTACGAGTCTGAATAACAGACATCTCCTTCTTCTGCAATCGAAGCAACAGATCCTCTAATTCTTTCAATCGTCAAACCCATATTCAGGATAAAGTTTATATTAGTTAGACGATGCAACAGTCTTTTGTACTCGGCCCTTTCTTCAGAGTCTCTTGTTTGATCCTCCATGACGCTTTTAAAATGGAGGGAAAGTGCTGCAAAATCTTTCCAAATGGCCCTAACTGATCTAGCACTTAACTAAACCCATCTAACTCCTAAAATTCTTCCTACAACCTGGATTTTAGTAGGCTACTCAGATTTGATGCACAATGCTGTAATTGGTTTTTGTTCTTTGGTGATGCATGGTATAGGGAATACAATTTATCAAAAAAGTTCCTTGTGTGGTTGATGGCTGTCAGCTAGGAAACAACATCACCAACTATTAACTCGAGACGGTGGTTAGCACAGTACCATATAAAAAGCTGAGGGAATTCTTGCTGGAGTCTTACTGCCAATCCTGATACACTCCCTAGCTTATTAGATGCACCATCACAAGCAAATGATATAAAATTACTGGCTAGAAACTCTTGTGAAAAATGCTGAAGAAGATTAGACTTTAAGGAATCATATATACATTGAGCTGAGGTGTTTGGAAGTTCAACTGGATCGAAAAATATGCTGCTGGTTTCTTCAGAATTATTAAAATTCACCCGAAGACAAATACAAAGAACAGATTTTTGACCCACTGATGTTGACTCGTCCACCACCACACCAATCTTGAGGTCGTTTTCAACAATTTGCTTAACAACAGTTTTCCTAATTTCTTCACTAATCAGATTGGTAATGTCAGCACAGGAATATTTGAAATGCAAAGTCTGTCCCATATCTAAACCATTTGCTCTTTGTGCATCAATCCAGGATGGTAGATCAAAAATGGCCTTCCTAGCTTTGCAAGATTGTACGCTGTGCGAGAAACTCTGCATGTATTCTCGTGGTAAACCCCTTCTTGTTTTGCAGTTGTATTTTGAAGAACTTGTTTCTTGGCCTCCTCAAGAATTTTAACACACTGGCATGGGAATTCTTTTGATCAAAGATTTTTGTTCTTATTGCCTGACGCATTTTCTCATCACTATCACCAAAAGCCTTTACAGAATAAGGACAACACTCATTTGATAAGCAAGTTCGTTCTGATTTAAAAGCACCCAAAGTTCCACGTGCTCTGACGCATACTTTGCAACCGAATCCTTTTGTTTCGGTTTTGTAGGAAAACCATTCGTGTTCTTTGAATTTAGTTTTCCACTGAGCAGGACGCATAAATGCTGGCAAACATTCAAAATCTGCATTATCAAGGTATTCATTGTTGGTTTCTATTTCACTTGTGCTTTGTTGTCTGTGAGAGGTGAGAGACAAAGCCGAATTCGTCAAATTTTTCCTAGACCGATTATCTTCAACACAATCACCAGTTTCGTTGAAATTTCTCTTTTGTCCTCTTACGACAAATTCATCCATGATATCAGCTCTGCAGCCGATGCTGATAAAAATACTTTAGTTTCAATGATGCTACATGATACACAATCGTACTGACCACACACCACAACACTAGTTTTTAACCCGACAACGAGACGGGAGACTGTGGTCTTTTTAATTAAGTTCCTGCACGAGTAACCAACCTTGCTTTATAGATTTTTGCCAAGCAGGAGCCCAAAAGTCAAGAATATTACGCCTTGTCGATTGACAGGATATATTTTAAAGACATTTTAAAAGAGAAGATCTATTTAAACAATGTAAAAGTTATGATATTTTCTTACTGAGAAATATGTTTAAAAACATCAGATGTAGCAGTATATTCTTAAGGTGGCGACTATGGTCATCACAAGTTACCGGTCACAGCCATGTTTTTTTAAGCGATCTGCTGCAGCTGGGGCGAAGATATCTCGCTGTATGAGTTTTGCTGCATGGACGGCCAAGGCCGTTCTTTGTTTCCACTCTAGTTTGCTGCAGCGATGCTGAAGTGCTTTACGGGTTCGCTTCAAAAAGGAACGCACGATTCTATATTGACGATGTCTACAGGCGAATGTTTATCGGTGAAGGTAGCTTGGTACAGTGGATGAATGATCATGAAAAGTAATTATATTAATTCCTACGACGCAAACAAATTTAAGATCCACTGGTTTTCAGTGGCGGTATGCTATTTGACATAGAAAGCAGTGACGGTATGCCATTGGGCCTTTGAAAGCAGTGCCGGTATTCCATACCGACGCATACCGCCTCACTTCCCTCCCTGTATATACATATATACATATATACAGGGTCTTTCATATAAAGTAAGAACAGCAAGCGGCAGTTTTGTTATTCGCTGATGCGGTGGCCTTGGCCGAGCTTGTGGCGCGCCATGGCCCCCTGCTGTACTATTGAAAGCGCGTGCATTTTTTTTAAACTTCCGATGGACTGTATAAAAATAACTGTTTGGCATACCAAATTGATTTTACTCAACATAATCGCCAAAACGATTGAAACATATGTTGTATCGTTACACCAGCTTTCCAATGCCCTCGGCAAAATATTCTGCCGCCACTCAGGTGGGTACGTCTGGACAGCCTCCTACCATACCTTCAATTCTCGAAATGGGTGAAAATCATTCACGACCACACTGTACCAACGTTACGATAGACTTTTACAAAGAATTCAAATGTGAAGTTTTGGACCATCTGCCGTTTAGTCCAAACCAGCACTGAATGATTTTCACCCTTTTCGAGAATTGAAGGTATGGTTAGGCGGCAACGCCTCGTCAAAAAGGAAAAAATTCAGGAGACTGTCCAGACTTACCCACCTCAGTGGCGGCAGAATATTTTGCCGAGGGCATTGGAAAGCTGGTGTAACGATACGACAAAACTGTTTCAATCGTTTTGGCGATTATGTTGAGACGTACGAATAAAACAAGCAAACATTTAGTAGTAAAATCAGTTTGGTATGTCAAGCTGTTATTTTTATACAGTCCATCAGAACTTGAAAAAAAACAGCCCTCGTATGTACTATGCGCGTGCTTTCAATAGTACATCAGGGGGGCCATGGCGCGCCACAAGCTCGGCCAAGGCCACCGCAGTAGCGAATAACAAAACTGCCGCTTGCCGTTCTTACTTTATATGAAAGACCCTGTATATACATACATAAATTATATATAAACTTTTGAACTGACAGTGGTTGTGGGGTCTGGGGGATGTGAAACGCGAAGATATGTCGAAATTTTCCGGAAGTCGAAACATGGTACTGTACCCGAAACACTTACCAATACCTGGTGAAATCCCTCGATGGTCACTGGATCGTAGAACCTGAAAAATGCCCGGCGAAAAACCCTCCCAGGTCCTACCACCAAGTAGAGGAATGAATGGGGTACTAGTCATCCTATCAGGCTGTTTTAAGAATGACTGGTTAGGATCTGTCAATGCGAGACCTCCTTTTTCGGGAAGGACTAGAAGTGAAGCTTCTAGTCTAATAAGAAAATGAACTTTACTAAGTAGGAACAGATTGAACATTGATGAGTAAATAGCAATGGAAACAGTTTGCCAATAACAGTGGTATTTTATTCAAAAGATTAACAATAAATAAATATATAAACATGTAATGGAAAGGTGACCTTTGACAGGCCAACAACAAGCGAACAAGATTTCATAAGTTTGAAAAGGATTAACAATAAATATATAAATATGTAAGGGAAATGTTACCTTTGACAGGCCAACAACAAGCGAACAAGATTTCATAAGTTTGAAAAGGATTAACAATAAATATATAAATATGTAAGGGAAATGTGACCTTTGACAGGCCAACAACAAGCGAACAAGATTTCATAAGTTTGAAATGCCAAGAACCCTGAGAATAAGTAACCACTTTGTGGCCAGTTAGTCTGAAGTAGAACTATGCAGGGTAAAATAGTGAGTAACTATAGTGCTCAAATGAAGGCTTAAAATTTAGCCTAGGACTGCACACAGAGAGTAGGCTAGTTTATTTACAGAAAAATCAATATTTACATGCCAGTAGGGATAGCATCCCACTAGTTGCCTGATAGTTACAAGGCGAGGTTGTTTACAATTGAAATGGGAGCATTCCCAAGAACACTTTGATAGATTAAATGAAGAACAAGCCATTCACTTCGTCAGATAGGTGAACTGGTGTTAAGCCCAATAGTTTGTACAAAAATAGAGAAAAGAATGATTTGTTTTGAAGGAAAGTTAACATGCGAAAGAGAGAGAACAGCCGTTTTCTCATAGCCTACAATTTAAAGGCATAATACATGCTTAAACCACTTAATAGAAAGAAATAAGTTGAGTTTGGCATAGTTTGACAAGTTGTTTAAGTCGGGTAACATAACCCTAAAAAGAAAGATACATTTTTAAGATTTAGAAATTTTTGAGGTTATAATAAACACTTAGCTTGTTGGCGTTGGTGTAGAGTAATTTCCACATAATATAAATAGAGGAAGAGCGTGATGATCACTTTTTTCCGTCTTGGAAATGTTGAAGACTTCGTGCCCAGCACAAAACTGACGTAGGCCAATCATCGATGTAAACTTATATAGACTTTGTAGAACTCGGTTTTGATCACTTTTTTCCGTCTTGGAAATGTTGAAGACTTCGTGCCCAGCACAGAAGAAAATTTGTTTATCGTTTTTTGCTCACGACAAACTGACATAGGCCAAGTATCGATGTTAACTTAAATAGATTTCGTAGATTTTAGAATGCACTGCTGGTTTGACTAGAAGCATTTTGCGATGTATTACCACACAGCGTTGAGACACATTCAAGCGTTGTGCAAACAGCGTGAAGACAGCTTACGACAAGTGACTGGCATTGTGACTTGCTGGAGACAGACGAGACAGACAGTTGATGTAGGCCAGGGCAGGCTATATACCGGAGATCACGCGGAATGCGTGACGCGGACAGGTGGCGTCGGCTAATCCGAGAGCATGGAAGATTCTCGAAAACTGCTGAGGCCAATCAGAGCAAGGGGCCAACTGAAAATGAACCTCGTGACCAACATTAGTTCCGGAAATCATTACAGTGTCATGGAACACGTGCAAGCAAGAACAGATTGAAGAAAAATGGAATGACATGACAGGTGAGAGGTTATGTTATAATAAAAATAAGTGAACTTTGTAAATTTCACTGAAAAGTGAACATACTGCCAGAGGGGCAACAGAGAAAAAAAAAAAAAATAACATGAGAGAGAAGAGCTAGAGTGGCAGAGGGCAAATGACTGAAATAGGACGAACACAGTGTCCTGATGAAGTTTTAAGTTTGACCACTCGAACTCTAGCATCTCTGCCATGATAGCATTTTATAACACGACCAGTTTTCCATACAAGAGGAGGACTTGGGTCTTTGAGAAGAACCAAATCACCCTCCTGAAGGTAAGGCTGAGAGAGCTGCCACTTGTTCCTCCTTTGGAGCGAGTGAAAATACTCAAGTCTCCTCCTCTTCCAAAATTGAGCTTTAAGGGATTCTATCTTTCTCCACAAGATAGGCAAAGACAGATCAAGTTTACGATCAAGCAACGGAGGAGACGCAGCTAAGGAACTGCCCACCAGAAAATGACCTGGAGTCAAAGGAAGGAAATCACAAGGATCGTTGGAAAGAGGAGAAAGAGGTCGTGAGTTGACAATTCCCTCAATGAGTATAATTAAAGAATTGAATTCTTCGTAAGTTACAATACTAGAGCCTAGAGTTTTCTTTAAATGATTTTTTGTGAGTTTCACACAAGATTCCCATCGTCCGCCATGATGGGGAGCATAAGGAGGGATGAAATGCCATTTGAATTGGTTTAAGTGCGAGTAATTGGAGATTTGTTCTTTCGCACGAGGGGAACAAAGGGCTTTATACCATTGCTGCGAAGCTCCAACAAAGGTTTTGGCATTATCAGAGAAGACTTCTGAAGGAATGCCTCTTCGTGAAATGAATCTAGAGAAAGCGGAAAGAAAGTATGAGGTGGAGGCACTAGTTACGAGCTCAAGATGAATAGAGCCAGTGACCATACAGACAAATAGAGAAACGTATAGTTTTCCAAGGATTTTCCTTTTAGCACTGGGGTGATTTTGTTGATACACAAACGGACCGGCGTAATCAATGCCGGTGAAGGAAAAAGGCCTGCAGGGAGCTGAACGAAATGGGGGAAGGTCAGCCATGAGTTGCTGATTAGGTTTAGGCTTAGCTTTGAAACAAGTAATGCATTTATGTATAACAGAAGTGACTTCGTGTAAACCATTAATAGGCCAGTATTTTTCCCGTATCAAGCATAGAAGGGTTCTAGAACCAACATGCAAGTTTTGATAATGAAACTGACGAATGATTATCCCAGTAACATGATGTTTAGACGGAAGGATAATAGGGTGCTTTTTTTTCATCGGAGAAGTCAGAAAGAGAAAGTCTGCCGCCCACTCTTAACAAACCATCGCCATCGAGAAAAGGGCATAAGGCAAAAAGCCTGCTGTGTTTCTTGAGAGTTTTACCTTTAGCCAATATGTTTATTTCGACTGAGAATGCCTCTCTCTGGGTGAGCCAAAGAACTTTGATGGTGGCAATTTGCAGTTCAACAGCCGAAAGAAAAGGCTGAGGGAATAGAGGTTGATCTAGTACTAAAAATTTCCATCTGAGCACATAAGCAGTGACGCGCACTAGTTTTTGAAAAGAAGAGTAACGTTCCAACAAGGAAGGAGTGTTGGCAGTTACAAAGGCAGAAGCTTTTTTGCTGATTTCAGGAATATCCTCTAACGGGAAATTAGAGTTGGAAGGTCGGTTTTGAATTCTTTCAGAAAGCCATGAAGGGCCGTGCCAGTACAAACAGGATTGAGATAGTGACTTAGGTGAACAACCACGAGAAATGAGGTCGGCGGGGTTGTCTTTGCTAGAAACATGGTTCCATTGTTCTGGTTTAGAAACAGTTTGAATTTTCTCAACTCTGTTAGCTACAAAAGTTTGCCAATTAGAAGGAGGTTTAGAAATCCATGCCAAAGCAATAGAGGAATCTGTCCAAAAATATGTGTGCGAGAACTTACAGTTGAGTGTTTGTTTGAGTTTGTTAGCTAATTCGGCAGCAAGTAGTGCGGCACAGAGTTCAAGACGAGGTAATGAAACTGGTTTCAAAGGCGCAACCTTAGATTTAGCACATATCAAATTGGAGAAAAAGGGGGAGCGGCTTACAATGTAAGCACAACATCCGTATGCTTTGGTCGAACTGTCAGCGAAAAGGTGCAAATCCAAGACAAGAGGGCAAGAGAACGGAACTAGCACTCTAGGAATGTCTATTAATGAGAGATCACAAAGACTGTGCCGAAAGGTAAGCCACTTTTGTAAAAGCGAAGGAGGAATGGGATCATCCCAATTCGAGTTCAATGACCATAGCTCTTGCATAAAGATTTTAGCTAGAACAATTACGGGTGCAATGAACTGAAGCGGGTCATATATCTTAGCTATTTCTGATAGCACTTGTCTTTTGGTTTGTGGAGGTGAGGAAGACAAATTTACTTCGTAAAAGAATGAGTCAGCTTTAGGATACCAGTGTATTCCCAAAACTTTAGTAGCATCCTCCAATTTACAAAGCTCTACTGGAGTATCAACAGGACATTGTGGCAAGAGATTGGATAGAAGTTCCTCAGAATTTGAGTTCCAACGATAAAGTAAGAATCCTCCTCTGCTAAGTAAAGTTTTTAAACTTTGAGAGAGTTCGATAGCCTCAGATACATTCTTGAAAGAAAAAAGAAAGTCATCAACGTAGAAGGAATTTTTCAACAAAATAGGAGTTTCAGAAGTAAACAAGTGACCATCTTGGTCGGCAAGATGTTTCAAAGTACGAATGGCAAGAAAAGCCGATGGTTTGAGCCCATACGTTACGGTTTTTAATTTAAAGATCTTGATGGTTTTGGTAGGAGCATCACGCCAGAGAATTCGTTGAAGATTTTGTTGTTCGGAATTAATCAGAATTTGTCTATACATTTGTTGTATGTCAGCTATGATTCCAATTGGAAATAGACGGAAATTTAAAAGAATAGACGGGAGATCAGACTGAATGGCAGGTCCAGATAGGAGAGTGTCATTTAAGGAAATGCCATTGGCATCAGGAGCAGAACCATTAAAAACAACTCTTATCTTTTCTTTGGTGGAGGGATTCTTCCAAACGGGATGGTGATTTAAATACACTGAATCTAAAGAAGGGTCGAAATCTTGAACAGTCTCCATATGGTTTGAAGCTTCATAATCCTCCATGAATTCAAGGTATTGTTTGCGAGTGGAAGGATCTTGCTTGAGTTGATTCTCAACTGCAAATAAAGCTTTAAGAGCTTTCGGATAGGAATCACATAAAGAAGGAGAAGAAGGAATGCGTGGCATTGTGACAATAAATCTGCCATCTGGGTTACGAACAGTGGTTTCTAAAAAATGTTGTTCACAAAATTCATCTTCTGATGAAAGAGAAGGAGCAGATTCAATGGACTCGATTTGCCAAAATTTTTCCAGACGCTGATGAAGATCTGCATTAGTGAAATGGCATTGAGAGGAACCTTGAACAGTTTGAAGAGGAATATAACCTGTGATAAGCCAGCCAAATTTAGTATGGTGGGCGTAGATACCAGATGAAATATTAACCCTTGACGGAAGAAGATTTTGCCAAAATGTGTTAGCGCCAAAAAGAATGTCAACGTGAGAGCTTTTATAGAATTGAGGGTCAGCCAGTTTTAGATCAGAGGGAAATTTCCATCCGTCAATGGAAAAAGAGCGACTGGGAGTAGGACTGCCAATACTCGGAATGGACAGACAGTTTAGATGAAAGTTAGTGCCATATTGGACTGAATCTTTCACCTGCAGCTTGACATAATTTAAGGAAGTAGACTTGCTGTTGTTGATACCAGATATTTCAATATTGGTGGAGAGTGGTTTGAGACCTAACCTTTCAACTAATGATGAGGTTATGAAGTCACGAGTTGCCGCATTGTCGAGCAAGGCTCGTACTAAGTGCCAATTGCCGGAAGAATCTTTAACTTGGACCTGGATCGTAGATAACAAAACTTGAGCACTACGCCATGAGGGGGTTGTTTGATTGTAGGATTGGGCAACGGTATTTACAGTAGAAACAGAAGAGCTTGGTGGAGAAGCATCACTAGTGAGGCTCAGCGCAGGTTGGGCATTAGGATTTGAAACTGTTCCAGGAATAGACCGTGGCTTTTCGAAGCGGTGCAAGGTAGAATGATGTCTTAGCTTGCAATGCATGCAAACTCCTTTTGAAGGGCAGTCCGCTAAGATATGCTTTGAAGAGAGGCAGTTGAAACAAGATTTGGTTTGCGACACAGCTTTTCTACGATCGTCAACTGAAAGGCCTTTGAAGGTATTGCAGAAATATAAAGGGTGCAAATTATTGCAAAGAATGCATGAGGTTTTATTACCTTGTATGGAGAAAACATGAGAATGTGAAGTTTTTTCCGAGAAATGCTTGATGGGTTTACTTTTGCTGACATCGGTGGAACCTTCAGCTTTATTGATTAAAGCAGAGAGAATTTGACAACGTTTCTTTATGAAAGAGATCAAAACTTTAAATGTGGGTTCAGGTTTGTCCACTAAATCGGATTCCCATGCTTTACGAGTATTAAGGTCAAATTTGGAGGTAGTGAGATGTATAAGAAAAAGATCCCAATGTTCAACAGGTTGTTTAAGATGTTCTAGGGCTCTTACATGAAGTTCAACGATGTCTCCCAGATTTCTAAGGGATGATAAATTATCAGGGCGTGAAGCGGGTAAATTAAACAAGGCGTTCATATGGCGTTGAATTCTAAGTTTGGCATTGCCATATCGCTGTTGGATGAGGTCAATAGCTACCGAGTAATTTTCGGTTGTGAGAGGTAAAGCTTCAATTAACTTTAAAGGAGGACCCTGAAGAACAGACTTTAAATAATAAAATTTTTGAATCTCAGGGAATGATCTATTATCATGTATTAGAGAAGAAAAAAGTTCAAAAAAGGAATCCCACTGTTTTTCCTCCCCTGAAAAGGTAGGAAGTTGGATTTTAGGAAGAAACGGTTTGCTAACTTCGGTGTTTTGATGGGTTGCTAATTGCTTAATTAAATCCTTAGCTTCGCCATACATATTGTAATACAGTTCTTCAACAGAACTACGATCCTGTTCTTGATCAGGTTCGATTGTTTCAATTTCGGCTTGCAACACATCATACTCTTGAAAATGTTGCTGATAAACATTAAAACGTTGAACTAGAACGTCATAATTGTGATCATCAAAAGATTTGGAACCTAAAAACTGCTGAAAACGAGTAAGTTTGTTTTTACAGGCGGTTCTTTTGGCTACAAGCTCTTTAGGAAGAGACATGGCGGAACTTTGAGTACTTTCACTCACCGATCTGCTAGACTGCCGAGCGTCTGTAGTAGTAGTATTGGTACTGGTAGAGGTGGTAACAAGGGACATCTCCGCTCACCCCAACACGGCTTTCATAGCGATAGCTGAAAAATACAATTAGCATTAGTGACAGAAGTGAAAAGCTGCAATAGCTTATCGAATGGCTTGGCAACCTGTTTCATACAATAAACAATTATGAAGGTTATTTAAAGGTCCCGGGTTTCGGCACCAACATGGTTAGGATCTGTCAATGCGAGACCTCCTTTTTCGGGAAGGACTAGAAGTGAAGCTTCTAGTCTAATAAGAAAATGAACTTTACTAAGTAGGAACAGATTGAACATTGATGAGTAAATAGCAATGGAAACAGTTTGCCAATAACAGTGGTATTTTATTCAAAAGATTAACAATAAATAAATATATAAACATGTAATGGAAAGGTGACCTTTGACAGGCCAACAACAAGCGAACAAGATTTCATAAGTTTGAAAAGGATTAACAATAAATATATAAATATGTAAGGGAAATGTTACCTTTGACAGGCCAACAACAAGCGAACAAGATTTCATAAGTTTGAAAAGGATTAACAATAAATATATAAATATGTAAGGGAAATGTGACCTTTGACAGGCCAACAACAAGCGAACAAGATTTCATAAGTTTGAAATGCCAAGAACCCTGAGAATAAGTAACCACTTTGTGGCCAGTTAGTCTGAAGTAGAACTATGCAGGGTAAAATAGTGAGTAACTATAGTGCTCAAATGAAGGCTTAAAATTTAGCCTAGGACTGCACACAGAGAGTAGGCTAGTTTATTTACAGAAAAATCAATATTTACATGCCAGTAGGGATAGCATCCCACTAGTTGCCTGATAGTTACAAGGCGAGGTTGTTTACAATTGAAATGGGAGCATTCCCAAGAACACTTTGATAGATTAAATGAAGAACAAGCCATTCACTTCGTCAGATAGGTGAACTGGTGTTAAGCCCAATAGTTTGTACAAAAATAGAGAAAAGAATGATTTGTTTTGAAGGAAAGTTAACATGCGAAAGAGAGAGAACAGCCGTTTTCTCATAGCCTACAATTTAAAGGCATAATACATGCTTAAACCACTTAATAGAAAGAAATAAGTTGAGTTTGGCATAGTTTGACAAGTTGTTTAAGTCGGGTAACATAACCCTAAAAAGAAAGATACATTTTTAAGATTTAGAAATTTTTGAGGTTATAATAAACACTTAGCTTGTTGGCGTTGGTGTAGAGGAATTTCCACATAATATAAATAGAGGAAGAGCGTGATGATCACTTTTTTCCGTCTTGGAAATGTTGAAGACTTCGTGCCCAGCACAAAACTGACGTAGGCCAATCATCGATGTAAACTTATATAGACTTTGTAGAACTCGGTTTTGATCACTTTTTTCCGTCTTGGAAATGTTGAAGACTTCGTGCCCAGCACAGAAGAAAATTTGTTTATCGTTTTTTGCTCACGACAAACTGACATAGGCCAAGTATCGATGTTAACTTAAATAGATTTCGTAGATTTTAGAATGCACTGCTGGTTTGACTAGAAGCATTTTGCGATGTATTACCACACAGCGTTGAGACACATTCAAGCGTTGTGCAAACAGCGTGAAGACAGCTTACGACAAGTGACTGGCATTGTGACTTGCTGGAGACAGACGAGACAGACAGTTGATGTAGGCCAGGGCAGGCTATATACCGGAGATCACGCGGAATGCGTGACGCGGACAGGTGGCGTCGGCTAATCCGAGAGCATGGAAGATTCTCGAAAACTGCTGAGGCCAATCAGAGCAAGGGGCCAACTGAAAATGAACCTCGTGACCAACATTAGTTCCGGAAATCATTACAGTGTCATGGAACACGTGCAAGCAAGAACAGATTGAAGAAAAATGGAATGACATGACAGGTGAGAGGTTATGTTATAATAAAAATAAGTGAACTTTGTAAATTTCACTGAAAAGTGAACAATGACCATGGCTATAACGAACGAAAAAATAAGAAACTAGCTCAAGAACACGAAAAACAGCTCTAAAAAGACTTATCTCAAGGGTGGAAAACCCTGGAAAAAGAAAATCCAAGCGATGGCCATCTTAAAACGACCTCCAATCTCTTCGTTAAAATATCACACCATGATTTAAAATTGGGAAAACAATTTATTCCAAGAGAACAAGGTAACAGACAAGAAAATAAAAAATTAATACCCTGTCGTCAAGAAAACAAAATCACAGCTAAACACAACTGTAGAAAGAAAATCCTAAATGATTCCAACAATGGATTACGATCATCACCTACACGCTGGGGTGATTCTAAAAATAATATCTCACATTATGAAACAAGGATATTAGGCATCAATCTCCTAATGATATTAGGAGGACTGGATGAAATATTAGACGATGAATAAAGAAGAATTATGAAAAATTTTACACGTGTATCGTCTTAAACGATATTCCCAATGTGTAGCAATATCAAGATTATATACAAGTATTTATAAGAATATATACAGAAATGTCTTCAGACATTCACATGATTCAGTCTAAACAGCTGATCTTGGCCATAAAATTCGCATCGTGATGTGCAATTAACATTCAATACATCGGGTTACCAATTTTTATCAAGCAATTAAGCTAAGTAGTGTATCTATCGACTATGTTCATGATTCAAATTTCAAGTAAACTTGTACAAAATTGTAGAGGTTTTAATGATTATATGCTGTGGAAATGTCTTAAGTAGCTCGAACAGATTATCCAAGCGTTGCCTTTGATTAGGTGAAGAAAAAGCATGTAGGATCGCTCTATAAAAATGGCGACGCCAATGTCTCCAACAGACATTAAAATTCCCGAAGAACTCATCTATATTAACGTAACAGCAAACACGGGTGTTGACTACTCGAAGTCACAAACAGATTGGCACTTACCGGCTGAAAAGCACTTACCGGCTCAATCTAAAACTGGCCTAATGCTTCAACAAGCATAAAATCTCACAAATATGCATCATCCCAGACGTGCATCCAAAACACAACACAACAAGGTTAAACGAACCTTCAAAACACTACTATTATTTAATCTCAATACTCACACATGCTTAACTCACACACTAACCTTAAGCACGTTGTTCAAAGTCGAGACACTGAAACATTCCACTAGCAAATTAACCTATCTTGCCTCCCGATAATGTATATTAAGTTAAATGTTAGATTCGTGGCTGTACTATAAAGGTACAATGAATTGGTATTTTCGAGTGCTGGATATGTGACATACCCGGAAAAGAAAGGCAGTAATTCGGCTTGTGTGGGATTACCTAGGCTATTTATGGCATGAACTCCCATGAACTTCGTGTGGAATACTACTGTGTGACGTCAGTGTGGATTTCGACTGTCTGATGTTCATGTGTTGACACGGATGTTCCGCTAGGAGCGGGCCACGCACAAATTAGTTCCGGCAGAAACTTTGGGGTTATGTAGCCTTACGCCAGTGCATATAATGGCGTGTCTGGCGTTCAGAGCTCGTCTTATTGCTTTATCGGCAGAACACTGATCTACTAACGCCCAGGGTCGTTTTACGTGACATGGTTTCCGTAACGAACAGTTAGAGATCGTCTTCTTGCTTTTACAGCGAAAGTCCGTTGTCTACTTGCAATTTAGTGTCGTTATTACTCGATCATGGTATCGTAATACGAACGAGCAGTGACTAATGTTTAGCTATCCTCTGAGCTCTTACGGGCTATTGGAGGCTACGTACATTTCATGGGTCCATCCATACCATGGGCTGTCGGTAATAACTTACCACGCCTAAAAGGATAATTCAGTCGTAAACATTTCATCGAAGTCATGCGAGAATGGAGACGTGAACGTGCAGTTCTAAAAGCGAGAAAATAGAGTGAACCAGTCTAACGTGTGTAGATATTTTGCGTACAGACGGTACAGTGTATATACGTAGGTGGCTGTTATGCCTGGGTCTGATATGGCCGTAAGTGTTTTCCTGCTCTCCGAGCCTAAATTCAGTGGCAAGGTACTGTATTATTTCACGAGTGTATGAAGGGTATTTTGTGTTGTATATTATGTATATATGTGTATAGTACAGCCAATAGATTATCTCTTTAAAATTCATGTGTGTTTATATTCCTGTCTTGCATGAACCTGGTACATCAGCAAACGCATGCCAAACGCCCTACACCTGAGATAAGGGTTTTCATAGTCGGGGCAACAGTTGTGTACCTTATTTTATCCTATTTTATTCAGGAAGACCCATATGGTCGACCCAGGAGTATATAGAGCCCCAAGTGGAAATATGGAAATATTCCTAAGACAGTTTGATTTACTTCTGAATAAATTAGCAGAAAAAATGTTCAGTAAAGAACATATAGCCTACTTTCTCCTAAATGCATGGGTATTGTTATAACTCTTTATCCATTTCAAGGAGTATAATTGAATGTTGGTTGTAGTAGCTTGTTGAAATACAACGTGCTATAGGGATATTAAACATGAATATGAGGTGCCCTTTGCTAGTGCTACCTCTGTAAAAAAAATCATTCAATTCTCTTTCAGCGTGTTTGAATTGATATGAGGAATGGATTTGCACACATACATGGCCGCTATATGCAAACTATTGGGCTGATGACCTTGTAATCAGTCATAAGATGCTTTCCACAAAAAGGCATGTTGTTGCAAAATCTGGTAGAGATCAAATTATTAGGATGGTCGTAATTTGATCCAAGCTTTTAACATTTGGGTGGCCGTCATTCCGTTTCCGTCAAGATGGCGGCGATATAAAACATGACACTGAGGTGCCCTTTGCTAGTGCTACCTCTGTACCAAATTTCGTTCAATTCGGTTTCACCGTGTTTGAATTGATAGGGGGAATCGATTTGCACACATACTTGGCCACCATCTGCAAACTATTGGGCTGATGATCTTGAAGTTTGGTCAGAATATGCTTCCCACATAAAGATATGTTGTTGCAAAATTTGGTAGAGACTAGATTATTAGGTTGGTCGTAATTACATTTTAGCTTTTAACATTTGGGTGGCCGCGATTACGTTTCCGTCAAGATGGCGGTGATATAAAACATGACACTGAGGTGCCCTTTGCTAGTGCTACCTCTGTACCAAATTTCGTTCCATTCGGTTTCACCGTGATCGAATTGATTGGGGGAATCGATTTTGACACAAAGATGGCCGCAATCCGCAAACTAATAGGCTAATGACCTATTAATTTGGTCAAAGGATGCTTCCTCCATAAAGGTATGTTGTTGCAAAATTTGGTAGAGATCGGATGATTAGGTTAGTCATAATTTGATTTAAGCTTTGAACATTTGTGTGGCCGCCATTACGTTTCCGACAAGATGGCGGCCATATTAAACATGACACTGAGGTGCCCTTTGCTAGTACTACCTCTGTACCAAATTTCGTTCCATTCGGTTTTACTGTGTTCGAATTAATAGGGGGAATCGATTTTCACATAAAGATGGCCGCCATCCGCAAACTATTAGGCGGATCACCTATTAGATTGGTCCCAGGATGCTCCCCTCATAAATGTATGTTGTTGCAAAATTTGGTAGAGATCGGATGATTAGGTTAGTCGTAATTTGATTTAAGCTTTGAGCATTTGTGTGACCGCCATTACGTTTCCGTCAAGATGGCGGCGATATAAAACATGACACTGAGGTGCCCTTTGCTAGTGCTACCTCTGTATCAAATTTCGTTCCATTCGGTGTCACCGTGTTAGAATTAATAGGGGGAATCAATTTTGACACATAGATGGCCGCCATCCGCAAACTATTAGGGTAATAACCTATTAAGTTGGTCAAAGGATGCTTCCTCCATAAAGGTATGTTGTTGAAAAATTTGGTAGAGATAGGATGATTAGGTTAGTCGTAATTTGATTTAAGCTTTGAACATTTGTGTGGCCGCCATTACGTTTCCGTCAAGATGGCGGCGATATAAAACATGACACTGAGGTGTCCTTTGCTAGTGCTACCTTTGTACCAAATTTCGTTCAATTCGCGTTCACCGTGTTCGAATTGATAGGGGGGGGGGGGGGGACAGACATTCAGAGTACACACACTCACACACTCAGACTCACACACACAGACAGACACACTTTTTTTTCGCCCTGTGTTGATCTCATAAGTCTACTTTAATTTTTTGCAAAAATCGAAAGTAGACTAAATATAGAAACATAGTAGTAGTCGGTGATTATATATAGACTGATTTGCACATGACAGGTCCCTCGAGACATTCAAAGACATTGTATTGTCATTTGGCCATAATAATCTTGTCAAGGAGCTAACTAGGGTAGGTAACTAAGCATTCTGAAACATTAATCGATTACATTATTACTAACATGCCAGACGAATTAAGTAATTGCACTGTTGTGGAAAATTTTGTATCTGACCATCGTGGCCAGGAATTAAAAATTGCATTTCCTCATGAATCTCAATTAAATCAGTCTACATGGAAGTACACTCGAAATGTATCTAATAATAGTGTAATGAAACTCACAGAAGAACTTGGTAATGTTGCTTGGGGGGAAGTGAGGAATATTAGGGATGTAAATGCTGCCTGGAAAAAATTCTGTTCTATTTTTAAAGTGTGTCTTAATTTATCCTGCCCATTCGTTAAAAGAATAAATAGGAATCACCAGACCACTAAAACAACAAAACTGTCTGATCTGTGCCATAGGAAAAAAACAAAACATGATTGATGCTTTCGATAGCTACAAGCAAACAGGATTGAAGCTTTACAAAGATAACTATAAAAAAATTAAAGTAGAATATTATGAAGAAATAAAAAAAATTAAAGCACAAGAATATGAAAATAGATTAACAAATTCTAACAACTTTGCCAAAGAAGTATGGCAAATAGCTAAAGATATTTCAGGTCTTAATAAAAGCAACACATGGGAAAATATTTCGATAAATATCAATAACAATGTTGTTAATGCACCTCACAAGTAGTAACAGCATTCAATGATTATTTCATTCAGCCACCCGTTAGGAACAGTGTGAATGTAAACAGTAATAGAGCAAAATGTAATAATCATAATGTTGTAGGAAATAAATGTGGTAATAGCAGTATAAAGCAAATCACGTGTAATAAGTCAATCTTCCTGAAACCAACTACCAAAGAAGAAATAAGTACGATAGTCAGAAAATTAAAAAATAAACATAGTCATGGTTGGGATGAAATTTCACCCTGGCTGTTGAAACAGTGCTATGGTCCAAACCTAGACATTCTTACAGAACTGATAAATATGTGTCTCTTAAAGGGCATCTTCCCAGATATACTAAAGCTATCCTTTGTTAAACCAATTTTTAAAAAGGGTGACAGACATCAACTAGGTAAATACAGCCCTATCACCCTTACCTCTACATTTTGTAAAATTTTAGAGTATGTGATTTACCATAGAATAATTGAGTTTATTGATAAAAATGATTTAATAAATAAGAATCAGTTCGGTTTCAGGAAGGGCTTGTCAAGTATAAATGCCATTGCAGAGTTTTATGAAACTCTGCTTGCTTCTCTTGATGATAATAAATGTGCTGTTGGGGTTTTCGTAGATTTGACAAAAGCATTTGATACAGTAGATCATCAATTATTATTGGATAAGGTAGAGGCTTATGGTATAAGGGGAATAGCATTGAAACTGTTAAAATCATATTTGAATAATAGATGGCAATTTACAGAAATTCCTTTTAAGAATGGTGAAAATATATCCAAGTTCCAATCCACTCCTGGTTTAGTTAAAAAAGGTGTACCTCAAGGTTCAATCCTTGGTCCCCTCCTTTTTATTCTCTATGTAAATGATGTACCACAGTCAAACAATCGTTTGATTGTCTCGTATGCAGACGATACCTCAATTTTGAACTGGAACTGTAATAAAACAATTACTCTTCAAGAAACTCAAAATAGTATTGATCTTGTCACTCAATATTTTAATGAGATAATGTTACGTGTAAACCCTTCAAAACCAACTTTGTAATATTTAACAAGCATAAGGGAACTAATTTAGAAGTAGATCAAAATCTTTACTGTGGATCTGATGATATTCAACAGGTAGCCTCAGCAAAATTTTTGGGTATTACTATGGATCATAAATTATCATGGGAAGAGCATATAAATGAAATCTGTAAAAAAATAACAAAAACTCCTTCGTTTTAAAGAGAATTTCAATATACTTAAGCAGCGAACACCAATTAACAGTCTACTATGGATTAATACATTCACAAATATCATACGGTATTGAGATATGGGGTGGGGCAGCAAGTAGGAATATGGAGAGAATATTTAAACTGCAGAAACAGGTAATACGATACTTGTTTGGGTTGAAACCGAGAGAATCATGCAGAGTTGCATTTAAGAAGCATAATATTTTAACAATATTTTCATTGTATATTTTCAAAGTTATCTTGTTTGTAAGGAAAAATCAACATAAAGTTGTCACAATCAACAATGTCCACAATCATGAAACCAGAGGGCAGAATGACTATTTTCAAAAGAGGGTAAATAAACAATATGCAGAAAAGGATCCTTTCAAAAAAGGAGCTATATACCACAATAAGCTACCAGACCACTTAAAATCTTTGACTGGAACTGGGTTTAGAAAGTCTCTCAAGATATACCTAGCCCAGAAAGTGTTGAATTCTTTAAGTGAATTTTAAAGAAACATGTAACTGTTTAATTATGTAAAAGAAGTTGTAAATATGTAAATTTAACTGTGAGTATGTTTTGTGACGTATCCAATTCTGTATGATGCAGGTTCTGGAAATAAAGAGTTTTGTATTGTATAGTATTGTAACTCAGTCCAGCATCGTTCAGGGCGAAGGCATGAATTGAAATGCATGTAACTTCGCTCAGCGTTGCGAGACGTAAGAATATTAGCATATTTTTAGTAGAGGAATAAAATAATACGGTTTATACTGTAATGTTATTGGTTTTACGTCCCGTTTAACTACTGTGGCTTTTAGGGACGCTGGGGTTCCGGAATGTTGTCCCGAAGGGAATCTTTAACGTGCCAGTAAATGTACTGACACAGCTCCCTCGCATTTGCGCACCCTCAAATGCCAGCTGACTGTGCCAGGATTATATCCTGCAACCTTGTTAACAGCAGGCGTGAACGTTACCGCTGAGCCACGCAACCAGCAGGAATTAAATACTCCGGCGTACAAACTACCTAGGGGTATATACCGGTATAGTTTTTTTTTTTTACGGATGCAGCAGCTCCACTTCTTAGATACGGTATTTAGTTATTTTACCCACAACAGAATACTTACGTTCACGACTTCACAAACGCCTTCGAAACATAGTTCATACCATAACACCTTTGACCATCACGTGGTGTAGAGGCTAGCATTCTTGGTTACCGCCCCGGAGGTCCCGAATCGATTTCCAGCACAGCTAAGGAATTGAATTCTGGTCTGAGGAGTAGAACTGGGTACCTTCAGCCTCGTGAGGAAAACTAAGATTCCCACCTCAGCCATCCTAGAACGGAAGTGGTTTACCGTGGTTGCCCTTTTTTAACCCAGGCAAATGCCGGTATCATTTGGCCTAAAAACACGGCTGCCTTCATCTCAATCCTCACTTCAATTAGAAATAGGGGAGAATGGGACACTCTAGGTTCGTTTCAAATACCCCACTCAAAGCAGTTGAATTACTTTGATATTTTACCATCAAGATAGAACAAAGAATGCTACTCTTGGAGGAAACTAGATAGCTTCTATTGTAAATGTAGAGTTTGGAGGAATGAGTTATGATTTTTAGTGCTTGAATCTTTTGTTTACAACATTCACTCTTCGGAGTTTATCTGCAAGGTAAGTAAATAATTAGATATTTTTGTATGAAGAAACAATGAAGTAAACATTAACCTTCCAAACTTACCATGGCATGAAATAATGTTTCTATAGCTGGGATAGGCGTACGGTACTTTGTAAATGAACATGCATGAAGGGGCACATTAAGTTAGTAGGTCTACAACTTAAGAGGGTATGAAGTACCATTGTGCCCCATTTGTACTTCTGATCATCTCGGCCTAGTAAAATGATTTATAAGACATAAAAGCTTTTTAATTAGGCTATGGAATGACCATGTGAATTGTTTATTTCAGACATGGTTAGAGAATACAAGAAGAAAGCCAAAAGGCATGAGATTTCAACTATGAATGTTGTGTTAGAGGAAAAGAAGTTTGTTTGGTGGGCAGTTTAAAACCTATGACCAGGGACGTATTTCCCACTACTGTCGACCAAAGTATTATGTGCACTCGAGTTTGAAGGTTGTTTGTGAAGTAACCAATAGACCTACATAAAATCCAATAACATCATCATTTTTGTCGTTCTATTTTGCGTTAGTTCATGTAGGTTTGGATTTTTAAATTTATATTTTAATATTTTTTATCGCAGTTGGAACACAAAAAGTGCACGTTTTTCAGCGTGTTTCAACCATGCGTCATATTTAAGAATTATTATCTCAAAAACCCGTCATCAGATCGAATCCAAATTTTAACACAATATACATTGGAATGTTGTATAACTGATTTATTAATTTCAAAATTGTGTGTGTCCAAGAA
Source organism: Meconema thalassinum (assembly GCA_946902985.2). NCBI lineage: Eukaryota > Metazoa > Arthropoda > Insecta > Orthoptera > Tettigoniidae > Meconema > Meconema thalassinum. The sequence goes on from OX336388.2 coordinate 744,505,138, forward strand.
ACAAAGTTGTTATCATTTTTGTAAGGTAACGTTTTCTCGGCTCGGGGTGGTTGGAAAATGTAGTTCTTGGTTGCGTTGTAATCGTTATACATCAAAAAGTTATGCTGCGTGACTGTGAAATACGTAAATTAATTCACTTATTTTATATCGGTTTGTATTTGTACGAGGAAATAGCACATGGTTCACCAGCTAGCCGCTCCGCGAACAGCTGTACAGCGTTGCCGAAATGGTGCCCACACGCATAATGGCGCGTCTCGCTCGGAGGTGATGGGCTCCATCTCAGCAACGCTGTACAGCTTTTGCTGGAGCGGCTAGCTGTTGAAACATGTGTTATTTCCTCGTACAAATACAAACCAATATAAAATAAGTGAATTAATTTACGTATTTCACAGTCATACAGCATAACTTTTTGATGTATAACGATTACAACGCAACCAAGAACTACATTTTCCAACCACCCCGAGCCGAGAAAAAGTTACCTTACAACAATGATAACAACTTTGTTTCTTGGACACACACAATTGTGAAATTAATAAACCAGTTATACAACATTCCAATGTATATTGTGTTAAAATTTGGATTCGATCTGATGACGGGATTTTGAGATAATAATTCTTAAATGTGACGCATGGTTGAAACACGCTTAAAAACGTGCACTTTTTGTGTTCCAACTGCAATAAAAATATTAAAATATAAATTTAAAAATCCAAACCTACATGAACTAACGTAAAATAGAACGACGAAAATGTTGATGGAATTGGATTTTATGTAGGTCTAATGGTTACTTAACAAACAACCTGCAAACTCGAGTACACATAATACTTTGGTCGACAGTAGGCACACTAGGCACGTGCCTAGGGGCGGCACGGCCTGGGGGGCGGCACAGCCTGACATCTGACGGGCGCCGGGCGCCATGCCAACCGTCAGGCGCGGTGACCGAGAACGGCAGTCAAAGGGAGCTTACTTTGCATTTTCTCACGTATATTTGAAATCTAAATACAATTCATAAAGTAAAAAATTATCTTTTACAAGCCAAGTGTGAAGTTTTGTTTTATTTAATATGGGTATATTTTATGCCGGTAGTTCAACAGACTGGCAACACTGCCTGTCAGTGGGACTGTCAAAGCTCATGTATTAGTAGTTCGCTTAACGTCTTCAAGTTCGGTTGTTATCCTTACCAAGTCGTTCACATTGCCACATTGCTAAGATAAAGTAAGTGTGTTATAATTTTATTTTTTTATAATGTTGAACTAAAAAATACCAATGAGTGAAAAACGTCGGAAGTTTAGTGGTTCAGGTTACCGCAAAATTGCAAGTGAAAAACGTGAAAAAGAAACTAACCTTTTGATAAATATTAAGACGGTTGACAGTTTTTTAAACCTCTTGAAAATCCAACGAGAGTGGACTGAGTGGAGAAGGCTGATCATCTTGGGAACAGTACAATGTCACCGAAAGTGGTTCAAACAATGCAAATAATGATCAAGCAACAAGTGCCCCTGAAACGGATAATTTTATATTGAGTGGTGATAACGAACGTAGTTCCTATAGTATACAAATAAGTAAAAGTTCAAATGATTCCGTTTCACAACAAAGTGATATAAATTTTACTGTTAGTGACGACCCCATTGAGTGGAAAAGAAATGACACCACGATCGAAGTATTATTACACAGGAATCAATCAGAATAAGATTGTGATTTTAAAAACTCTAAATGGGATTCTGGCAATAAATCCAGATATTTAAATAAACTAATCTTTAGTAGGAAATTACAAAATGGAGAACTCATTTCAAGAGATTACTTGCTGTATTCAAATGTACAGGTTCGGTATTTTTCTCTTCCTGCAGATTATTTGGCTTTCAGAAGATGTGTTCTAAACTAGCCAGTGAAGGTGTTTCGGATTGGAAAAATATTGGAGCGATTTTGTCTGCACATGAAAGCTCACAAGAACACATCAATTCTGAACTGGCACTTTTGACCCGCAGGAGAATTGGAACGCTAGACAGTCAATATGATTATATCGTCGAAACTGAAAGGAGGTATTGGAAACACGTTTTGGAAAGAGTGTTCGCTGTGGTGATAAAGCTGGCAAGCCGAGGACGTCCATTTCGAGGACCTGATGAAACATTTGGGTCTCTACACAATGGGGAGTACATGATGTCACTGGAGTTAGTAGCGGAATTCGATCCTTTTCTCGCTGAACACATACGTAAATTTGGTAATCCAGGTTCAGGGAAAACGTCCTATCTGTCTTCATTTATTTGCAATGAGGTAATTGTACTGTTAGCCTCTAAAGTTAGAGATATCATAATCAATGAAGTGAAACAAGCGAAGTATTACTCCATAATAGTGGATTCAACGCCTGACATAAGTCACACTGATCAGCGTTCATTTGTTTTGAGGTTTGTACAAGAAAATGGCAATCCTGTTAAACGCTTTCTCATGTTTTTGCCGAATACTGGGCACAAATCCGAAGACTTAGCCAATGCTGTTATGGCTGTTTTAAGATCAAATGCCATCGATCTATCCGACTGTAGAGGGCAATCATACGATAATGCTAGCAACATGTCAGGCGTGTATAGTGGCTTACAAGCTAGAATAAAGGATGCAAATCCCAAAGCACTGTTTGTTCCTTGTTCTGCACATGCACTTAACCTTGTAGGTACGTGTGCTGCAAGCTGTTGTCCAGAAGCATGTGCTTTCTTTAACCTTATACAAAACGTTTACAACTTTGTTGTTGCATCTACTAAAAGATGGGAAATTCTAGTTACATTTAGTCAACCTGAAAGTAAAACTCTTAAGGATTTGTCTAAAACAAGGTGGAGTGCTCGTGAAAGTGCATGTAAAGGGATTTGTGAAAACTTAGACGGTGTTATGCTGGCTTTAAAGGACTATGAAGGGAACACTAATGAGAAGCTGTTGGTAAGAAGTGATGCCACGGGACTTTTGATATATATATATTGATATATTGGACAGGTTTGAACAAGTTAGTCAAACTCTCCAGAAGAAACAAACGTCCATAGAAAGAGTTGTGAGACTGTATGATTCTTTAGTCCTTTTTATTGATTCTCTCCGAGACATGTTTGCCTTATATGAAGAAAGGGCTTAAAAACTGTGTGATTTGGACTATGAGACTTGCTACAAACGTCAAAAAAAGAGAAAATTCCTGGCTGACGAAAACAAAGAAATTGAAGTACTTCTTGAAGGACGTGACAAATTTAGAGTTGAGACATTTTATGTAGTTCTCGACCAACTAAAATCTGAGTAGCAGAAGCGGAAAAACGCCTATGGTGAAATAGCAGACAAGTCATCAGTTTTTAACGATCTGTCCTCCTCCTGAACTGATACAATAATAGAGCGAGCAACCAAACTTCAGTCATTGTATGCCAATGATCTAGAAAAGTCATTTTCAAATGATGTGTCATTTTTCTTGTCTGTTGAAGAGTAGCGGAATTAGAAACAACCCACTCGTCATGATGAAATATGTACTAGAGAAGAACAAATCCAATCAACATTACCCAACATTGATATAGCTCTTCGTATGTATTTGTGCACAGCTGTTTCCAACTGCTCAGCGGAACGTTCATTTTCTGTCTTAAAAAGAATAAATTCTTGTCTTAGATCAAGGATGAATGAAGACAAATTAAACTCGTTGGCTATTCTACACATCGAGGATGAACTTTTGAACAGTGACAAGATGAAAGTTGAAGATCAAATAGAGGAGTTCTCAACTATGAAATCCAGGAGAAAATCTATGTAAAGAAAAAACGCCGCTGTTGTAGATGTACTGTATTGATGCATAAGATATGTGTATTGATTTGCTAGTTTTTAACAACTAATTTCGTTCTTAATTATGAACATTGAATTATGTTTTTAAAAATTGTCAAATCCTTAATAGACTTGATGTATCATTTATTGTAGATTATACTGTTTTCCCACGTTTTTAGAAAGACTTAACACTCACTTTAAAACTTTATCAAAGTGTAAAGGAAACGTTTCTATTGAGTAAATTTAGCCTATTGGAAATATACCAGTTTGTAAGAATATTCTTATTCCTTATGTAATTAAATCAATTTTAGATCAATAACATTTAGTTTTTATCAACATCAACCCCAGAATTTAGATTACGTTTTTTTTACAATCATACTGCTTTATATACAACCAATAATGTCTAAAATTAAAATGACGTGCAAGATGTATGCTAAACTCAGCCGTCCAGCGGGGCTTACCCTTACTCGGACACAAATACAGCCAACCGACCGATGAGTTAGATGATTCATTAACCGGTCGGCTGTATTTGCGTGCGTGAGTTAAGGATCACTCTCAGGTGCCACCCCCACCCCTGAACGACCAACGTGGGGGTGGGGGGGGGGGGTGGGGGGGGGTGGCAGAATGTGCCTAGGGGCGGCAGATACGTAAATTCGTCCCTGCCTATGACCCTGAAGAACAAATTCTAAAAGCATGCACATCTCTTGAGAAGTAATACACTGGGTCAACATGAGGAAACAGCACCTGTCCAGAGTGCATTTTCATCCAAATATGCAACTCGCCAAGTATTCGTATGTATTTGAATAAATGTGTAATGGCTTTGATACAGGTGCCGATGAGGACCGTTGCATTTCTGAGAATTCAAGCCATCAACTCCTCTACTCCTGTTCATAACACATTACTCCACAGTGTGGGGCTCGGGAGTTCTGACGACCGACTTAGCATAATGCGCTCAGCACACTCATTAGTGCTTGCCACACAATTGTTTGGTATACCTTTCCTGGAATTAATGACGTAGCTCACCGGCAGAGATATAATGTGGGCACAGTAATAAGTAAAGATTACATGATATTGACTAATGGTCATGTAAAATTTACAAGCTTCCAACTTTTTTTAACTTATTCTGTACTTCCAATTCTTGATTCTGTGAAGCTTAAATTACATTGTATGGATCAATTAGTAGAAGCGTTCCAGTTGGTCAACACGAGCGTGTCCTAATTAGATTGGGCGGGGAGTGGAAATTAATTTCCAAGTGCCTGTAATAAATAACATGAATTATTTATATACCTGTACTTCTCTCATAAATGTGGGCTGAATTGAGTCTAATTTACGTATGATGTTATGCCCACAATATGTAATGGTGGGGATCCGTCCCAGAGGACAGTATTCAATGGTTATTTCTCGAATTTCGCTTGTCTTTTGTTTCTGATGTATCGGGCCAGTCCCGCATGTTATATGATGTGAATAAAAGTAATTATTGTGTCTTAGTACAATATGTTACTTGATGTTACTATTCATTCAGGAATATAAATTATGTGGATCCAATTTAGCCCCATATTTATGTGAGAAGTGTATAAATAATTCATGTAATTCATTTCAGGCACTAGAAAATTAATTATAACTCCCTGCCCAATCAAATTTGGGAACACTCGTGTTTGCGGACTAAAAGGTAATAGATGACTTCAGCAACACTGAAAGATTGTTTCTGATATTTCATTATGTGGGTCTTGCGGTTTTTTCCAAGGCCTTCCGTATTTCGTGTATGATCTGTGGGAAATAATTCATAATAATAACCAATGAGTATTATTGTAGTATTTAGTAGGCCCTACTCTATGCAGTCAATACTAATTTTGCAATATCGATGACTAAGTTATGGTATATCACGAACTGTAAAAGAAACAGCTCAAGATGTTGACAAAGTATAACATTCCCTCTTTTTCTAATAACGAACTGCAATAGCCAAGTTAAAATTGATAATTAGTTCATATAGTTACTTTAAGGAATAACTGCCCTTGGAGCAGTCATGAGATAGAGCCCGAATGATTAGGAATTAGTAGGATAGATAGCGACATGTTATTGAGAATTACATAAATGTTATATAAAATATCTTATTCATGTTGTAAAAATTATACTTAGCTTTTTTTATTATTTTAGTTACTCCGGTAAAAGAATTGCATTTCTTAAGGAAGGAAGTTTGAAGTTTTACGTGAACGTTAATCTCGTGATCATGAGACAAGGGTGTATTTCTTAAGGGAAAATTTATTTTAAGAAACCCCAAAATTACAACTGAACATAAAAAGTTCATCTATGGTTATTCTCCAAACATTTTAGGAGCATATCACTATAGTTCAGAGTGATGTCGCAATTATTTTAATATAATGTTACCAGCCAGGAACGTATGTGCAATTTCTAAGAAAATTATAATATTGTATTGAAATCTCCCTTTTTTATCTTGTCCGTTGCTGGAAATTTAAGAAACACTTCTATTGTATTGGTATACTACACCCTATCTGCACCAGTATATTCTATTAATGCTTTAACATCTGGGTTCTAGTCATGCCTGTTGAGTATGGCCTCAAAATGCCACCACAATCCCTCGCCTTTATGTGGTACTATGAGAATAGTCGCTTCAATGAGATTGTTCATCAATCTTCTACTATTCGTGTGCCATTACATAACTTTGGCTGATTGATGTTTCGCATTAATATAATTGGCATTCCAATTTTCTAATTCTGAATGTGTGACGGTAATCTGGAACTTTCAAGAGAATTAAGACATTCCGTTGGAAAATTCACTATTTCACTTTGGTTTATCACGGAGTCAATGGATTTGTATGTCACTGTTTCTCCTGCAATTCTGTTTAGAATGATGATGCTCATACCGTTAACGTCTACATTTTTAGCCGCTAGAATGGCCCTTCCGCTCAACCAAGCGTGATTTTGATAATTTGTTTCGATGCTTTGGAAAACCTTGTCTAATAATTTTTCTTTTGAATTCACAATGTTGCATAAATGAGATGGGAAGGTTACTTTCCCCGTTTCTGGATTTTTAGGTGCAGTACCGTCACAGAGCTCGAGTAGGCTAATTGTGTTGAAAATATGTAGCTGTTGAGTCGTTTTGAAGTAATCTCCCATATTTCTTGTTAAATGCATTGTTTTGACAGTGATCCAAAAATGTGAATATTTTAAGCAGGCATGCACTTCATCAGCTGGTGTTGAGCGAGGTATAACTGGAAGCGTTTGCCTGAAATCACCAGATAGTAACACCAATGTTCCACTAAATTGAACCTGATTATTTTGCAAGTCTTTCAATGTATGATCACTTCTTGTGAGCCATTGTGCACTCATCCCATACAATAATTTGACACGCCTGAAGAACCTTTCCTATTCCTAATGTTTTTGAAATGTTACTGGTTGGGTTTTCTGAGAATTGTGTATTTAAGTTTAGTGACAGTTTGACAGCTAAATGCGCTGTTCTCCCTCCTTCCATCAACGTGGCAGCAATTCCTGAAGAAGCAAGAGCTAACGCAATATGGCCGTTTGAACCGGATTGTAGCCAGGATCAAAGAAATTAAGAACGTTGTTCCAGTTCCACCTGGAGCGTCCAAAAAGTACAATCAACCGGATTGATTGGCTGAAACTTGTATGATGGCGTCAAATGCTATCTTTTGTTCTGGAAGGAGTTTCGGTGTATTTTCTTGTATGATTATTCTCTGTCAGATGTTGCATTGATGGACCAATTTGGCACTGTTATTACCAATTGTGCCAAAAATTTCCCGCACATTGCAAGACTAAGATCCTAAATGAGGATTAGAGCTTCATTGTATATTTCTTCTGTGAAATCCAAACCATGATGTTGTGCTTCTTGACGCCTTCTGCACAGAATATCTTCGGCCGTGTAATCTTTGTATTTCTCCAACAATTGTGTTGGTTGTGATAAAATCCATTAGAAGGGGTCGCTGAATCTACGATGAAGATGTGCACTCTACTTAATATTCACGGCGTTGCCTAGGTCAACCATCTTTAAGATGGGCAAATTTTACTGGACTATCATGATACAGAGTAAGTCGTTGTCGCATGGCGACAATATGTCCGTGAAGTTATAAGATTCAACTTTATTTGTTTCAACACGCCATTTAAACGTATAAATATATTCCCTTGACATTTCAAGAAAGGCAATATTTTTCGTGTACTATTGAGACAATTTGGAAAATTTTGGTGCAAACCACACCTCTTAACTCTCTCTGGTTCAGGAGCTTGAGTTTTTTGTAGGATTAACTTAGCGTATTGTACATAGATTATATTCAACCTTCAATATTGCTGCATATAAATTATCGGACTCTTACACTACTAAAAAAGAAAGGAATACGTGGCCTAATCGTATGTTATACTAATTTTTAGTCTATTTTCATTTATGAATAAAATAGGCTTATGAGATCACCTTTTGTCCAGTTGTGTGTGTGTGTGTGTCCCTAATAAACTCTAAACGGCTAGAGCGATTTCAATGAAACTCGGTAAGGTTATAGTACTGTATCCTCCGCCCTCGATCGTGCCATTCAAATTTTAATAAGTCTAAACAATTCAACATGGCGGCTGTGCCAAATATTTCACCGGCATTCTATATCTCAGAAACTGATACTGATATCACCCTGAAATTTTGTACGTTGATAAAGGGCACCACTAGAAATTCTCCTATGTGACGTTCAAAATCCTGTTAAGTAGAAAACGAATATGACCGCCAAGCGAATTTGAAACTTTTAAATAGACTTTTCTCGCGATGTAACCATCCTAGCACAGTGAAACATGGTACAGCAAATGTTCATAAAAATCATAAACATTGTAATGCACCGACATCTAATTTAGTTCATTTTTTACATAACCTCAAGATGGCGGTTGTACGAAGTTTTGAAATTAAGTTTTTATTTCTAGTGTCCTAATCATGCGATCGAAGTCAACGTTTGAATAATGAACCTACGCAATAATCATCTAATAGTACAAAACTCTATGGCCTATATACTGTACTGTATATAAAAGTCCAACATGGAAGCCATCCGAAATATGTAGACGGTCGCAATATCTACTAATCTATGACAGCAATCAATATGAAATTGTGTATGTTGATAAAGGCTATTAGCAGAAGTTCACCTATGGGACTTTCAATAACCTGGTTAGCACAAACACAACATGGCGGCAAGAAGCAATTTATATATCGAAATAGATGTTTCTCGCGATGTAACCATCTGAGCGCAGTAGATAGATAGATTTTTATTAATTCCATTTGATCAAATACATGCATTCTATACATTTTTGATTAGGACACGTCAGAATTTACATCTATAAAATAAAAGAACTAACAGGTATATATTACTAATATTATAACTATTTAACTTATTATAATAGCAAATCTTAATAGATACAATCTTATTGCACAACTATTTACACCTCACTCTATTATCATAATATGGAAACTTAATTCTATAAATACAACAACATAAAGCTAGGTATTACAATTAAATTAAAAAAGTAAAATATAATTATAGATTTCATCGATCCTATACGCTAAGATATTCAACTACTGAGTAAAAACAATGGCACTGCAGATAAGCTTTCAACATTCTATCAAAGGTTTTTATTTTTGGGGCCAGTTTTATATACTGGGGTAGTTTATTGTATAATTTAACTCCAGTGTGAAAAGTTCCTTTTTGATATATGCTTGTGTGTGTGTGTGAAATATGAATGTTTTGATTTTGTCTTGTGTTATGCCTATGAACATCATTGTTTGTTTTAAGAAAAACATCTTTATTCATTAAATTATTTTTAAAAAACATAATACTTTCAAAGATATATATGCAGGGCAGTGGGAGAATGTTTAAATCTTTAAACAGAGGTCTACATGATTCTCTAGAGTTTACATTTGCCATAATTCTAATCGCCCTCTTTTGTATCCTAAACGTGCTTAGTACATCTGGCGACATACCCCAAAATATGATCCCATATCTTAAGTATGAATGGAAATAAGCAAAATAAGTATTTCTTAATGTGTGCATGCTAGTGCAGGTTTTCAAAATACGTAACGCAAAGCACATCGAGTTCAGTTTAGTATTCAGATATTGTATATGTTTATTCCATTTCAAGTCTTGTTGTATCCATAGTCCTAAAAACATTGTTTCTGATTTATTTTCTATTTGATGACCATTTAATGTTATATTGGGTTTCGCAGGATTCCTATTCTGTATAGTGTGGAAATTTAGAAAAACTGTTTTTTTATAGTTTATTATGAGGCGATTATCTTGTGACCATTTGGTTAACTCTCCTGTAACGGAGTCAGCAGACTGCTGTATGACCTGTTTAGTTTCACCTTTTATTACGAGTGTTGTATCGTCCGCAAACAAAATTTCCTTATGTGAATGAACGTTCTGTGTTATATCTAGGGCCCGGATTTATATGCACTAAAAAAACATGAAAATATGCATGCAAATATGCACTAAAAAGTTAGAATATATGCACGGAAAATAATGAAATATGCACTTAAAGCATGCAATTTTATTCACTTACCTATTTACAGGTATCATTTGTTGCAAAAAGAAGCATCACAATAGGTAACTAGTAGTCATTCAATGTTTTCTGGAGACAAACTATGTCTATTGTCCGTCAAAATGAGCAGTACAAGCACTTTACAACAATTATCCTCAATTTCATATGGCCACAATAGTCGCCGAGAATCATTTACAAATCTTGCTATTGTGCTATGGTTGGTTTTCTCTAGAACTTCACAAGCAAGAAGAAGCGGCTTACCAGGTTCGGCTGGATGTAATTTACCAACCACGAAATTTGCTATGTAACGGCCACATGAATCCGTTGTCTCATCCACCGATATCCAGACATAGTTCCTTCCGATATCAGAACGGATCAATTCCAGTGTAGATTTTTCCTAAGAGTTGATTCATCTGGTATTTTTTGATTTACACAATATTTCTCAAGAAATGATCGCAGAACTGGATTGTTTAATTTATTCCATGGAATGTTGCTGCATACGAAAGCCCTACAAAGATCATTTGAAAATGTATTAAGAATACCGGACTTAGGCTTTGCCTGCGTAAGAAGTAGTTGTTGTGGTTTGTTGTTCTTCTCCTCCTTTGCTTTAATATGTGCAGTTGTTTTTGAATGCTGTTCAAGCTGAAATTTCTTTTCACATTTTACTTCCTTTGAGCAAACTTGACAGTACACGATGACACCATTTGTTGAATAGTCCCTATTACCCGACACCCACTGATTTAGTAAATCTCTTCTCTTGCTCTTTTCCTTAGGCATTTTTAGAAACTAACACTTGAGATGCAGGGCATTAAACTGGAACGTAACTAGTGAATTGAAAATACTTCTGTCCTGACCAATTGCCCAACCCCCTGAGATTATTATCTACTGTGGTAGAGAAAGGAATTCCGGGAAGTCCAGCCAGCCTGCCTACCCATACCTAAGCTATCTGTTGCCATTGTCAGTTGTGAAAGTAAAGTGCCGTTACACAGAGAGTCGAAAAAACCAATTACTGAGGGATGCACATAATATAGGCAACTAGCTAGGGATGCACAAAACAGATTTATTTTAGTAGTTCTTGTAATTGTCCTTAAATTCAGACATATATACCGGAATATGCTGTTACGTCTACAATATGCACTAAACCTCAAAATATGTCAAAATATGCATATGCATTTTTTTAATCCGGGCCCTAGTTATATCATTGATATATAGAAGAAAGAGTAGTGGGCCCAAAACCGATCCCTGGGGTACTCCAAATTCAATAATTCCCTCATTGGACAATGTTTCATTAAGTAATTTGGTTCCATCATCCTTGTGTCTCAAGCTTACTATTTGTTTACGCCTTGTTAAGTAAGACTCGATCCATTTATTAGCTAGACCTCTAATACCATATTGATTTAGTTTGGTAAGGAGGATTTTATGGTCAACAACATCAAATGCTTTCGATAAATCCAAGAATAGGCCAGTTACATGTTCCTTATTGTCAATTAATTTCAGTATACAATTACTACATTCGTAAACTGCTGTCTGTGTAGAGTTTTCCGTTCTGAATCCATGTTGTGAGTTTGATAATATTTTATTTTTTTCTATGAAACTTATCAGTCTCTTATACATATTTTTCCCCACAATTTTTGCAATACCAGTTGGTAAGGTAATAGGACGATAGTTATCTAATTCATCTTTTGAACCGTTTTTGTGCACTGGAATTACTTTTGATAACTCAAAATATCCGGGTAAGTTCCTGAGAGAATTGAACTCTTTATTAAGTACGTAAGTGGATTTATTATATTTTCTGCACATTTCTTTAAAATTGCATCAGGGATGCCATCAATGCCAGCACAGAATTTATTTTTTAGCTCTTTTATAACTATTCTTACCTCTTCACTTGTGACATGATTTATAAATAAAGAATCACTGCATATATTTATTTTATTATTAGAATTTAGTGTATTTACCTGTGATTTATTTAATAATTTTTGTGGAATTTCCAGAAAATAGTCATTAAAAGTGTTTGCTATTTCCTCTGGATTATTAATCACTTTATTATTTCTGGTCAGTGTAATGTTCCTTTGTATTTTAGCAGATTTTCCGGTTTCTTTGTTTATCACGGACCACATAGCCCTGTTTTTATTAGATAATTGGGAAATAAAATTATCATTATGCATTTTCTTTGCTAGTCTTATTACCTTATTTAATATGCTAGTGTATTTTTAGTAGTATAAATTGAATTCAGGTGTTGTGTGGTATTGTTTATATAATATGTGTAGAAATTTCTTTCTTTGACATGAATTTATAATCCCTGTTGTTATCCAATTGCTAGTTTTGTTATTTTGAACAGTTCTTCGTTTAAAGGGGAATGCTATTTCAAAATAGTGTTTTAGGGTACTGTTAAATGCATTAAATTTATCATTAACATTTTCTAGTTCATAAATTTCTGACCATGTTTCCTTATTTAACAAGTCATTGAAATATGTAACATTTGATTCAGTGAATGGCCTGCACTTTGATTTTACTCCATTATCATTATTATTGATTGTTTCAGATACTTCAAAACTCAGTATTTGTCCATGGTGGTCACTAAAACCTGGACAATAGACTTCTATTGAATGGTGATATTTATCTGTATTTATAAAAATTTGATCAGGAGTGGTTTTACTAAATTTTGTTATTCTTGTTGGGGTATTTACTGTAGGTTTCAGTCCATAGGAAATTATTATTATTATTATTATTATTAAGAATAATCAATATTACATCCAGCAATACAAGTAAATATATACACACATAGCTTTTTAAGTATTAGGACATACGTCCGTACATTGTTCAAGAAATCGCGTGTGCTATATACACATTACCCTTTGCACTACAACATTGTATAAGTCACTTGTTCTCTTGATCACTGGAGTCCCGTTATATTAAATATGTACAATCTTCATCATATCGTAACTTTAGTCTATTTCTGATTATTATCTAAGTAAACGTATTGGTCTAAAAATGTACATTCTGAGATCTATGTGACGAATATCAAATTCAGCCGAGTTAGGGAAGAATACATGTAAGCTATACCACGTAAGGCAAGGCCTTGTGGGTGGCATATTAGGTCTACTTACCTAATTATAACGTTAAGTGTTCATGTTAAAAAATATATTACATATACTGTATATATTAAAATAAGCGTTGTGAAACAGCTAGGTAGCAATGGTAATGCTAATTTATAGATTAAGCTACTTTAATATATCTTTAATGACATTTTTATTTTCTCGAACAAATATCTTTGCGTTACGTATAAACTTTGTAGATTTATGTAACTGGTCTTTTATGGGATTAGGAAGGATATTGTAAAATTTAGGAATAAAGTATTGAAAATTGCGCTTTGCAATAGATAGATTTGGTTTGAAGAGGACAGACATATTTCCTGTTCTACCTCTTGTTTGGTAGGTGTGGCTCATGTTTATGAATGAATTTTTATTTTTATAGATATATTTATAGACTTCCGTCACGTAAAGTTGTCCTATATTCATGACGTTTGCTTCCGCATACAATTCATTCGTAGGATATAACCTTTCCTTTTTATACATGATACGCAACACCAAGTTTTTCATTACTTGAGTTTTTTTTTACAATAGTTTGATAAGCTCCTCCCCATGCAATTATTCCATACGTGAGAGTAGACTGAATAAGTGCAAAGTAGGTATCTCTCAATAGTTTAATATTGAAATGTGTTTCAGACAATGAAATACATAAACTGTCCTCCTTATTTTCTTTGTGATGAAATTAATGTGCGATCTCCACTTCATGTCTTCATCAAAATAAATTCCTAGGTATTTTATATTTTGTGTGCGGTTGATTTTTATGCAGTTGCAGCTTGTATTACAGTTTTCCCGATGTACTGTAAGCTCGTTGAAGCAATTTTGATTGCTTTTTAATGTGAAAATAATAAATTTTGATTTATTTACATTCAAAAACAATTCATTATTATCCAGCCATAATTTAATCCCTTTTAAAGCTTCGGTTGCTTCTTGCCTGACTATTTCCCATGTATTCCCTTCAACAAATATAGCGGTGTCATCTGCATAAGTGATGATTGAACGATTTTTTGATTATTTATTGATTTTTCTATGTCATTAATGTATATAATAAAAAAATAGTGTTCCTAAGACTGTTCCTTGTGGTATGCCCCATTTTACTTGCATCGGTGCACTCAATGTGTCATTTATTAGCCTACTTTCGATGTTTGCAAAAAATGAAAGTAGACTTATGAGATCACTGTGTGTGTGTATGTGTGTGTGTGAGTATGTGTGTGTGTGTGTGTGTGTGTGAGTGTGTGTACTCTGAATGTCTGCCCCCCCCCTATCAATTCGAACACGGTGAAACCGAATTGAACGAAATTTGGTACAGAGGTAGAACAAGCAAAGGGCACCTCAGTGTCATGTTTTATATTGCCGCCATCTTTACCAGAACTGAATGGCGGCCACTCAAACGTTCAAAACGTAAAATCAAATAGCGACTAACCAAAGTATCCGATCTCTACCAAATTTGGTAATAACATACCTTCATATAGGACGCGTCTTGTGACCAAACTACAAGGTCATCCGCCGTACCATTTCAGGTTGGCGGCCGTGCGAATTTTGCAAACTTTATAATCCATGTCATGGGACCCTCCAGTTCCGATTATCGAGCCGAGAATCGATTTAACTGTTCTAAAGGAAGAGGCACGTTCGAAATTAAAAGTTTATTTTGTAATACTATAGTGCAGAAGTGATTTTAAAAAGCTGAGCCGTCTCGGTAAGAAGACAAGATGGCAGCGGATATCTTGTGCCTGACTTATATTTCACTAATTTGAGTATTGCATGCAATATAGCGTACTGATACAAAATAAATAAACTTTGTATGAAATGCTTTATATATAAATAATATACTCCACTGATGAAATCGTTAGGTCTAAATCATTATTTTCTAACAAGTTATATGTAAGTCATTTTATATAGAACGATGATCGTCGGCACAAATGGCTCCGTGGTAAAGCGTTAGTCTATCATTCATATCCCTACGTTTCAAACCCCATCAGAGTTAGGTTTTTTGCTTGAAATTTTACATATTTGTTGCTTTGTAATGACTCAGACGTTTTAAAATTAAGCGTTATATTGTGCATATTACGGTGCAAAACATATATTTAATTAAAACATAATTCGCCAGCAGATTTGCTCGAGACATCTAGCAGCCAAAAAGGTAACTGCACGCCGGCCTACTTATTAACTTCCAGATTTTATTGAAAAGTTTCTTCTTATGGCCGCTAGAATGCACTCGCCCTGTTAGGATTATATTGTTCGATACATCTCCACTAGATTTCACGACTGGTCTACATGGGATTCCATTGATAGTATACCATTGGCATTCTATGCGCATCGAATTTGAAGAATGACAAGATGATACATTTTTACTTCTTATTTTAAAGGGTTTGTAACAGCCTATTGTGCGTTATTTGAAAATGTTATTTGAAGTAAAGAACAAAACGATATCACATAGTTACTGAATTCTAGCCGCTGGTGCTAGTCAGGTTATTAATACTTTTATTTCAGGCAAATAGCAATCGAAAATATCCACCTAGTTTGTATACACACGTCTCTGTAGGGTCATGGAAAGATTTGTTAATTCAATTAGGGTTGTGAAAGCCATGCACAACCAGACGTGTAAAGACATGCCTCAACTGAAAGTTGGATGTTGCCCACGGCAGGTCGATTATGTAATAATAATAATAATAATAATAATAATAATGTTATTTGTTTTACGACCCTTTTAACTACTGCTGCTTTTAGATACGCCGGGGTGCCGGAATTTTGGCCCGAAGGGGATCTTTAACGTGCCAGTAAATCTACTGACACGGCTCCCTCGCATTTGTGCACCCTCAAATGCCAGCTGACTGCGCCAGGATAAGAACCTGCAACCTAGGGCCCAGCAAGCGAGAACGTTACCGCTGAGCCACGCAGCCAGTCCGGTCGATTATGTCTCCAGATCCATAACATTCTTGAGATACTTCTTATCTATCTTTCTTCAATGATGGTAGTAGTTTTTTTCTAGGTTGTGGCGTTTGGTAGAGGTAAATAGTTTCTAAGGTCTTCAACCAAGAAATGATTCTATTATACTCTTTGATAATAACAACGAGTTATAACTATACTCATACATTTAGGAGAAAGTAGGCTATATGTTCTTTACTGAACATCTTGTTTTTACATATTGGAATCTGTCAGTAAGGTAACTTCCAATGAGATTAAGAGCTGTGCCTCGAATACCATATTTTTCCATTTTTTGGAGGAGAGTATCATGTGATACAGTGTCGAAAGCTTTAGTAAGATCTAAAAACATCCCTAGTGATGGTTTGGAGCAATTTAATTTTTCTTGTATTTGTTTAGTTAGTGTTGCAATTGCATCCACAGTACTTCGACTTTTTATAAATCCATATTGCCTTGCTGATAGAATGTCATGTTTCAGTAAAAACTGGAAAATATTGTTCTTGATACATTTTTCAAATATTTTTGCTATTATTGTAATCAGAGATATCGGTCTATAATTTTCCATATCTATAGTATTGCCTTATTTTAAGATTGGTTTAACTATTGTTGACTTCAGTTGCTTTGGAAAATATCCTTCTGTAAAAGATTGATTTATGAGATTTAAAAGCGGTTTCTCTAATGATACTACATTTTGTTTTATAACCTTTGCTGAAATATTGTCTATTCCCATAGCTTTACTCTCACTTATGTCACCTAGGATTTTTTTCAAATCAGTGGAATTTACCGGGGCCATGAAGCATGAGCTCTTATTGCTAGTTATATTAAGTGTGGGGTTTCCACTTTTCTTTATACATTTGGACATCTCGGTTGTCTTATTTATGAAATATTCATTAAATTTATTCGCAATTTGCGTGTCACTTTTGTAAATTTCATTCTGATACCTTATTTCACTAATTTGCTCTTTTTGATTAATTCTCTGAGCTACCTCATTAACTATACCCCAAATCTTTTTGGGATTTCCTGAACTAGCATTTACTAAATGTCTGTAGTAATCTATTTTTGCCCATTTTATTAGCTCATTTAATTTGTTTCTGTATTTTTTTTATATTTCTCTCTTAATTCTTCATTATTTTTATTTGCCATATAATCGCGGTATAATTTATCTCTAGTATTTATGGACTCTACCAATGCAAGGGTTATCCACTCTTTTCTTTTGACTCGCTTTGAGTTTAACTGTTTAGTAGATTCATGGATGCAGCTTTGAATTGTTTCAATAAATATATTTACTTTAGTATCCAAATGTCCTTCTCCAAGTTTATTATCCCAGTTGATGTTGTTTAACTTCTGTTTTAGTTCCACATAATCTAATTTATGTCTTTGATAATTCCTAATGTTTGGTTTATTTTTCTGACAACTAACTTGATTAAATTTTAGGCTAATTATTGTTGTATTGTGATCAGTTATTTTGCGTTCCGAGATGATAGAGATAATATTTTCATTCGAAAGCCTACTTTTAAGAAATGCGTCGTCAATGCATGATTTACTACACACATCAAAAAAAGTTTTGCATCACCTCGGTTCCCAGATCTCCGGCATATAGACGTTGACTGTGTATATTGTATCCAAGATACAGTCCCTTTGACTGTTCATAGATGTCACTAAAACTGCTCAAAGATGTAAACAACCATGCATGAGCAGGGCCTATTAGACGGAGGGGGTACGACAGCCGATCAGTTCCAGTCATTCCACCAGGACGAAGGTACGCTGCTCATGTTGTCTGTAGTTCTACCATGCCTAGAAGGTCAATACCGCAGTTCGATCGCGTCCGCATTGTTACTTTGTGTCAAGAAGGGCTCTCAACAAGGGAAGTTTCCAGGCGTCTCAGAGTGAACCAAAGCGATGTTGTTCGGACATGGAGGAGGTACAGAGATACAGGAACTGTCGATGACAGGCCTCGCTCAGGCCGCCCAAGGGCTACTACTGTAGTGGATGACCGCTACTTACGGATTGCCGCTCGGAGGAACCCTGACAGCAATGCCACCATGTTGAATAATGCGTTTCGTTCAGCCACAGGACGTCGTGTTTCAACTCAAACTGTGCGCAATAGGCTGCATGATGCGCAACTTCACTCCCGACGTCCATGGCAAGGTCCAGCTTTGCAACCCCGACACCATGCAGCGCGGTACAGATGGGCCCAACAACATGCTGAATGGACCCCACGGAATTGGCATCACGTTCTCTTCACCGATGAGTGTCGCATATGCCTTCAACCAGACAATCGTCGGAGACGTGTTTGGAGGCACCCTGGTCAGGCTGAACGTCTTAGACACACTGTCCAGCGAGTGCAGCAAGGTGGTGGTTCCCTGATGTTTTGGGGTGGCATTATGTGGGGCCGACGTACGCCACTGGTGGTCATGGAAGGCTCCGAAACGGCTTTACGATACCTGAATGACATCCTCCGACCCATAGTGCAACCATATCGGCAGAATATTGGAGAGGCATTTGTCTTCATGGACGACAATTCTCGACCTCATCGTGCACATCTTGTGAATGCGTTCCTTCAAGATAACGACATCGCTCGACTACAGTGGCCAGCATGTTCGCCAGACATGAACCCTATCGAACATGCCTGGGATATGTTGAAAAGGGCTGTTTATGGACGTCTTGACCCACCAACCACTCTGAGAGATTTACGCCGAATTGTCGTTGAGGAGTGGGACAATTTGGACCAACAGTGTCTTGATGAACTTGTGGATAGTATGCCACGGCGAATACAGGCATGCATCAATGCAAGAGGACGTGCTACTGGGTATTAGAGGTAGTGGTGTGTACTGCAATCTGGACCACAAATGCTGAAAGTCTAGCTGTATGATGGTACAACATGCAATGTGTGGGTCTCATGAGCAATAAAACGAGCTGAAATGTTGTTTGTGTTGATCTCTATTCCCTTTGTATTTAACGGTTCCGGAACTCTTGGAACCGAGGTGATGCAAAACTTTTTTTGATGTGTGTAGTTTCAGCTTCCCTAGTTGTACCATTGATTATAGATCTGAAATCATATTCATTAAGAAGGTTTAAATAATCATCTGAATCTTGATTTTCGAATAAATTAATATTCATGTCACCAATTATTAATTCATTTTCTAGCTGACAATTTGTTTTTATATAGTTATTTAAATTCTCCACAAATAATGTTTTGTTGTATTTTGGTGGTTTGTACACCCTTGTTATTGCTATTTAGTTGTCGCTTTTATTAACAACTACTCGAATAAATTTGAAATCTTTATATGCTACACACTTAACTTCATGCTGTAATCCATCTTTTATCATGATGAATACTCCATCATTCTGATTTATTTCACTTTCGTTATAGTACGATTTATAGCAGCTATGTTTAGTAACATTTGCGTTATTTAATTTCCACGTTTCCGTTAAGACCACAACATCAAATATATTTTCATAAGCCTTCAGAGTAACGTCTAAGCTATTCTTGTGTTTTGCAAGACTTCTAATATTAGAATGGATTACTTTTAAACTATTGTTATCTTCATGTCTATCTAAGAAGTATTAACACTCACCTATACTCTTCCCCACCTCTGACCGAATTTGATATTTTACATAATCATCTGCATATGTGTTCATACAATTGAATTAGGAAAAGTGTTAAGTGTTAGCGGTCAAGTTATTGTGAGATATCTTGGAGGGAGGGGTGGAGTGGAATTCAGCTGTTGAGGGGAGGAAAGTGAAAGGTCAGTTTGAAATAGCACCAGCAACACGGCAGGGGAGGTATGCAATGAACAGTTATGCGGGAGAGAGAGAGACAGATTGTGGTGTGGGTTATCTTAGAGGGTGTACCAACTTTTGCTTACTAAAACAAACTATTGCTATATGTTAAGTGGCCTTACTTTAAGCTTTGGGTAAATCACACATCTTTGTAACACGGTGCTAGTAACTGTGTTAATAATTCACAATTTCTATCAAATTTTAAGAAATCCACATTTACATCCCCACAAATTATTATATCGAAATTTACTTTGCTCATGTTATTGAGTAACAATTCTAATTTATCTATAAATAAAGGAAACTTTTCTGACGGAGAACGGTATACGCATACAATTATTAACTTAAACTGCTGTATTTTTTACGGCAGAGAATTCAAAATCCTGTTCCATAATTAGATAATCATAAGCTGTTATCTGTTCATGATCTAAATTATTTCTTAAGAAGATGCAAGTACCACCATGGCTAATATTAGATCTAGAGTATTTACTAGCTTGTGTAAACCCTGGGAATTGAATTAATTCGAGTTGTTCCTCTTTCAGCCAATGTTCTCAAATACATAATGCTGAGATGTCTTTAAGTTCATTTTTAAGCATTAGATTTATGTAATCAATTTTATTATAAAGAGACTGGACATTCTGGTGGTAAATTTTAAATTTGTTACTTTTGCCAGCTTGTGTTGGTGATTTATTTACATTATTATTACCATAATTGTTATTATTATTGTTGCTAGACAAATCCGAAATACCATTGTTACACTCCGTTAAATTTCACTTCAAAAGATCTGATTGCCAAACCTCACGTTTGGCTTCTTCTACCAGTTTCCCTGCTTCCACTCTAATGATATTACTGTTGAATTATTCTTACCATTTGAATTTACAATTTTGCAGATTTCATCACTAAGATACTCTTTTCCTAATCTATTTAAGTGTAGGCCATGCCGAGTGTGGAACTTCCTGTCTAATTTACTTACATCTACAATTTGGACATTTGGAAAACTCTTACAAATTTTATGAATTTTTCCATTTGTAGCCTCTATTTCTACATTTACACATGATTTGGGAATTAAATCGTACCTCTGCGGAATTCTTACAATAATGACATTTGTTTTTTGCATGGATGGCAATGCACCCTTTAAATCTTTGATTACCTTTTTACTCTCATTTCTATAGACGTCGTTTGCTCCAGCGATGATCAATGCGTAGTCCTTTGCAGTAAGGGACGCACACTCTCCTATCATTCCGTTCGTGACCTCTGCAATTTGAGCTCCTGACTTTACTGTCGAAGTGACCTCCATTTCACTGCTTCTCTCCAATACGCTTGCTGCTACATCTCGCCCGTGGCTATCCGCAAATATCCGCATCTTCCTGGATTTTCTCTTTATCACTTTCTTCTTTTCTTCTTGAAGAAAGTCATCATTTTCTTCGACAAGCACTCCAAATGAATTTGAGACGGGAATTTCAGTTGCATGTACTCTATTTATAGGCCTAGGCTTATTCAATCTTACCTTACCAGCAATCACTGTCGACCAAGTTTCCTTGCTTTCCTCTCTGTTTCCTTTTAATTTATTCATCTCTTCCATTAACTTAGCAATATCTTCCTTTAGCAGCTTTATAATTTCGTCTTTTGAGGACAGTTCGTTTCTCAGGTTATGACATTCGCATGACTGTAGCGGTAGGCCTACATTACGACAATCGGTTTCACTTTTCTCCTCATTCAATTTTACCTGAGATCTTGTGATGATTTTATTTGCATTTTTTACTTTTATTTTGCACGACGAGCATAAATCCGTTACGGTTACACTACCTGACGAGACACTAACACTGTTTACTGTCGTCATACTAGAGATCTAAGTTAGCCTAGATGTTTACAACAAATTACACTAAATTCATTTTAATTAGTAGGCCTACTACCTAATAGAATTAATCTAATTTCCTACCAATAAATAAGAATGTGAAATACGTATATCTTCCAATCGGGTGAAGTCTCGTAAAAGCACCACTGCTCTACTTGGTTCAAACAGTGATTGAAGAAGTCACCGAATCTTTGGATACACGTTCCCACAACTTAATTTAAGTTTATTAAATTATCAATAAGAATTTCTAAATACTATCAATATTCCGTATTACACTTGATCTAAGGAAAGTAACTTTATAGATTTTAAACCTCTGTTATAATACTTTACCACTTTTATCAAATATTTACACTAGCTGCTATTTCACTACACTTTCACTGTGACGCCATCTTCTGTGAAGCTTGGTAAACTTGGTACGTAAAACTTGGTACGGTAAATTCTTATACAAACATTAATCCACTGACATCTAATTTATTTCAATTGTTTTAATAACCACAAGATGGCGGCTGTGCGAAATTTTAAAATCTCTTTTTTCTTTTTGTGTCCTAATCATGCGTTTGAAGTTTTAATAATACACCTACGAAATAATCATCATGCAATAGTGCATAACTCTATGGCCTACATATATAAAAATCCAACATGGTGACCATCCGAAATATTTAGACGGTTCTCAATATCTACGAATATCTTACAGCAATTAAACTGAAATTGGGTAGCCTATGTTGATAGAGGCAATTAACAATATTAGGATATATGAAAATAGGCTACTTAGTTCTTCATGGAACTACTTGTTCTTTAATCTGTTTGAAATACAACTAAAATATTTAAATACAACTAGGTTCGAAGAACAAGAGTTCTACGACCACAATAATGCAAAATGTAGGCTTTTAACTATTAGGTCGTGTAAAGCACAAATAGTGCGGTCGTGAAATCGATTTCTTGGAGTATATACTGCAGGTTGTCCCAGACAGGGCAAAATTAAATATGATTGGTTTGCATGTGTTAGTGACATGGATGTATCAGTTCCAAGTGGGAATTTAAGTGTGCTCTAGCAGCACAGTGCCTAACTTAAGCTTTTAAAATAGCAGGATTCCAAAGTTGATACTGAAGACGATTGCGGAAATGGGAGTTCATTGGAATCAAGGCCCTTAGAGAAGTATTGATTTATTTTACTGTTGATGTTCATTGTACATGACTCTTGCTATTTTTCATATGGTAGCTCAATGGCGCTTTGGGTTGCATTGGTATATACGTCATGTTAGTGGATGATCTTCGACTTCAGTGAGCTGTCCCAGTCATTAACCTTGCTGTAGTCGCACGGAGTTCTATTCTCCTTTTCTTTTTTGGTCCTTGGTATTGAGGGCATATCTATGTTGTATGTCCAGAAAGCAAATTCCGTTTTGTAATAAAAACAAAACAAAAGTTTGGTGCTTTTCAGTCGGTCAACACGAATGTACCCAAATGGAGCTGGGTTATGCCCTAATCCTGAAATAAATTACATGAGATTAATAAATACATGAATTTATTTCAGGATCAGGGCATAACCCAGCTCTATTTCGGTACATTCGTGTTGACCGACTGAAAAGCTCCAAACTTTTGTTTACTTAGGCAACACTGAAAAATTGGCTTCAAACCTCACAAAAAAAAAACAGGTACCGTACATATACAGACTAATTATTTATTGCAAAACAAACTACAGATCGCAAACTATCTTGCCACAGAGCTCCCACTATTTTGGAGGAACTCGTTATAAAGTCGCACAAATTTTTGTATGCCTTCTTTATAAAACATTGCCACCTTTGTTGTCAACCATGTGGTAACATATCTTTTGAGCTGGTCATCGTTCTTGAATTTTTGTCCACCAAGGGGCGTTTTCAGGTGCAAAAAGAGACGGAAGCCGCTAGAGTCGAGGTCAGAGCTGTACTTTGTTGGTGATCGTGAACTTAATCACGTCCTTCATTGAACTGTTGACCCCATCTCCTTTTCATTCAATCACTAACCACAATTTCTACGTACACCTCACAAATCTGTCGATAAATGGAGACTAGTTTAGTGTTCTTCCCATTCAGAAAAAGAATGACAGATCTAATCTCACCACGTGGCGGGATTTTCATTCAACTTCGTCATTCTAACCAAGCACTATAAAATGTAAACAACAGACAGCGATCTCAAATTAACGTCATATCCTTGACTCAAGGCTATCGTGCATTCGCCGAACCGCGATTGAAACGACGTCATAGCAACGTTTAAAAGAGGAACATAATTTCTGCATGTGTCTATTATATACGGCAACCTTGGGTCAATATTTTATGCTTAGGGTATTTTTGGTGATTTTCTCCATTAATTTATCATTTTCTTTACTTCCCTAGGGGTTGCAGTGATTGCAGTGTATTTTCGTGTCATCCTGGAATGAAGCCTTACGGATGCCCGGACTGTCAACGGGTATTCACGCGTTGGATATAGCTGTTCAAACACATGCGCAAGCACAAAGCTGAGTTGCCTATGTGCCCGATCTGTTCAAAAACCTTTGGCATCTATTCCATGCTTAAGTTTCACATGGTGTTGCATAATGAAGAGAAACATCAAATATGTAGTGTGTGCTCAAGAGCATTTCACACCAAGGGCAATTTGAAACAACATAATTATGCTGATTCATACCAACGAACGTGCTTTTTCTTGCGACAAATGTGACCAGTCTTTCAGGACCGGCTCTAAGCTCAGGCGACACTATTTTGTGCTCACTTTGGAGAAAGCTCATCAGTGTCACGAGTGTGACCGTGTTTTCACTTTACTCCAAAATCTAATTCGACATATGACAACTCATAAAGAAGGAGAGCCATTTGTTTGCGAACCATGTGAGAAGTCGTTCAAACTTCAGCCGTACTCGGATAGGCACATAATTGTTCACGCTGGGGAGAAGGTATACTCATGTTTCAAGTGGAACAGGTCATTCTAAATTAATGCGAAGCTCGCTAGACATGTGCGAGTCCAGTCCTCGACTAAGACATATTGCTGTGATCAATGCGGCGAAACCTTGATTTTGCGCCATCGCCTGGAAGCTCATATAGTCAAGCACCTGTAACTTTCTCGTTAACCATCGTTGAAAGCTCACGTAACTATCGGTTATGCATTGCGATATCATGTTAAAATATTCTATATGCTGTAGCAGAACGGTATGTTGAAACTGGTGGAACATTCTTCGAGCGTCGGGGATGGGAACTATCTGTATGACTTATGAGCTTATTGAAAGTCATTGCTGTAGGATCTCTCGGTGGATTCAAGGTAGATTATTCGCCTCGAGATCTCTGAATCACTGTTAGATTCCCGACTGAGGAAGACGCAGTAGTTTTGATAGACGAGAAAATACACGGAACTCCGAGTCGTACTATGTCAGCTAGTAATAAACCCCTCTTATAATATTCGGCGATACAAGGCCAAGTTAACTGAATTTAGACACAGGTCGTCCAAATGATATCCGATCCTATTGCTCTGTCTGGTGGCAATGCTGAATAGAACGTGGAAATCAAGGAGTGGGCTAGATTACCTAACTGGCTCTAAGTCAAATTATCTACACATGGGTAAAGCAGGCTATTATTATTATTATTATTATTATTATTATTATTATATAGCTTTGCTAGCCTTCATGTTTTAAATTTACTAGAAGAGGGATTAACAAACCTAACTCTTCCAATCAGTTAGATCGGCAGAGCTAAACACAGTCCTTGGCCTTCCCACTCTCTGAATCTATACTCGTTGAACTTTTATTTATAGAGCTACAGTATTTGAATACTCTTGTATATAGAATCTAAGTGTATAAGGAGAAATATTTTCTCCTCGTGAGGGTAGGCTGTGTCTTAATCCTTAATAATTGAGGAATGCACCAGGGATTCACTCTGATGTGTTAATGTAAGACATTTTGAGCATTGTTATAAAACCGCTATTATCCTTGATACTACATGGTAATGTGTTTTCTCCGAGATTTAAACCAAAAAAATAATTATTTCGGGTTCATGTTCATTAAAAACATATTTGTCTACCGCGTGTAAGTAATATGTCAATATTTTAGCATACCTTCCTTTTGCAGTGAAAAGCTGTGCGCCTTGAAATTTTAGCTTAAACCTAATATGCTGATATACTTTTCATAGTATGGTATGCCAGTTAATGAATAAAGTTGCACAAGCTTTTCAGTGCATTAGTTCTGCATTGTTTTACGAGTACATTATGTTCCAACGTAGAATAAAAGAAACAAGTGTTATTCAAATCTGTGACATTTTATTATCATACTATACACATCAAAAAAAGGTTTTGCATATTGCTATGGAGCGCAGTGGGGATGAAAGTGAGGACGGACTTATTTATTAAGCAGTGGCCAGGCCTGCTCTGCACAATTGAGATCGTAAGCAAAGGCAAGCCATACAATTCTCCTGAAGAAAGGCATTGGCTCTGTGCAAGCGAGCGTTATCGTTCACGAAAGTAAAATTTGGGGCAAAATTGTCAGCATAGTCTTTCACTACAGGTCCCAGGATACTATCCCTGTATCGTATGTCTGTCATAACCCTGGAATGTACACGAGGGGTTCGGCGACCATACATGATGCCACCCCAAAACATTGCACCACCTCCTCCCTTTTGGTGTCGGATGTATTGGTCGTGCATACGTTCACCACACTCGCACTCACACAGATCTATCCTCATTGACACAGCCGATATACACGCACACAAGAATGACAAATGGGTTTGAGACCACTACGACTCAGCCAGCAATATGCAAAACGTTTTTTGATACGTGTATATTTTCAAAAAGTACATTCAGCGTCTAACATAGTGTGGGAAAGTTTCGCATACTAGAAGTATTCTTTCGTTCTAACATATGTTCACTCGGACCCACCCGAGTCTGGACCCAGGACGGCCGCGTTTTAATACACCTCCCTGATGGAACTAAGAAGACCGTCACCACATTTAGGGAGCTGGAAAACGTGCAGCAAATGCGGGACCTTAGAGTGAAGTGAAATGAACATGTGCGTAATGTTTATAATAGACAAGTTTAGTAATAAGTGTGTGTGTGTGCGTTGGTTGCTGTCGGCAGTGTGCAGTGGGAGGTCCAGGTAGGTTTCTTCAATTTTAAGATATATCTCCCGTTACCAGCTGAGCTATTGCATGAATGAGCTAACTGACCTTGGCCAGCCTAGCCCACACCAACCCCCTCCCTCCCCTTACACCACTGGCTTTCTTCTAAAACAGGCACTTTCCTCGTCCAAGCATTCATTACAATGTTGCCATATTAATGCTCTGTCACTGGTTGCGCATCACGACGAAATACAGACAATAATAAACGAAAACAATATCCATATCCTCTGCATAAGTGAAAGTTGGTTAAAACCTGACATCCCGTCTAGCATGGTAGAACTAAATCGGTACTCGCTGGAACGTCATGACAGAAATGATGGAAGGCGAGCAGGCGGGGTTGCCATGTACTGTAGAAGCGACTTAAAAAGACGGGTAATA
The DNA here is from genome assembly GCA_946902985.2 of Meconema thalassinum. Lineage (NCBI taxonomy): Eukaryota > Metazoa > Arthropoda > Insecta > Orthoptera > Tettigoniidae > Meconema > Meconema thalassinum. Next base: position 744,532,583 of record OX336388.2, read on the forward strand.
TGTGTATCAACACTTAGCACACAACCAGGACCGGAATTCATGTTTGTTGAAGTAATTGTTGGGCAACAAAAGACTCTGGTAGCTGTTGTATATATGCCGCCAAGAATAACAAACATGAGTGAATTTGAAAACCGCTTGCTCGACTTACTTCCAAGCTACGAACACGTAATAGCCGTGGGTGACTACACTACCAATTTACTGACACAGACGTACGAGACCAAGCAATTACAAAACCTGTTCTCTTCCTGCGACATGACGATTCTTCCCCTAGAACCTACAAACCACATTTACTCTGATAAATACGAATCACATACACTCATTGACCATCTTGTGGCAAGCAATCTCGACAGAGTTGAAACCTTCGGGCAAATACCCGTACCATCTATCTCCACCCATGACCTAATTTACCTATCGTACTCCCTTCGTGAGCCTAAGTACACACCTAAATATATTATCACTAGAAACATGAAAAATATTAATATGGATGACTTAAAACATGACGCATACAACCTTCCCTGGAATGACATATTACTCTTAGATAACATTGACGCAAAAGTAAACAAGTTAAATTCTCTTATTATTAGTCTGTATGACAAACATGCCCCTAAACATTCGATCAAAGTTACTCGCCCAGCTTGCCCATGGTTAAATGAAAACATTAAAAGTATGATGGCACAGCGTGATGCACTGTTCCGGCGTTTTAAACGTACCCGTGACGAGACTGATTTTGAAAATTATCGTGTGCTCAGAAATCGTATTAAGCAGCTCGTAAGAAACGCCAAATTCTCCTACATACAAAACGTGACAAAGAAGATGAATACAAGGAATGCCTGGAATAATATGCGTTCTCTAGGTATAGGCAAACAGCAGCAACAGACACATGTACCAGACATACCGCTTGATGAGTTAAATGAATATTTCACTGAAGAGAGAGTACCAACTAATTCAACACCCCATGATCCTTTTCACCCACTACCTGACCACCCGCTCTTTACTTTCCATCCGGTTACGGCAGACAAAGTAAAAAAGGTACTATATTCCATAAAATCAAAAGCGAGAGGAGTTGATGATATTCCCATATCCTTCATACATAATATCATCGGTGCCGTTCTACCAATTATTACTCACATATTCAACCATAGTCTTACAACTAACACCTTTCCCTCCCTATGGAAACAAGCCAATGTCATCCCTATTCCTAAGAAAACCGAACCTTTATTTCCATCTGACTATCGGCCAATATCCATTCTACCTGCACTTTCAAAAGCCCTCGAGCGTCTGGTTCATGAGCAAGTACTTGAATATTTGAATAGCCGTTCTCTTTTAGACCCTCTGCAATCAGGTTTCAAGAAGGGACATAGCACTGCAACAGCATTACTCAAAGTGACTGACGACATGAGACACGCAATGGACCAAAAACTGGTGACAATCCTCACCCTTCTCGACTTCAGCAGTGCTTTTGACACCATAAATACTCAGACACTATTGAAAAAGATGGAATTTTATTACTTCGACCAGCAGACAATTTACTTTTTCGCATAATACCTGAATAATCGCCAGCAACGTGTTGTAACCCAGGATAAAACTTCTCAGTGGCTAAGCAGAAAGTCAGGCGCCCCACAGGGTAGTGTACTAGGACCCTTGCTTTTTGTACTATGTATATCAACGACGTCTCATCTAATTTGAAAAATTGCAAATATCATCTATATGCAGATGATTTGCCAATATACTCCCACTGCAAGACAAATGACATTCCATTGACAATTGAAACTATCAACGCTGACCTTCAACGACTTGGAAAATATTCTCAGGAAAATTCCCTTCTTCTGAATCCATCCAAAACACAAGTTATCATAATTGGCTCTCAAAAACTATTGACGTCACTCCGAGATCAAATTATTCCCCCAATTGTACTGAACAACAATGAAATTCCATACTGTCCTACAGTGAAAAATCTAGGTGTGATAATAAATCAGACTCTTAACTGGTCTGAACATGTACAGAATGTATGCAAGAAGATTTTCGCAACGCTCCACTCCCTCAAAAGAAAAAAAGATATTTTACCATTTAAAGTAAGAATCCTACTCATATAGACACTAATACTTCCTATTCTTGACTACTGTGACGTTATTCTTGTAGACGCAACCAAAACATTAACTTTGAAACTTCAACGAGCTCTGAACTCTTGCATACGATTTATCTACGATCTGAGCTATGATAAACATATCACTCCCTATTATTGCGCTCTTTCCTGGCTGAAACCTGAACTACGTCGATCATATCACATTCTTGTTCAGATTTTCCGATTATTGTCTGACGACAGACCACTATACTTATCAAATAAATTCAAGTACTTGTCTTCTTTCCATGGTAATAATACACGCTCTGGTTCTTCCCTCTCCATTCCTATTCATCGCTCCTCTATATACAACAACTCTTTTCATGTGGTGGGGTCTAGGCTTTGTAATACCCTTCCAGCCAGTGTCAGGGGTATCACCTCACTATCTAAATTCAAGACCACCTGCTGGGGCAGCCTGCTGAACATTGCTGACCGACAACAAGTGTGACTGGATGAGTGAATGAGAGTGTGAAAGTCATGATCAATGTCAATTCTTATTGTTTAATTTTGTCGCCATAATATGTTTATTGTATTGTTTTAATGTGGTTAAGTGTAAGAGAGGGCCAAGAGCCCTAACTGCGCCACCAATAAAGGCAATAATAATAATATGTTAGAATATATACCGTATATTATTTTCTGATAAGGGATATAATGCTCCTGAATAGACAAATCTGAAGTCACATTCTCCATAGCCACGTTGTACTTCTCTTGAACTACCCAACAAGCCAAAGTGCACGTTAGGTGGTGGCTAATGATCGCCAATACCTCGTCACAAGTTTAATGGGAACACCATTTAATTGGATCTCGGTCATCCCACATCTTTAAAATACCTCGCCACAAGTTTCATAGAACCCAATTTAATTGAATGTCAGTCGACCCTCTTCTTTAAAATGAGAAATCTTCACACCACAGTCTAAAAACGTCAATAAAACCGCAATGTGCCCATGATTTGCAAGTATTCGAGTGATAACAAATTTCAATCTTCTATTTTGGTATTTTTAGTTTTGGAAAGTTGGCAAATAATATTCACATTAGTCTTCATTGATGTCATAAGCATTCAAATTTATTATGTTTCTTAATGCTCCTATGCCCCCTTTAAAAAAAATAGAGCCCTATTAACTTATAATGAAATTCGATTCTAATGCTGGTAATACAAAGGTGACAGACAATTGAATCTTTTAATTTTTCGCGTTCAACCAGATTTAGTTTTACAACCAATGAGGCAGGAAATGTATTAATATTCCAATTTCTTTTAATATATCGAATAATCGAGGAGTATGTAACGTTTCCACGTCATTAGCTGTTGGATCCACATTTCACCACCATTCCGCATCACGTGTTCCAAGCACACACCTCCATCATTCTTAGCCGCAGAATCCTATTCGCCACCGTTTTCTTACCTCGCTCTGAAAGCACACGACTCACAGCCACTCTTGGCTGCCGGACCTTTCCAAGGATGATGTGACTAATAAGGTGTGTCACTCAAGTGCTTAGAGCGTAGGGCAACACCATACTGACAATGTAAGAATATAATATTGTGCGAGCTTCGATTCTATTAATTGTCAACCAACAAAACAAGAAAAATGGACATTGCTGAGGTATAAAAGTATTGGATTTTGCCTGTCTGTCTGTTTGACTAGAATAACCTCTCGAGAACTACAGGACAGATTTTGATGCGGTTTTCACAATTCCATAAAGCATTTTTTGAGAATGGGTTGTATATGTAGAAACCTTCATCTATCAACAAAGGAAGCCGATAGAAACAATTCGAGAGAAGCAAGTCGAAGAAAAGATACAACATTCGTGCGCCTTTTCAGCTTACGCTGGCTAAACCGTTATATACGTACTATATATATCAATATTTCATCAATACTATTGCTCAGCAGTGCCGAAAGCATTCCACAAAAAGTCCGTGACAGCATATATCTATCTTAAATACACTAAATACACTGCCCTCTGAAAGTGTTTTAAGTTAGGATGTGTTAAAAATGTGTTCCTAATTGCAACATAAAATACTTACCGTGTACTATGTATTAACAAAAGTATTGATGTAGACGTGTTATATCATTAAGAGACTAACCAGTGTAGCGTAATATCCAATGCGAGTTACCGAGCGTGCGAGCAAGCCCGGGAAAATATTCCCGTGAAAACTTCTGAGTAGAGTAGATATGTTGCCTCTGGAAGTGATTTAAGTTAGAGTTTGTTTGTTTGTCAATAATTAATTGTTACTCGTTGTCGTCGTGTCGTCGTCGTCGGCTGTACTTGATTCCGAGTACACATACTTCATGCTGCATAAAGCCTTTCAAAACCAGGCTGTGGACCTGCTTCCGGTGACTAAACAGGCCAAAACATCCACCCACATAAATTGCACTGAATGTTTGGGAGAGGGCGGGGTTGTAACTGACGAAGCTTTCTTGCTTGTCGCTTGGCCTCTTCATGTCTGAGACGTTCTTCTTCAAATAAGTTGACAGCGGTCGATGTAGTGTTCCGTCACAGAAAGCGGTCTGCGGTAGATGTTTCCCAGGAGTGGATACCGGTATGTAGGCTATACCAGTCGTCGTCATGATGTGTTTCAGTTGGTCTTTAAAACGCTTCAGAGGGGCCCCATGAGGTCTAGTGCCGGAGCAAAGTTCACCAAAAAGGAATTGACCATATCTCAGTTGATGAGCGATGATGGTTGCCTCAATGCTATTGAGATGCGCTTTTTCGTGAACTGCAGTGTTGGTCACGTAGTCCTCCCACATTATACTCAAGATGTATCTCCTCTTTTGTTGGTGGGAGCGCTCAAGTTTCGTGATATCACGGCGATAGAATGTCCAAGTTTCACAGCCAGACAGTAGCGTTGAGATGACGACAGCTTTGTACACCATGACTTTGGTATGCGTCTTTAGGTCTTTATTCATGAAGAACCGGCCAAATGCTGCATGGACAGCCCCAATTCTTTTGTCAACATCCTGTTCGTAAGTGCACCATTTAGGCAGATGCTTCCAAGATATGAAAAATGATCAACCTTCCCCAGTTTTGTTTCTAATTATTACTAATTGTAACATAAAAATACTTTTCATAACCCGTCATGCCGAGAAGGAAACCAAACGTATGTCGTAGTACATCGGACTGTGAAAAGAAGCGTTTATCCAGTAAACTGCTCGCGTGTGAATAGTGATATGCAGGGTATATTTGAAATAACGGAAGTCCGTTTAACTGGTGATAGAAGAGACTGTTCTAAGCAACCTAACTGAAGGGCCTAAATGTCACCTATCTTTAAAGTTACATATTAAAAAGTCAATGTTTGTGGGTTTTACAGCAACTCTTCAGGCAGAAGGTGCAAACAAAGTTTGCTGTTGCCAGAATTTTCTAGTGCATGCTAATGTTTTGTTAATTTTGTTTATTGTACCGGTATTGAGTTAGTACTACATTTTGTTTTTCTAAATATTGTACTTGCGTGTATGGACTATACATTTTACTTTCTTAATTCATAAACCTTTAAGACAAAACAACATAACGTATCAGGGGCGTGTATACAATTTTTCGGGGGGGGGGGGGGGGGGTTGGCTATCCTGGAAAATTGTGAGTATTCTCACTTATCAGGGGATTGTCACCGCAAAATACCCAGAAATATCAACCAATATCTTAGAGCATATAACTTTGTGTAATTATTTTAGATAAGATTCAAAGTTTACATAGCCTACAATTACTGGCAATACAAAATAAAATGGTAAAATACAAGACAACACACAAATACAATTTTATACTTAATGAATTTTCTATTATGGCCTATGGATTATGATTGGCAAACATCTAAATATTTGTCAATTTACTAAGCGTAATGGTAAACACTTTTATTTTATTTTTACAAGTTGATAATTTATTTCTCAAAAGTACCGTACTGTGGAATTCACAGTTTTGGCTCACGAGGCTGAGTGTACCCCGTTCCAGCCCTCAGACCAGAATTAGAATTTCTTGGGAGAGCCGGGAATCGAATTCGGACCTCCGGGGCGGCAACTAAGAATGCTAGCCACTACACCACGAGTTAGTCTAAATTCAATCTTAATATTGTTTATAACTTAGTCAATAAGTTAAGATTAGGGTACAACCAAATTTACAATTATTTTATGCTTTTACCAAAGCAACACTTTCTTAATTGGTATTGGCTTTTTTCGGGGGGGGGGGTGTCTGGAGCCCCCTCAGCACCTCCCTTATATACGCCCTTGTAACGTATAATTAGATTCAAATTGCGAATCGTAAAAAATACACCAAGACCGGCTACGAAAACATAGCGTATTTATTTTAGTGTAAATTTAAACCTCAATACAGTGATTGGGATCTGATGATGACAATTTGAGGGTCGCAACGCGCAATCGTAAACTGTCCCTTCATAGTGATAATTAGCTAATAACCTAGGCCTACATGTATTGTATTTACATACTTTATATCTTATTTTATATTCGTGTTGACCGACTGAAGAGCTACAAATGACAATTTTGGTACACACGTATCTACGCTCAATTATATTAGACCTGTATAAGCCTGTGCCTAGCTTAAAAAAATCTCCCTTCTTTCCTGAAGAATTTGGTGTATCTATTATTGTGCTGAAGTGATATTCGATGCAATAAAATTAGGTTTAAACATAATGTTTTAAGGCTATACTGCACTGCAGCTACTAGTCAAACATTCTTTTTGTGTTTTCCGTAAGTCATATTTTTTGGAACTTCATGTACCATTTTCTCAGAAACTATCTGATCATTGTATTTGAAACTTGGTAATCTCTAAGACACTATATAGATCTCATAATGTCGATTATTCAGGTCCGTATTGACGTACTATATAGATTTACCAGTGGAAGTAAATTTATTCAGGTATCTTGATTAGTTCATGGAGCCCAGCTTGAAAAGCACTGTCAATTTTACAGAAAATTTCAGTTTTCAACTAGGATGTAAAAAACCCTCCTGTAAACAATAGGACAATACTTTTACTTCAGTAGCTCAAACATGGTTTAAATATTACGCACGCAAAGTTTGTAGGGTCTGGTTTGAGTATTTGCTTAGAAAAAGGGACATGTTAAGGGAATTTTTAACAATATATTTTTTTAAAGATTGTTTTTGTAATGCTCTCTCTGACACAAAATATTCAACATAGAAGCTTCAAATTCTACCAAAATAACGATGAATTTACTCTGAATATACCAAAAGAATATTCGAGGAGATATCTATTGTAGTTTCTGAGATGCGTAACTAAACATCGGAAACTACATATTTCTATCGATTCACACGTCTCGGTTCCCTTAACATCAGACTAGTCGATAAGCAGTTATTGAGAGAGAGACACACACGCAAGGTCAAAAGTTGATCTCATTAGCCTATATTTCATATTATTATGAAATACAGGCCAATGCTAAATACGTGCCAATATCCCACCAATGATTGAGATGGTGGATGATGAAGATTACTGCTCTACCACCACATGTCGCAAGCGTTTTCAGACATAATTTGTTTACCGCCATAAAATTCATAATTTATGTTCTACAGTACATTGTTCTCCGCAAACATTTTGTGGCCTTGTGCTTTTAGTGCACATTTTGTCGTTACAATGTTGTGATAAGGAGTAACATTTTCTTATGTTTAAATCAATTCTTATCCCGTTTATAGGGAGATGAAAAAAATATCGTAACACTAGGTGCAGAGCTTTTAATTGCGTAATCAGCGTTATGTAGCATAGAACACTAAAACGTGTATATTAGCCTACTTTCGATTTTTGCAAAAAATGAAAGTAGACTTATGAGATCAACACAGGGCGAAAAAAGTGTGTCTGTCTGTGTGTGTGTATGTGTGTGTGTGAGTCTGTGTGTGTGTGTGTGTGAGTCTGTGTGTGTGTGTGTGTGTGTGTCTGTGTGTGTGTGAGTGTGTGTACTCTGAATGTCTGTCCCCCCCTATGAATTCGAACACGGTGAATGCGAATTGAACGAAATTTGGTACAAAGGTAGCACTAGCAAAGGACACCTCAGTGTCATGTTTTATATCGCCGCCATCTTTACTAAAACTGAATGGCGGCCACTCAAACGTTCAAAACGTAAAATCAAATAACGACTAACCAAATCATCCGATCTCTACCAAATTTGGTAACAACATACTTTCGTATAGGATGCGTCTTGTGACCAAACTACAAGGTCGTCCGCCATACCATTTCAGGATGGCGGCCGTGCGAATTATGCAAACTTTATAATCCATATCATGGGACCCACCAGTTCCGATTATCGAGCCGAGAATCGTTTTAACTGTTCTAAAGGAAGAGGCACGTTCGAAATTAAAAGTTTATTTTGTAATACTATAGTGCAGACGTGATTTTAAAAAGCTGAACTGATTCAGTAATAAGACAAGATGGCAGCGGATATCTTGTGCCTGACTTATATTTCACTAATTTGAGTATTGAATGCAATATAGCGTACTGATAAGAAATAAATAAACTTTGTATGAAATGCTTTATATATAAATAATATACTCCAGTGATGAAATCGTTTAGTATAAATCATTATTTGCTAACAAGTTCTATGTAAGCCATTTTAAATAGAACGATATTCGTTGACACAATTAGCTCAGTGGTAGAGCGATAGCCTGTCGCTCATATGCCTATGGTTCAAACCCGATCAGAGCTAGGTTTTTTGCTTGAAATGTTATATGTTTATTGTTTTGTAATGACTCAGATGTTTTAAAATTAAGCGTTATATTGTGCAAATTATGGTGTAAAATATATATTTAATTAAAACATAATTCGCCAGCAGATTTACTCGAGACATCTAGCTGCCAAAAAGGTAACTTCCAGATTTTATTGAAAAGTTTCTTCTTCTGGCCGCTAGAATGCACTCGCTCTGTTAGGATTATATTGTTCGATATTTCACCACTAGATGTCCCGACTAGTCTACGTGGGGATCCATTGATTACTATACCATTATCATTCTATGCGCATCGAATTTGAAGAATGACAAGTTGATACTACGATACATTTTAACTTTTTATTTTAAAGGGTTTGTAACAGCCTATTTTGCGTTACTTGAAAATGTTATTAAGCGTTATATTGTCCACATTATGGTGTAAAATATATATTTAATTAAAACATAATTCGCCAGCAGATTTACTCGAGACATCTAGCTGCCAAAAAGGTAACTTCCAGATTTTATTGAAAAGTTTCTTATTCTGGCCGCTAGAATGCACTCGCTCTGTTAGGATTATATTATCGAAAATATCCACATAGTTTGTATACACACGTCTCTGTAGGGTCATGGAAAGATTTGTTAATTCAATTAGGGTTGTGAAAGCCATGCACAACCAGACGTGTAAAGACATGCCTCAACTCAAAGTTGGATGTTGCCCACGGCAGGTCGTAATAATAATAATAATAATGTTATTGGTTTTACATCCCTTTTAACTACTGCTGCTTTTAGAGACACCGGGGTGCCGGAATTTTGGCCCGATGGGGATCTTTAACGTGCCAGTAAATGTACTGACACGGCTCCCTCGCATTTGTGCACCCTCAAATGCCAGCTGACTGCGCCAGGATACGAACCTGCAACCTAGGGCCCAGCAAGCGAGAACGTTACCGCTGAGCCACGCCGCCAGTCCGGTCGATTATGTCTCCAGATCCATAACATTCTTGATATACTTCTTATCTTTCTTTCTTTCTTCAATGATGGTAGCAGTTTTTATCTAGGTCGTGGCGTTTGGTAGAGGTAAATCGTTTCTAAGGTCTTCAACAAAGAATAGTTCTATTATACTCTTTGATAATAACAACGAGTTATAACTATACTCATACATTTAGGAGAAAGTAGGCTATATGTTCTTTACTGAACATCTTGTTTTTGTTGCTCCATTTAGGAGTTTGCGACACGTAGCTATCAGCTCATACACTGGAATGTATAGACCTATAATTCTCCTAGGCGTGAGGAGTACCCTAGTTTTCAGCTGCCGACATGTACGGGAAGATCTGTGTCATCTTACTAACATTCTGCTTGGTCTCAGGTAAGCTCAACATACGACTAATAAAATAATAATAAATAGCCTTAATTATTATTATTGTATGGTCTAAACTGCCTGTTGTACACCTATTGAATTTTAGTTACCTAGGCCATCTACTCTCTAATTTAGACATTTCACTTGTACTGCGACTTAGCAGCAAAACTGGAACTCTAATGGTTTGGCTAAAATTAAAAAATTATGTATTGTTATTTTAATACCAAATGTCATACAAGAGGTCTTTTACTACCCGACTTTGTACGACGCGGAGTATTTCCGTCCTTCAAAAATCCAAAATCCGACTTCTATTCCTTCTTGCTTCCATTCGTCTTTAATCGTATCGGGCTACTAAGCACCACGTCAATTCAACTGTCTTCTCTGGGCTTTGATCTTCGTCCAGTGCTCCGTCATACGTTGCCGGTGTTGCTCTTTTCTTTCTTCCCGTCTTCTACTTAGTTCCTTCTTGAAAACCCTGGTGGTCGTTTAGGTTCTTCCTGAGGAGATTGCGTTCTTGAAATCTCCACAGGTAATCTCTATCTCTTGCAGGTCACTTTCCACCTCTTCGAACCAGGCTGGCTTGGTCTTCTTTATTTTTATTATTTTTATGTTTTCCCTTGCGAATCGGCCAAAACTAAGGAACATGCAATTCATCTCCTTCTCGTCGTTCTTTCTTTCTTTCTTTCTTTCTTTCTTTCTTTCTTATTTCCTCTTCCTCCACATTTCCTTCATTCTTTCAGAGTATTCTGTCCATCCTCCTCCCCTGCGCTCTCTCCACTGATCTCTATGGATAGCTGGTAGCTAAGGCAGCAGTATGCCGAATAGACGATGACAGGTATAGCAAGATGGCAGCGAGCGCATGGTGCAATATTGCGAAACCGGCTCTGTGATTGGTTACTGGTAGTTTGATGGTATACATGTATTTATACTGGCAGTAAATATTTTGTGTTTCTTGTAAAATGGGCTGAATTTGGTTATTTAAAGCGTAAAATCTTAGTTTTAAGTACCGGTTTGGTGACCCATCAACCCAGGCAAGCCGGTAATACCTTTACTTCTCAAGCAGATAGGTCACTTAGCCGTAATTTTGAAGTTATTGTGAAGTTAAGTAAACATATGCGGTGGTGCTGAAGCAGACGTGATCGGGCTAGGCTATTGCGTTTTTAAATTTGATCCCATTTCAGGGTTTTTCGGTTCTGGGTGCGAATAGTTCGCTTAATAGTTGTAAAACGGTGGGGAGAGTATATTTTGAGTAGGTTTTTAGTTGTGTTAAGTTTTATGTGAAGCTGAGGATTGAAATTGGTTTGGCTTAAAGTGCATTTTTGTCTTTGATCTACTTCCGGTTATTATTAAGTTTATTGTGCTGCTAGCGTGATTAAAAACAGCTGTAGTATTAGATGTAGAGTGCTGGGATTACTTGGGGGAAGTGTTGGTTATTTCATGGAAACAGGAATTTATTACCAATTACCGATTACGAAATGTCGAATCTAGGCCTGAATAGTGAGCTACGTTTAGGCCTATAGGTACATCATTTGAAGAATGCATAATTTTGTGGCATATATACATGTATACCGTATATACAATTTACAAGAATGTTTCCAGAAATTGTTTTTCACTCGTTACTCTGTTACTGATCGCTAATTACGTGTACTCAGCACCTAAGTTGATATTTATCAGCCGTTATTATACATTCATTTTTATTGATATTCCGGAGATTTACTGACCTCGTAATGACATGTCAGTGATCCCAATGCTCTTATGCTATGAGTGAACATATCTCTATATTTTTATGTGCTCCAAAGCACCATTAATTACGATTTAAAATTGACTAGATTATCATTGCTTGCCCCTAAGGAGGGCTCGAGAATGGGTAGACCAACATGGCAGACCGCGCGCTCAACCTGGCGTTCTTTCTCGTGCAGTGGAGAGCTGCCATCAGCGATCCATGTATAGAGATCAGTGGCTCTCTCTTTTCTACCACAAGAAACTTTATGTTATAAAGTCTTTTCCTGAATTGTTTTCTGTCTTGACAGTCTTCATCTGTGATTCCTAGCCTCCTGAGTTCTTCCTTCATCTGCTAGGTGTAGCCCCCCCCCCCTCCCCCCCCCTCCCCCCCGGACTCTTCAGATTGTATATTTTATCAAAAATTTGTTTATTCATCCTTGCTGGATCCATTCTGCCATTCTGACCATGTGTCCATAGAAACTCAGTCGTCTTTTCCTGATCGTTGTTTCCCAGCCTTTCGTATATCTCCTTGTTTGGTCTTAGTCTGTAGTTTCCCTTATTTGTAATATTCGTTTCGGTCGTCTATGGACCACGTTATTTCAACTGCCTTTTCCCTCGTTCTTTCACATTGGCCCAGTGTTCGCGCATTCTTCTTCGGTGAGCTTCTTTTCGTTCTTCGGTCCACTTCTTGCTGGTTTTCAATATGGGTTTGGACTGAAAACTCTGCATTTCCCCAAGTTTCGTCTTCATAGAGTCACGTTCCAAGATGTCCTCATGTGATATCCCCAGTTCTTGTAGGTCTTTTTCCACCTCTGTAAACCAGATCCCTTTGGTTTTATTTCCCACAAAGTAGGCACCGATTCGATTGGACAGTCTTTCTGAGTTCATTCGTGTTAAATGGCCATAAAAGGAGAGTCTTCTTTTGCGAATGGTGTCTGTTATTTTCTCCACATGTAGATAAAGTTCATCGTTGTGTCGTCTTCTATACTCTCCTCGATCCTTGACCGGGTCCAAGATCTTTCTCAGAATCTTCCTCTCTTTGGTTTCGAGTTGTTCCGCCAGCCCTTTCTTATTCATCGCCAGGCATTCTGATGCATATAACGCCTCCGGGCGTAACGGTAACGTAGTGCCTCAGTTTGGCCTTGAAGGACATTGATCGTGTTTTGTAAATGTCTTTGGTTAAATGGTAAGCCATTTCCGTTTTGTTAATCCGTGACACGAAAGCTTCCTTTTCACAAATGTTAGGCTCCATCCATTCACCCAGGTTTTTGAATTTCTCTACCTGTGTTATTTGTCCTCCATTCACCATAAGTTCTCTGGGTTCTGACTTGTTGTTCGTTATAAACTGCGTTTTCTCAAACGAAATCTGAAGACCTTATTTGTATTATTATTGAAAAAATCTACAGCCTGCTTCCAGTCTCCGACCGGGTCAGGAATGGAATGAATGAAGCCCCCATCTAGCGGCGAAGATATGAACTGTGCCGGCTGCCGAGGCCTGACGCACTCCTCTGGGGCAATGATTAAATGAATGACAGATGAAATGAAATGATAGTGGAGAGTGTTGCTGGAATGAAATTTTGACAGGGAAAACCGGAGTACCCGGAGAAAAACCTGTCTGCCTCCGTTTTGTCCAGCACAGATCTCACATGGAGTGACCGGGATTTGAACCACGGACCCAGCGGTGAGAGGCCGTTTGCTGCCGCCTAAGCCACGGAGGCATTCATTTGTATTATTATTATTACCAATTTATTTTGTCACACATTTTCCCTGGTGAATAGCCAATGACTGGCTCCTGAGAGCGAGGCTTAGTGGCTGGCCTCAGTACAAAACTGATTACATTTGATTGATGATATTGGTTTTAGGAGTCCATAGTGGCACTAGCTACATCGCTTCCTTCATTGACAGCACTTTTCTCACTACATGACACGTTCCCTTCTGTTGTTGATGAAACAGCTTCATAGGTAAGCCACAATAATGTCGTAGATATTACGTAGTATCTCTCCTGATGATCAGAATATCCCAGGCTTTTTCTTGTTTCCACAGTTTCTCAATCTTCTCAGCTAGCTGTGTGTACAGTAGTTCTCAATCTTTTCTCTGTGCTTTCTTTCGATATTCCGAAGCATACGTGTAGCCACTTCTACCAGGAAAGTGGGGATTTGTATCACATTATTATTATTATTATTACAGTTACATTCCAATTTCCTGCATTTCAGATCAATGCCCCTGACGTATTGGAACATTATTATTAGCCTATTTTCATTTATGAAAAAATAGGCTTATGAGATCACCTCGTTTGTGTATGTGCGTGTCTCCCTAATAAAATCTAAACGGCTGGAGCGATTTCTATGAAACTCGGTAAAGTTAGGCTATAGTACCGACCCCGACCGTGCCCTTCAAATTTTATATCATCTCACCAATCCAACATGGTGGCTGTGCGCAATATTTCACCGGTTTTCTATATCTCCGAAACTATTACTGATATCACCTTGAAATTCTGTACGGTGATATAGGACACTACTGAAAGTTCGCCTATGTGACTTCCAAAACCCTGTTAAGTACAAGACGAACATGGCGGCCAAGCAAAGTTGACACATTTAACCATCCGAGCGCAGTGAAACTTGGTACAGCAAATGTTTATGCACATTAATATTATAAGCCCCCTTTTCAGGAGTGGCAGCGTTTTGAAATGGTGTCATGAGCCATGGAGAGATGCCATAATCCACATCACCAAGCAGGAGCGCATTTCCATGACGTCTGGTCATAACACTGCAAATATCAGAGTTTCTCCAAATTCGGGAGTCATAGACAGAGCCAGGCCATGATGCATCTACACTGGTGAACTGTTCTTTCCCATTGCAAGTTGCCTGTTCATTAATGCTAGGGACGCCTTTTCTGTTGATGTATTCATCCCCATGAACATGTGTTTTTTTAATTTGAACTTGAGTACAGTCCACAGCTCCGATAGCATAAGGGAAGGTCAAACGTTCTTGCCACTTAGCCTGTGATTCCTGCATTTCAGCAACATTTGTTGGAAATTTTATCCAGTATTCTGCTTTCATTTCTATTGAAGTCAAAACCTGCGAAAATGTTTTTGGCACAGTGGTCCGACTTACACCCATGTCTTCATCAACTCCACTTTGAAATCCAGGGTCACCAACATAACTCAAGAAGATTTTCATTTTTTCTTCGTTTTATATTGCACCGCCTCTTGTTTCTCGTAATGCCCAAGAAAATGCTCCGCTAACCATTGAACATGTTCCTAACTGAACCTATATAACACTTTGTAATCAATTTGAGATGAAGCTCTGCGAAGTTTATATAATTTCCTTTTCCTATTAACCACCATCATAAACTCTGCCATGCTACTGAACTTGACACGACTATTTCGAGTCACCTACTGAGCTAGCTCAAGAAAACATGAGCAAGCGCTAACAGGGATGAGTGCCTGCATGATCTTGATTCACCAGGAATCTGGAGCGCCCGCTCTGCTACTCAAGTCAGGGGGATTACAGATCATAGGGAGCGCTTGGGTCAGGGTAATGCCCTGTACTGGATGATCTGCCAACCAATGAAGAATTAATTTTAGCACTAAGGTTCCGTAGTTGGCACTCATAAACGCTTACATCAAACCGACTGGCGGAAGCGGGAATAGTCTGTTTTGATTGATTTTCCTCGTGGTGTTGTTGGTTGTTTTGATTTGTTCAGTATTTTGATTATTTATTTGAATTGAATTGAGAGTCAATCAATCAGGAAAAATTGCCAAGCACCGGGATGTAAGAATTATAATGATAGTAAGAACAATACGGCAATTTTCATCTGCCTGGTGTTGACCATGTGTAAAATTAGTGGGCAATATGGACTACTCTCGAATAAAAATATCTCTTGTTTGTTTTCTTACCCATTCTCCTTTGCATTGCAATAAAATTTGTGGTTTAGGGCTACGGGGAGGGGTGGGTGGCGGCCGGTATGCTAGGCAAAAAGTGAGGTTATGGCATTATAGTGTGTGCATTTGGACAGTTTTCTTTATATTCATCGAATATCCCAACAATTCTGTAGAGTAGGAGAGCATTTTTAATTAGCCTAAAGGTGAATTAAGCTCTAGAACGGCATAACTGTGTCCTTCGTGACAAATCTATTGCCAACATTGATATATATCAAAATGTATTATTTTACTATCTGGACGTATATTTCAGGGCCTAGCGAAAGGCGCAGTTATGTTTGTGTTATTTTCATCAATAATCAATAACTCATCGCAGAACATACTGTTCAAATACGTGTAATAAAGGCTACATTCATATGGCTTTTTACTTTTCATGTTGCCAGACTTGCAAGTACAATCCATAGCTCAGGCGGTATTCTCTTTCGGAAATTCTACAACAAAAAGTGACGAATCTCTTATACTTACATGATCCTTGACTCAAGTGACTGGAGCGTGCGCTCAAGGACACGGGGACTGTCGTGAGTGACTGCTACCGACCAGCCGATTTTATTCACTTCAATGCGAGTGCCCGCTCTAAATTCGCGAGTAAAGAGCGTTTGCTCACTTTTATTCACACCACCCATTGTAATGCCCTGACATTTAATTTTGTTCAATTGTTTACATAACCTCAGGATGGCCGCGGTGCGAAATTTTTAAATTAAGTTTTTATTTCTTGTGTCCTAATCATTAGATCGAAGTCAACGTTCGATTAATCAACCTACGCAATAATAGTCATCTAATAGTACATGACTCTATGGCCTACATAAATAAAACTCCAACATGGCGGCTATCCAAAATATTTAGACGGTTCTCAATACCTATTAATCTATGACAGCAATCAAACTGAAGTTTTGTATGTTGATAGAGGTTATGAACATAAGTTCACCTACGGGACTTTCAATAGCCTGGTGAGCACAAATCCAACATGGCGGCGACGCGAAATGTAAATATTTAAATGGATGTTTCTAGCGATTTAACCATCTGAGCGCTGTGGAACTTGGTACGGTAAATGCGTATACAAATTTTAATCCACTGGCATTTAACTAATTTTAATTGTTTACATAACCACAAGATGGCGGCTGTGCAAAATTTTTAAATCTCGTTTTTATTTCTTGTGACCTTATCATGCGATTGAAGTTTGAATAATACACGTACACACTAATCTTCATGTAATAGTACATAGCTCTAAGACCTACATATATTTAAGTCCAACATGGCGACCATCCGACATATTTTGACGCTTCTCAATATCTACGAATCTATTACACCAATCAAACTGAAATTTTGTATGTTGATAGAGGCAATTAACAAAGGATACATGAAAATAGGCTATATAGTTCTTCGCGAAACCAGACTACGGATCTTGGTTTTTTTTTTTTTTTTTTTTTTTTTTTTTTTTATGTCCAACTAAGGAGCACGTTATAACTTATTTATCACGATGTTTCCTGTTGTCTTCCCAAAATCTCTTCATACGTTCACTGTGCTCTCTTTGGCGTTATTCTGTCCATCCTGTGTAGGTTGCTCTGCAAATTTGTGTCTGATGATTAGAGTTATACATTCTGGTTTATCTTGAATGATTTTTCATTGATACCAATTTCCAGTAGATCTTGTTGGGATCGTACTATATTGGCCGAGCGGACAGTCTGTCATAAGAGGCCAGATATTGTAGACATCAATAAGAATGTTAAGGAAGCCATCATGGTTGATATAGCAGTTCCCAATAGCAATAAAGCAACGACGTAAAGATCTCCAAATATAAAGCCTATCAGGAAGCAATGGCGGATTACAGACCAATTGTAATAACAAGCACTGGCGTTGTACCAAGGAGTTTACTGCAGGGGTTGAAGGAACTTAATGTTAACATAAATTTATACAAGTCAATGCAAAAGGCAGTCATCATTGCGACAACCCAATTAGTTCGAAAATGTAAGGACTAGTGAAGATAATTTTTTAAAGGTGGTGGTTATGCTTGTAAGTAGTGTGTTTTGAGGGGTTCCGCAGCCTCCACCTCCACACCCTCCACACAAGATGGCGGCAGCCCGATAACTCCCGAACCCATGGTCGGATTTTGACGAATGAGGTGTCATTGAACTCGGGCTGATACCCCCTTTCCAATGGATAACATATTTCCACCCCAAAATAAAACCTACCCCTACTAGGGGGTGAAATTATATTTTTTTAGAGAATCTCTCTTTCCAATTGCAACATGTGAGAGTTTGAATGCCGATATGGATATAAACGTTGTTCTACATAAAGTGCATGTGTTCGGTGAATAGCCACTATGAATTAACATGCTTGTTTTTGTTTTTTACGCATGCCCACTCATGGCTTTTGTAAGAGGGTGGGATAGCGGATCCCTATAGATGGGGTATTGTTGACGAGTCATTGTTGGCGGGGGTCATTGTTGTCGGGTCATTTTGGACGAGTCCTTGTGGACAAGTCCTTGTTGACAGGTCCTTGTGGACGAGTCCTTGTTGACAGGTCCTTGTGGATGAGTCCTTGTGGACAAGTCCTTGTGGACGAGTCCTTGTCCCTTTGGACTGATCCCTTTTGGACGGGTCCCTTTGGCCTGGTTCCTACGGACTAGCCCATGGATGTATTTAAATTATGTCAAAGGGCCTAACTACATTTGTGTGTGTGTGTTGAATTGACGTTGTTCACTAATCCCCCACTACTATAATGGGATAACGATATGAAAGGAAAGTGACGAAATACATGTGAACACGTGTGAAATGACCTTATTACCGTCCTCCTTGTGAAACAAGTCACATCCTGTTTTGCTTCATACGTGAGAAAATGTGAGTTCATGTGTAATATGATCTAACACACAGGTGTTCACCTGTACACGCGCACGATAAGAGCTAACAAGTCACAACCTGTTTTGACAGTGGTGGGAGGTGAAGGGGGGAGAGTCAGTGTAAGAGAGAACACAGGTGAAGAGAGAAAGAAATATGTATTGCTCATAATACATGTATAGCTGAGGACTGTACATAGGACTGTAGGTTAAGTACAACATGAGTAAATAAATAAATACAAGACACACAGGTTCACACAACATGTAATTTATTAATCCAAGAATTAAAGGCTGAGCTAAATCCCAACCATTTTACATATAGTTTATTTCCTTTTTGTTTCAACACTTTTTCCACAAGGTAATGTTTAGGAAACGCTGTCTTTTGAAGTTCTTGAAGATAAAACCTGCCTTTTATGGGTTGATGGTTGAGGTCCTCGAGTAAATAGGTGACTGGACTGTTCAGGTTGACTTGACGAATTCGAAATAGTTCAGTCCCCCAATTTGGTGTGTAGCCCTTGTCGAAGACGGACTTGAATTTGCTCACACGAACATGGTCCCCAATGTTAAGGCGATGACGTTTAGGGTCTGCTGTTTTTATAGGGTTAAACAGTTTATCCAGTTGTGGAATATTTTTAGTTACAAGTCGTGGCTTGGTCCCAATGGTTCTGTGTTTGGTGTCGTTGTAACGTGACACTAACTCAGGTAACAAGTCCAACCAGCGATAAGTGCCCTGAGCGGTAAACGCTTTCCACATATAGGTTTTCAATGTTCGGTTGAACCGCTCGACCACGCTGGCTTTGAGATTGCTGTACGTGGTGTAATGGTGAATATCCTTAGATTTGAGAAAACTGGAGAAATCCTTGTTGAAAAATTCTTTTCCCTGGTCGGTGTGTAGCAGCTGAGGTTGACGTTTAGATTGTTGAATAATATGTTGAAAGGCTTTGGTGACTAGTGGACTAGACTTGCGACGCACAGGTTCAACAAACGCCATTTTGGAATAAACATCAATGACCGTCAACATATAGCGTACACCATCGTTAACGTTAGCATAGGGAATCATTTCAACTAAGTCTGCTTGCCAAAGTTCATCCACACCCTATGAAATCACCTTGAGTCGCTGATAGTGACGTCTAGCTGGACGATGCAACTCGTGAGCAATACCCATTTTAATGGGTGAGGGCTTAAACAATAATTTTGGCATTTCGAAGTTCTTCCTCAATTTCTTGAATTTCCCAATCGTGAACAGTATGGCCGGCTTGACGTGAAGCATGCAACAGCTGTAGTCGCTGGACGAGTTTATTTGGATTGTGCCAGTAGGTAACATCCACAAGGGGTTTTAATGGTTTAAATGCCACCCCTGAAGCGGACACTTTACGACGACCACTTTGACTAGTGGGGAACATTTTTGCAATGATGGTTTTATATTTTTGGGATATATTAGCATTCACTTGTTGAGTGGGATCATACTGTCTTTTGTGAGCATGGGTATCCAATAAAATGGATTTATATTTACTAAGGTCCTCTGACGTATAATCTTGAGATGAGGGAGTCCTAGAGAATAGTAGCTTTAACAGTCCTGGTGTTAATTTATAGTTGATCTTTTTAATGACAGCTTTAGTACGACTAAATTTAATCGATGAATCACCAATTTTAAAACTATCATTCTCATAGCGAACGCCATATGTGGTATCTGTGTTTCCAACAAATAGATTGGTGAAATAGGGTTCCAGTGTTGATCCATAATATTTTATTAAAATGCTTTTCAGTTGAGCTTTATGTTGAGGAGTGGCCAAGAGCTGTGAAAATGGAGACGATCTGGAAGGGCAAGGGGTTTCGACCATGGCCAAGGATTTCCTTTTTCTTAAAAACTCTGCAAGGGGTGATGCCTTTTTTTGAGGCGTAAACACTTGTTCCTCATTATTCTCAACTTCGCTAACACTAGTTAAATCTTCCTGTTCCTCTTCATCTTCCTCTTTCTCTTCCTCAGAGTCCTCGCGGTGCGTCTGACTGGCTTGTGAAACGGTAGGTAGCGTTTCAGATGGCTTGAAAGAGGGTTTCAACATAGCTTTTAGCGGAGGTGCTAAATGTTGTTGAATAAACAAAGCATGATCCGCACGCGATCGTTTCAATTGACGAAACTTTTGGCGAATAGTATTTTTGCTCTAATAATATGCTTTTTCAATTGACTCTCTGCTAACGCCATGATGTCGCGACAAATGACTTGAGAGGGAATGATACAGTGCCTTAAATAGCAATAAAATGATCAAACCCTAAGCGATACCGCCCTTGGTTGAGTTCACTTTGTTTGTCAATCACTAAACAGGCATGATGTTGTGTGTTCCAGCACTTGCCACACAATTCTGTAAACATTTGAAAGGTCATATCCGGATTCACATGTTCATTATAAATGTAACGACTGTTCCTCTCGTCCTGGCGAAATAAAACAATGACATTGGCATTGTCACGAATCAACTGTTTGGACATTTTAGAATACGTTTGTCCAAGATAGAAGCAATCGATATGTTTGTGTCGACCCATGCTGAAATAGCTTTGAATGATACCTTGTCGTTCAGTGGATACATCATCGAAAATCATGAGTGAATCAGGCTTTACCTCATCCGGTGAAATAACATTTTCTTGCGTGGAAAATGTGAAATACCCCATATTCTCATTTTTTAATCCAGACATGACTTGATCCAGAAACATGTAGAGGGGTTGGTAGAGAGATTTTGCGAAAATATAAATATTTTGAAAACACAGACCATTGGGCGCTGTAATAAGTGCCAGCAAAAGATTGGTCTTTCCACAGCCGGAAGGTCCCACAATGATGCAGCGAATGGAAGATGGAAACAGTGAACCATGACGTTGTTCACGTGATGTGGGGCAGAGATGGGAAACCATGTCCCTCACGGGGAATGACTCTTGCTGCTTAATTAGCTTCATTTCAACTAAGGCTTAGAGAGGCTAGCAGGCTGTCTATATACATCGCACCGAGCCTTGTCATAGAAACAGTAGACTCGTACTACAGGTTGACGATGGATGTCTTTGGACGTGCGTTGATGGTCAAAGCTAGGTCTGTTCCCATACATGATCCTAAACAAGAAACAGATCCTGCTAATAAACACTATGTGGATAGGTCAGTAGTGCCACGCACAAAACAAGGAGATTATGACTTTAAAGGAAAGCGGTTAACTCATGTAAAACATACTCAAGTGTCTACAGACGTTACTACAAAAAAGTATGTGGATAACAAGGTGTATGAGTTTTATGATAAAGTGCCTCAGCTTACGGTGGATGGCTATAGCGCTAATCATCACCGCATTATGCACGTGGAAGACCCACAAGAAGATGATGTCTGTACCAAGCGATACGTGACCTATGAAATGAAAAGGCTTTATAAATTTATCCCATCTGTATTTTTAGTGCATCTGACAAATGTAAAACCTGTGAATGAGAGAAACCATATACCGCTAGTTCATGACCAGCACTTGACCTATGTGCTTGCTTCAGGTTTAAGCCACTATCGACTACACTATAATGGAACCATTCACATCAAATATGCCATACCTGATGAGAACCATTTACAAATAGAGATAAATGGTCATAGGATGTTGGTCCATAACCATGAAATGGTCAATGCAGGAGACGAATTATCCTTTCATCTCCTGTTGACATGGAATGAAAAGCAAGCTGGAAAAACCATAAATGATTTCCCACTTTATGTAGAATTGGAATATACAGCCATGAAATAACAATCTAATGTTAGTTATGACTTAAACTTTCTTGTGAAAGGTTGTTGGTCATCATCATCATGGTGAAACAAAGATATGTGGTGAGAAAGACAAAAAATATGAGCCTATCCTTGGCAAAGCCAGGGCTTATGACATTCGTGGACAAGCCCTTGCGAAAGAAAAAAAGAAAAAATAATGTGTTGACCATAAGGAAAGCTCTTCGAGTAGCACAGAGACATGTTATTCCAAACCGTCAGCGACAGGGTTCAAAACAAGGGCGAGTGATCCCCGTCCCCAAACGAGCGGGATTTTTACCTGCATTATTCGCTGGTCTGGCTGCTCTAGGTTCACTTTTAGGCGGCGCCAGTGCAGTGGCAAAAACCATTAAAGCCGTGCAACAGGGTAAGCAACAACTCAATGAAAGTCAGCGACACAATGAAACAATAGAGGCCATTGCTATGGGAGCTAGAAATGTCAATTTGAAGCCAGCCTTTTATCAACAAGGATTTGGAATTTCACCTTTTCGAAATAAATAAAAACATCTTTAACCTCAGCCATAGCAAGACATGCCCTAACGCATCAGCAAGTGGAAAGCTATGCTAAACAACTGAAGCTTTCTCATTTTCGAGGTGTGTTTATGCGAAACCAATTACCCTCACAACCCGGGAAACATGAATGTGCTGTTGTCAATTTGGATGATCACCGAGGACCTGGAACATATTATGTAGCTTATGTCAAAGAGGGATCTACTGTATGGTACTTTGACAGTTTTGGGAATTTGCCCCCGCCCATGGAACTAGTGGCCTATTTTGGAAACAGGATCAAGATATATTATAATGTGAAACGTGAGCAAACGTTTAACTGCCAACAGTGTGGACGTTTGTGTTTATTTTTTTTTATATAAGACGCAACATAAGCAAAAACGTCAACAGTATGTCGGTGGAAAGTAAGACGTTTACACTGCATGGACGTGGACCTGAAGTGAGTCTAGACTTTTACCCACCTATCGAATTGAGTGAAAAACCTTATGGTTTAGGACTTGTTTCTCTTGAAACGTACAATCGAATATACAACATACGTGAAAATGTGAACAACAAGTTTTACTATGATGATTCTGTGCTCACCCTGAACTCTGGTGGATACAAGATAGATGACACTTATGAACACATTTATGTGGTATTGATCAATGAATATGGTTTAAAGTCATTTCTCGATGGAACGCGCAAGTTTGAACTTGTAGGAAATACCAACACTCATCGCTGCAGTATTTTTTCTACATTCAAAATTGACTTTAAAACTCACCCCGATTCCATTGGTCCATTACTAGGATTTAAACCACGTGTGTTAGAGCCCAACAAAAAACATGAATCAGACCTTGAAGTGAAATTCATTGAGGACCATCATGTGTCGGTGACGTGTAATATTATTAGTCAAGTGTACACCAATCAAGAACCGTCGCATTCGCTTTATGACTTATTTGTAACATCGCCCAATGGCTATATTATTCGTGAAAACCCTCCAGTGGTGCTTTTTCATTCTGTGGCTGTCGATGGTATTAGTAATATAACATTAAGACTGATCAATAGAGAGCAACAACTCATTGATCTAGATTCTACCACACCAGTGACTTACAAGTTGGTGCTAAAACCACTATGAAGTTTGTATATAAAGCAACAGCACCGTCTAGGAACGGTGTTAGTTGTTTACCACGTGAATACACGTTAACATCTCAGAACAAGCAGATTTTACAGCATTTGGGTTACCACATTAACCCCCGCGATGAATTCTATTCTAGAGGTAGCGAACCACATCGAGGAGCAACCAGGAGTGGTAAGAATTGTTCTGCATTCTTATCAAGCTCAAACACCTGGACTCAATAACAATGATGAAATTCAATTTGTTATCAACAACCAAGATATTTACACTCTACCACATGAAAGTGTTATTCAGATTGAAGGTCGGCTCACCAAAGCCGATGGTTCTACACCCACTACATCCAAGTTAGCCAACCATGCTTTCGCCTTCCTGTTTTCTGAAGTACGTTATGCCATTAACGATATCGTGGTGGATAGCACTCGAAATGTGGGTATTTCCAGTGTCATGAAACTATATCCCTCTTATAGTGAGGAAGAAGCTAAAACACTTTGCATGGCGGGTTGGTGCCCTGACTCGACCAATGACTGGATGGTACACACCGATGGCACCTTCACTGGATATTTACCTCTTAAACGGATTTTAGGATTTGCTGAAGATCACCAGCGCATTGTGGTCAACGCAAGGCAAGTGCTTTATCTGGTGAGAGACAGGAGTGATAATAATGCACTCAAGGGAGTCGACAATGCCTCCATTGATTCAAAAATTCAACTACAACGCTTGCTATGGAAAGTGCCTCATGTGACCCTTAACGATGGCAAAAAACTGGACATACTCAAAATGGTAAAGAGAGATATACCTCTACCCAAGGAATTTAGAAGCTGGGCACTCCATGAGTACCCGTTATTGCCCACCACCAACACACACAGTTGGTCTATAAAAACAGCCCGATTTACAGAGAGACCTTTCTACATGATTGTGGGTTTTCAAACGAATCGCAAGTATCAACAAACCAAAGATGTCACGCAATTTGATCACCTGCAATTGAGAAATGCACGTCTTTTCCTCAACGGTGCTGTGTTTCCCTATGAAGGGTTGGATTTAGATTTTTCAAAAAATAAGTTTGGCCCCCTGTACGACTTGTTTTCTAAATTTAGATGGTCGTATTATCAAAAAGAGAATTGTCCAATGTTGTCACCCCAAGCTTTTAAGACAAGGGCGCCACTGATTGTCTTTGACTGTTCCTTCTTGGTAGAGTCTGTCAAACCATCCAATATTGACATTCGACTAGATTTTGAAACGCATGACAATGTTCCAGCCAATACCACGGCCTACTGTTTGATTATTCATCACAAACAAGTCAACTATTATCTACTGTCCAACCAAGTGACAAGTGTATAAATAGCAGGTCAACACACATCAAACCACTCAGTCATGTCTTGCTTTCAAGCCTCAAGAGAAGTTACATCCATGAATTTAAAATCTGAGGAACAACGTTTCAAGACCTTTGCCACGTGGCCGGTGCCTTTTATAAACCCTCAAGCCTTAGCAGCCGCTGGATTCTACTATTTAAAAAGAAGAGATGAAGTGAAATGTGTGTTTTGTCCCATCATTTTAGACCAATGGCAAGAGAGCGATGAACCCATGCAGGAACATCAGCGCTGGTCACCTGCCTGCCCCTACCTGTGCAGAATGGAGGTGGGTAATATACCCTGTCATTCAAGTTACCCCTCACTCATGCCTCTGAGTGATGAAAAAAGTTATGATACGTGTGGACTTTATGGTGCCGGTAGTGCTTCAGTGAGCAGCTCACAGTTAAAAACATCCAGTTTAGAGACTTTGGGATATCATCAGTGTTATGGACACTATAAACACAAAAGATTTTGTTGTTGTATGAGATGGTACCGCCTTTATCCTAGAATGAAAAAAGATTGTAAAACTTGTTATGCTAATAAAATAATGAAATAAAAAAAATTGGTTGTTGTTGTTATATTATTATTTCTTATGCCCCCCTGTCATATCCTAACCTCTATAGTGACTACTCGATGTTTTTCTTTTCTTTTACTAGAATGGAATGTAAGTAAATGACATGGGTACACCTTACTGAACAATTGTCAGTCTGTGGTCAGTTGGACTTGATCAAGACAAGAGTGAACATGTTGCGTACACTGATTGTCGACTGTCAAGTGTTTAAAATTGGAGATAACAAATTTATATTTAAAGAAGTGGCCATCATCGATTGTTCCACTTTTTGGATATCACAAGCTACTCATTTGGTGTTTAAACCACCTTATGCGTTTGATTTGTTGTGTGATAAAGACCGTAAACAAACCTAGTGGATTGAAACTCATATGCAACTAGACTGGAAGCAAGGAACCATTTCATATAAGCACCTGGACATGGTCATGAAAGCCCACTTGTCTTCTGCCCATGTAATATTTGTGAAAGGTAGTGAAAAACGTCAATGGCTACAACCATTTTTAGCGTCTCACTGTCAATGCATCGATTTAATGGACATGGGCTGTCCATCGCTGCAAACACTCATGGATCGCTGCCCCTGTGACAATATTACCCATAAAGCCTTGGCACAGGTGTGGCAATTGTTTCATTGGCTATCCACCAATGCCTGCTGGGAGTTGTTAAATAAAATTAAAACTAAAGGTTTACCTGTGGATGACACCAGTGAGATTTCTACAAGCGACGTGTAAACATCAACGTGATACCATGGAGAAAGGGGATGCTACCGATAAAGCGATTGGAAAGTTCTTTGTGTGTAAAAAGAAACTAGACAGTTTTACTGAAGAAGAATTATTGGCTCTTCCAAAATCATTCATTTATTATGTCGCAGCAAATGCAGTGAAAGAAATCTGGCAACATGTACCAAAATCATGGACTCAAGACCCTGTGTTAAGTGAATTGCAACCATGTACGGATTATGATCACCATAAGCAAGTGGCTATGGCAAAAATACCCTCTATGCGACAGTGTGCTACTTGTCAGGTAGTCAAACTGTATCATGGTCATAAAAGTCAGTGTAAAGACTTTGTTTCCTCATACCACGGGAGTAATGAAGAAAAAAAGCAACAACAACAAACATCATCCTCAGAGGAGGAGGAGGAAGATCAAACCTTTTTACCATCGATGGAAAAGGATATGCCAGACCTGTACTGGCAATGGCGTCATTAACAAAGTAATTCAATACTTGACTTTCGAAATCTACCTACCTGGTTATTATTTGTGTAGTCCTGGAACTTGTCTTGAAGAACCTTTGCAGCATAGTGATATACCTATTAATCCTTTGGATCAAGCATGCACCTTTCTTATCACCACAGTCATTCTGCATTAAGACGTGTAGCGGATAAAGTATCGTTGAAAAGCTAAACAACTTTTGACATTCTGTGATGTCTCAGTGGGAGAGAGGTTGGCAGTCGTCATTGTGATTAGTGTTATAAAAGGAAAGTCAATAATGAGTGGACATGGACATTGAAAAGGAATGAGGAATTGGTATTTCTTTGTATTCTATTTTTGTAAAGCTCTATTTGTTGTGAAATAAAAACAAGGTTTACAAGATCACAATGTCTTTTATTTTAAAAAATGGTGATAGCCATTTCATTTTTTGACAAATGAATATTTACAATTTACACTTTACATTTTTTTACATTCCCCTTGTTTAGTTTAAACATTCTGTACATTTTTGTTGTTGTGAAATAAAAACAAGGTTTATCAGATCACAATGTCTTTTAATTCTAAAAATGGTGATAGTAATTTCTTCATTTTCATTTTTTTCACACATGAATATTTACAATTTCCACTTTACATTTTTTACATTCCCCTTGTTTAGTTCACACATTCTGTACATTTTTTTGTGAAATATAAATAAGGTTCACTAAATCACTATATCTTTCATTTTTTAAAAATGGTGATAGCCATTTCATTTTTTCACACATGAATATTTACAATTTCCACTTTTCATTTTTACATTCCCGTGTTTAGTTTACACATTCTGTACATTTTTGTTGTTGTGAAATAAAAAACAAGGTTTACCAGATTACAATGTCTTTTTAATTTTAAAATGGTGATAGCCATTTCACTTTTTCACTATTGGATATTTACAATTTCCACTTTACATTTTTACATTCCCCTTGTTTAGTTCACACATTCAGTAAATTTTTAAAAATATTTTTCGTAATATACAAAAGCAAACATTTTACACTAAAATGTATTACTTATCTTATTTTTACTAAACTACTGTAGCCTAATATTATACATTCTACTTACAGTTTTTACAAAAAATATTACAATATAAAACACACTACAAATATTACAATATAGTGATCAATTGACTTAAGTAAAGTAATAGTCGTCAATACGACTGTTTCCCCAAGCAAGAGTATTAAATGTGTTGGGTATAATGAATCGTTTGTTGTCTTCATTACTTAAAGCAACTTTGTTCAACAAATTGGTATGTAGCTGATGATTTTTACTTCTAAATACACACATTTTCTTATATAATACAGGTGGGTTACTAACTATACAGTTTTTATAATCACTTATATCTAACTCTTTACTAACAACATTCTTTTTCACTCCTTTTAATTTTTTACTACTACATCATCAATTGTCATATAGCTGTATGATTTAGATTTTGTGCCTACAAAGGTGTCTATAATAACACCAGCACATTCATCCTTAAATTTCCCAAGAACCTTTTTGTTTACTAGAGGTAAATGGTAAATATTATCCTTAGGATAGTCACTTGTATCAAACCTATTTAGCTCAGTTTTGATATCCTCGTAAAAATCATCAGTTTTAAACTCATAAATAAAAGAATCTGTGTCTATGTAGAGTAATTTAGCATTATCAAGATAGTTTTTCTTTACATAATCATAGTGAAATTCATACATAAGTGTTTTTGATAATTCTAGAATGGTGTAACCCACATATATGGGTTTGTTGTAAGTTACTTTAAGACGATTCATTTGTATTACAACTAAATCCTCATGAATAATTGAACAGCTATGAAAGTTAGGCTTGCTTATTAAGTTGCTCGCACCATACCTTTTACCATCATTCTCCCACTTTGTTATCAGCTTTACATCAACACGTTTATCAACATTCTCCATAGTCTTTCCAAAAACACTATTATTCATGAGTTTATAAAAATCTTTTTCAAACGCGTTTGTTGACTGCGTTCTTAAATTATTGTTTAGATCAATATACGGTTTGAGCCATGCTGACTGATGAAATTGCAATACGCGATGAATTTTAGTTAATTTCAATCCATGCTGTAGACACTGTTTCAAGTTTTGATAATGTATTACATATTTACATTTATCATTTACATTAGCAATTAACATTTTTGTTCGTGATGTGATGTATGGAGATTTCATATTCTCAGGACAAAATGGTAAATCATTATGATCATTATGTAATTCTTTAGGGTACTCAAGATTTACCTCTAAAATATATCCTTTATCATCGTTATCATTAAGAGTGTCAACATGTAAGACATCAATTTCAGGTTGTGTCAGCCAGCGAAAATCTTTCAGTGGTAGATATTGACTCATAGCCCAACCATATTGGTTATTTGCATCGAGGTAGACAATATACTTTGACTCTTCACAAGGTTTGTAGCTAGGCATGTATTTATTATTCGCTTTAGAGTACCGTCCACTACATTGACTTAATCCACCTCGAATTGATGATTTTATAAAATTGATCATGTCTATATCAGTCATTAATTCTAAATTTACTTTCGTTTTTTTTTTCAACATTGAACTGAAACTTAACCCAGGAGCTGTGAAATACTGACAAGGATCAAGGTCATAAGTTTTCATACAAACATTCCGAAATTTTTCAAAAACATCTGCTAATAACAACACATCTGTCTTCAAATATATGTCTGAAAATTCTCCTAAAGTTTGAATGTGGAACTGTGCCCATACACGTTGTGCATGTAAATATTCCTGATCACTGATATGACTTGTGTTTAAGGAACTGTAAAATGCATTTTTCGGTGGTAAACAACACTCCTCAAGAGGTTCCACACAGTTAATATATTCATAAGGGAATATACCCTTTTGACGAATCAAATTAAAATCATCTTCTTTAGGAAAGACACGTTGAATTTCATGAAACTGATCTGATTTTAAATTACTAGCCAGCTTATCAAGACTACTCGACATAAAGCGGAATGAATCTAAAAATCGTAGTTTAATGGTTTTTTTATTGCTAGTTTTGATGTATTTTGTGAACGATATGTATTGTTCCTTATTATTTGCAATAACATCAATTTTCACATCTGAAGCTCCAAATTCTTTAACGATAAAGTGGTTATCGTATTTGCTACCGTTGTGTAGAATGACCGGAATGAATTTACTTACTCTATAATTTAAATTACATTCTTGGTGAGCAGCACCACGATATTTTCCTGTTAAATGGTCATGATCGCGAACCCTGTCTGTATATAAACATTCACCACATATAAAACAATTAGTTTCAGTTTCAAAATTCATTTGCTCTAATGAAGTTAGTGGCTCCATTGGAATGATCGTATTTAAAATAGAGGATATACGGACGGCATCTTTCTCAAGCCTTTCCATAAAAACTTTAGGCGCATCAGGTCCTCTATAGAGCTCAAACTTATTTAAAGAGTCATCATAACTACATTTAATATAATATGCAAAGCTAAAAGGTTCATGAATGTGAGTAGTGTTGGTGAAAGGTTGGGCTGGATTCGATGAACATGTATTAAATGGTTTTAGCAAAGCCTCGAAGTCAGCATATATAACAAATGATACTCGAAGCTGTTTCTCATAATCCTTAAATTTTAGAATGTTATTTATAAGAGTCGGTAATACCGTACACACATGATTACACCCCCATTTTTGATGTTGAGTTAGTTGGTCCTCTTTTCTGAAATATAGCAAACAGCCATCGCACAACCACTTCTTACCTTTGTATTTTGATAGTTGACTACCTACAAGTCTACATAAATGTTTTATCCAACAATAGTGAGCATTTTCACCTTCGGTTATGTATAGTAAATTTACATGAGCATCCTTTTTTTCCTGAGTATAATATAGAGGACCAACTATACTCTTATTTTCAATTCCATAAACATTAATACTTACATTGTTCAGCTCTTCAAAACGTTGAATGTCTTTTATCGCCATAGGAAATTCTATTTCTTTTAAATCTAACACTGAAGAATAGTGAGGATATGATGATGTTCTATTCTCATTCATCACTGCTGGATGGAGAGCTGAGGTTACAGCCCATGCAAAGCATGCGTCATCATTATTCATAACGTTTACACAAGCATTCTTACGTTTGATCCATCCTGGCAAATCAATATATGATGATGCTCGAAGGGGGTTGTATTTATTCAGGTTGGTTTCTAAATAAAGTACTCCCTTTCCTGGAACTCTTCACTCTTCACAATGATAGCACTTGAAATATTTTGATATATATCACTAATATTAGTTGATTCGCTAACAATTATGTTTTTTGTATTAAAGGATTTGATATCCGTAATTTCACCTTCGCTCCCAGTTTTTACATAGAGGCCAAAAAGTTCAAAATTCATTTTAATTGTTTTATTCTCTAATAAAACATTTTCTACTAAGCCAAACACAGTAGGTTGAACGTTTTTTTAAAATGATTCAATACTTTGAGTTTTTTTCTTTACAATAAAGTCTATAACTAGCAATTCGACTTTTAAATGCACTACCAATTTGTTGAATATTTCCAGAATTTCTTTCATGGCAAGCGTTATTTTTATGTTGAATACTGCGTAAATGTCCATGAATGATTGAAGAAGGTATATCAATATTACATACATCACAATGTATTATTGAAGGTTCACCATTCTTTTTCTTTTTGTTGCACAACTATTTTCACAATCTTGAGAACGTTTACGCTTTTGAGCATCACATTCATTTAAAGGTTCCGTGCTAGTTGATGGTTTTACAGATTTCAATTCCTGTTGTTCTCCATGCACTTCAACCATGTGGAATTGATATCGCTTTACAGCAGAAAAACCAAGTTCGCAAACTGAACACGAAACTGGTGCTGAACTGACATGCATTAAATTTACATGTCGTGTAAGACTATCTTGTCTGTTAAATGTTGTAGCACAATGACTGCACACAAACATTTTCTGATTATGTTTTGTACTTGCATGACGTTGAAGGTTGTCAGGCCTTGAGAACTGTTTCTTACTGTCACCACACTTGAACATTATGATCACTTTCGAAATTACCTACAAAAGAAAGAAATCATCAATGTTAATAAAAGATAAAACAAAAAGTACAATATAAATAGTTTAATTATATTCCAGTCAATGGTTATAGTAGGGTATTTAAATCAATCATCTATGAACTCCTAGCAAGTCTAACTTTATGTAGTTCTAACTGGGGGTTACTATATACCACTGTCACTGACACCTAGCAGTGAACATTAGAACTTGATAGAGTGGTAGAAACCAGCGGTCGCCAGTTAAGTGAGCTATGTGTGGCGTCATAGCCAGTCTTAAAACAAGTCTAAACTTGTAGAACATGTCACGTGATAGAAACCAGCGATCGCTAGTTAAGTGAGCTAAGTGTGACGTCATAGCCAGTCTTAAAACAAGTTTAAACTTGTAAAACATGTCACATGATAAGGTTAAGTTAGGTAAAGTTAGGTTATGTTAGGTGAACTGAGGTTAAGTCTTTAAATATTCCCTCTGACACTGACACCTAGCAATGAACATTCAGACTTAATAGAGCGGTAATCAAAATCTAACCTACAAAATTAGCTTTACACACCATGGTCAAGTAGTTCCAACTTTTGACTGCCAAATATACCATTTTAACTGACATGTAGTGGTGAACATTGGAAAATATCACTCGAACTGTTTAAAAGTTATTAGAGGGGCACTTACCTTTTTATAATTGATCAACTGCTGTCACTGAATGAACAGATTGTAGGAATCTGGTAACCTACAGGTACCCAATTATCTGCAAACAAATCAATCAATCAATCAATCAATAAATACATTCCAATCAATAACTTCAACATCAATTAGTAATAAAAGACTACAATCCATTAATAATAAGTACTTATCTTGCAAAATAATTTAATGATTTTCTACCAAAACGGCTTTTTTTTACAACTCTTGAGCAGTAATAGAGCACTGTTCACTCAAAGCGAGTAATAAAGACTGACAGTAGGGAGATATATGACACCCCTCTTATATAAACTCTCATCGCTCGTGTCAGCAGTTTTTTGCAGATCATTGCAATTCCTTTCCCAATACAGTTGAGAGTCCAAAGTACACTAGGAACACCTGTGTGGTATTCAATGACTGCTGACTTTGTATGATCATCACCCATTGTCTTAATCAACATATGGGGTTTCAAATTACTGCAGCGTCAGTCATAGCAACAGCAGTGTGCGCTCTCTGGTATGTCAGCAACATGACACCGGAAGGAACACCTGTGTAATATCCAATAACTGTTAACTTTTGCATGATCATCATCCATTGTCTTAATGAACACTTGCGGTTTCAAATTACTGCAGTATTAGTCATAGCAACAGATCTGCGCGCTCTCTGTCATGTCTGTAATATGACACAGGAAGTAACAAGACGTCTTACTGCACGTGCCATCTCCTCAGTTTTAACATCTTAAGAACATGTATTATTCTCTTTCAACTACAAATGACTCGTTAGAACACATCCATCCACCAAGTTAGATCCCTTATATGTTCACATGTATTTCGTCACTTTCCTTTCATATCGTTATCCCATTATAGTAGTGGGGGATTAGTGAACAACGTCAATTCAACACACACACAAATGTAGTTAGGCCCTTTGACATAATTTAAATAAATTCATGGGCTAGTCCGTAGGAACCAGGCCAAAGAGAACCGTCCAAAAGGGATCAGTCCAAAGGGACAAGGACTCGTCCACAAGGACTTGTCCACAAGGACTCATCCACAAGGACCTGTCAACAAGGACTCGTCCACAAGGACTCGTCCACAAGGACCTGTCCACAAGGACTCGTCCACAATGACCCGACAACAATGACCCCCGCCAACAATGACTCGTCAACAATACCCCATCTATAGGGATCCGCTCTCCCACCCTCTTACAAAAGCCATGAGTGGGCATGCGTAAAAAACAAAAACAAGCATGTTAATTCATAGTGGCTATTCACCGAACACATGCACTTTATGTAGAACAACGTTTAAATCCATATCGGCATTCAAACTCTCACATGTTGCAATTGGAAAGAGAGATTCTCTAAAAAATACAATTTCACCCCTAGTAGGGGTAGGTTTTATTTTGGGGTGGAAATATGTTGTCCATTGGAAAGGGGGTATCAGCCCGAGTTCAATGACACCTCATTCGTCAAAATTCGACCATGGGTTCGGGAGTTATCGGGCTGCCGCCATCTTGTGTGGAGGGTGTGGAGGTGGAGGCTGCGGAACCCCTCAAAACACACTACTCTTTTAATCCGTATAGTTGCCGTATATTTGCCAG
Source organism: Meconema thalassinum (assembly GCA_946902985.2). Classification (NCBI taxonomy): domain Eukaryota; kingdom Metazoa; phylum Arthropoda; class Insecta; order Orthoptera; family Tettigoniidae; genus Meconema; species Meconema thalassinum. The sequence continues at coordinate 744,567,046 of OX336388.2, forward strand.
ATATTGTTCTGAGAATGAAGTAAATAATAATAATAATAATAATAATAATAATAATAAAGATACGAGCCTTACAGTAGTCGCATATGATGTGTAACATCTGATATGTTATCCTACTGGTATACTACACAGCTTGGACATTCTTAGAATGTTAATTTACGCTCCATTTTCAGACTGGTACTATGATGAATGTATAGATTGAATTTGAGATATGCTACTGTCACACTTGTGGCGCAGCGGTCAAGCTGTTAATCTCTCACCAAGGTAGACCGGGTTTGATTCCCGGTCAATACATGTGAGATTTTCGAATTGAAATGCCATGTCCTGTGGTTCGGATTCCACGTAAAAGGGAGGTACCGTGGACCATGATTGTGAGATTAACGGTCACGCAAAACTACAAGCTTCCTTCCTTCCTTAATAATTCATAATAACAAAGTGACACACAACGTCGACTGTACTCTCAAATACTGTGAGCACACTCCTCAGTAACTATATCATTCATTATTCTCAAGACTCTCATACAATTCGTCGTAAACAATCAAAACATGCCTTCCTACAATCATGAAATGACCTAGTCTCAGCTTTTATTCCACTCATATAACAACATTCTGTTATGCATTTAATATTTGACTAGCCTACTCAACCACTGCTTGACAATAATGCCGCTTACTTAAATGTAATTTGTCGTCTTTGTCCTACCCCATGTGATGTTCAACCTCGAACGTGAAGCTTCATAAACTGCTCAATGACAAATGAAAGTCGGTGAAACATTTGCCACTGTGCTCGTCAAACCAGTGCCTGCTAAATGCATTGCCTACTGTATTACCATAATATTCTCGCGCTACAGAGCACACACTGCCTTGTTTCCAATACACACATTTTTAATTGTTATTGTAAAAGGGAGTGTTTTACAGATATTGTAGTTTATAATACGGAACTCATTTTATTAGATGATTTGTAGCTTCCATCAACACTAGCCTAAATAAAGAATACGATATGGATCAACTAGATTAATAGACGCGACACCGTCTAGATACAGTGGGTCAAAATCAAAATCTAGGGGGTCAAAATTATTTTTACGTTTTAATCATGAATTTAGAGTTAAAGCAACGTATATAATTCGTTTACTTCATAATAAACATCAGTTAAGACCTTTTTTAAGCTACATATACGTGTACACGTGCAAGAAATTGTCTATGACTAGGAGTTGGATAGAGCCTAAACTACAATAGATTGTACTCAGTTTACCTTTAATTTGGAAGACTGCAGTTGTGGATAATTGCAGACAGCACTTCAGTCACTATCACTAATCACTCGATGACCCTGACCTTGATGACTCATCACATGTGTCATCTGAAGCATCATCGTCACTCACTGCCTCATGCTGTTCATGATGACCCGGTACATCTGGTTCTTTCAGGAGTAGTAATACTTCACTGGAAAATGATCTTCTCTTTTTATGTTGAATTTTGGTTTTATGAGATATTACGGGGTCCGAAGATATCAGCAGCATATGTAATATGTCCTCATTTGTATGTTTTCGAGAGAATTTCCTAGAATGTCCAAATCTGTATTTTCTCAAATCTTTGTTACGTGATTCTTGGGCTTCTTCTGACAATTGCCCGATAGGTATAATACAAAAATCAATTATATCTGCACCATGCATTAATACTTTATGCACAGTGACTGGCATATAATAACATGGATATAGATTTAGATACAATTTTGCTGTATCATGGGTGTAGGGTTTGAAAGCGGGTGTGTTTATAGGGAACTGACAAGAAAGAGCACACAAAATTGTAGAAAAACGTCTGATTAGCTCTTCATTTACACCCGTAATTTTGGATGACAAGACTGGATCCTCAAAAAAACGGCGAGCAGTGTTGCCATCATTCGAATTTCCGACGCCTCCAGATCTTGGTTTGTCAACTTGCAGACCCATTTCTGATCGAAATGTATTTTGTATTACTTTCTTTCTGTTTTCTATTTTTCCCTTATCTTCATCCCCTCTTGCTTGCCATTTCTTAATTTCTATTTTGTAAGATATATGTAGCAGGCATTCAAAAAATCGGATCCAACAATGGAGGGTAGATAATCCAAATTTATAGCTGTCCTCAGGACAAACTGTTTTTGGGAGTGTGTTATTCATATCTCTGGGACCAGCACCACACACATAACACCTCTGTGCTGATGAACCTGTAATAGAATTGCAGACTTTTCCATCCACCATGGTCAGCAATAGAGTTTGGTTAATATATATGTATTGATCACCAAGTTCTATTTTACTTGGTTGGAGGGACATTATTTCAGTTTCAACTAATTGAACCTCTCGCCTAGTCAATTTGACAGTCTCCTTTTCAAACAATAATTTAAGAGGTCTGCAAAATCGTGTCGAAGAAGGTCGTGGGTTCTGCCATAGAATTTTCTTTTGATTGTTGCTTTCTAGATTTAAAGAATACATTTGTAATGGAACAACTGAAATTACAAAAATATCAGAGTCACTGCCGTCATCATCTGTAAATTTCTGCTTATACTGACTATGTCCGCTTGAACCATCACACCCCCATTTTAATATAATATGAACTGTATCATTGCTAGAGATAGACTGCTTCAAAACATCTTCTTGAACTACTGCAATGCGCTCAATTGTATGGTCGACCAGTGATTGCAATGTTATTGTGGCTGATGTTTCCGTTATTGTTATTGATTCACTTGGTGGATAGCTTTTCTGTTTTGTTTCTCTAATGATGTGGTAAGGTGGGAAAATATTACAGTTCCTATTTTTGCATTGAAGTCGCATATTCATATATTGGCTTTTGCTGTAATTGTTATCTACAAGGAATGATAGAGCCTCTTCACCGGTAAGTGGTACAGGTTTTACTGCTGGTGATGTATAGGATTTTTTAAATTTAGTAGCTCTATGTGGGGACTTAAGAGTTTCTTTAACAATTTTTGCAGCATCTCGTTTTCCAGACATGTGCAATGATACTTGTGTGGCATGAATAAGTTCTTGTTCTGAATGTGCAGAGAGTAGCGGTTGAATTTTTCGTCTCTTTGATTTTTCACTACTTTCGTGAAAAAGCTTCCTAGGCCTTCCGACTTTCGAAGTGGATGGAGTAGGATGATTTAAATTTTCTGTTAATTTAGAATCATATCAATTTTCGAAAATGTTATCTCCTCTTTTAACCAATAAGAATATTTTGAAATGAATTTTGATTTATTTCTATGAACCTGCTTCCACCGCCTGGTAAAATTATCAACAAAATCCTTTAAATCTCCTTGTAGGCATTCAGTTATTTCTTCAGAACAATTTTCTACCCATAATTTACTTTTAACAAACTCACAAAGTTCCACTTTTGACACAATCTTCGAACCCAGTGCTTCAAACAGTTGTAAACGTGTGAGAACTGGTTGCGCGGCATCTCCTAAAACGTAAAATAACTCAGTAAGTTGCAAGAAGATGCAAAAAAACTTAAAACAGGCGTAAACTACAAGACTTTATCTACATTTTAACATTAAGCGGAACGTGACGCAGAGTGACGCGACATACTAAAAATCTAAGTGAAAATATAATTTTAAAAATAATAGTTAAATATTATATAATGCAAATTTAGCTAAAATTACGTAACAATTACGCCCATTAATAACTGAAACACGTTACAAATGTAAAGATCATACCTTCAACTGCATGTTCCATCTTAAAGAATCACTCTAACCACATAGACAACCAAACTACAGCCACTTACATTCACCCTCCAATTCAGACTGCGAGATAACGCAAGCTCAGTGCAGGAGATAAGATTAGATTCCAGCTCGAACAGTGGTGTCAGATTTACACTAAGATGCGTTTATATCCCGGAATAGTGAGCGGCAATCATAAGAGAATGCTGTAGAAGTAATAAATTTTGATTTTTTAATTATGAAAATAAATAATTTTGTCCTCCTAGATTTCGATTTTGGCCCACTGTGCGCTCATAACCTTAAATTCCTTATAAACAGGTCCTCTTCATTCACAGGCCAACACTAATTTCATATGGATTCTGTTAAAATGAGTCATATTGATATGATAAATATCGTTGAAATTGATAATCAGGTACCTGGATCGATGGATCGAGCGGGCAGTGCATACTTCCCTTTTCCACCACTGCCAGCTAGTACACTTCCGTCCGATTGATCGAGCGGGCAGTGCATACGTCCGTTGTCCACCACTGCCAGCTAGTACACTTCCGTTTGATCGATCGAGCGGGTAGTGCATACTTCCGTTGGATCCACCACTGCCAGCTCGATCGTTCCGATCCACTTCCGTCCCCAATTTTCAAAATCACTCCCACAAAACTATCCAGCAACCGAGCGGAAAGATGTTACACATCAATAATAATGAATGAATGAATGAATCCCATCTCCAGTCCTGGATATTCCAAAATCTTGGAAGGAGGAATATTGATTTATTGCGTAAATTGTACATACATACATACATAAAATTACGTCTTGATTAAAACATACATTAAAACATATTGGGGGCGAGGTGGCGCAGCGGTCAAGCTATTTGCCTCTCACCGAGGTAGTCCGGGTTTGATTCCTGGTCAATACATGTGAGATTTTTGAAATTAAATGCCGTGTCCTGTGGTTCGGATTCAACGAAAAAAGGAGGTCCCGTGGCTCATGATCGCTTGATTAACGGCTACGTAAAACTACAATCTTCCTTTCTTTTTTTTACATTAAAACATACATATTGTTGCGTGTTGCCCCTAGTGGCAAGTTCGTTAACTGGATTACGGGGGGTAGAAGCACGACACAATTGTTCCTTTAAAGAAACGTTTGCTATACTGCAGGTCAGAAATATACACCGTACAATAAGTCAATAGAAACAGTTTGCTGTCTTACAGAAGCTACCTCCTTTATGGAGCTCGACTCACCCTTTCACTCGGTCTTGCAGTTAATCCTCTCGCTAATGAGGTGGATCCGAGTCCTGGCTGGAAATAACTGTAGTCAGTCTGTCACTCACTGTTTCTGAATACCGTACTACACACTGTTTCGCAGTTCACCACAATAACCTCTGTTGCACTGGAAAACACACACTCTTCAAATACACAGTCCCTCCGTATGATTCACACTCCTTCGCTGTCAAGAGAATCAGCCTCACTTGGGTTTCGTAATTTCACACGTCACGTCACCAACTACTGTCGCACTCGCTCAAGAACACTGTTCCTCCCTCGCTGGTGAGGCCGCTTTATATAGCGGGCTGGTGACTCAATGAATGCTTCTAGAACAGTCCAGGATTCACAGCATCTCGAGATTTCCATCACTAGCTGGGTCACGAATATTCTGGTTCATCCCTTTGTCCTCGCAGCCCCGTTGCGTAAGGCGCTGGTAACACACAGAGGCAGGGCATAGCCCGGGGCGGCTGTGACTCAAGCGGGGAGGCGGCTAAACAACCTCGCAGCCGTAACAATATACTGTAGATCCATCAATACAATTATACATGAAATGACCATATGATAATAAAAGAGTGTTCTGTACTGTGTTTACGTATGTTAAATGATTTTAACAAATATTGGAACATTGACTCTAGTAGTAGAGTTTAACAGCCAATTGGAAGAGACTTTTGACTATTTAGTTTTATACAGCGTATTGTTGTTCTGAATGGATACGATGTATCAGTCAAGAATAAAGTGCAAAGTAATGAATAAACTGCGGTCTTAAACCAACTGTTCCTGGAATCAATAAAACCTAAAGGTTATGTATGGGCCCAATAAGTATCCAGTTGAAAAGAAACAGTGAGATAGTAAAGCGTGAGAAAAGTATGAAATCAATCAGAAACCGGCAGGCACGTTTAGTATCTAGTCCAAGATGGCGGAAGAAACTGGATCAAAGATAATAGAAAAGTTAAAAAGGTTGTTACTATGCCTGGTCCAAGGTAGCGAGGGCAGAATTGATCGAGAAGATTTGCTGGAATACTCTTGTTCCAGGTTTTGAATAAGATGAAGGAGATCTCAACGTAGACCCAGCAAGACTTAACCGCAAGGTGTTGGCGTTCATATTAAATAATGTTGTCACTGAATAGGCCTACATTGAAGTGTTAGCGAAGGAAGCCTGGATAATTTTGAAAGATATACATAACACCTACCTTGACGAACACACTCAAGGACATGAGACGGATGTTTAATGTAACAAAAACGGCAGAAAAGACGATGCGTTTTACATGGCAGAAAACAGGGATTGAATCGGGTTATTCAAAGTGCCGAATACGGATTAAAATTAAATGACAGACAAATAGCAGGTCTGTTTTTAGCTGGACTGAATGAAGAGAATTATAAAGTGACAGTGGCTATTCTTGGCGGGGACAAGAATTTAACAACCCAGAAGGTGAAAGGAGTGCTACTCCATGAAGATGGTGACCGAGTCTTTCATGAGAGCGAAGACAAAGTACAGGAAGCACTGGTGGCCAACTTTACCCAGGCATCCAGTGCCAATCAGTTGGCAGATTCCAACAACCCCGGTCTATTGCAACTCAAACCAAGGTGGATATGAAGAGAAAATGTTTCTACTGTAATTAAGTGGGACATATGGCCAGGGAATGCCCATCTAAGAGAAAGATCAGTGCTTCAATTGTCGCGGTGTGGGGCACTATGCCCGTAATTGAGCTAGTCGTAGGAAAAAAAATCTGCAAATGATAATTTGGGACGGAATTCTGGTTCAAATTCAAAGAGAATAGTGAGTTGTTACATCACCGCAGTAAATTTGGCAGCAATGAACTTACAAAATAATGAGTGGTTGCTGTGTGGTCGTGTGTGGCTTTCACAATTAAACGTCTTTCTTTCTTTCTTTCTTTCTTTCTTTCTTTCTTTCTTTCTTTCTTCTCTAGAAACGTCCGTCAGGCTTCTTTAACAACAGCTTTGTATTCCCTAATTACGTAAGCTGCAATTTTGCTGTATGTGAAGCATCTGTATTTATACAGTACCTTGTGTGTGTTTGTGGTGTACAAAGCAGTAGTCATTTCTACATTGTTGTATGGCTGTGAAACGTGGACCCTTTACCGACGTGATCTTAGGAAACTTGAGCGCTTCCACCTACAAAAACTTCGATCAATCCTGAGGATTAAATGGGAAGACCGTATTTCCAATATTGCTGTTCTTGAAAAGGCTCTAATCAACAGCATAGAATCATCCATAATAGGTCACCAATTTAGATGGATTGATCATGTCCATCGGATGGATAATGTGAGATTATCTAGACAAATACTATATGGTGAGCTATGCTATGGCACCAGACCTCATGATGGTCCTAAGTTACAAGGACCAATTTAAGCAGGCCCTGAAATTGACAGGTCTTGATTCACAAACCTGGGACTTGCTGGCTGAAGACCGCTCAACTTGGCGCCGTACCATCTCGGATACTGTAAAAACGTTTGAAAGAGATTGACGCACACATGAAGAGGCCAAGCGTCAAGCTAGGAAACATCGAGCAATCCAACCACGTCCTCCTCCAGCAATACTATGTGACTTATGTGGACGCTTGTTCCATGCCAGGATAGGACGACACTTGCAAGGAAGCTGTTGTGATCGCTGGTATAAAATCCTGTATGATTCTGTTCATCCTCGTCCGTACACCTGCTTTTATGACTGAAGTGTATCACACGCTAGCATTTCGTGCGCCAAGTTGTAAGAATTAAAACATGGAGCACGGTTGTCGTTTGGGGGTAAAATTTACAGTCGATTCGCATTATTAACGCAAAGCGGTCGTGAAACTTGCTTTAGGCCCTAAGTACATTTGAAAACATGCCTGGTACTGAATGAATGCTTTCCAATCATTATTTAAGATCCAACTGTAATAATTGGATATTTAACCATACGCGCTAATAAGAAGCGTAACAAAATGCGGTAACATCTGTTGAATGCGCCCGCTTGCTGTTTTGAAGATCCCTGGCTCAAGGTTATCCAACGGCAATTTTTTTTACTTCTTTTTAATTAATTATATCCTCCTCACGTACAACAATATTGCAACTTAGTTTTGTCTACATTATCTACGAGGATGATAGTAGACATGTTTCCTCTCAGTTAAAATTGTATTTTCCCTAAATACTGTTTAAAACCATGGACGGATACTATTCGTGATAACTATTAGAATTTAAATAGTTCAAAATTTATCTCAGAATAATAATAATAATAATAATATGGCACCTTTTTTATTTACTGGATATAGCAAGCGCTTTTCACACAAACGCCGTTTAGAGAAAATATAGTTTCGTTCAGATGTATTTATTCGAGGGCCTACCTACATAAAAAGGTATTTGTTTATGTTGTCCCTAATATCTCTATTAGAACGAGAAAAGCAATCCGATTGGTTGTTGCACTCAAACTTCCATGCAAACTGCCAGGAAAAATAGCACCTGGTCAATTTCGTGACTTGCATGGAAGCTACCATTGGAAGGCAGAACCTAGCATGGAAGGTACGAATCACACGGTAATAGGCGCGTGTATACCTGCGTGTATACCCGTACTGGTAGAAGCTTCCATGCTAACGAGTGTCGTGTGATACAGGCCTAATTAAGTCACCGTAAACACATCCACAAACTGGACTGAAGGAAGAAGATTTATACTCGGATTCGAGTTAAAGCCGATGATGATGATGTGTGTGTGAAAGCAATAACTGAATCAGGGTGAAATGAAAATAATAAATAAATCTTGTAAGTTTTTTTGTTCCATGTTTGCTCCATGTGACTTAACCTATTTTATTATTGATTTATCATTGCTCTGTGTGAATTACTTATTCTAGTGAGCCTTGCAATTGACAAAGCCAGCTGTAATCTCCCAGCCGAGACAGGTTACTGCAGAGCAAATTATCGTACGCATTTCTACAACTCAACTTCCAAGAAATGTGAAATTTTCGTATACGGAGGGTGTGGGGGAAATGAAAACAGGTAAATCTTATTTTTACATTTACTGTTGTTACTTATTAGATAGGCTTGTGATACCGTGGTTTTAAGCGCCGTGTATTTGTAATCTGTCAAGCCGCTGTTAATGTAGAATCTTTTCTGGTGTATTCGGGGATAAGATGTATGTGGTCTTAAGTTAGGTAACATCCCAGTATTTGTCTGGAGTATTAGTGGAAAAGCATAAACACCGCATCTAGGATAGCTGATTTTGGAATCGAACCCAGCCTTTCACAATTGCCGTGCTGAGGCAGCGTGAACACCGTTCTAGTCCTCACAAGAGAACCTTCAACAGGTACAGGTTCAAATCTATCCTGGTCTAATTTTAATGATAGATATTCGCTTGCGAAATATAGACCTCGTCTCTTTAAATAAGTTACTAGCAATATAATCTTGTAATTTGTCCCCAATCACCACTAACATGGTGATTTATAATGTATTTAATACTGTTGGGTTGAATCAGGATTGCATTCGTTGTAGCCACGCATGTTTAACCCTGGAGAGGTGGCGCTTACTTGAGCAACGTTAGGGGTGACGCGGGGTCATTTTGACCCCTCCCAATTATTTTTCAGTAATAACGACAATTATTTAGTTTTTGCTACTGATATGGCATGAAAACATTCACTGAACTAATGAGCAAGTATATTTGTCTAAAATGCAAGTCATGCACTTTAAAAATGGCTAGTAGAAATGGTGCGCATCTGACAGGTAATCATCTATTTTTATGAAATATCTGATAATTCTTACTTCAGTATGCCTATTAACAATATCGAACTCAATGATTAGACAAGTTTTAGATAATGTAGGATTATAGATTTTAACCAATGACACATTTTAGAGAAGTCTCTTGTTGTATTGTATTGTGGTTGTATTGTGCTCCATTTTGTAACTGTCTTTGCCAGTAAGGGTACACATCCGCTGAGAAAGAGGCGTATCATCGTCACGTTCTTCATTTTCTTCTCCGTCTGCTCTCTGCTCAGTATCACTTAAAGATTCTGCTATTTCTGATCATCTTCACTGTTTTCACCTCCAAATATGTCTTCCTCTTTGACATCTTGCAGAAGAGATAACACATGGATTCTTGCTCTTCGTAGCTCAGACAATTCATAATGTTTTATTTTAACACTTAACTACAAACAATTATATTTCGCGATCAGACAGCAACATTTTCATGGAGTACACGTAAGACTGGAACAGCAGTTCGCTCTGCCAGCGGTAGCCTACTATCTTTCTGAACACATTGCAATATGGCTCTATAAAAATACATTTGTCTCGGCCCTCATCCCTTCCTCTAATAGGCTACTGCCCTCAGACAATAGATAAGGCATATGGGGAAAGGTATGTGGCAGGTTTGGTCTGTGTGTAGTAAAATGTAGAAACCCCAGCTTAACGAAACTGCGTGGGGTCACAAGTCCCCCGCGCCACCTCTCCCGGGTTAAAAGTCATCACCAAGTTTGTAGACACTGGAATTGGCTTTCAAAATGTAACTTGAAAACTGGCAGCTAAGTTCTGATGGTCGTATGTCACTGTGACGTCACTCCATGTTCACCCACGACCAACGAGAAAGACAGATCTGGGCGCGCACGTCACGTGACCAGCTAAGCCTCGGTCTGACTAGAATCACAGTCAAGGAGGATCGCATCAAGATTCGGTACATGATAACTTAGTAGCTTATTGGCACAGCTTGCGATATAACTGCACATGGATAACTACAACAACAAGAACAACGATACATTTTACACTAGTGTAATATATCGTCACAATAACATTCATTTTTCATTTTTTTGACTCACTTCAGAACTAAAAACATGCACTATTAATTGCCATGATTCTACATTACCTTGCATTCCTGTTTACAGGCCCATCATTAGGTTTTAACTTTTCCTAGCTTCCGTGAAGTCATCTTCGAATCACACGGTTTGTCTCGTGACCATTTCTCGAAACTATTGAACAGTGTCACGAAAAGGGCCATGTAGAGTTCACTACAATACCTTAAAGTTACACGACATATCAGTCCAACAGGAAGAATCAGAATGAAGCTTTGGGGATAGCAGTCCCAGTACAAGACCTCACTCGTTCCCACACCACAATCCAATGTTGCCAACGCAATTTACGTAAAAAGTGACAGGAACAATGGGTGACACAATAGATGGTAACAAGATGTCAAGGTTCGTCTAGAAAACCACCCCAGATACAAGGTTGCCACATTTCCACAGGGTACTACGCACTTAACGAGTTCACTCTTGCCAGTCGAAACTTATTTTTCATAACTGCGCAATAGATTTTGCGGGAACAAAGAGATGCCCAATATGACATAAAGTGATGCAATGTTTTCGAATCGAAGAACAGGGTAGCCACAAGTAGTCATGGGTTCAGCCCCCTGGCTGAGATATTATGCAGACCAGGGCTCGAACTCGTGCCAGATGTAGTGTGATTCACAATCGTCACAAACAGAACTTTATTAGCACACAGAGAGACACTTTCAAGTTTACTTAGTAACGTGTTATAGAGTGAGCAGTTACACTCACAAGGGAACTGTCCATCCGGTCATATCGAAACCGACAATGATATTTCGTAGAGATGATGAAGAAACCATAAATTAGCGATGTACAAAAATTAGCTGCCATTTCGAACTGGAAGGTCCTGAAATCGGCACGGAGATTTCTAATAGGATTGCACGCGCTAGCATATAGCTCGACATGGACAGCCCTGGTGAACAGCTGAAGCGTGCGCGTAACCTTGAGCGGTCTGTGCTTGCTTTGCAGAAGCAAGAAGGCTGAAGCGGAATATATCCGATGAAGACCTGCGACTGTGGGCCTTGGAAATTTTACGAGAGATTTCAATGGGGCGAACTAATTTCAGCGCATGTACTGCAGGGTCATCAATTTAAGTCTCGCATTCGATACCGATCACGGCGCGGCAAGCTCTCGCGCTGACATCCGCTCGCTGGCCGGTAAAAAGTGCGCGACTTCTCCCCACTACTTCGCGTCAACATACAGTCATTTAATAGCAATTTCTACTGAAAATAATTATCTACAAACTTACCTGGTTTTACAATAAATGTTCAAAGTGTTGTCCGTCAGCTCGCAAGCATGCCTGGCACCTCGTAAACAAGTTTCTAGACACACGGCGAATTTCTTCCCGGGTGACGTTCGTTATAACTTTGCGAATATTTTCTTTTAACTCCTCACTTGTGAGGATTGTTTGCATATGAATCAAAAACGGCACTCTCTAACAGAAGAATACTTCGCATAAGAAAGCATCACTTCGCATAACAAAGCACAATGAATACACGTTGTTCTATAGAAACATCACTTTAAGGCAACACATAAACTGTAAAATTGCCCCGAGACTGCACTGTATGTTAGGTCAAATCAACTAGCACTTCACAAGCTTGAATACGCCGGAGATACTGACAGCTTATTGCAACATTGCCGATCGCAGCGCACGTGTTCATTGCGGGGAGAACGCCAAGGCCACCTTAACCGGCCTAGCGGCCGCATCTGCCAAGGCCACCTTCACCTGCCTAGCGGCGCGTACATGCGGGAAATAAAATGATGACCTGGTAGTTGGTTGAGTCGTTTTAAGAAAAAGTGCAGAATAAAAAGTTAGAAAAATCACGAGATTTGTATCCCGTACGTATCTGCAAGAAGAAGACGAAAACGATCAAGTCGCAAAGAAATTTGTAGAAGCAGCTACAGAGCGATTTTTAGACTACACCCCTTCTTCAATATACAATACAGATCAGAGTGATTTCTTGCGCGAAATGGAAGCGAAAAGGACGCTATCGTTTGTTGGTGAGAAACATACAGAAACAGTTGCTCAATCAGTTCATGCACTCACCCATTCGTACACAATTATGCCTACAATTAGTATGGCCGGTACACTTTTCCCGAAATTATTCATTGTACTACAGGAGGCAACTGGAACTTCCGGCCCAAGAGTTTCCAAATAAATGTTTCATGCCAGAAATATAAATGTAACAGCCAAGAAAATCAGGAAAAATGGGGGAAAAGGAACTAAAATATTGGTTTAAAGAATCCTTTTTCCCCATTTGCGGAAGGGAAGTGTTTGCTACTGTTAGATTCCTGGACTACTTATAGTGATAAAAGATGACTTGAAGACATTCCTTCAGGCAACGGTATAGATATTCTCCAGATTCCTCTCGGAACTACAGGGAATACAGCCCTTGGATAAGTTTTTTCTTCCGGCAATGGAAAGCTTTGTATCGCCGTTTAACAGATATTGTGTCGGCTTGTGAAGACGTTCAGTTTGATGTATATCAGAGAAACAGTGTACTGAAAATGCAATCCTTCATTCATTTTCAATTTTCTTCCACACGGTTCAAGGACATGGTTAAATATTCGTGGTTCGCAACCAATTACACAACGCAGAGACCTCCAGAGATCGAAGTACTTCCGAAATATTGCCTTCAAATAAGTAAAGAAAACTGTTTTTGTCATGCGATTAACGAACCTCATATGTTTCACAATCGTTCCCTAACAATGAAGTGTCCTTGGAGCGTGGTAGCCTACCAGTTCGTTCTCGCTCTCTCCAGGACAACTGCAACTCCACTACGCAGTGCGCGCACGAGCCGGCAAGATGCAAGGGTTGTCCAGTAGTTGCGTTGTCACACGGATTTTGTATCAAGATTTCGATACCTACAAGTTCGAAATGGCAGCTAATGTTTTGTACATCGCCAATTTATTGTTTCCTCATTAGACAGATTCTACACACACCCAAAGTACACAGGGCTACATGACCACGTTGTCGCAGCCCCCAAACTGAGGAACCAACCAACCAACCTCATCATCTCTAAGAAATATCATTGTCGGTTTCGATATGACCGTATGGACAGTTCCCTTGTCAGCATCATTTAGACGTATATCAGATGTAGTCATTAGGATCTTGTGAGCAACAAAGAGCTTTTTTTCCAAACGACATAAAAAGCTCAATAAAATCGCTTACAAGTTAAGAGATTGTATTGAGCCCGAATAGTTCATGCTGGTGATAGCTTGTATGAGAGCAAAGGATTTATTATGTCTGAGAGTTATGAGCGCATCCTAGAAGCATGCCACCACATCAGATGTTCTTTTGACTTCGTTAAGAAGCTATGGATAATTACTCATCATGATTAAAGAAACTTTCTTTAATGTGCACCCTTGAATTTATAATCAAAAGTCATACAGCGTAATTAGCCACATTTTCATGTGCCTATATTTTATTTATGGTATTAAGACCAAAGGTATATCGTCGCAGACATGCGAGAGGAAAGAACTTAGTTGCTAAATGACTCGGAAGTGAGAGAGCTGGAACGCCTGCTTCCGTGAAGGAATGACTCTTACTTGTATTCGCGTGTCGAGCACACGTCATTTTGAGGTCCAAACTTGACCGAAATTCGCAGACGTCGTTGTCAGGAATATGATTATTTCAACACGACCACAGTATTTTTTAAGCACGAAGTGTGCTGGTGAAGTGAAGAGTCCACGTAAAATATTTAAATCTGTGATATTTTTACTCAGTGATAAGTGAATGATCACATGGTTACAGCACGCCAAATGGCTGACCATTGTGACGCTTAGTGATTTTTGTACCTGTGATACACCAGTAAAATCTAGTCACAATATCAAATAGTTTCTATTTAATATTATCGAGCTGTGCAAAGGCTGGAATCAGTACAACCACGATTAAATCAAGTTTCTGTGATCTAGCAGACAAGGCCTGCTATATTTGATGTGTAAAAGCAGTGAATCAATGCTCTAGAAGCAGTTTCGTCATTCTACAATTTGATACAAAATGCCTTCATTACACCACGTGCAGAAGCATATTTGTCCTGTCTCAACTAAGAAGACGATGATGGCTTAAACATTCTAATGGGAGGAACGCCTAAGATCTAAGCCACACTACAACCATGGAGGAAAACCTATGGATAACCATGCTTATAGCCAAGCAGCGAAGATATCTTTGGATTCCCTGGATAAAAGGAAAAAACCCTCAATCCTTTCTTTCGGATGAGGTGATCTGCAAATAGCTGTAAGTCATGATCTGAGATCTATTTATGTACGGTGAATGGTCATGGGTGGATTAGTTTGTAGCAGCCATAACGTTATTGTCGGTCATCGGGTAGAATTTTTCATTCTTTTTGGCCACCTTCTATCGTGATTTCACGCTTAACATGCTTCTATGCATTTCGTTCCTCGACAGAGTTAGTCACCAACTTTGTGTGTGTTTCTCACGGTGCAATATTGTATTCAAATGGTAATTCTGCATAACGGAAGATGAATTTCGTCATTTTGACAGGGGCATTATTTTTTAATTCAGCTCCAGCTGATTATTTTTTGATGTTTTCTGAAGTCCCCCTTTGATCATTATTTTTGGCACGCCACTGCACCTTTATTATTTAACATTTTAGGACGTATCGTTTAGGTATGGGAGGTCCCCAGCCTACATTGATATAGTAAATTACATTTTCTTAGAGTGAGCAGTATGCCACCAGAGTTAAGATGAATTCACATCGTTGTAAATGAGTCAAGCCATGGGTAACTTACTCATAATTCCCGATTACACGATCATCGTATCATTTCAATAATTTCCACCAGAGGTTTAGGTGTGAAAATTGTATAAAACTCATTTAAACGTGCCTTTTACGCAGTGCATATTTTTGTAAGCAGCAGTGGTGATGTACACTTTCAAAGACTTTCACCCGGAGAGAGATCTCTTTTCGTTAAGATTTTTTGGTTTTCAGAAACCAAACACATTATTATTATTGGGATTTATCTGTTTAAAACAACATTCTATTCTTTACTACATGTGCCTTATGATACAGAGTGGATGCTAGGGTCACTCATGAACTTATATTGTGAACCCAATGTGAACTGAAATCAGTGAAAGATATTTATTTTGAGAATTCACTGACACGCAGTAGCGTGGATATTACAGAGCACTTGGAGGCATATGACAGATGCTAACCAAGGTCGCGTCTGTGGTATGACCCAAGGTTACCTACGATCTCAATTGCAAGACAGTTGACAAACGACACTTTTTTTTCTCTAGACACTGCTAGGAATGTTCATTACGAGCTATGTTTGTGAACGCTCATGCTATTGACCTTGATCAAGTATCGATTATTTTGAAGGTTGTCCCAGTACAGGGGTACTGCTAAATCATGTATTTTTATTTGAAATATCCTCGCAGGTATCTGTGAGCGAGCCCAGTCTATTATTGTCATGAATTATACTAATATGAGTAACCATTTGATAGGTTTAACATTTAAGGCCATTGTTTAGTCTCACTTGAAAGTGAATGTTTCTTTTCCGTGTCTTTGATACACGAAGTTGGGTTGGTTACCATATTTATTCTAGTGAAGGCCGGCAAATCTATGTTACAGAGCAAGTTTGTCCGAGGTGGAATGGTAACGGTCTCTTATGAGCACCAATGTGTTATTATTAACGTGCCGAGCCACGTATATTTGGCTGAGGTGTACCACGAGATGGTAGCACACTCATGCGAAGCCTTGCATTTGGTCAACCATCATAACGAATGAACTCATAAATCTACAACACTAAACTTAGGACTAAATCATAAACATCAATTTATTTCCTAAACCGACGATGCTAATACTACTGACACAGATAGATTTTTCGACGGAGATCGTCAGCAAACCAAAAGTTCAGAACTTATGGGCCGCGACTCTATCAGGAGAATGCTGTTGTTGAGCAGTTTGGATTCTCATATTTAAATACACTGATAGATGACGGTGGATGACAGTTATTTATCTGACAGTAGGCAGGAATAAGAAGATTCTTATTGTGTGTTATATTTATTGATTTATTAACATCCCCATGTTTACCCTACTGTTTCTTGTATTGTTATCGCTTTATTGTTGTACATAATTGTAACATTGTACTGTAATGATGACTGACAATCATTAGAGTTTTCTTTAGTTTGTTTATCACGGACGTCTAACGCCGTTGATCAGTTAAAGCAGGTTTAGTTCGAAATCATTAAATCGTAAATGTAAATATGGGATGGTACCAGTCATTTAACTTTTCTGTCTTGTTTGACACGTTTTTCTAACATGATGTCTTCTTCCCAGAAGCATCATCTGCCTTTGTGTAACCTTTTTGTTTCGGTACCATTTCCCCAGCTTTGATTTTCAGTTTGTTGTATTTAGGACCTGTCGAGAGGGTGCTACATTAACCTAAGGAGTTGTTTGTTTTCTTTTTTGTTTAGCTACGGATTAGCCGTCTTTCCTAACCCTCCGACTGTAGGATAGGGGTTCGGCATTGAAAATTATCAAACCATGAGCATGGCTTAAGTCTGGATGTAATCATTTAGTGCATTCCGATCCTCTCCGGCAATGTGTGTCAAGGCAGGGGTCATCTGGGAGGCCACATTACGGTTGGTGGTGACCAGATAACCTCCTCCACCGGGCCCATAATGGCATACCAATCCAGCAGTCCACTCTTTTCCGAGACACCCCATCGATTTGGGGCCAGCAACACACCAGAATTTGAATCCCTCTACGTCGAAAAACTTCCTCTAGCACGATTCTTACGATCCTCCAGTCCAACCCATCCAGCTCGCAGCCCAACATGGGCACAGCTAATCTGGATATATTGCGCAGCAGTAAGTGCTCCCTTATTACGGCTAGACTATCCCAGGCGGCACGATAGCTCGGCTTCTGATGAGAAAGTCCTTTTGTGACCAGATAGAATAGCGATCGCCCGTTTCTGGGTGAGTACAACGCCCATCCGACACGAGGCTCTTGGCGCTGTAGCTCCTCAATTCCCCCGTACTTCTGCCAGAGCTCCTGGGCGATTGCCCGACTCAGGTCCTTAGTCACACAATGAGCCATGGCATATACTCCGGGGGTTTGGAATAAATTCTGTCAAATTTCAGTACTGACGCCATAACGACAAAAAAGCACGCACTATAATTCTATTTGTCCACCCAGGGGCTTACATCTAGTGGAACGTGGGTTGGCGACCACGGGACCCCAGCTGAGTCCGGCATTACTTCCACTTACTTGTGCCGGGATTCTCTCTATATTCTTTCCTGTTGACCTCCCTTGGTCAATTCTTGTTCTCTTCCGACCCCGACGGTATTAGGGTATCTGAGGCCTAGGGAGTCTTTCACTTTCCCGCCTTAATTGGCCCTTGTCTCATCATTCCTGATCCCTCCTTCTTCGAGGGGTCAGACCTCTTGTTTTCTTTACATTATATTCCCTTTTCTCTTTAAGATTCCCGCACTGTTTTTTGTTAATTGGCTACTCGTGTATCTAAATTCTCTTTAGCGAATGTTTTGCATCTACACTCCCTTTTGTAGGTATTATCAATCTGCATTGCATTTTGTAAGTCTTTTCGATCTAAATTGCAGTTTGCGAGTATTTTCAACCTCAATTGCATTTTGTAAGGATTGACAATCTAACTTGCTTTTTAGTAGTCTTTTAATATAGGGTCTGGGACTTTGTGAGTTTTTGAATTTCAAATGTATTCTGTAAGTATTTTGAACTTAAACCGCTTTTTGAAAGGATTTTCAATCTAAATTGCATTTTGTATGGTGGGCATTTTGCAAATATTTTGATTCGCAATTGCATTTTGTGGGTATTTTGAATCTAAATTACATTTTGTAAGTATTTTCAATCTAAATTGCATTTTGTAAGTATTGTCCATCCATATGATTAGTTTGAATCCACCATATATTTTGTAAGTATTTTCAATTTCAATTGCACTTTGTGAGTATTTTGTATCTGATACGGGAGTTTTTCAATCTAAATTGCATTGTGTATTTTCAATTTCAATATTGCATTTTGTAAGTATTTTGAATCTGAATTGCATTTTGTACGTATATTCAATCTCATTAGCATTTTGTAAGTATTTTGAAATTCACTCGCATTTTGTAAGTATTCCTACTCTACATTGCATTTTGCACGTACTTTGACGCTAAACTATATTTTGTGCGTGTTTTTCAATCTATTCCTTTTGAGAGTATTTTCCTTCTAAATTCCCCTTTGTAAGTATCAGCACTCTCCATTTTGTGAGTCGTTTCAATCTCACTTAATTTTCGTTCTGGTTTCCATTTCATTGTGATTTTCGCTATCACCCAGACCATTAGGGGCCGATAACCTAGATGTTAGTCCCCTTAAAACAACAATTATCATCATCAATTCTATTTGTTAATTTTATTTATTTATTATATTGCGTTATTCTAAATTGTAT
The DNA here is from genome assembly GCA_946902985.2 of Meconema thalassinum. NCBI lineage: Eukaryota > Metazoa > Arthropoda > Insecta > Orthoptera > Tettigoniidae > Meconema > Meconema thalassinum. The sequence goes on from OX336388.2 coordinate 744,586,195, forward strand.
ACGCGTGTATACTGTATATATAGTCTACCATTACTCAAGTAATTCACAAAACCTTAAGACAAAACAAACCAACCGTATACAGAGATTCAAATTGCGAATCGTAGACTATTATAAACCCAAAAACACGCTACAATCGTAGTTTTAAGAAAATATCAGTGCATAATTTAAACCTCATACAATGCTTAGGATCTGATGATGGCCGCTTGAAAGTCGAAACGCGTAATCCTAAATTGCCCCATTATCATCATATATATTATTTCAGTAGTATGGATCCCTCCTGCGGCGCTCACAAGCGACCGATCTTGACAAATGAGCATTCAAATGAAAGAGGATATACACTACTGTCGACCAAAGTATTATGTGCACTCGAGTTTGAAGGTTGTTTGTGAAGTAACCAATAGACCTACATAAAATCCAATAACATCATCATTTTCGTCGTTCTATTTTACGTTAGTCCATGTAGGTTTGGAATTTTTAATTTATATTTTAATATTTTTTATCGCAGTTGGAACACAAAAAGTGCACGTTTTTAAGTGTGTTTCAACCATGCGTCACATTTAAAGAATTATTATCTCAAAAATCCGTCATTAGATAGAATCCAAATTTTAACACAATATACATTGGAATGTTGTATAACTGGTTTATTAATTTTAAAATTGTGTGTGTCATAGAAACAAAGTTGTTATCATTTTAGTAAGGTAACTTTTTCTCGACTCAGGGTGGTGGGAAAATGTAGTTCATGATTGCGTTGTAATCGTTATACATCAAAAAGTTATGCTGTATGACTGTGAAATACGTAAATTAATTCACTTATTTTATATCGGTTTGTATTTGTGGGGGGAAATAAGACATGGTTCACGAGCTAGCCGCTCCGGTAAAAACCTGTACAGCGTTGCGGAAATGGAGCCCATCACGCACCATGGCGCGCCTCGCTCGGAAGTGATGGGCTCCATCTCAGCAACGCTGTACAGCATTTCGCGGAGCGGCTAGCTGGTGAACCATGTGTTATTTCCCCCTACAAATACAAACCGATATAAAATAAGCGAATTAATTTACGTATTTCACAGTCATACAGCATAACTTTTTCATGGATAAGGATTCCAACGCGATCAAGAACTACATTTTCCAACCACCCCGAGCCGAGAAAAAGTTACCTTACAAAAATGATAACAACTTTGTTTCTTGGACACAAAAAAAATTGAAATTAATAAAGTAATTATACAACATTCCAATGTATATTGTGTTAAAATTTGGATTCGATCTGATGACGGGCGTTTGAGATAATAATTCTTAAATGTGACGCATGGTTGATACACGCTTAAAAACGTGCACTTTTTGTGTTCCAACTGCGATAAAAAATATTAAAATATAAATTAAAAAATCCAAACCTACAAGAACTAATGTAAAATAGAACGAGGAAAATGCTGATGGTATTGGATTTTATGTAGGTCTATTGGTTACTTCACAAACAACCTTCAAACTCGAGTACACATAATACTTTGGTCGACAGTAGCAGTGACGAATTGCACTCTTAAGTTCATAAATATCTATAATTTCTTTAAAAAAAATGACTTTCAAAAAATGTACCAAGTGTGAGATTTGCAAATACTGTTGCTGTGGGAAAATATGCTCCATAATTGCTGTCCACTTCACATTTTGGCCGCTGTGACGCCTGTTTCATATCATTTTAACATTCTCAGGTCTTTCCTTTATCATTTAGCTTGGATTTCAGAAGCAGTAAATCAAAGGCTACTCAAATCGCATAATTTTATAAATATCGAATAACCGGTGAGTGTTATGATGATCCAATTTTCAGTGATTGCCTTCTTATGTTAGGGAACGTAGAACTTGGAATTCTAACTGAAATCTAAATAGTGCTCTATAATCATTTGGTTGAAATAAAAGCATAGAACCTTTCTTCTGTAGTCCCTCATTATAAACCTATTGGGGAAAGTGTGGTATATGAACATGCATGAATTCTCGCACGGGTCCGCTAGTAATAGTTATACTTAACTAATGTGTGTGAGTCTTCAGTCTTTTGACTGGTTTGATGCAGCCCACCATGCCTCCCTGTCCTGAGCTAATCGTTTAATCTCTACATAGCTACCACAACCTACATCCGACGCAATCTATTTAACATATTCTAACCATGGTCTACCCCTGCAGTTCTTATCCTCGACCCTTCCTTCCATGTCAGCTTGCTATTCCTGGGTGTCTTAATATGTCTCCAACCAACCTATCTCTTCACTTGATTAACAGTCACCAGAAACATCTCATCTCTCCCACTCGTCTTAATACCTCTTCATGTGTCTGTCTGTTAGGTAGGCAGCCCGTAGGCTGGTTGGATCCTCAAAAAGTACCGCCGTTAGGTTATGTGAATAGATACCCACAAAAACCCAAGGCAGCGCTATATTGAGGCGTACTAGGCAAGAAGAGGAGTGAGGTAGTTTGTCATTACTTTTCTCACTGAGTCAGAACAGTACTACCAACCATATGAGTAGAACCTTCCACAGAATCCACAGGCACTGATTGTGCTCTGAATGTCATTACTAAGCACCACCCATACCTCAGTAGCTTCCATATAATCACAGCCATGAGTGAGACTGAGACATCTTCATGTTTAACCATCTGATATTCATCATTCTCTTGTAACACCACATTTCAAACACTTCAATTCTCCTGTATTAACTAATGCATGATATTTCTTTTCAGGAGTGTTATTTACTTATTTTGTACATTGTGCCCCGCCTAGTCATCTTCAAATTGTCGTTCTTTGGTGTGAAAATATTCATTATATCATATTTACTGAATGGATTTGGCACTGGAGTTTTACAAGTAGTTATTTCAATGACCAACAGAGTTCACTGTTAACAAGGGATTTGCACTCTCGACAGACACATAGTAGGATAACATGTCACATGTTACACATCATATGCGACTACTGTAAGGTTCGTGATTTTTAGCCTACTTTCGATTTTTGCAAAAAATGAAAGTAGACTTATGAGATCAACACAGGGCGAAAAAAGTGTGTCTGTCTGTGTGTGTGTATGTGTGTGTGTGAGTCTCTGTGTGTGTGTGTGTGTGTGTGTGAGTCTGTGTGTGTGTGTGTGTGTGTGTGTGTCTGTGTGTGTGAGTGTGTGTACTCTGAATGTCTGTCCCCCCCTATCAATTCGAACAAGGTGAAACCGAATTGAACGAAATTTGGTACAGAGGTAGCACTAGTAAAGGACACCTCAGTGTCATACTTTATATCGTCGCCATCTTTACCAAAACAGAATGGCGGCCACTCAAATGTTCAAAACGTAAAATCAAATTACGGCTACACTAATCATCCGATCTCTACCAAATTCGGTGACAACATACCTTTATATAGGACGCGTCTTTCACCCAAAATTCAAGGTCATCGGCCATGCCATTTCAGGATGGCGGCCGTGTGAATTATGCAACCATTTTAATAAATAGCTTAAGACCCACCAATTCCGATTATCGAGCCTAGGGGGGTTTAAGCTATCCTGAAGGTCGTGATCCGTTATTTATTATAATTTAATATTATAATATTATACAGTATGAGTGGCTTAAAAGAGCTGAGCCGTTTGTGTCACACGACAAGATGGCAGCTGTCCTCATGTGCCTGTCTTATATTTCAGTAGTTTTAGTATGTTGTATGTGATATACCGTACTGATACAATAATATAAACTTTGTATGAAATGATCTTTAATGAAGATGTTCTGCAGTGAAGAAATCGTTTATTTAAAGTCATTATTTGCCAACAGTTTGTATCTAATATGTCAGTTAAGAACACCTGACGTCATGGATACGGTTAGCTCTGGGCTAGCATGTTAGTCTGACACGCAGTTGACTGGGGATCGAGTACTGCTACAGTTAGGTTTTTTTTTCTTGAATTCTTTTACAAATGATGTGCACGAGCTTTTTCCACAGATACTGAATAAAATGTCATTTAGCTCAAAGGAGAGGATAAAGTATACACTCGTATATTAATAAAATCACAGTCCCAGCATCGCACATAAACAGAAGCCATTAGGAAAAGGAGAATAGAAGAACTAGATACACGTTGTCATTAACCACAGCCTTCTTAATGCCTCTGTACGGTGCTGTCCTCTTGTGGGTTATGTGGGTAATATTGTTCCAAACATAACGCTGTGTAAATGCCTGAGCTGGCCTCCTGAAGTATGGCAATTTTGTAATACTGGTAGTTCAACTATTAGCCACGATCGCGCTCCGAATACCTTTAAACACTGCCAGCTGGATCGCCTCCCTCTTGGCTACTTTAAACTGCCTACTCATTCAACACCCATAGAACACTGCCATCGTAGTACATTACGATGGCAGTGCATAGGCGTACAAGATAAAGATTAATTCACTGATAGGTCGCAGCACCACCTACTGTGATTGGGGCGGAAGATTCTTAATTTTGCAGGCTGGCTTAATATAGAGATTAACGGTCGTGAATGCATTACAATAAGTTAGTAGTTTTGTTATTCAATCATCATAAAGTATATAATATTGATTTTGACACTTACTGGCTTATTATCAATATAAAAGAAAACAAACAATACATTGTGGTAGGGGTGATTGTGTTAGGGATGAGGACAAAGAGTCATAAAGATACCCATACATTTAGGAGAAAGTAGGCTATATGTTCTTTGCTGAACATCTTGTTTTTTCCTACGGCGCTATGCGACAAAAGACGACACTATTGGTCTCTACTTTTCTAACAGGCAATGAGATATAGGCCCTATTATTTCACTTACACCTCTTTCTAACCAAATTTTTCAATTCGTCTGCAAATTACATGTGGCAGTGCTGTAGTTAGTAAATAGCCGTTTCCCTATTCATTATTATCATTATCATTACGGGAAAATGACCTGAATATTACGCCCATTAAACTGTGTCACCCCCACTAACTCCACCACAACAAAAAGTTATATTTTTAAACTATTATTTTTCTGTTAGTTTAAGTATCATGTGCCAGTTCTGTAGTAGTATTCATTATCATGCATAAAACAAATAAATCCACCGGGCGAAGCCTGGCACTACTGCTAGTACAGCTATAAGCTATAATAGCGTAAGTACCGCCTTCAACTTATGTATCGTGTAAGCGTCAACGAACTACAGTATGTGCGCTTGTATTTGTTACGGAATTTTGTGCACGATGATTCCAGATCCCAAAAATAATTCATTGTTATTGTAAAACGGGACGGACGGCTAGACAACCGATCTTATGCCTACGAGAGATACGGTTCACATCTCTTGCTTATCAACGCATGTGTGTTCTGGTGGAATTGAGATCTTCCAGTATTATTTGCGTGTATGTTAGAACACCGGTAGTAATGATGTGTTGCTGATTGGCAAATTTTAAAAGTATTTGATGAAAATAATTTGGGAAAGTCATTATTTATGTTTTATGTCACAATCTGCTCCAACTAATAGTGCGATGAGACACAGGAACCCTGAATTCACGAGGTAGCTGTGTCTGAATATCATCAGCCATTCCGAAGTTTCCAATGTTTCATTTGTCTTTCTGATCGAACACGATCACTTCCTTTCCAGTACTTTGGCGAAATGGAGGGTGCGTGGAGGCTTATACTACCGTATACTGAGACATCTTCGTTCAAATCCCGGGAACTTCCTTCTCTTAGTGAGACATAGGTCGTCACACTTAAAGATTCAGGTCAACTGAGTGGAATGCTAGCAAAGAACCAAGATCCTAGTATTTATAAAGCAATAATGTCACCAAACTGGAAGTGTGATTACGTCGAGACAAATCTGGTGGCAACAATACGAAGTAGCCTACATGTCACACACCTTCAAATGTATACTGGGATCAACCAAGCACCTTTCTTTGGTGTTAATTTTATCATTTCAAATGATCTTGTCGACTTCATCGTTATGATTTGGTCTACCGTTATGCGTTACGGTTACGGCGTGTATGGCGTAATCATATTGTTCGGTGCATATGCACCGAGTCTGACTTTACTCCTGGGGTCTGGCGTTATGCGATACGGAGACGGCGAGTGCTTGACGTCATGCAGCAGAGTGCACCTCCCGCTCTCCGTTCCCCGCGCGGGAAGCCTAAGTTAAAGGGTAATGGAGTCTGTTGAGTCGGAGTTTACTCCTGGGGTCTGGCGTTATGTGATATGGAGACGGCGAGTGCGTGACGTCATGCAGCAGAGTGCACCTCCCGCTCTCCGTTCCCCACGCGGAAAGCTTAAGTTAATGGGTAATGGAGTCTGTTGAAAGAGTCCTGGGGCTTCGAGTGAGGCGAGAAGCCCTCCTGAGCCTTTCTAACATGTGTAGCATTTGTAGCATGCGTCAGTTGAAATGGTATAAAGTCTAGTCTCTCATAATGACTGTATCTTTTTAATTGTATTCATTAATTTGTAGGTAGAATCTCTTCAAGTAAAGGCCGTTTGTCGGATTCATCATGTCAAGTACTTGTAGCGCACCCTTTGGGTATCCGCTGGAAGCAGCTACAGACTCTGGCGAGCCGAACATGTCCTCGGACACTCCCGGCACTAAAAGCCATACGATAAATAAATACATAAATAAATAAATAAATAAATAAATAAATAAATCATGTCAAGTCCAATTTGAACGCCAAACGTATTCATGTTTATCTTTGCAAACTAACTCGTTCTTAAAGTTTAATTTTATTACTTGTCGCAGAGCGGCCTTAAATACGATAAGTATTGGTTGTGATCGTGAAACAAGGACAGCAGCTGTTCATTCATGAAAAGGTTGAGTAGACAACTAGTTATCTGAACACTTCCTTCGTGAAAAGAAAGTACATTATTATTATTGCCAATGATAAACACAAAGACGATTTACGTTTAAACTGTATGTCGTGTGATGTAGCAGATTAACTGTATTTACAAGGCTTGACTTTACCTATACATTAAAGAAAATATCTTCAGACATAAATAGAGGGAAGTAGCAAAACGATTCTTAGACAATATAAATGTTATACCATATTTCTAGTGTTGGTAAGCCTACATTTTTTTTATTTTTTTTTTATTTTTTTTTTTCAAGTAAAATATTTGTCATGACTTTTGAATCAACCCTTACACATTTTAATCAAGTCTTCTACGCAGAATTGCCGCCTATGCATGCTGAATGTAATTACCAAGTGTTTGTTTTTCTTTTTTTCAGGTTCAGAACACAGGACGAATGTATACAGAGCTGCATGTTGAGTTGACTGTGACTAGACGTATGAGCAAAGTAACAGAAGAAATGAGCATGTATCATTAATAAAGGACTAATTATGAAATTCATTGTAGCATCAAGTTTAGGTCTATTACCTTACCATTCCAATAAATCAGCCGCCAACTACAGTACTTCATGCCATGTGCTCCGCCTGTCGGTTTAGGTAGTCAACCCTGGTGTTGGTTGGATCCTCAAAAAGGTTATACGGTTAGGAAACCACAAAATCCAAGGCAGCGCTATAATGAGGCATACTTGGCAAGAATCCTTGATAGGTCCATATATTAAACGTAACATTAATATGACCATAGTATAATATAACATAGAATATGGCCTAAGGGGCTTCGATAAATTATTTGTAAAAGATTGTGTTGGCCAGGGAGGGGTAAAATTCGATTAATCGTGAACATCACATTGGTTAGCGAGAGATTTATAATGATTATTCTTGAGATTTTGAGGGTATCTACTCACATATTCTACTGCGGTACCTTTTGAGGACTAACTACCTAACAGACAGATTCACAATTAAGGCGCGCGACTGAACCTATTTTACATATAGATATGAATTTATTTCTTCTCTTCCCAAAATCTCTTCATTCTCTTACTATGATGGCTCTCATTATGGGGTTTGCCGCAAATTGATGTTTGTTCACCAACGTTCTGAAGTTAGACCTGTCCCGTAAAACGTCGTCTGTTACGGTGATTTCTTGAAGGTAATTTCCATTTTCAATCATCCAGGTATTCCCGACTTTTAGTGAGGAGGCATGATTAAATATCGTTTTCGTAAATCCTTCATCGTCCATTCTTTTAATACCGTATGTACATAAAATGTTTTTTCTATAATAATTATTATACCGGTAATTATGTTGTTTTTCCCCTGAAATGTAAACTTACGTTCGTTATTGCAGGCATTTAAAACAATTAGAATACGGTAGTAGTTTTATTACCATCAACCACAATTAAATATATTCAAATCTCTAAGTAAATAAATTACCTAGATACATGTAAGCAACATGTGTTGTTATTGTTGATTCTGTGTCTAACATCCATACGCGGCTCCAGAGAGTAGGCACATTTTAAGAAAGAAAACGTCCTTAAAACTTTTTAATATTTCATCCTATTATAAATCATATAACATTATTTATATTGTTTAAAAGAGCACTTTCCCTTCTAAAAGTTTAAAATTGTCAACTGTGAATAAAGTCTGGATGTTACTCCCCACCTTTCTTTTTTTTTCTGAACATCAAACCACCACGCACGACTGGAGGGTGACACATGTTTGCAATTGTTGCAATTTTAAGGGTAGAAGTTTTAAATCAATCAAATTTGGTAAGTACGCGCCTTATTCTTTCATTCCCATAGAGTCTGGACTGAAATACGAGACATTCTACGCGGTCGGTGGTTTTTACGGTCGTTATGATGCTAATTTATTGAAAAATATCATTCATTGCATGGTCGCATAGAGGGTAATGAAATCTAGATGGTAAATACGTTTTCTTTCGATTCCTCTTTCTTACCCTTAATCTATAGGCTAATTTACAATGGGATCCCATAGTCTATGGCTGAGCAGTTACTGTACTCGAAGTTTGATCTCACATGATAAAAATTAATGTTTGAATAGCGAAATACCTTGGAATAACGAGCAATACAACCTAGTGCTTGCAATGCTCTTCTGGAAATAATCCAAATTTGTTCATCAGGCTAAAGACCAGCGTTTTAGGAAATGTTACAAGATAGAATAAGATGCAAGCAAGGAGAGTGAAAGACCAGGTTACTATCCATGCAAGTTTTCTCGTTGATAATAAACATGACATTTCAAGAGGGGTTATTCTTCAGGTAGTGCAGGCAAACATCCAGGAAATGACACAACTGCAACAACTTGATTCATATTCACATCTTGATAAATGAATATGACTTGACTAAACTTCCTGTACAATTGTTCCTTTTGCATCTTGCGGAGGATTTTTATCCGCATAATATTTTGATTTTTTCCCTATTGTAGGCAAATATTAAAACAAGTAGTTCCGTGATGAGCTAAAGGGCCTACGTTTCTTAAAATTCATGAACCAAACTAATGATTGATCTATATAGACCTATCAAGAATAAAGACGAAACTAAGTTTATGATTTGTTCGAAATTTACCTGAAATAATTTTGCCTAATAGAGCAATAGATTTATTCCATGGATTATGGCCTCGTGAGGACAAACGAGTGAGTTCGAATCCGTCTCTTGACCAACCTGGGAGTGATTTTCCACATAGGCTCATTTGTTAGTCAATCTCTCTCTCTCTGTGGTTAACAGCCGTGAGACTGGTTGGCCAAGCTCGCCATTCTTCCCCTCTCTCCGTCTTCCTCTTCAGTTCACAGTATTTGACTCATGTACTCCAGTCTGGGTCTTCCTCTATAATTCTTGCCGTCTACTGTTCTCTCGATTATAAGCTTAAGCAGTACATTGTGTCGCAGTATGTGGCCCAAGAGGTGATTCCGTCTTCTTTTTAAGTATCTAAGGAAGCATCTTCTCTCTCCCACTCTTCTAAAGACTTCCTCATTTGTGACCATTTCTTTCCAGCTGATTTTCATAATCCTTCAATAGTACCAGGTTTCAAATGCTATTAGTCTCTTCCTCTCTCTCTCTCTCTCCCATCGTCCAAGATTCGCTGCCATATAGCGCGACGCTCCAAACATAGGTCTTCAACATTTGTTTTCTCACATCAAGATTTATGTTCCTTGCAGTAAATAGGTTCTTCTTTTTACAGAAAAGCGGCTTCGGTGGCGTAGTTGGTAGCATGCTGAGCTTCTATGCCCAAGATAGCGAGTTCAAACCCGGCCAAAGCCGTCGGATTTTTTAAGAGCGTTAAAAATCCCTCAGTATGCCTTCCTTCGGAGGGGAAGTAAAGCCGGCGGTCCCATGAAATAGATTTATGGCATGTTCAAGAACCTCCAGAAGCCTGTGGTTACTGGATAGGGAGCGCCCACGTAAAATAAACGGTGGTTGGTACGCGTGGATGATGACGGGGTGGAAGGAGTACCTTTGGTTGTCGGGCTGTTTTGTCGTATGTTATGTAAAAAAACAAGGCATCACTGTGTAATTTAAAAAAAACACAAAATGCATGCATTATTCTAATAATTTGCACACGTCTGTAGTAAAACAATCTCAAATCTTTGATTCAAGTTTTCCGTGACTTACATTTTTGTCAGTTTAATGTACCTTTTCTCCTATATTTTTCAAGATACAGTGATGAAACTTAGTATGCTGCTATAAACAGGTATTATAAATAACTTCCTGGAACAGGTTTTTTGTAAAGAAAATATTTCGGATTTTATGGGGTAACAAGTCGCTAAATTTTTTCAAAATTTTGTCTGTAAAATTTGAAGTGCTCTAAAAGAAGTAAATAAGATATCAACATTTTGTTCCACAGATAACTTTTAACTTTTCTGAAGATGTTATTGCTAAATTTAGCAACATAGAATTAGATGGTTTTCTAGAAAAGGTACATTTTAAGGGTAAATGTTTCAGAAAATTCATATATTTCTGGAATAAAAACGATTTAAGTAATCATCACAAAAAATAATGCACATATGCCCAAAATCCAGCTAACCAAGTATATTAAATTCTACAAAATTATCTTTAAAACTCTGGGAGTTACATCAATTATTTTACTGAAGTGCAATTTTGCATACGTCCCCACTTAGGAATGTAAACAACGCTCTTAGGTTTCTATTTCCGTTGCCAAGAGCCGACTGCGGTGGCGTCTAGTAGCTAAGTTCTGAACTTGGCCTAGTAGTCGTTGACGTTGGCGCTTGGCGGCAAAAGTAGGAACTATTTGAAAAATTCTAAGTTGCAGTCTGTACTTAAATTTAAAAAAACAGATAACACACACTAATACAGTCATCACAATTAACACCGGTTATTCGACAGATTCTACAAACACCCAAAGTACACGGGGCTACATGACCGCATTGTCGCAGCCCCTTAACTTAAGAACCAACCAACCTTTTTTATAGAAAGCGTTCTTGGCTTGGGCAATCCTACTTAATATCTCTCAGCTGCTTCTTCCATCATTCATTATTTTACTTCCCAGATAATTAAAACCATTCACTTCTTGTATCGTTTCATTTCTTAACTCTATTGCTGTCTGGTTTTCGCCATTTCTACTGCAGACTAAAATTTTTGTTTTGTTTGTATTTATTCTCATATTTAGTCAATATAGATCCATAATGATGCGAGTACAATTATTCCCACATCCACTCCATGTGAACGCCGGGATGATACCTTTATTCAAGACATGACCACTACCTTCCCAATCCTAAATCCAATAACAAACACACACATGCTTACAGACATCACAGTCATTCATTTCCGTGTCCGGTCAATATTTCCAAAAAACTGCAGCTGCGATGGCCTTGTTACTACCTCTAAACACATCTTCCATTGTGCATGGGTTGTCCAGGAGGGGGCAGATGAGTAGGTGGCTTGGATCTTGTTCAGCTCAAGAGGTGTCTGCGTCTGCTGGAAGGATCCCCCATTTTTGCAGGTTGGTCTTGCATCGAGGGACACCCACTCTTAAGCTGTGGAGGGACCTCCACACAGGATACGGTAGGTCGGCGCGAGTAGCTAGTTCTTCCTTTGGTGACATGTCTGTGGGCAGTGAGCTCCTCCATCTATTGAGACGAGTTGTCTCTGGTGTTCTCTCCAGCGGCAGAGTCCTAGCAAGGAAGCTCTTGCGGGATATGAGGTGAGACCTTGCTGCCTGTTGCCCATCAGAGTAACAGAGGTTATTAAATACACCTTTGGGAGCCCCCAGAAACACGCAACCGTTCAGACACGTCTTAGTTACAACCCCTTAAGGGTAAAAAATATCGTCTGGAAAAACAATAAATAATGGAACTTTCGGCGATAAACTAAGTCCGATACGAGATCCTAAGTTTTCCTGCACCACATGCGAAAAGAAGTTTATGATGCCTAGGTGTCTAAGGAATCTTATGCTCATTCACAGTGGAAGGATACCATCTCTGTGATTCACATGCGACAGGAATTTCAAGGAATTAAGCTGTTTACACACGCACTTGCAAAGCCACACCAGAAGTGAACCTTACTCCTGCTCTGTATATGACAGAGAGTTAGCTCAATTTGTGAAAAGAACATTAGTCAGAGAAGCACATTTAATTCACATGTTATTACATACTGGTAATGAGCATCACTCTTGCTCAATAAGCCAAATGAAATTCATATTTAAAATTAGTTTCGACTGTTACATGTTGCTTCATACCGGAGAACGGCCACACCTCTGCACTCTATGTGGCAAGGCCTTCAGACTAGTGCCAAACTAAATAGACACATGATGTATCATGCTAACAACATGCCGTATTCGTGCTCAATATGTAAACGGAGCATTCTTCGTAACTCGACTCTCGCAATGCATATAATGGTTCAAATAAAGGACAACTTAATCTCTTGTAGTAAATGCGGAAAGCCTTTAAGTATCACAGCAACTTAGTAAGACATGTAAATCTAAATGTGTGATAAAATATTGTTACCCACTCAGAGTAATAAAGGCGAGAGTTCAAAGGTCGATTAAAAATCACTTATACATTGTTTTATGTTTGTACGTTTAGTGTTTAGTTTTGTTGTTAACGCTGTTGGCTCCTACTTCGGACGCTTAGGATCACACCCGGCTTTGTCAATAAAAATATCTAATTGGGCTTTGAGGACCTAAAACGGTATCGCTAGCATACTAATTATTTAGACTTGCATTAGGTCACTGAACTACTCGAATTATCATTTTTAGCCTATTTTCATTTATGAAAAAATAGTCTTATGAGATCACCTTTTGTCCGTGTGTCTGTGTGTGCGCGTGTGTGTGTGTGATGGTGTGTGACCCCCCCCCCCCCTAATAACTTCTAAATGGCTGAAGCGATTTCAATTTATTTTATTATTGGAATTAAACACAATGTGTACAGAATTATTACATAACAGATATCATTGACACTCGTCCTTTGCATAGTACGAGATTGACATTGTTCTTTTTGTACATTCAAATAGGTGATACTGTGTGCAGCATTGGTTGCAGAGTTCACAGCTGCATTGACTGTCGGCGTTGTGGTAAACTTTCCTGTTGCAGATTTTATGGTGGAAGCCGTGTATTGCTCCTCGGGTGTAGAGGTGTCGTAGTTCATAGCCGGCTGATCTCCATTCTTTCTCCTTCATGGCTGGGGTGCGGTAGAATTCGGGGTCTATTTCTGTTGATTTCTGGGCTCTTTCTTCCAGGAACTTGATGCATGCTTGTGTTTGAATCAGGTTGTGTTTTAATATTAGGTCTTCTATAAATGTGTTTGTTCCCACCAGTTGATAAACTAAACTGGTTGGGGCGTACCTTGATACGCACAGTGTTTTCTTGAGGTATCTGGCTTTAACTCTAACCAGGTCTTTGATGTTTTTGTAGTTCAAGTATGGCCAAATTATTTCAATTGCGTATGATGCTATTGGGGCTATTTTCAGGTTGAACAGTGAAATTGATGTTTCTAGTGAGAGGCTATGAAGTCTTTTGATTTCCATTGTGGCTTTTATTGCGGAGATTGATCTTTCCTCAACATGTCTTGTGAAGGTGAATCCGGTGACCTGCAGAGTTACCCCTAAATATTTGTACGCCTTCGCTATGCCTAAAGTGTGATCCCCACATGTGAAGACATCCTTCGAGGATATTCGTCCGCCTTTCCGAAACTTCATTACTTTTGTCTTGTTCTGGTTTATTTTAAGTTCGTTTTCATTCGTCCATTCCTCTAACCGATTGATAGCTTGCTGCATCGCTTCCCTGTTTTTGCTTAGGATCACCATGTCATCTGCATAGAGCAGTATTTTTACCCCTTCCGTTGTGATCTTTTGAACTACGTCGTTTGTGAGCATGTTGAAAAGTATCGGGCTTAGAGGGTCACCTTGTAGAACTCCGTTTGTCTGTTTTATGTTCCTTGATTCTAGCTGACCCTCACATATGCTTATTACGTTGCTGTGCAGTATGCTTGTTATGAGGCTAAGAAAGGGTCTTCTGGTCCTAGAACTGTCTTCAGTTTTTGGATGAGAATGTTCCTGTTCACTCCATCAAAAGCTTTTTGATAATCTACGAAGGTCGCGTATGCGCTGCCTTTGGGTTGACTTAGTGCTTCACCTATGTATCCTAGTACTTTCTGTATTGCTTGGATTGTCGATCTTCCTGGTATGAATCCGTGTTGTTCCTCTGGTGTCTCTTCCATTAATCGCTCGAAGATTCTTTCTCGTATGACGCTGGATAACATCTTGAAGGCTGCACATTCAAGCGCAATCCCCCTGTATGAGTCGGGTGCATCATGTGGTCCCCTGCCTTTGTATATTATCTTGATTGTTGATTTCCTCCAGGAGTTCGGTATATTTCGGAGTTCTATACATTTGTTGTATAGGGCTGTCCATATTCGTATTGTGTATGGGAGTGATGCCTTGATGATTTCATTTGATATGTTGTCCGGTCCTGCTGCTTTTCCAGGCTTGCTTCTCTGTATTACTGACCAGACTTCTGCTTCTGTTATGGTTGGTGGCATTTCCCCTTCCGTACGCTCTCTTGGTCCGTCTTGTTGCTCGAAGGCAGTCAGTTGTAGGAGTTCTGTAAAGTGGGCTTCCCATGTCTCCAGCGGGATGTTTGGTACCAAGGTGCTTCTTCTTGCATCTAGGATTCTATACGGTTTATTTTCCGCTTCTCTCAGTAGCTGCTGCTCTTTTCGGAGTGCGTATTCTTTCCTCTTTGCGCGAAGTAGGTTAACATAAGTCCTTCTTTCCTGATTATACTTTTCTCGATTTTCCTGACTCTGTTTACACTTTAGGTTGTGAAGTCTTCCTAGGACGTTATTTCTTATTTCATAACATTCTGTGTCGAACCACGGCTTGCTTCTCCTTATTGGAGGTGGGCCTGGAGTTGTTTCCAATAGACAGTCCTGAAGTATTCGCATGGCGGTGTCCAGTTCTCCTTCTTCTATGAGTTTCATGACCTGGCCATGGTCAAGGGTCTGGCTGAGGGATTCTGTGTCTAATAGTCTGGGTGTCCATCTTCGCGTTTCCTTGGGCTCTCGTCCTGGGTTCTTTTGGAGTTGGAAGGTTGCTCTTACTGGTAAGTGTTTCCTGGTAGTATCCCAGGAATCCTTTCCCAGCACTGCGTGTCCCTTTAGCTTTATCTTTCTTCCGCGATAGAAAACTAAGTCGATGGTGCTGGTTCCGTTGTGTGCAATGTATGTGGGACTTTCTTCCTTGTTGATTAGTTGGAAGCCCTCTTCTTGCATAAGTTCCGTTAGGGCTCTTCCTTTTCTGTTTGGTATATCCAGACGGCAGTTGAAGTCACCTGCCATTATGGTTGATTTTTCCAGGTCGATATTTTCTAAAATTCTGGTGATGCTTTCGACCGTTTCCTCAGATGATATCTGGGGGCGAAGGTATACTCCTATTATTGGGATGTCCTTGAGATGAACTGTAACTGAATCTTCGGTAACTTGGGTTTGTATAGGCTGTCCTAGTGATGCCTTATGGAAGCAGGTGATCCCACCTGAGGGACGCCCGTTCCCGGGATGCTTTGCTAATGCGTGAGTCGCATAGTATCCCGTGATGTTCAAGGGTTCAGTTAAGAAAGTTTCACAAAATATTATTACGTCTTGCATAAATAGTGAGTTGTTTGGCAGTATGCTCAGGGCTGATTTAATTCCTTCTACATTCCATATAGTTAGCTCTATTGTTTGGATTTGTACTTCACTTGGTTTATTGAAAGAGATAGGGGCGAAAAGTGACCTCCTCTGGCCAGAAATCTTCCGAGTCTAGTTTGTTTGCCTCATCCTCTGTTACTCCTATTCTAAACGCCTTTGATCGGCTTCTGGTTCTTATCTCTTCACAGGCACTTACTGACTTTATACCCTTGTCTTTCATATACCCTGTGATATCTTCTACCGTAGTGGATTCATCCAATCTTCCAATGGACATCCATTTGAGTTTCTTGGTTGGTTTTAGTCTGTCTGTTTTGGCTCCTGTGCCAGTTTTCGGAGGCGGGAATCCTTTTCTCGAAGCTGTTCGCAGACCACTACCTTTGTTTGTATGGTGGAAAGCTCTGTTGGGTACATTTCCTTCCTCCCTCGTATGGTTCATCCTACTTTCTTTACTTGGCCTCAATACCACTTCCCTCCATTCCTCCCTTGGAATATGGTTTTCATTTCCTGTATCTACTTCTGGAAGGTATTCTCCACTCCTATTTGGGGTTTCTTGTGCGTCCGTTGTTTCTGTTTCCTTCGGTATTTTGTTTAGTTTCTGGTTGATTTTGTTTTCGAATACCGTGTCTAGCTCATTTCTTAGAAAATCCATTATGTTTTCTATGTGTGCTCTTATGTTTTCAAGATTTACCTCTTCGTTAGCTGCTATGTCGTTACCTTCACACTGACGTTCGTTTCCCTTTGGGCTCTCGTGTTGGTGGACCGGTTTTGGAATATGCTCCCGCGTTTGACCACCACAGCTCGTTAGTAGTTGGATCTCTCTACGTGGTGTTTCTTGTCTAGGACCGTTTGGTGCTGGAATGTCTGCGTCGGCATCGACAGGAGTCGGCACCATCCCTATATGGGTGATGTCTTCTTCGTTACGCATTGGTGAATTTTGGTCTCCTTTAATGTGATTTTGTGTGTTCTTTTCGGAATAATATTTCATTAATGCGTTTTTGACTGTTCTGAAACATTCTCTAATGTCATTTACCGCCTGTTTCAGGTCCTCTTTAGCTTCTTTTTTCAGGTAACCACCGGTTTCCGTGATATTCTCTATCGCTTTCAGAGCGAATTCAATCCGTGTTTCCGCTTCGTCCGCCATATTTTTTTTTCTATTATTTGGTAGCAGAAATGATGTACGTACCGCAGATACAGGTATTTCTTTTGTGCTATTGCATACGGCTTTCAATTCGTGAAGAATGCTTTACCGCATTTAGCGCAGGTCACTGGTTTCAATTCGTGGAGAATGCTTTACCGCATTTAGCGCAGGTCACTGGTTTCTTGCCGGTGGTACTTCTTGTCCATACAGGGTTTTTATGTGTTACCTGCGACTTCTGAGGTAGGACATTCACTTAGATTTTTTGTTCCTATATGCGATTTGTGTTATGACCATCTTTATGCGATATAACCTCACTATCCCCTTGTGCAGGGAGGTATTATTAATTACTGATATTTTCTATTTACCTTTACCATTGATAGGTTCTTGTATTCTTGCGTTGTGGGTGACTTCCTACCGCACTTTTGTAACTTTTATAAGTTGTACTGGATACGTTTTACTTCGCCTCAAACTAAAACCCGGGGAGCTCAGAATTGGCGCGTGTTTACTTGACTACTAAAACTAAACAAACTTGCGATTTCAATGAAACCCGGTAAGTTCACAGCACTATTCCGGGCAACCCCGACCGTTCCCTTCAAATTTTGTTACTTCTCACCAATCCGACATGGCGGCTGTGCGAAGTATTTCACCAGTATTCAATATCTCCGAAACTATTACCGATATCACCCTGGAATTTTGTACGGTGATAAAGGGAACTACTAGAAGTTCGCCTATGTGACTTTTGAAAATCTGGTAACTACAAAACCAACATGGGGGCAAAGCGAATTTGCGACATTTAAATAGACGTTTCTCGCGATTTAACCAACCAATTGCAATGGAACTTGGTACAGTATATTTTTATACAAATCGTAATGCACCGACATATAACTTCGTTCAATTGTTCACATAACCTCAAGATGGCGGCTGTGCGTAATATTTCACCGGCATTCTATATCTCTGAAAATATTACCGGTATCACCATGAAATTTTGTACAGAGATAAAGGGCACTACTGGAAGTTAATCTATGAGGCTTTCAAAACCCGCTTAACTACAATACGAACATGGCGGCCAAGCGAAGTTGAAAGTTTTAAATAGACTTTTCTCGCGATTTAATTATTCAAACTCAATGAAACATCGTACAGGAAATGTTTATACAAATTGTAATGCACTGGTATATAATTTAGGTCAATTGTTTACGTAACCTCAAGAGGGCGGCTGTGCGAATTTCGAAAATTAAGTTTTTATTTCTTGTGTTCTAATCATGGGATCGAAATCAACATTTGCATATTGAACGTACACAATAATCATCATCTAATAGTACATAACTCTATGGCCTACATATATTAAAATCCAACATGGCGACCATCCGAAATATTTAGACGGTTCTCAATATCTATTAATCTACTACAGCAATCAAACTGAAATTTTGTAAGTGTATAGAGGCTATAAGCATAAGTTCACCTATGGGGCGTTCAATAACCTGGCGGGCACAAATCCAACATGGCGGCTACGCGAAATTTAAATATTCCAATGGACGTTTCTTGCGTTTTAACCATCCGAGCGCAGTGAAACTTGATACGGTATATGCTTATACAAATTATAATCGACTGGCATCTAATTCATTTAAATTTATTTCATAACCACAAGATGGCGGCTGTGCGAAATTTTAAAATCCCGCTTTTATTTCTTGTGTCGTAATCATGCGATTGAAGTTTGAATAAAACACCTACACAATAATCTTCATGTAATAGTACTTAAATCTAAGGCCTATAATATAAAATCCAACATGGTGACCATCCAAAATATTTAAGACGGTTCTCAATATTTTCGAATCTATTACAGCAATCAAACTGACAAATTGTATGTTGATAGGGGCAATTAATATTAGTAGGATACCGGTATATGAAAATAGGCTATTTAGTTCTTCACGGAACTACTTGTTATCCTTGTAATTTTAGTAATAACTGCATTTGGTGATTATTTTTGTTGATGTTGCTGAAGCAGATGTTTTTAAAAACAGAGCAATAGGCTGGCTCAGGTTTCGGAATGCCTTGTGTTGCTACAGAAAGAAAGACTATATTCTCAGCTTAAATCACTAATGCATTGCTTTAGTACAGCTACAATGTTGAAACTCTGAGAAATACGTATAATCATACGTGCTGCGGTTTGAGCTTCAGGCACATTCCTTGGTTGGATGACAACATCTCACAGCTCCATGATGTTACACCTAGACTGCTCCACGAAAGTACACCATCACAGGTCCATGGAGGTAAACCATGCAGGTCCATGATGATTCGCCCCTTCGGAACGCCTCGTGCACTCACGGTCTCCGTCCTAGTTCGAAACCTGGCCTCTACTTCTCTCTTGTTCTTCAACTCGTACCGCTCTTCTGTTCCTGGCATCGCGAATTTCTCGTCGTCGGATTCCATACTCAGATTTAACTGTTCAGGTCAGGACGTTGAATAGCATTGCAACCTTGAAGTCGCCACGAAATATCATGTCTACTTCCCAACATATTAGCTCAAGTCACATCCGATACTCCCGAGACCATAATGCAAGCTAAATTTCCTACTGCATATTTAGCACCTGGTTCATTATTGAAGAATCACACAATGTCCCTCTCAACCATACTTTCGTGAAATCTTCCATTTTCATAATGTGCAATACTTAAATGAACTTTCAATTTCATACAATGTTTCATCCTGATATAATGTATTTCAATTCCGTTTACTTCACACTCGCTTCGGTCTGGTCTTTCAACGATCACCTCTCGCGAAAGCAATTCACTGCTCACGGGTAGATTTCTTTGTCTGCGGTGACAATATTTCCCACAAGAATTATATCATAAATTCTCTCAAAACTTCACCACAAATATTTTGTGTATTCATCACTACACTTGCACATAAATCTCAAATCATATTGAACCCTTATTAATCTATCGATGAATAAGTATTCATGATTTTATTATTATTATTACTGATGCCCAGGCAGTACATGTTGAATTGACAAAGGGGGAGCCAAGGTAGTGTGTTGCAATGATTACAACAGAAGCAAGCTTGGTAGTTATTCCTGAAGACGACCGGTTAAGCCGAGTTCAAGGACAAATTTTGTAACAGCGCGCACCTAAATTAGAGTCATTGAGGGAGTGTCATGAGTAAAGTTTCAACCGACCCAGGATTGAATCACCCAATCAGAAGAGACCACGCCAAAAGCCACGCGGTAAGTTGCGTACCCTGGAAAAAAGCGCGAAAACGTATATCTAAAGATCCGCCGATCCGAATTAATTCCGCAATAGTGCAATGAGACGTTTGGATAAAATGATGAAGATTGATACTAGTCCCAAGTTTGTGTGATGAAAACTCCAGATTATTTTTAGCCTACTTTCGATTTTTGCAAAAAATGAAAGTAGACTTATGAGATCAACACAGGGCGAAAAAAGTGTGTCTGTCTGTGTGTGTGTATGTGTGTTTGTGAGTGTGTGTGTGTGTGAGTGTGTGTACTCTGAATGTCTGTCCCCCCCCCCCCTATCAATTCGAACACGGTGAACGCGAATTGAACGAAATGTGGTACAAAGGTAGCACTAGCAAAAGGACACCTCAGTGTCATGTTTTATATCGGCGCCATCTTGACGGAAACGTAATCGCGGCCACACAAATGTTCAAAGCTTAAATCAAATTACGACTAACCTAATCATCCGATCTCTACCAAGTTTTACAACAACATACCTATATGGGGGGAGCATCCTTTGACCAAACTAATAGGTCATCAGCCTAATAGTTTGCGGATGGCGGCCATCTTTGTGTGAAAATGAATTCCCCCTATTAATTCGAAGGCGGTGAAACCGAATGGAACGAAATTTGGTACAGAGGTAGTACTAGCAAAGGGCACCTCAGTTTCATGTTTTATATCGCCGCCATCTTGACGGAAACGTAATGGCGGCCACACAAATGTTCAAAGCTTAAATCAAATTACGACTAACCTAATCATCCGATCTCTACCAAATTTTGCAACAATATACCTTTATGGAGGAAGCATCCTTTGACTAAATTAATAGGTCATTAGCCTAATAGTTTGCGGATGGCGGCCATCTTTGCGTCAAAATCGATTCCCCCTATTAATTCGAACACGGTGAAACCGAATGGAACGAAATTTGGTACAGAGGTAGCACTAGCAAAGGGCACCTCAGAGTCATGTTTTATATCGCCGTCATCTTGACGGAAACGTAATGGCGGCCACACAAATGTTCAAAGCTTAAATCAAATTACGATTAACCTAATCATCCTATCTCTACCAAATTTTGCAATAAGATACCTTTATGGAGGGAGCATCCTTTGACCAAATTAATAGGACATTAACCTAATATTTTGCGGATGGCGGCCATCTTTGTGTGAAAATCGATCCCCCCTATCAATTCGAACACGGTGAAACCGAATGGAACGAAATTTGGTACAGAGGTAGCACTAGCAAAGGGCACCTCAGTGTCATGTTTTATATCGCCACCATCTTGACGGAAACGTAATGGCGGCCACACAAATGTTCAAAGCTTAAATCAAATTACGACTAACATAATCATCCGATCTCTACCAAATTTTGCAACAACATACCTTTATGGAGGGAGCATCCACTGACCAATCTAATAGGTCATTAGCCTAACAGTTTACGGATGGCGGCCATCTTTGTGTCAAAATCGATTCCCCCTATTAATTCGAACACGGTGAAACCGAATGGAATGAAATTTGGTACAGAGGTAGCACTAGCAAAGGGCACCTCAGTGTCATGTTTTATATCGCCGCCATCTTGACGGAAACGTAATGGCGGCCACATAAATGTTCAAAGCTTAAATCAAATTACGATTAACCTAATCATCCGATCTCTACCAAATTTTGCAACAACATACCTTTATGGAGGGAGCAGATTTTGACCAAACTAATAGGTCATTAGCCTAATAATTTGCGGATGGCAGCCATCTTTGTGTAAAAAACGATTCCCCCCATCAATTCGAACACGGTGAAACCGAATGGAACGAAATTTGGTACAGAGGTAGCACTAGCAAAGGCACCTCAGTGTCATGTTTTATATCACCGCCATCTTGACGGAAACGTAATCGTGGCCAACCAAATGTTTAAAGCTAAAATGTAATTACGACCATCCTAATAATCTAGTCTCTACCAAATTTTGCAACAACATATCTTTATGTGGGAAGCATATTTTGACCAAACTGCAAGATCATCAGCCCAATAGTTTGCAGATGGTGGCCAAGTATGTGTGCAAATCGATTCCCCCTATCAATTCAAACACGGTGAAACCGAATTGAACGAAATTTGGTACAGAGGTAGCACTAGCAAAAGGCACCTCAGTGTCATGTTTTATATCGCCGCCATTTTGACGGAAACGGAATGACGGCCACCCAAATGTTAAAAGCTTAAATCAAATTACGACCATCCTAATAATTTGATCTCTACCAGATTTTGCAACAACATGCCTTTTTGTGGAAAGCATCTTATGACTAACTACAAGGTCATCAGCCCAATAGTTTGCAAGTAGCGGCCATGTATGTGTGCAAATCCATTTCCCATATCAATTCATATACGGTGAAACCGAATTGAATGAATTTTTTTACAGAGGTAGCACTAGCATAATATCCCTATAGCACGTTGTATTTCAACAAGCTACTACAACCAACATTCAATTATACTCCTTGAAAAGGACAAAGACTTATAACAATACCCATGCATTTAGGAGAAAGTAGGCTATATGTTCTTTACTGAACATCTTGTTTCAAATTCTCCCCACTCTACCTCATTCTGTCAGTTTCCAATAAATTGATCGGTGAGAAGCTGTTTCGAGGACAACTTTATTGAGCTCTGGTGAGCAAGGTTCACGTCACTCTGCGTCACGATTTTCAAACGCTAATGAGCGTAATTTACTAACATTTTACTTTGTGCTCAAGTGAGCAAGGTTGACGTATAGCAGTGGAGATCTCTAGGCGAGATAAGGACTGCAAGATAGACATGTTTAAGACTTGTTTTCAAGCTAGTGGCGATGAGTTTGAAGTGTGTAATTTTATGTAAATTTGTGTATAATATTTTTGAGTGATATTTGTGCGTGTGTTAAGCAAATGCTAAAATAGGGCAAGTCTACGATCAGTAATCGCATTAGGACATATTCGTGAGTGAAAGTAGTAGCTCACAGCGATTATAGCTAGGCAATATTATTAACATTGAACATTTCTGTCCAAGAAACTTCGCCAAGATGTCCGACGTTTGGTCATGTGATGGATTGATGTGCATCGCTTCTACAACGACGTCGACGATGGAGAGCTAAATTTCCCGTAGGGAAATGCACCGGGACGGAGGTTAATGTTCTGCAAGCTGAAGCGGTGATGTACAAAAATTGATTTACTCAATATGAAGTTAGATAAGGCGCGGGAACATTGTAAATAGTTCATTCATTCATTTTCTTGTGTTTAGATTTTTTTTTGTGCTGACACTATCATTTTTAAATGTACGTTGGCGCGTGGCCGAATTTGTTTGTTGGGTATTTTTCTTTGGAGTCATATTTAGTGTACACGGCGCATGTATTTGATTTTATCCATGCGAATGCGAAACTCGTTACATTCGATAAGTGGTGCTTTATTAAAGTTCATTTTGTTATAGGAAAGGGAGGTAATTATTGTAAGATGTTTTATGAACAGGTTATTACTCTTACTAGGGTTGCCGAGCGCAACAAATTAAGATGTAACTGTAGAACACTTTAGTTCTAATTTTTTCAGCATTTTTTTAGTCCTTTTCAGGTTTGTTAGTCACGGACTAGAACGGAAGCGCAAGCTGGTGGAAAAATATCTATGTCATTTATTTCAGGTTTCTGTCAAACCCATACGTGTGATTCTGTGTGTGTTCATGTGTCAGGTGTGTGTATTGATTCTTCGTGATGAGGGGTAGGTGGTGCTACCGCCCTCATATTGTTGTTGTTGTGGTATTCTTTTTGATGGAAAGGCAGAGCGCTCCTTGGAGGCTACTGTACCTTGTCCAGTGTTGATTTTCTTGGATTTCCTAGGGGAAATGCTGAGATATTTTATTCTGACACACACACGTATACTGTGCTTTGGGAGCACGCTTCTTCGAGACTCGATCCCGTGCCATGGGAGGTCGAGGTTATTGACACGTGGGTTGACAGATGTGCAGATTTCCACTTAGCGCCCGTCTAGGTTCGGTGACTCATTGTTAGGCAGTCCTGCTGACCGACTGACCCCTATAAGCTATCATTAGCAAACCTGTTCTTTTGTGATGGTCATTTGGACCGTAATTAATTGGGGAGTTCGCCATGTCTGTTACGAATTATAGCATATCGTATGAATGGAATATTGTTTTAATGATGTAAATGTTGGCTTTGAGCCTAGTGATTTTCTATGACTCAGGTCATGTTAGTTTGTCTGTTGTGACACCCGTGTGGTGTAGTTGTATTTACTTGTAAAAATGACAGGCGGTCATATGTGTATTTCTTTTGTTGGTCACGTGTTAATTTACTTGTGTTGATTTTGAAAAGTCCTAATTTTAGGCAGTAATGTTTTTGCTATGGCAGTTTTTGATTCCAATTTCAAGCGGAAATTATTTGTTGTTTATTTAGTGTAGGAAGTGTTGAATTAATTTAAGTAGTGTATAGTTGGTTCCCCGCGTCTGTCTAGCTCTAAACAATGCAGATTCGTCCTCTGAATGTTTACCGGATGATGACGAATCTCGCATTTATTTGTACTCATCGTTAAGCATGTAGAACAGCCGCACACATACACAATGTCATTGAAGTCATTTGGGACATTTGGTCCAATTTATAATCTCTCCTGAGATTAAGCCTAGTTATGGCAAGTAATTTATTCAGTTGGGAGTCATTTGGGAGTTTTGTTTTGTTTATTTTTACCTGTAAATAGTTGATCTGTTATTAAATTCATTTGTTATAACCCTGGTATTCACTTCTTCCTGCATGTTATTTTGTTATGTGTCACCCTGCATGTTAATGAAGCGCTTTAACAACAACTTACGAAATTGACTGTTACACCCCCCGAAACTGAGTCTCATAAGCTTCTTTGCAAGGGTTCAATATATAATTAAATTGAAGCACTTTCATTGCTCAACCTGCAATCAGGCATTTTCCAAGCGTGTTACGGACTCACAGAGCGACACGACCATCCCCTTCAAAAGTAGCCCGAGCAATCTACCACTAATGGATGCCACGATCTCCTTCCTTCCTCCCATTATTGCACAACCACCGCATTTTGCGCGTGAATCTGGCGGGAATCTTTACATATTTAATTTCTGACGATTTGAGGAAATCTCTCCATAACAATTTCTCAAATATTTACCTCCAATTATTCCAAGCCTCAAATTTAGTATAATTACTCAAAATATCATAATTGCATAAGCGGGTAATTGCTTCAAGAAATTCTTTCATTGCTCCCCGTCGTCACGTGAGCTTTGCCTAGCAACAAGCAACACCTTCGCTCACCTATTTTCGTTGAGCGGGCTGTCTACCTCAAAGGAGATCCAATAAAAACTGTATCTTCCTTGATGTTTCGTCTATCCAACTAATTTCTGATTGGTCCACACCCTCCCACTGCGCTTCCCTGTCGTCAAACAGGTCTCGAGTCCAATTTCCAGCCTCAATATTCATCGGTTGCTTTTTTAGTTTTGGAAACTGTTATAAATTGATAAATAACACACCTACATGGTTCCAAGTTTCATAGGCCCTCGATGTAGTCTCCAGCACTGCGTACAACGTGTTCTCAGCGACGCGGAAGCGGTTGGATTCCGTTGGCACTGCCCAATCTCTCGATGGTGCGAAGAGAGCGCTGGGCAGCCTGCTCATCTCCAATTGTAGGGTAGCGGTTCCCGCGCAATGGCTCCTTCATCTTAGGGATGAGATCAAAGTCGCAGGGACTTAAGTCGGGAGAGTAGGGGAGATGATAGAGCACCTCTCAGTTCCAGCGATTCAACAATGCAGACACAACTCCTGCTGTGTGTGCCCTAGCATTGTCATGCAGAACGATGGGCGGAGTATCGATGTGGTGTCGCCGTTTCCTTCACAGAGATGCTAGGAGATGGTCTTGCAGAAACGAACAATAGTACGCCGCATTAACGGTTTGCCCTGGGGGAACAGTATGTTTTATGATCACACCATCCCTATCATAGGCAACAATCAACATTACCTTCACATTGGAGGGTGTTTGTCGAACTGTTTGTTTTCGTGGTGATCCGTGGTGCCGCCACTCATTCGATTGGCGTTTCAACTGTAGTAATACGATTTGGCCCACGCCTCGTCAATCGTTATGATACGAAGTAATAAGTCCTCTCCTTTGCGCTCATAACGCTGCAAGTGCGTACGAGAAGCGTCATATCGGTACCGTCTTGCGCGAGCGCTTGCCCACAACTACTCATCTAACAGGCGCCACTGCACACGAATGGGTGAGGGGACTGACGAGGTCATGTGCTCTAAGGGAGAGGATACAGGTTAGCAACTTTTGGTAACAATGGCAGAGTCCAACACCGTTGCAACATAAAGCAGCAGCATCGTTACCATAACTAAAAAATCAACCCTTGTATTTACAAAACGTCATGCTTAATTTTTGTGGGCGAGACTCACATAGCTCAAACCACGAATTCGGGTACAGTACCAAAGGGCCTAAATGCAGGGGATGGAGTGGTCTGTCCGAAATGTCATGCAGACAGTGTTACTCGCAGGGTTCCAAAGGGTAAGTATACAAATTTTGGTTCAGATCGGTGAAAAGGTGTAGATTTGTGCCAAAAGGCCTAAATGCAGGGAATGGACTAGTATGTCATAAATTTCATGTAGACAGCGTTATTCGCAGGGTTACAAAGGGTAGGTTTACAAATTTTGGTTCAGATTGGTGAAACGGTGTGAGTATCACTAACCATAACCATAAAGCTGTTCGGGATCACTTGTTCTTCCGACTTACTGAACAAAAATCAATATTTAAAGCGGACTACACACTACCATGCCTATCAAATAATTCCTGATACATGTAAAGCTATTTATGATATTTTACGCAATGAATACTTCAAGGTAACTTTTATTATATTGCATTTACATTGGTTGCAAACTAATAGATTTTTTTACTTAAAATGCGTACAGTCAAGAATTTCAAAGAGACGCATTGAAGCTAAGTATCCAAGCTGGACTAGGTTGTAAACAAAAATTTCATCACAAATATTTTATTATGAAATTCTCATTTATTTACTGAATTACTGAAAAAGCATTAAGGTTAATTTTACAGTTTTTAGAGTATCTACAAAAGGTATTTACATTTGCCAGAATTTTGTCTCACTATAATGAGATTTGTCCTCAGAAGGGGAAAATGCACTTGTACTTGTACTTGGGACTGGTGTAATTCTTCCGGTACTATCAGTGCTAGTACTTTGTCTATCCAAAGTCATAGGCTGGATGTTGAATGTCGAGTATTCTTGAAGTCTGCCCAACATACCATTGTATAAAACCTGATTAATCAATTTCTCTGCAAAAATAACTTGCAATGACTCCATTTTGCGGAGTTTTGCTGCAACGTTTGCTGAAAATTTATCACAGTCATCGTCCTTTTTTTTCCAATATGGACACTGCCTTTTCAAGACAGGACGCCGTTTCACTCTTAGGTTTAGCCTTCCTCTTTCGTCCGTACGTAGACGACGGAGATGATGGTGTAATAGGACTAGCCGATCTGACCTGAAAACCATAGATTTATTTTATCTATTGTAATTAACTTTTTCCCATTACAGATCTCGCGTATCCGAGTTATCGTTTAAACGTACAGTACAATGTTAAATATGTTGGTATTATTAAAACGTTTTTATTGGGTCACTTTTCGTCGTCGTCGTCGTGTCAGGCCCCCCTTTTCCACGAAAACTACTGCACGGAATCACATCGTAATTTTTGACAAAAATGCGTTCCACACTACAGTGGCGTACGCAAGATTTCCTTCTGGGGGGGGGGGGTTCATTCATAGTAATGTCCTATAATAAAAATGATAATTCGAATATAATTCATAAAAAGCAACAACTCAGTTAATTTAATACTACCGGACCCAAGCGAGAAATCTCGCATGTTCATAAACCACCCTTCCTCGATAGGTTTATAACGAGAGAATTAATTGCAGCATGTTAGAGCTCCAGTATTTGCAAATCGCACACTTCTAACAAAAATTGATATTTATGAAATTAGAATGGAATTCGTCAATGCTAATGTCACTTGTGTGCTGAGTCCATTGATTTATCTTAGCTGTAACACTCACCAGTTATTCGATATTTTTGAAATTATACGATAAGAGTACTCATTCCTTTGACTTACTGTTTCTGAAATCCATGCAAAATGATAAAGGAAAGACCTCATAATGTTAAAATGACACGAAACAGGCGTCACAGCGTCCAAAACGTGAAGTGGACAGCAATTACGGAGCATATTTTCCTACAGCAACAGTATCGAGAAATCTCACACTTCGTACATTTTTTAAAGTCATTTTTTTAAGCAATTATTGATATTTATGAAATTAGAGTGCAATTCGTCACTGCTAATGTCTATTCTCTTTCATTTGAATGCTCGTTTGGCACGATCGGTCGTTTGTGAGCGCCACGGGAGGGATTTATACTAATGAAAGAATATATATATGATGATTCTCTTTGCATGAAAACTATTTTAACTATATTTTTCAGCACTTTAAACAATATTACAAACACAATTGAAAACATAAAAGATTAATAAAAAATACGAAAAGAGTTTAGCCCAATATAGATATTGCACTAGATACAAACGGACAAAAAGAAATGTTTAAATTGTCAATCGGGCTAAACCAAAGAATCTGATTAAGTAGATATTTGCCCTGGAATTTGTTGAAGTACTTAGACAAGTCTACTTCAATCGTATATCATGCCTTCTAGGTTTGACAGACAAGTCATTCAGTAGGCCTACTTCCTCAATTGAAACATCAACAGTATCATGAATGAACATCAAAGCTAATCGATTAAGGCGTTCTTCACTAGTTGAATTCCTTAAATAGTTCTTCAATAATTTTAAGGACGAAAACGATCTTTCACACGAGCAGGTTGTGACAGGTAAGGTAGCCATGATGACAAGCAGGTTATACACAACTGGAAACATGTTCTTATTGCATATTGACAAAGCATCTATAGCACTCTTGGGCTTCTTTTTAATAGATTTCAGAGTTTGTTTCCAGAGAAGTAGCTCGCCTCTAATATTAAGGGGAAGTCCATAAAATTCAGCTACATTTTCTACTTCAGCTATGCTTTGGTTGGATAGTTCGTCTTCAGTTGTGGTAACTAGCGTTTGCAATGGCTGAAGAGTTTCTTTATGGGAGACAAATTTATCATCAAGTGATGAAATAGTTTCTTCAAGAAATGGGATGAAAATAACCCGCCTATAATATTCTTCCGGATCGTTAGATGAAACGTTGTTCCTCATCGTTTGTCGAACAACAGTTCGAGGCTGAACTACAGGCACTCCAAATTCTTTGCAGAACTCTAAAACCGAATTATATGCACACAAAAACCTTGCGTCTGCATCTGCCCTCATTTCTTCAAGAGACCTCTTAACATTCATGGAGGCGTTGATTGCTTGACTGAGATCCAAATTTTCAGTTTGAAGGTATTTGCTGAGAGGAAGTGTGATTTGAAATGCTTCATGAATGACAAATACACTTATCAAGAACTCAAATTTGCTGATAGCGCACAGAAGAAGTTGCGCATCTGTAGCTGCCTTCTTATCAATCCATGCGGCTATTTTTTCTAATGCCAACAATAACGATTTCAGAAGTTCAATGAATGAACGAACAGACTCGTGCTTTTCAATCCATCTCGTTGCACATAACTTCTTGAGTTTACTCACTCGGGGTTCCTTTTCCATACTTTCAACTTCATTTGTCAACACAGCCTGCCTCTTTGGTGAAGTACTAAAAAAGGCATAAGCTCTTTCAATTGTACCCATACAGTTCCTAATCTCTGCAACACTACACCCTTCAGAAATGACCAGGTTTAAACAGTGAGCACTACAGTGAACATACTGGGCTTTGGGAAACTGTTTTCGTACAATGGCCTGAGCACCTCTGTAGGATCCACTCATGGCACTAGCTCCACCATAACCTTGGCCTACGAGATATTCTGCATCCAGTCCCACACTTTTCAAACCAGACAATATGCTAGTCGCAAGGCCTAACCCAGAAGCATCATTGATAGCAATAAATTGCAGAAACTCCTCATGTACGGAATTATCTTGAACGAAACGGACACAGAGTGACATTTGCTGCACACCGCTGATGTCTGTGGTCACGTCAGCAAGAACAGAAAAGTATTTAGCTTTTTTCACCTGATCGACTAACCTTTTCAATATAATGCCATTCAAAGATGAAATAATTTCATTCTGAATCCGTGGGCTTACGTATGTTGCAATTAAGGATGCTGTCATCAAATGTTCCTTTAGTATTGTATCACCAGCTTCTGCTCGAAACTTGAGAAGAGACCTGAAATTTCCCTCCTCTTTCTTGAGAGGCTCATCTAAATTTACAGGTCTCGAATCCCTGTGACCACGGAAAGCAATGCCCATTCGAGCAAGGAAAATCACAGATTTAATTATTGGTATGAGTTTCTCCCTGTTGCATAATATGTTGGATTGAACACCCCTATCCAAGCTTACGCCAACAGCAGGTTTTGTACCTTTGTATATGGCGAGATAGTTCGCAGCCTTTTCCGTACATGCCATATGATACTTGGTTTCTTGGTGTTTTTTGAAATCCTCCTTCGCATTTTTCCAGTTCATGTAAGGAAATTTTACTAGTTTACCTGGCGATGAAGATTGTTTCCCAACAACGGTGCAAAACAACGAACAATATTTACAAAAGGCTCCGTTCTTTGAAGGAGAATAAACTAGCCATTTCCACTCTGATAACCAGTTCAACTGAAATTTCAGATTCCTTGGACCCGATAAAGGGAAATTAAAATTGCTTCTAGGTGTCCAGGCATTTTCCAACAGTTCATTTTTCAGATAATCATCAATCTAAAGAAATAAGTAAATCACAACATTGAAATAATTAGCATGTACCGACACATACGTAGGCCAAGGCCATACAAATACCGGTATAATATAATAGGTAAAGCATCGAAATGCAAATCAGTTACAGAAATAGCGATTATCATGAATCATATTGTAAACACACCTGTTGGCCAGCATAACCTCCTAAGTCTGTTCGATGTATTTGGTCGGTAGCCGGCTTGGTAGTAGCCGATAATTCTTCAAGTTCATTTTCAATTCTTAAAGATGAACTACTTGCAATGGCAGTGTTGCATGTAACATCTACTCTTGGTTTTTTAATAATAAATCAATCCATTACGCATTACAAATAAACTCGGAAAAAAAAGTGCGACTCACGATCTGGCAGTTCACAGATATGCACGTTTAAAGCAGCACGAAGCTGCGTTACGATAGTTACCATTCGCACACTTTAACAGTAAAACGACAATTTTGATATTTCGCCTAGTGTAGTTAGTTATTATTTCTTTAAGTGGAAGAACAGCGAGGTCATCTGCCCCTCTTGCCCCGTTTAACATGTAGTTTAAGGGTATTTACCCCAGGCCATAACCAGTAGCTAGCGCCAAAGCTGGAGAAGTCTCGTTGCGAGTTGAGTGGAGGTCATTTACCACGTGAAGAACGTGTTCACATTAAAAATATATTACAAAGGTGTCGCCTAAAGAAGCCTCACTGGCAGCAATTCAAAACATTTTCCAGGTGATAGATGGGACAATATCAGGAGTCATGTAAACTAATGTCTCTGGGGAAGGGGGGGGGGTTAAACCCTAACCCCCCCCCCGTCGGTACGCCACTGCCACACTATCATATAAGTTATTGCATTATGAAAAGTTCACGGAATGCACCCCACGTTTTTGTTAAAAATTACGATTGTTGTCTTGGTAAGTATTTAGTTGGTTAGTTACAATTTAACGACAATGTGTACGGAGTTTCAAACGTTTAAATTGAGTAAAAATTATTTTTTTCTTTTTGGTTCATGTTAAGTGTTGCTCTCTATATAAAAAGGGTTATTTAAAAAGGATTTTTATTTGAATAATTATGTTAAAAATTGCTTATCATGTTTTTTCAGTTCCCTATGTGAGGAAGATTGGAAGCATATTGCCGCGGGATTTTATGAACAATGGAACTTTTCAAATTGTAGAGGAGCCATTGATGGAAAACACGTCGGCATCGTGAAACCTGCAAACCGTGGTTCTTATTTCTATAATTACAAAGGTTGTTTTAGTGTTGTACGTTAAGCCATAGTAAACGCTAATTTAGAATGTATTTACATTGATGTGTGGTAAAATGGAAGAGTGTCGGATGGAGGCGTGATGGAAAACTCAACCTTTTATGACAAACTTTGTGCTAACGCGCTTAACATTCCTTCCAAAGACAACACAGTCGCAGGACTTAATTTTGGTTTTATTGGTGACGAAGCCCTTTCTTTAAGGGAAGTTTTTTTAAACCGTTCCCACAAAAAGGTTTGACATACGATCAGAGGCTATATAACTATAGATTGTGTAGAGCACGAAGAGTTGTTGAAAACGCATTTGGGAGTTTTGGCTTCAAAATTCAGAATTTTTCACACAACTATTACACTATCGCCCGATAAGGTCGAGTACATTGTTTTATCAAGTGTAGTTTTACACAATTTATTGAGAAAGACACTTGGAAAGAACTATTTGTCACCAACTTTAATTGATCAGGAGGATTGTGCCTCGAGAACTGTCATTCCAAGTGCATGGAGAAGCACACCAACGCCATCTGATGCTTTTTCAAAGTTTGAAAACATCAATGAAAAGTCGTGCATCTTGTCAAGCCATACAATCAAGAGATTCATATGTCCAGTAGCCTACTTCACCACAGTAGGCCAGGTATCATGGCAGGACAGAATGATCATGATGATGATGATAATTGTTGTTTTAAGGGGCCTAACATCTAGTTTATCGGCCCCTACAGAATGATCACAGAGGGTCATTAACCAGACATTATTGCCGAAGAATGATTGAAACGTCATCCTCGTGATTCGTACCGTGTATTATTTAAACAAACTACTGAGGTACTTTTTAATTCATACAATTTATGTAAGTATAATGTATGAAATGTACAAAATATCACAAATAATTCACAATCTGAACTAAAAAAAAAGAGATCCATTCTAAAATAAACAAACTTGTTTTACGTTAACTTAGTTTTTTTAAATTGCAACAACCTCACCTCACTTTCCTCAATTTCGTCCTCGGACACAGGTGGAGGATCTAAAGAAGAAGTTGACTCTCTAGCTTCTTCCTGTTCTCTTAGAAACGTTAACAAGTTATAATACCAAAGTTTCGGTTGGTACACCGAATCTGTTCCACTTCCTGTTTTAATAGAACCTTTTACCTCCTTGTTCTCACGTCTGAAGTTGCCTCGAATAATATCTATCTTCTTTTTAATGAAATCAACATCACAACCAGGTACGACATCTTTAGTGAGCTCGACCAACTCATTGTAGGCTGCTGCTTTCAAATTCTTGTTGGAATATTCCTTGCTCTTCACTTGCCAGAGATATCGGTGCTTCCTATAGCCTACTCTTCAATAAACACAGGTAGAAATTGGGCTGACAAAAACGATGACGAATCAGTCATTGTTCCCAAAATGCTCACCAAAACAAGAACACAACTAGCAACTAAACTACGGACACTAGCGTCGACCACTCAAAAAGGCACATTGCACGCCAAGGACCATGTAAGTATAAGAGATTCGTCACTTTGGTTATAGAATTTCCGAGAGAGAGCACCGCCTGAGGCTATGTACCGCTATACCAAGTCTGGCAACACAAAAAGTAAAAAGGCCATATGAATGTAGCCTTTATTACACGTAATTGAACAGTATGTTCTGCGATGAGTTATTGATTATTGATGAAAATAAAACAAACATAACTGCGTCTTTCGCTAGGTACTGAAATATACGTCCAGATAGGAAAATAATACATTTTGATATATATCAATGTTGGCAATAGATTTGTCACGAAGGACACAGTTATGCCGTTCTAGAGCTTAATTCACCTTTAGGCTAATTAAACATTGCTCTCCTACTCTTCAGAATTGTTGGGATATTCGATGAATATAAAGAAAACTGTCCAAATGCACACACTATATTGCCATAACCTCACTTTTTGCCTAGCATACCGGCTGCCACCCACCCCTCCCCGTAGCCCTAAACCACAAATTTTATTGCAATGCAAAGGAGAATGGGTAAGAAAACAAACAAGAGATGAAATGCACACATTTATATATTTTTATTCGAGAGTAGTCCATATTAATAATTTTATTAATGCAGCCAATGGCCATGTACTTTTCTTTTCAGGACGGGTCAGGGAAGGGATATTGGAAGGAAATCGGCCGTGGACCTATTGAAAGGAACCGTTCCGGCATTTGCCTGGTGATGAAAATGGGAAACCACGAAAACCATTTTCAGGACGGCCGAGGTGGGAATCGAACCCACGCTCTCCCGATGCAGCGAGGCACGAGGTAGCGCCTTAGCGCTCTCGGCCACCGCGGCCGGTAGAGAGTAGCCCATATTGCCCACTAGTTTTGCCACCAGGAAGATGAAAATTGCCGTATTGTTCTTACTACCGGTATCATTAAAATTCTTACATCCCGGTGCTTGGCAATTTTTCCTCCCTTGCAGTGGCATGATTGACTCTCAATTCAATTCAAATAAATAATCAAAATACCAAACAAATCAAAAGAACCACGAGGAAAATCAATCAAAACAGACTATTCCCGCTCCCGCCAGTCGGTTTGGTGGGTTTGGTGTGAGCGTTGGGTGAGTGCCAACTACGGAAACATAGTACTGAAATTAATTCTTCATTGGTTGGCAGAACATCTATAGCGGAGCTTTATCGAAACCCACGCGTTCCCTATGATCTGTCATCCCCCTGTTGCACGCCACTGGGACTACACACTTGCATGTTGTCCTTGAATGCCACGCGCCTAGCGGGTCGAAAATCAAACCTGTCCTGATTCTCATCATTTCAGGCCAGGTACGTCGTGCCTCGCACGGTGATGCATACACACTAGCATGTTGTCGCTAATTTCTGCACGTTGAGCTAGGCAAGGTAGTGTGTAGTCCGTTTAAGATTACCTGACAGGTGTAGCCTAGTGCTATATAGCCTAAACTATTCCTCTTGGATCCAGGGCCGGATTTACCCAAAGTTACGCTATAGGCACCTCTCCATTGATCGCCCCTCTTCACTTGAGCCCCACCCCCGATTTTTATGATAAGGCATGGCCACTCGCATGAGGTAAGGTTCGAAAAAAAGGAATAAACAGATATATGGCTGACAGCATAAGTTTATGCTTGAATTTTTACGCAGAGAAAACATAGTCAATTCAATAAAAATAACAGCTTGGAGTAAAACTAGACTAAATGAAACAGTTTAACTTTTATGCAACCAAAACACTTTATGAATTCCCTTTCCAAAATAATGTCTAGCCTTAATTTATAAAACAAAAAAGAAGAGTAGCTTCAAAAATAAGAACATTATTTACTGCTGTAACTGAATGAACTGCGGTAGCACGAAATATAGTAAACAAAATAGTAGAACACACACTTATTTTAAAACGCATGAAGAGCAGTGGTACGAACGACATTTTAAATTGAACAAAGCGCCTCTAAAATACAAATAAGGCCAACTGCATATCTTCCTGCAATATCTTACAGAGAAATTAAAGTGCCTGCCTCAAGCACAACGAAAACTACTTCAAAAGTTTCCTTCTTGCCTTCTATTCGGCAAATTCATTAATTATGGCATCGCAGTTCAAGTTTTTCGTCATATCTTTTTCAATCGCTAGGAGTGCAATACAGTTTAACCTTTCTTCTTTAGTGACTGACCGCAAATAGTTCTTGACGCGATTCAGTACCGAAAATGCTCTTTCTCCAGAACAATTGGTCACTGGAATGGTGAGAAGTATCCGTAAAGCAATGTTAACTTTCGGGTACATATCGTGTAAATCTTTTTCATGAAGGAAAGTGCTGAGCTTTGGGCTGGTCTTACCTTTAAAATCTGCAATGTTCCTTTAAATGCAAGACTCGTCAGCCAGTGCACTTCCAAAGTCACCCACATACATTTCTGAGAGATCGTCAGCGATTTTTTTAAATCATTGGTCCATCTAGGTCTAACAGGTTTTCTAGAAAATAAAATCTCTTATGGAGGACTTAGCCTCACTTCGCCTCTTAAGCTCAGCACTTAGTAGGCTACATCCAGAATTACATAAAATACATTGACGCGAAAATTTTCTGAGCCCTCTGACGGTACATATTCTCCTTGCTTTGTCTCATCATTCCCAGTCTTTCGTTCCGGTCTTCTCTTTAAGTCGTAGGAATATTGAGCAATGTCGCTTAATTCTTTGGCTTCTTTCTCATAGACATCGAAATTATCTTTGCACAAATTCCGCTAACGAAGCGTAACATTCTACCACAGTGCTCAAATTAGTGCTAACTTTCTGGAGCTTCTGGCTGACAGTATTAAATCTTTCTATAATGGTACTCCAGAAAACAACTAGGAAATCAGTTTCTAATTGAAGGATATTGCTTAAGATGCCTTTGGCTTCACTTCGAGTGTTTGCCTTTTGATTTCTGTCTTCGTGTAGGCAATACTCTCAAGAACTGCCACGATGCCACACTAGCCTTCCCTTATAGAGCTTGACAAGCGTCATATCGTGCCGACCACCGAGTCACTGACAGGCATTTTAGTACGCGCGCAATAAAGTTTTTAAAATTTCGATCACAGGCCTCGAAACCAGTCTGAGTTTCTATGTATGTCACTTTGTGCAACAATGTATCAAGGAATCGCCTATTGGGAAAGGCCTACTTTGCGTAAAGTAATTCGTGTACGGTAGCTTACCCCAAGTTGCTGAACTCCATCGCAGTCAATGTCGTGAACCGCAGAGCAAGAATTGTTATTGTTATCCGAATTTGTCGTCGGAGGTGTAGGATTCACACTCGCACTAAACATCTCATTTATTTTCCGACATTTTCATAGTGTAACCTCGGCTTTCTTATCCTCTTCAGCTTTGCGGACACGGTGTTGGTAAACAAACAAAGTTTTGCTGCCCATAGTTTAAAACATTTACTTGTAGCTCACATCTCAACAAAACAACACAAGGCAAGCTCGAACTTGCACACAGCACAGGCAAGGGGGGTGGGGCGCGGGGCACTTCGATGCTACTACAATGCAAGCAAACCCAGCTACCGCAACAACAGCGCGTTCAGCACAGCTCCGCTCGTCCGCCTCCCCGCCCCTCTCACACTTGTCGGGACGGAAGGGCGTCGAGCAGCATAACGAAGAGCGAAGTGGAAGGGTATGGGCGGGCATGCGACAAAGACACGTTATTATTTCTAAATGTCTCTGCTCTTTTCTCAATATTTATTGTAGCATGTATACTGCTATAATCCTAACTTAGCACATTTAAAGCCCTAGCAAAGAGGACGCTTGACGGCAGTGCCCTTCGGGGCGCCTCCAGTTCAGATCATTGCCGGTTGCCTAACCGAAGGGGTGCCTTGCGGCGCCCCTAGGCACGTGCCTATTTTGCCTTACGGTAAATCCGGCCCTACTTGGATCTGGCTATCATATACAAAAAGAATTTTTCGAATCCGATGGTAGTTCCAGAGATTAGTGCGCTTAAACA
Organism: Meconema thalassinum; assembly: GCA_946902985.2. Classification (NCBI taxonomy): domain Eukaryota; kingdom Metazoa; phylum Arthropoda; class Insecta; order Orthoptera; family Tettigoniidae; genus Meconema; species Meconema thalassinum. The sequence continues at coordinate 744,624,017 of OX336388.2, forward strand.
TACAAAAAACTCGTCTGCTTTATCATATCTTATATATATATAAAGGAATGTCTGTCTGTTTGTCTTTTATGCGATCATAAACTATTCATCCGATTGCGATCAAATTTTGGTGATTTGTTGTACACACTTTCGGGATGTTCACAGGCATAGTTAATCCATTTCACAATAGATAGCGCGTGAGTAGTTTAAACAAATATGTAATAGCGATGCGTTCATATACAAATCATCCGATTGCGATCAAATTTTGTGAGTTGTTGTGCACACTCCCAAGAAATGTATAGGCGTAGTAAATCCAATTTACAATAGAAGGCGCGCGAGTAACATCAACAAAATGGCGTGCGATTCGTTTCAATAAAGTCCCACATGCATGCATATATCATTCATCCCTTTGCGATGAAACTTGGGTGAGATGTTGTGTACACTTCAGGGAAGATTTTTGGCTTAGTAAATCCAATTTACAATAGGTAGCGCACGAGTAGATTCAACAAATGAGCGACGACGCGCGAAGCGTTTCGACAACGTCCCGTATGCGTTCATATACCATTCGTCCGATAGCGATGAAACTTGGGTGAGATGTTGTGTACTCTCCAGGGAAGGTTTCTAGCTCAGTAAGTCCATTTTACCATAGGTAGCGCACGAGTAGATTCAACAAATGAGCGACGACGTGCGATGCGTTTCAACAAAGTCCCACATGCATTCATATATCATTCACCCCATTGCCATGAAACTTGGGCGAGATGTTGTGTTCACTTCATGGAAGGTTTCTGGCTTAGTAAATCCACTTTACGATTGGCAGGGAACGAGTTGATACAACAAATGAGCGACGACGCGCGAAGCGTTTCAACAACGTCCCATATGCGTTCATATACCATTCGTCCGATAGCGATGAAACTTGGGTGGGATGTTGTGTACACTCCAGGGAAGGTTTCTAGCTCTGTGAATCCATTTTACAATAGGTAGCGCACGAGTAGATTCAACAAATGAGCGACGACGTGCGAAGCGTTTCAACAACGTCCCATATGCGTTCATATACCATGCGTCCGATAGCAATGAAACTTGGGTGAGATGTTGTGTACACTTCATGGAAGGTTTCTGGGCACGAGTAGATACCAAAATAAACGAGCCTTACAGTAGTCGCATATGATGTGTAACATCTGACATGTTATCCTACTCGTATACTACACAGCTTGGACATTCTTAAAATGTTAATTTACACTCCATTTTCATACTGGTACCATGACGAATGAAAGAGAAAGTGAGAGGACTCCTCAAGTTCAAGCGCGCCCCGCCCAGCAGCGCTAGAGTGGGCAAGTTCTACGCTGTCGGTCAGCTGGTCTTAGGGATAATGCCAAGGGACACGAATTACTTTGTAACTGATACTCTTTTAAAATGTAATTAGCGGTTACAATTAAAATAACACGGCAGGGCACAATGGAAAATATAATTCTCGGAAATAAGTACTACGGTCTCCATTACATGTTACGGAAGACACAGATTCCTGGAGTAGGCTTCTGTTGTTTCTTGTTGTGGCAATTTAGTTTCCTCAGATTGAGAGACTAAAGAAGGTGAATTTGTGGGTCTGAATCTAAATAATAAAAATGAAGGAATGGCAGAGCGGCTCTTGAGAGCCCTAGTGACAGAGTTGAGATGGCTATACTCAGAGGGAGTGATGCCTATGTGGTCATTACCTAATTCCTCAACGAGGGAAATAAATTGGGCTATGGGATTGAGCGCGTTAATTACTGCTTGCCTGACTGATTTACAAAGGCTAATACCAATAGGTGGGTGGATGAGGACCATCGTGGTCTGAAGGTTACTGCCATTGGGTGAAGCGTACCACAGCTCTTTCTCGAAATCAAATGTCGGGAATGAGACGTGGCCCGGTGAGGGAAGAGGTGAGCTAGAGAGTGAGGAATCTGATTTTGGTGAAGCTGGTTTAAGTGGAACGAGTATACCATCTCGTTTTTTGGTAGGCCCATTCGGAATTAATGTTTTTGGATTGACAGGGCTATAATTGGGCTTTTAGGGTCATCAGGGTCCTGAGTTATCAAACATGTTATGCCCTGGTACGTTAATGTGCGAGGTTTAGTGTCAGTGCGCGACATGTTTGTGTTCGTGAGTGTACAGGTGCGTGTAATGAGTAAGAGGTGATGAGAGATAGTGGTCAAATACCTTGGTCGACCAGAGAATAAGGAAAGAGAAAAACAAATTTACCAGTCACTCAAAGTTATCCAGTTTAAATACAGTTGGAGCTGTGACGTTGAGTGCGCTGATGAAATTTGAAGTTACTTGAAATATTTAATTAAATAATTAATTATTGACTGCTTGGTAGGGTGAGGGGATGAGCTAAACTTGTATTAAAACTCGAGGGAGATGGTAGTTGCTTGAATAGGATGGTTACAGGGTGGGTATGGTGTTGGATATTTGAATGGTAGAGGAGTGACTTAATCTGCACTGTTACTATGAGGAATGCAAATTAAGCCTATAGGAACGTAGTGGAATGGCTTGAAATATCGAAGTCGAGGCGATAGTGAGGACTAGGCTTGGTATAAAGGCTGGCAAGGCTGGCGGATCATCGATTTCGCCAATTGGCGTTAGAATACGGAGCTTGGAGCAGTGGCGTGCTTGGATGCTGGACACAGAATGATGATGGCACATAACAGTAATAATATTAACAAAGAAATATGTTTGAAGTAGGCCTCCATAAAACATAAAATGCTGATGTACACAAGACACAATGAACTGAATTTAAGAACTGAAAGCAAAGAAAATTCAATTTAATTCACACAAATATCTCACACAGTAGCTTCCCCCGCACTTTTCTATGGCCCGTCTCAACGGAACAACAGGACACGTGTTGGACATAATCGCTTGCAGTGCTTGTAGCGGCGGGACCACGAACTACCGTTCTATAATGGCGGAGTCCTCACACTAGGTCCTTCTATTCGTCATGCTGGTACTATGATGAATGTATAGATTGAATTGGAGATATGCTACTGTCACATTTGTGGCGCAGCGGTCAAGCTGTTAGTCTCTCACCAAGTTAGACCGGGTTTAATTCCCGGTCAATACATGTGAGATTTTCGAATTGAAATGCCATGTCCTGTGGTTCGCATTCCACGTAAAAGGGAGGTACCGTGGATCATGATCGTGAGATTAACGGACACGCAAAACTACAAGCTTCCTTCCTTTTACATTAATAATTCATAATAACAAAGTGACACACAACGTCGACAGTACTCTCAAATACTGTGAGCACATTCCTCAGTAACTATAACAATCATTATTCTCAAGGCTCTCATACAGTTCGTCGTAAACAATCAAAACATGGCTTCCTACAATCATGAAATGACCTAGTCTCACATATGATGAAAATACAGCTTTTATTCCACTCATATAACAACATTCTGTTATTCATTTAATATTTGACTAATCACCCACAGCTTGACAATAATGCCGCTTACTTAAATGTCATTTGTCGTCTTCGTCCTACCCCATGTGATATTCAACCTTGAACGTGATGCTTCATAAACTGCTCAATGACAAATGAAAGTCGGTGAAATATTTGCCATTGTGCTCGTCAAACCAGTGCCTGCTAAATGCGCTGCCTACTGTATTGCCATAACATTCTCGCGCTACAGAGCACACACCGCCTTGTTTCCAATACACACATTTTCAATTGTACATCCAGCTGGCAGTGCGTCTTTACTTCCGTCCGATCTACTTCCGTTCGATCCACTTCCACCCGATTCACTTCCGTCCCATTTTTCTGGCATTGCGTCTTCACTTCCGTCCGATCCACTTCCGTTCGATCCACTTCGCCCGATTCACTTCCGTCCCCAATTTCCAAAATTACTCCTACAAAACTATCCAGCAACCGAGCGGAAAGATGTTACACATCAAAAATGAGCGACGACGCACGATGCGTTCCAACCAAATCCCATATGCGTTCATATACCATTCGTCTGATACCGATGAAACTTGGATGAGATATTATGTACACTCCAGGGAAGGTTTCAGGCTTAGTCAATCTATTTTACAATAGGTAGCGCACGAGTAGAATCTACAAATGAGTGACGACGCGCTAGCGTTACAACAACGTCCCGTATGCGTTCATATACCATTCGTCCGATAGCGATGAAACGTGAGTGAGATGTTGTGTACTCTCCAGGAAGGTTTCTGGCTTAGTACATGCATTTCAAATTAGGTAGCGCATTAGTAGATTCAACTTATGAACGAGGGCACGCGAATCGTTTCAACAAAGTCCTGTATGCGTTCATATGCCATTTATCAGATTGCGATGAAACTTTTATGAGTTATTGTGTACACGCCAGGGAAGGTTTTCGACTTAGTAAATCCATTTTACAATAGGTAGCGTACAAGTATATTCAACAAATGAGTGACGACGCGTGAAGTGTTTCATCAAAATCCTGTATGCGTTCATATAGCCTACCATTCATCGATTGCGATGAAACTTTGATGAGTAGTTGTGCACACTTCCGGGACATATATATATATATATATATATATATATATATATATAGGCGTAGTTAATCCAATTTACAATAGATAGCGCGCGAGTAGTTTAAACAAATGAGTAATGGCGTTGCGTTCATTCACAATTCGTCCGATTGCGATCCAATTTTGGTGAGTTGTTGTGCACACTCACGGGAACGTTATAGGCATTGTAAACCCATTTACAATAGATAGCGCGTGAGTAGCTTCAACAAAATTGCGTGCGATTCGTTTCAAAAAAATTCCCACATGCGTTCATATACCATTCATCCGATTGCGATGAAACTTTGGTGAATCGTTGAGTACACTCCAGGGAAGGTTTCAGGCTTAGGAAATCTGTTTTACAATACGTATTGCATGAGTAGATTAAACAAATGAGTGTCGGCACGCGAATCGTTTGAACAAAATCACGTATGCGTTTATATGTCTTTCATCCGATTGCTTTGAAACTTTGATTTGTTGTTGTGTACACGCCAGGGAATGTCTTCAACTTAGTAAATCCATTTTACAATATTGGTAGAGCACGAGTAGATTCAATAAATGAGCGACAACGTGCGAAGCGTTTCATCAAAGGCCCGTATGCGTTCATATACCATTCGTCCGATAGCGATGAAACTTGGGTGAGATGTTGTGTACACTCGAGGAAAGGTTTCTGGTTTAGTACATGCATTTTACAATAGGTAGCGCACAAGTAGATTCATCTAATGGGTGACGGCACGCGAATCGTTTCAACAAAGACCCGTATGCGTTTATATAACATGCAACCGATTGCGATGAAACTTTGAAGAATTGTTGTGTACACTCCAGGAAGGGTTTCTGGCTTAGTACATGCACTTTACAATGGGTAGCGCATGCGTAGATTCTTCTTATGAGCCACGGCACGCGATTCGTTTCAACAAAGTCCCGTATGCGTTCACATACCATTCATCCGACTGCGATGAAACTTTGGTGGATCGGTGAATACACTCCAGGGAAGGTTTCAGGCTTAGTAAATCAATTTTACAATATGTAGCGTACGAGTAGATGCAACAAATGAGTGACGACGCTTGAAGCGTTTCAACAAAATCCTGTATGCGTTTATATACCACTCATCGATTGTGATGAAACTTTGATGAGTTGTTGTGTGCACTTAAGTGTAGGATTCTAACTTAGTAAATCCATTTCACAGTAGGCAGTGAACGAGTTGGTTCAACAAATGAGTGACAGCCCACGAATCGTATAAATGAAATTACGTATGTATTCATATGCCATTCATCCGATTGCAATGAAACTTTGGTGAGTTGTTGTGGACGTTCCCACGAATGTTTCTAAATTAGTTAATCCATTTTACCATAGTTTGGAGGCAGTTAGCGGAAATTGAAAAAAGAATTGTGTATCTAAAAGCACTTCAAGAAACAAAATTACAACGCCTACACTTTCTTTGATTGGCGTTGCAGCGCATGCCGGGTTCAGCTAGTATTAGTATAGATTAGAATAATGATTTGTGATAACGAGAAAAATATCCACAGTTTGTTAATGTTTGTAATGTTTATTCTTTTTGATGTGTAACATCTTTCCACTCGGTTGCTGGATATTTTTGTGGGAGTGATTTTAGAAAAGGGACGGAAATGTGTAAGAGGAAACATCGCATACGGTTTACTCCAAGTTTTGGAGGCCCCGTTAAAGATATTCCTACAATAAATCATCTTCAAGTTGTCATTCTTTGGTGTGAAAATATTCATTATATCATATTTGCTGAAAACAATAATGATTAATTAAATCGTCATACTTTCGCTGTATTCTTATTTAATGTAAGCATTCAAGGTACTGTCGGCCACGGAAATGAGACGGAAATGTGTAAGAGGAAACATCGCATATGGTTTACTTCAAGATTTAGAGGCCCCATTTAAGATATTACAACAATAAAGCATCTTCAAGTTGTCGTTGTTTGGTGCGAAAATATTAATCTCTTATATATAATCCAAAACTGACTCATCACCGCAGGGCTCAAACCACTAGACCTAGGAAGCTGAAATTTTGCATGTTGGTTGATCCGAGTATGTAGAGGCTCACTAAGAAACGGTTTTGGAAAATTCAACTTGTAAGTGACATTTTTCGGCCCTTTGGCATTGACAATCCAAAGTTGACTCATCGACGCAGGGCTCAAACCACTAGACCTAGAAAGCTGAAATTTTGCATGTTGGTTGATCCGAGTATGTAGAGGCCCAATAAGAAACGGTTATTGAAAATTCAATTTGTAAGTGACTTTTTTCGGCCCTTTGGCACTGAGCAAGGACAGTCGGTAAAATGTTCGGATTTAACTCATTTTAAGCCGCCACATACGAGAAACAATACTCGGAGGTCCCGAAACACACTTTTTAAGTTCCTAAAATGAACGGTTTCGGAGATATTCCCAAATAACTGTGTTCCCTCTGAGAAACAGATCAACGTTACTATGGCAACCGCTGAAATTTCGCAGACCGGGGATAGTTTTCTGGCAATATCTCGAAAACCGTTCGTTTTATTGCCTTGAAACGCTGGGTTCGGTTCCCACCTCTAACCACGAACGTTGCTCCTCGCATTGATACGCGTAAAATGAGATATATTTTATATATAGAGGTTGCTTTTGGGGCTCGGATACGATCGTGATTTTGAGTCTAATTTTATACTCTTTCGGCTGGTAAGCGAGCTTTCAGAATTTTACTCGAATTTACAACGTTAAGATACTTTCTATTTTGCACGGTATGCTTTCATTTTCTTTATAAATTTCTTTTTTCTTAACTGAATATTTTTGTTTGCCAATTTTGATCTGCTCTTTTTCGTTTTTAACCATGATCTGCAACGTTGATTCACAGTCGAATGTGTCGTATTCTACCGGCTGTCACGTTAATTATTATTGTTTCTTAATTACTCTTACTGAGGAATTGGGCAAATTTATTTCAATAAAGTTGTTGTTTTGTCTTTCACGGCCATTGAATCCCCGCACAAGGCACGGCTTAAACCTAGAAAAGTTGCTGAGTTGTACTAATGGACTAATGGTGCAGCAGAAAAGAGGAGAATTGAAGCTTTTGAAATGTGGTGATAAGGGAGAATGATGATCAGATGGGTAGTTAGGGTAACAAATGAAGAGGTATTAAGACGAGTGGGAGAGGAGAGAGGTTTCTGACGACTGCTAATGAAGAGAAGAGATAGGAGGGTAGGACACATATTATGACACCCAGGAATAGCAAGCTTACTGTCGACCAAAATATTATGTGCACTCGCGTTTGAAGGTTGTTTGTGAAGTAGCCAATAGACCTTCATAAAATCCAATGACATCATCATTTTCGACGTTCAATTTTTCGTTAGTTCATGTAGGTTTGGAATTTTTAATTTATATTTTAATATTTTTTATCGCAGTTGAAACACAAAAAGTGTCCCTTTTTAAGCGTGTTTCAACCATGCGTCACATTTAAGAATTATTATCTCACAAACCCGTAATCAGATCGAATCGGAATTTTAACACAATATACATTGGAATGTTGTATAACTGGTTTATTAATTTCAAAATTTTGTGTGTTCAAGAACAAATGTTGTTATTATTTTTGTAACTCTTTCTCGGCTCGGGGTCGTTGGAAAATGTAGTTCTTGGTTGCGTTGTAATTCTTATATATCAAAAAGTTATGCTGTATGACTGTGAAATAGGTAAATTAATTCACTTATTTTATATCGGTTTGTATTTGTACGGAGAATTAAGACATGGTTCACCAGCTAGCCGCTCCGGGAAATGCTATACAGCGTTGCTGATATGGAGCCCATCACTTCCGAGCGAGACGTGCCATGACGCGTGATGTAGCCCATCTTGGCAATGATGTACTGCTTTCACCGGAGCGGCTAACTGGTGAACCATGTCTTAATTCTCCGTACAAATACAAACCGATATACAATAAGTGAATTAATTTACGTATTTCACAATCATACAGCATACCGTTTTGATGTATAAGGATTACAACGCGACCAAGAACTACATTTTCAAACCATCCCGAGCCGAGGAAAGGTTACCTTACAAAAATAATAACAACTTTGTTTCTTGGACACAAAAAAAATTAAAATGAATAAACCTGTTATACAACATTCCAGTGTATGTTGTGTTAAAATTTGGATTCGATCTGATGACGGGTTTGTGAGACAATAATTCTTAAATGTGACGCATGGTTGAAAAACGCTTAAAAACAGGCACTTCTTGTGTTCCAACTGTAATAAAAAATATTAAAATATAAATTAAAATTTCCAAACCTACATGATCTAACGTAATGTTACGTGCCACCCCCTAGTGGCACTTTTGGTAACTGGATTACGGTGGGGGTACAAAGCACAACACCAATTACTGCTTAAAGAAATAATTAACTTTATTGTGGCCAGAAAACTACACTAATCAGCAAATACAAGCAATTAGGAGCCTTACTCCAGTTTACTCAAGTCTCTTCCTTGAGCGCTCTTGGCCCTTCCACTTGTCAACAGATCACAGAAGTTCATCCGTCCTAATGAGTATGGGGGCCTTGACAGAAACTACCTGCTCCTCTCCTTTATGTTCACCGACCACAATTACTTACGATCACTTGCTGCAGGCTATTTCGCTGTCCACAAGCTGGAGAAACAATGTCACTGGATTTCGTAACTCGCACAGCACTTCGTCACCACACTTCTGTCGCACAAGATAATCGCTCGCACTAGCTCGTAAAACACAACAACGACCACTGCTTGACGGGTCACTCTTATATAGCAGGCCGGTGACTCAATAAATGCTTCTAGATCCATCCAGAGTTCACGGCTTCTCGAGGTTTCCATCGCTGGTCCAGTCATGAATATTCTGGACTACCCCTTTGTCCTAGTAGCCCTGTTGCATAAGGCACACGCAATACAGGAGGCAGGCCACAGCCCAGCCCTGGGGCAGTTGTGACTCATGCGGCGAGTGATGACACAAACTCACAGCCGTAACACCACCCCCTTCCTAAAAAGGCTGATCGTCCCGATCAATCATTGGTCCGTCTGTGTCCCTCCGTAGGCTGCCAGGCGATCTCGGTGCACGATCTTCATCTTTGCCCTCGGGCTCCGCTGGATCCTGTAGACGACATCGTTGATCCGTTTCACGACTCGGTACGGGCCCTCCCAGGACTTCTGCAGTTTGGGTGACAGGCCTTTCTTCCGTAATGGGTTGAAGAGCCAGACCAGGTCGTCCTCGTGGAATCCGCCGGCATCCGTCTGCTGGTCGTATCGGGTCTTCATTCGGTCGGTCTCGATCCGTAGTTTCCTCCTCGTGAACGCGTGTACGTACTCCAGTTGGTCGACCAGTTCTTGACAATACTGGCTTACCGGGATCGGATCATTCCCAGGTCGGCCGAAGGCAAGATCGACAGGTAGACGGAGCTCCCTCCCAAACATGGCCCGGGCTGGTGTGCACCCGGTGGCTTCATGCACGGCGGCGCGGTAGGCCAGGAGAAATAGTGGAAGATGCTTGTCCCAATCCCTCTGGTGCTCGCTGACGACTATTCGGAGATGGTTCTCGATGGTGCGATTGAATCGCTCTACCATCCCGTCGGACTGAGGGTGTAGCGGCGTGGTCCTTGTCTTCCGGATTCCCAGCAGCTGGCATAGGTTCTGGAACACCTGTGACTCGAAGTTCCTCCCTTGGTCGGAGTGCAGCTCTAGGGGTACTCCGTACCGGCTGACGAATTCCTTCACCAGGGTCTCTGCAATCGTCGCGGCTTCTTGGTTAGGGAGCGCATACGCCTCCGGCCATTTGGTAAAGTAGTCGCTGACGACTAATATGTAGCGGTTCCCAGCCTCGCTTAACGGGAATGGCCCAGCAACATCGATGGCCACTCTCTCCATGGGGCCGCCCACGTTGTAGGTCTTCAGTGGACCCCGTCGTCTTCGTCCTAGGCCCTTGCTGGCTGCGCTATCGTGGCACCTCGCGCAGTAGTTCTCCACGTCTGTTCGGCATCCGATCCAGTAGAACCGCTCTCTCAGCTTCTCCAGGGTCTTCTTTATCCCTAGGTGTCCAACAGATGACCCTCCATGAACTTCCTTCAGGACTTCCTCCGTCATAGCCTTTGGAACGACGACTTGTTCCCGAGATGTCTTCCCGTCGGTGCTCTCCCAGGTACGGCAGATGAGGCCATCCCTTACAATCAGAGAGTCCCACTGTGCCCAGTAGGACTTAAACTTTGGGCTGCAGTCACTCACAATGTTCCACCCGGGTCTGGGGACACAGGCCCTCTTCCATTCGGCTATCAGTCCCAGGTCATCATCTTCTGCTTGTGCCCGCGTGAAAGATTCGCGGCTCCAGTTTCCTTGAAGTTACACAGTAGTCCGTCGGCACAGTATCCCGGTGTTCTCCTCCCTTCGGGCACAGAAGGTGCAGTCTTCGGGGCACGGTCTTCGTGACAGGGCGTCGGCGTTAGAATGCAGTTGGCCTTTCCTGTGCTGAATCTCAAAGTTGTACTGTTGAAGCCTCTCTAACCACCGCGCGAGTTGACCCTCGGACTGCTTGAAGTTCAGGAGCCACCGCAGGGATGCATGGTCGGTCCTGATGAGAAATTCTTGCCCGTACAGGTACTTGTGGAAGTGTGCAATGGTCTTCACGATGGCGAGCAGCTCCTTCCTGGTGACGCAGTAGTTCCTTTCTGGCTTTGACAAGGCCTTGCTGAAGTAGGCCACTACTCTCTCCTCGCCGTCCACTACCTGCGACAGGATTCCCCCTATGCCAAAGTCGCTGGCATCGGTATCGACGATAAACCTTGTTCCAGGTCTGGGGTAGGCCAGAATAGGCGCGGTGCACAGAGCCTGCTTGAGTTGTTCGAAGGACCTGTGGCATTCTGCTGTCCACGTGAAGAGTTGGTCCTTCTCAGTCAGTCGATGTAAAGGTTTGGCGATGTCGGCGAATCCCCTCACGAAGCGACGGTAATAAGTGCAGAGTCCCAGGAAGCTTCGTAGTTGGGACTTGTCCTTCGGAACTGGACACTCCCTCACAGCTGCGGTCTTCTCTGGGTCGGTGCGCACCCCTTCCTCGGAGACGATATGCCCAAGGTACTGGACCCGCTTCTGGAAGAGCTGACACTTCTTGGGGCTCAACTTCAGCTGGGCAGCCCGTAGCATCAACAAAATCTCCTTCAGGTTGCTGTAGTGCTCCTCGAAGCTTCTCCCCAGAACGATGACGTCGTCTAGGTAGACCAGGCAGGTCTTCCAGTGTAGTCCCCTCAGAATGGACTCCATTAGCCTTTCGAAGGTCGCAGGGGCGTTGCACAGACCGAATGGCATGACGGTGAACTGCCAGAGACCGCTGCCCACAGAGAACGCCGTTTTCTCGCGGTCCTTAGGGTGGACCTCCACCTGCCAGTAGCCACTCTTCAAATCCAAGGTGGAGAACCACCTTGACCCTGATATGGTATCCAGCGTGTCGTCGATCCGGGGTAGAGGGTAGCTGTCCTTCTTCGTGACGTCGTTCACCCGCCTGTAGTCCACGCAGAACCTGGTGGAACCGTCCTTCTTCCTCACAAGCACGACCGGAGAACTCCAAGGACTATGTGATGGCTCGATCACCCCTTGCTCCTTCATCTCTTCTACCATCCGGTCGACTTCGGCTTGCTTGGCGAGCGGGACACGTCGGAATGGGGCCCTAATCGGTGCGCTGTCCCCAACGTCGATTCTGTGCTGGACCAAGCTTGTCCTGACGAAGTCTTTGCTCCCCACGGAGAAGACATCCTGGAATTCGCGTAGCAGGTCCTGAAGTTGGCGTGATTGTTCCTCGCCTAATGGTCCTGGGATCCTTGGTACAGCTTCTGTAGTTCTTCTGGCAGTGTGCGTCTTCTTCGGTTGTCCGTCTGCAGGTGTCTGTCTGTCGTATCTGTGATGCGGGCAATCCAGGTAACGGGCTCGCAGACTCCTAGGTTGGTGTCCCGGTGAACCGTAATGTCGTAGTCGTTCAGGTTGGACAGGCGGACGTACGGCCGAGACGTCGTGTTGATGAGAGTCTTGGCAACTAGCAATCCTTTTGTCTGGATGTCATATTTTGGTTCGATGACAGCCGCCACTCCCTCAGCAGTTCCGTCGACAATTACGGCAGCACTGACCTCCGTCTTGGCGGGAACGATGACGTCTTCTCTCAGCCTTACTCGTCGTGCGGCGACGGTCTCGTGTGCTGGTTGCAAAGCGAGTTCCTCACTTCCGAAGTGCAAAGTGTTGGTACTCAGATCCAAGATGATGTTGTTCTGGTCCAGGAAGTCCAGTCCGATGATCACTTCATTTGATACGTCAGCCACAAGCACTGGATGCTTTATCGCCCGTCGACCAATGACGAACTCCAGTGATGCTTCGCCATGTACCGGTGCGGTCTCTCCGGTCGCGGTTATTAGCTGGAGGTTCCTTTGTGTGGGTTGCACTCTCCACTTCGGGATCACGGTGGGGCTGACGATGGTCCTCGATGCTCCCGTGTCGATTAGCATGGGCCAGCTCACTCCGTTGACGACTCCGTCGACCATCAGGCTGCTATTGTCCCTCCGTAACTTCGTCACACGCACTTGGACTGCCGGGGCTTGATTACTGTCACAAGCCAACCTTTGCCCCCCAAGGCTGGCTAATACTCGTTTCCCTGGGCCGCGCGGTTTTCAGACGACTGATTTCCCGTCGGATACCCTCGGCGGCGGCGATCACCGCAGTCCTTGCTCAGGTGGCCTTTCTTACCGCAGGCCCAGCAGGTTGGTAGTCCTCTTCCGGGCCGCCTCTCCGGTTGTCTTCTGGCTGTGTCGTTGCTGGTGGTGCCGCGGCTATCGAAGAAACGGCTTAGCGCCTCCGTCAATTCGTCGGCCAGGGGCTTGGTCTCGTTGGTTTTTGCTGGTTCGTCGACGTCCACTTGACGCACCCGCGCGTGCATTCTAGAAGCCTGTTTTGCCGTCTCGAATTCAAGTGCGTGGCTCAGCGAATCTGCCAGGGTCTTATTGCGCGCGAGTCGCAGCGCCTGTTGAGTGTCCGAGTCCCGTAGCCCGTCGGTGAAGGTCTGCGTCGCTATCTGCTCCAGAAAGTCGGCCGGCGCTGTTGGGTAGGCAAGCCTTACGAGGCGTGCGATGTCCATCTCGAACTCCTGCAGGGTTTCCGCGTTCTTCTGTACCCGGGTCCGGAGCTGCACCTGGTAGGCCTGCTGAAGATGGCTATCTCCATATCGGGACTCCATATGGGCGATCAGTGAAGCGTAGTCCTGGGATCCAGTCGGGATGGCCTGAAGGACGTTAAGGGCGTCACCTCTCAGCGCTACAATGAGAGCTGTAGCCTTTTCTGTGTTGTTCCAGTTATTTATGGAACAGGCCGCCTCGAACTGACGTAAGTAGGTGCTCCACGGGACCTTTCCGTCGAAGGTTGGGGGCGTCACTCTGATCTGTCCCGTTCCTGATGTCCCCGGTGTACCTGTGGGCGGGCGTCGGCGCAGCTCGGCAACTTCCTCTTGAAGAGCGTTGAATTTCTCTTCCACCCCCGTGAGTGGGCGTTGGCGCAGTTCGGCAACTTCCTCTTGTAGGGCTTTGACTCTCTCTTCCACCCCGGTCGGCGGGCGTCGGCGCAGCTCGGCGACTTCCTCTTGTAGGGCTTTGAATCTATCTTCCATCCCTGTCGGCGGGTGTCGGCGCAGCTCAGCAAATTCCTTTTGTAGAGCGTTGAATCTCTCTTCCACCCCCGTCAGCGGGCGTCGGCGTAGCTCGGCAACTTCCTTTTGTAAGGCGTCGAACTTCTTTTCCACTGCCGTGACTTCCTCATGCAGACCCAGTTCTAATTTCTTCAGGTCCTGTGTCAACTTATTCTGACCGTCTTCCATCTTCTTCTGGCCGTCCTCTATCCGCTTCAGGTCCTCCGCTAGCTTATTTTGACCGTCTTCCATCTTCTTCTGGCCGTCTTCTAGTTTGGCAGTTAGGTCCTCGGCTAACTTCTTCTGGCCGTCTTCTAGTTTGGCAGTTAGGTACTCGGCTAACTTCTTCTGGCCGTCCTCCATCTTCTTCTGGCCGTCTTCCATCTTCTTCAGGTCATCCTTCAGGTCCTTGGCTAATTTCTTCTGGCCGTCTTCCATCTTGGTTTCCATGCCATTTAACTTCTCTAGCAATGCTGCGAATTGCTCTTCCATTTTAGATGTTTGTCTTGTAAGGGGCATGCACTCACAGGAAAATTAGAGAAAATGACCTGCTCGGTTTTGAAACCAGGACCGTCAGGTGTTGTGCTTGAGTTCGTAATCCGGCTTCTGACACCAGTTGTTACGTGCCACCCCCTAGTGGCACTTTTGTTAACTGGATTACGGTGGGGGTACAAAGCACAACACCAATTACTGCTTAAAGAAATAATTAACTTTATTGTGGCCAGAAAACTACACTAATCAGCAAATACAAGCAATTAGGAGCCTTACTCCAGTTTACTCAAGTCTCTTCCTTGAGCGCTCTTGGCCCTTCCACTTGTCAACAGATCACAGAAGTTAATCCGTCCTAATGAGTATGGTGGCCTTGACAGAAACTACCTGCTCCTCTCCTTTATGTTCACCGATCACAATTACTTACGATCACTTGCTGCAGGCTATTTCGCTGTCCACAAGCTGGAGAAACAATGTCACTGGATTTCGTAACTCGCACAGCACTTCGTCACCACACTTCTGTCGCACAAGATAATCGCTCGCACTAGCTCGTAAAACACAACAACGACCACTGCTTGACGGGTCACTCTTATATAGCAGGCCGGTGACTCAATAAATGCTTCTAGATCCATCCAGAGTTCACGGCTTCTCGAGGTTTCCATCGCTGGTCCAGTC
Source organism: Meconema thalassinum (assembly GCA_946902985.2). Lineage (NCBI taxonomy): Eukaryota > Metazoa > Arthropoda > Insecta > Orthoptera > Tettigoniidae > Meconema > Meconema thalassinum. The sequence goes on from OX336388.2 coordinate 744,639,327, forward strand.
ACGAATATTCTGGACTACCCCTTTGTCCTAGTAGCCCTGTTGCATAAGGCACACGCAATACAGGAGGCAGGCCACAGCCCAGCCCTGGGTCAGTTGTGACTCATGCGGCGAGTGATGACACAAACTCACAGCCGTAACAGTAAAATAGAACGACGAAAATGATGATGTTATTGGATTTTATATAGGTCTATCGGTTACTTCACAAACAAACTTCAAACTCGAGTACACATAACAGTTTGGTCGACAGTAGTTATGGATGGGAGGGTCGCAGACTAGAACTGTAGGGGTAAACCAGGGTTAAACAGATTGCCTCGGATGTAGGATGTGGTAGCTATGTAGAAATGAAACGATTAGCTCAGGAGAGGGATACATGGAAGGCTGCATCAAACCAGTTAAAAAACTGAAGACTCAAACAACAACAATCAGGAATTGTAATTACTTAGAGAGGCATGTGGGGCAAAAGGGTCGTTGGAGAATTTCAATCCCTGGGATGTAACACTGGAAGAGACTGCATAATGTACACAGCGGCCAAGGTGAGCGATATTTAACTATAGGTCCATTAATAGGGATATGTTTACGTTCAAATCATCAATTAGTATGGCCAAATTACATCCAGAATAGCTTAAGTAAGAATACATTTAATTCCCCATATTCCGATAGATTTGCCATTCCAGTGTGCAAGAGTGCAGTTCCCTCTTCAAATAATATTCGCAATTTCTTTAACAAAGCGCAATGACACACACTTAACAGTAGCACGTGTACATTTAGACAAAACAATTTTTTCCCATGGCCAAATGTATGTGGCGTGCTCGCGAGCATCCGGACAACAAAATCGTTATGTCTCAGCAGAAGATTGCAAAACCATAAACGTAATTTTAACATCTGTTAACATAATGTAACAACGAACCCTGCAGACGTTCACAACTCGATAAAATTCCCACTTTGCTGATCATATCAATATACTGTATGTATCAGAATATTCAGAATTAGAATGGACACACCTATAGCCGCGATTGCTGTAATAGAATAGACCAATTATCAGCAATAATGCATCGTCCCCATTGTCTTGATCGCGGGCGAAGCCGCGGGTACCTGCTAGTTATATCATATTTGCTGAAAACAATTGTATGTACGATGATGTCGAAATGTAAATATTATATGTCAGAAAACTGTATCATAATGAGGGTCATTATAACACGATTTTTCTTTATGAAACAGTTTCTCCCACCAATCAGAGCTCAAGAAACAGTTGTGTGACCAATTAGGTAAGGATAGCATCGCACCTGCGCTGACTTCCACGGCCTTCAACTTTAAAATTTCACTGCGTGGCTTCTAGTGTCATAGTGGGGTATTCCAGGAGGCCACGGTATTCTCTGCATCCCAAGCGCTCTGTTTAGTACATAAAACTGGCGAAATCTCGGCAGATATTTATGAATATTTATGTTCGAACATAAAACAGTTATAATTATCGTCGAACAAACCGTTGTATGCAACTCGCCTATAATGGTAATTAAGACACTCGTATGGAAATTATAAAACTCGTGTCTTAATTATTGCTAATATAGGCTCGTTGCATAATGTACTATATTAATTAAATCTTCATACTTTTGCTGTGGAATGTATAACGCATACGCTGTACTTCAAGGTTTGGAGGCCCCTTTAAAGATATTCCAACAATAAATCATTGGTGCCACGACGTACCTCGCGCATGCGCACCGGTCGGGATTTAGCACTGGAGTTTTACAAGCAGTTATTTCAATGACCAACAGAGTTCACTGTTAACAAGGGCTTTGCGCTCCCGGCAAAACTAATAAGTCATCGGCTTTTTTAATATCTCGTGAACCAATAATGCTAGGGATTTGTATGAAGTGTCCTAGGACTCGGGGTGACACCCCCCGTTTTCCTATAGCCCCCTTAATTTAACCAAAGGACCCAAAACGAATAGGTCATCGGCTTTTTAATATCTCGCGAACCAATAATGCTAGGGACTTGTATGAGGTGTCCTAGCACTCGGGGTGACACCCCGCGTTTTCCTATAGCCCCCTTAATTTAACCAAAGGACCCAACTAATAGGTCATCGGCTTTTTAATATATCGTGAACCAATAATGCTAGAGACTTGCATGAGGTGTCCTAGGACACGGGGTGACACCCCGCGTTTTCCTATAGCCCCCTTAATTTAAAACCAAAGGACCCAACTAATCGGTCATCGGCTTTTTAATATCACGCGAACCAATAATGCTAGAGACTTGTAATGAGGTGTCCTAGGAGTCGGGGCGACGCCCCCCGTTTTTCTATCCCCCTCTTAATTTAACCAAAGGACCCAAAACCAAAGGGTCATAGGCTTTTTAATGTTTCGCGAACTAATAATGCTGTATGAGGTGTTGTACAACTCGGGCTGACGCCCATTTTTTCATGATTTTGTGATTTGCAGAGATGGGTAAATCCACAGCAGAATATATGCGAAATTATCGACAAAAGAAACGTGAGAAAAAATTATAAACTGGAGTTCAGCCAAAAAAAGTAAAGAAATAGAACAAGAATTTGCAAACAGGTGGAACTTCAATCATGCTCTTGGCGCTGTAGATGGAAAGCATGTTGCGATCGCAAACCCAACCAAAAAACGGTAGCTCGTACTACAACTACCTGTACAGGCATGCCGGAGTGACTCACACACACGCTCATTTTACACGCCTGCGTAGGTAGAAAGAATTGAATTTCGTTTCTTCTCCGGTTGCCAGCGCAGGTCGCTACGCTTGTACAGTTTGGCCTGCAGCTCCGGTTTACCGGAACGTGTGTGCCGGACCCTCAACACACAGGAACCTACTGCTACTATCTGATCTAATCACAACTTCTTGTTTACTTGACGCTGCCTGACTAATTTCATAAAACTCCGAACATTTGGAGGAATATGGCTGAAAATGTCATCTGGTAAACAGATCAATTCTATTACCGCTCTTAGGGCATGGAGGAAAGAATAAGAGGAGATGCCCTGAGCTCGTTTGAGTGAACCCAAGCACTGCACCCAAAGTGGGCGTAACCTTATCCTGTATTCGGTGTTCCGTGACTTGCATGAGGCATTGGGCCTGGTGTTTTCTTAGTTATCCTTGCAGGATATCTTTCCAGCCTTTTATCACCTTAACTCATGCTGGAGCAGTAGTGATAAGTTTTATATATATATAAAACTCTTCAATTCTAATCTCAGCATGTTTAGCCTACACTAAATAACAAAAAACAAACAAAAAAACAAAAAAAATCTCTGCAAATCCCAAATCATCAAACAGCTGTCGCTCAATAATTACGGTAGGCCTACGTAATGAATAAATTCGAGTCTAATCGCCAAGTTTCTACCCCCACAAACAAAATACCGTACGGTACCAAAAAGTAGGCTATGCCGTATTTTTGTGCAAATATGAGTCCTTTTTTAAGAGTTTTGTTTATTAATTTTAAGGGTCGTATTCTTGAAAAATGAGTGAAAGTGTCTGTGCTCGAAATTAGGCCTAAAAACTGATGAATGCCTCAACACCAATAAGAACGTAAAAATCAATTTGGTGTAAATACCGTAATTAATTCGGCATCATTAGTTCCCAAGATGTTCTTCCTTTGGTATAACTTGCACCTTCAGACACCTGTATTCAATTTAATCAGTGTGTCAGCGTATTATTACGTTTTGCCGCGTCCGTCTTACAAAACTAGCCTTGCAAAGGTGCTCTCATATTTCTAATTAAATTGGCTTTTAAAACGATAACGCAGCTTATTTGTGCCAAGTACCGAGATGTACAGAGTGTATTCTACCTATCCAAGAAAAGATCTTGACTTGTCATTTCAGTTTTATGTCACTAAAACCCAAGACTAGTTGGAGTGGTTTACGGCTTTAAGCATAGGAACAGCCATTTTCTTGCTCCCCAAAGCGGGCGTGCCGTTTGGCTTCAGCAGCTTGCACTAGGCAGCGCAGCGAAGGCATCTCCTTCTGTTCTTTCCTCCATGTCTTAACGTCTGATGAGCTCGTAGTTCCGCCCCCTGAAACAACAGTAACTAACTACTATTTCCGCTGTCCCCACAAAGGAGTACAGTATTATTATTCCAATTTCAGTACCGTACTTATGTCCATAGTTACCTAGTTAGGTTTTCGCAACAAATTATAGCTATCAGATAGCTTTCTTGTCTGTACAGAGTCACCACAGTTGATGTACCATACAATGTAAGTTTATTTACTGACACACCAACAGTGCCGCTACATGTGACAATGGAGCGTAGTGTGATCAAGAATACTGGGGCATTAATGAGATGCAAGTGAGTTAACACACATTCTGAACATGGCAGTGGTTCCTAACAGTAATGGTTCTTTAGTAGAAAGGTATGTTGTAAACATAGAGCAGTGGCGTAAATAAGGGGGGGTGATCAAGGGGATGATGATGATGATAATTGTTGTTTTAAGGGGCCTAACATCTAGGTTATCGGCCCCCAATGGTTTGGGTGATCGTGAAGATGAAAATGAAAGGTAAACTATAATTAAAACTAACTACTAACTTACAGTATATACTAGAAGAAGAAATGGAAAACAAAACGAGAATAAAGCAAATAAAGGACAAGACGAATAGAAATGGCCTCAACCCTCGAAGAATGCGGATTGAGGGACTTGGAAGGAAGGAGAACCATGAAAGGCAGATAGGAAAGTGAAAGAGGAGAGGGTCCGCCCCCAGAGGTAATGGATAAAAGGGGGGAAACCAGACCCAGCTCAGGAATCCCTCGGGGTCGCCAACTCCCGAACTCACCAACCATGAGCCCCTGAGGGTGTAGCAATATCTAGGGTGCACCATAAGTGGTGGGGCTACATACACCCTGTCTCCTCGAGGGCCTTGAGCAGAAGGCAGGAGATAACATGAAAAGAAAAATAAGGCTGACCCCTCACAGAAGGAGGGTATCAGAAAAGATGAGACAAGGGCCAATTAAGGCAGGAAAGGAAGAGACTCCCTAGGTCTCGGATACCCTAATACCGTCGGGGTCGGAAGAGAACAGAGTTGACCAAGTGAGGTCGACAGGAAAGAAGACGGAGGGGAGCCCGGCACAAGTAAGTGGAAGCAATGCCGGACTCAGCTGGGGCCCCGTGGTCGCCAACCCACGTCCCACTAGATGTGAGCCCCTGGGGGAGATCAAGGGGACCAATCTCCCCCAAAGCCGAATAATAAAAATATGAAATTTGTTGAAGTTCCTAATTTTCAATAAAACCAATCATCGGACTAATGACAAATGATTGAATTATGTCAGTTTATACTTACTAATTTGAACGCACTTCTTTTCACTGGGTCAGTTTCGGTAGCGTAGTTAGTACAGGGTCATTATCTTGGTGCGCCCCGGAAATCGCGTCATTTGGTTGGTCAGGTGCGGGTGCGAGTGGACCTTGCAATACCCCGCTCCGCTGACTCATATCGTTAGTTCTCACGTGACTTGTTATTCATATGGACGTGTATCTGCAAAACTTAGACGTTAGTGTTGCATGTTTAGTGAGTATTGTGATTACTGTGATTGTTGGTCATGCCTAGACACCAATTCACATTGCACGAACGTATGCATATCCATAATTCGTATATGAAAAGCAGAAAGTCTTGTTCTGAAACAAGATGAAAATTTCGAATCAAGTTTCCAGGAAGACCTGTGGCTAATGCCAGTACAATTAGGAGGCTCACCAAACGAGTCAAGAAAACAGGCTCCGTAAATAATAAAAAAGTTAACACACAACGCTGTGTTCTTACAGAACAAAAATTAGATGAGACTGTTGTCCATTCTTTCATCAGAAGATGTCAGGTGTGTGTTACAAGAGTGGGAGGACATTTTCAGCATCGACTATGAGCACTGTAAGTACATATTATTGAATGTGTTTGGTAAAAGTGTAAAAAGTGCGCGCCAACCACCGACTGCACAGTGTACGCGCGCCCGCGATCAGCGCCAGTCAACGCCGGCTTAGCGTGTCGTGTTTACCGGAGCGCACAAAGATAATGACCCTGTAGCATGCCCAAGACCACGGCTTCAAACCCGACCGAATATGTCAGATTTTTAAGAGAGTTAAAAATCCCTCAGTATGCCTTCCTTCGGAGGGGAAGTAAAGCCGGCGGTCCCATGTCATAGATTTATGGTATGTAAAAGAACCTTCCACTAACTACAATTGTGTGAAGCTAAATTTGTAGGTAAGATTTGATTAACGCTCTATTAAAGTTCTATAACCGTACGTTCTCTATTCGGGGGGTGCTGGTAATTGATTTACCATGAGGGACTCATTTCCTACAAATATTTATTATCTTCATTTCACACTTTTTCCACAAACCACAAACAGCCACACTCATAATCTCTCGCCAAACAATACTCAGACCTAACCAACATAATTTTCAAGCAATATCTCATCTCCCCTCATACATATAACCAAATTCATTCTCTTGCCAAAACACTGAAACAGACCATCATTAAAACTAACCCAATCTTCCAAAACCATATCACCAATAATCTGACATCTAACACATAATTTATAAGCAATCTTCCAGCATGGCTTCCTACAATCTCCATAGAAATATTACAACAGATACTAACTATCAAGAATAATCTCTATCATGGAACTTGTAAATCCTAAAAGTGGATAATACATGGCCCTATACTCCTTTACTGATAACATGTAACCTAAATGGGTGACAGTTCCAACGTTCGCCGTCAATTGCTACATGTTTCCCGCAACAACCCTTATAGTACGGTGCAATTAGTCCTAAAAACAGCCCAACCTCAACATCCAAAGTAAAAGTTTCCCTCCAAGCCCAAATTGTTCTATACAGTCCACATGTTCGTTAAAAAGTCCCACCATTTTGAGCGTCGGGTTTGGGGGGGAGGGCCGAAGTTAGTAAATTAGTAGTTTTATCAGTTTTTCTTACATATTTCGAAACATATGCGGTTTAGCGCAAAATGTGTCATTTACAAAAATAATCTACATTAAATTGCGAACAAACAAGGTCCTATACATAATATTCCTAAAGTGAACGGTTCCAGAGTTACGGAGGGTGCGAAAGTAGCAATTTTTCGTATTTTGTTAGATTTTTCGGAAAAATGAAATTATAACTACTATGTAAACAGAAATAACTAAACAATTTTATTAAAAAGTAATATTGTACAATCGTATTGTAGTCCAAAAGAGGCTGAGGTACCCCAAAGGGTTAGAAGCGTAAAAATACTGGGAACAAAAACCGGTTTAGTACAAGCGCGGCCGCCAGTACAAAGCCATACGTAAGGGGCCGGTCAACCACCTCCACCCAGAACCGGCCGCCTGCCCCTCCCATGCACACACTATATCATCTACTCTCTTTCCCTCGTTCGTATTGGGAGACCCATTGAATGCGTTTGTTATTTCTAGTGAAGTTCTGCTGTCATTTTTTATTGTTCGTCTTTAGAATACTGTGCCAACTATGTGGTTATACTGTGACAGATCTTGGATCTGCACAGGCACTCCTCATCATTAATCATTATATTGATTTAATCATCTCATTTTGATATCAAGCAATTCACAGTATTACTTATTGTCGTCCGCGCCATTACCTCATATATGATGTTAATTATAAGTAAAAGGGATATGTATATTTTTTAGATGATGTGAATTAGTCGGAAAGTGCCAAGTTAGGGATTACAAAAAAGCAGCCAGGCTACTGACTGATGGCTTGGGCTCATTACGAAGCAGGTATCGCTACTGTGTATGAGATGAAGGTTATTGATATAATTGTATTCCTTTGTATGGGATTCCCTCGGATTGTCTACGCGGCAGAAGGATTACCTGAAGGTTGGATCCGTTGTAATTTGACTACTCTTGACATAAATGAGGGCATAAAGTAGCGACACGGACTACTGTCGAACTAATGCGATATAAAGATTGGAAATCAAGAGTGATCTAAATGGCGGTGACACGCTGTGTACAAACTTTTTGGTTCTTGAAAATTATGCCGTATGGGAAAGTGCAAGCCAACATAGCTCTAGTCTTCAACGACCCCAAAGCTGACCCCAGTGCCACTGCCATCGTAATGTACATTACGATGGCAGTGCCAGTGAAGAGGCTGACGCTGGAAAGCATTTCCTTCTTGCGATGTTTAGAGCCAAGAATACTGAAGATCTAGATTGTTTTCGATATCAGTGTTACTTGCAGGCTATTGCAAAGCAGCCTATACAATCATTGTTCAAGTTGGCTGCACTTCCCCCCACTTCGGCAGCTTCCAAGCAGCATTCATTTAGAACCTACTACCAGGTGCAGCAGTGGCTTAATGAGAAGAAGAATCCGCTCGAGTGGGTATGGAAAAAGATAGGCGAACACCCGAGACCAATAAATTACTACAGCAAGTCCTGCAGCTCCCCAGGAATTACTTTCCCTCATAGTGTGCGCTTGCAAAGACGAATGCGTCCGTAATTGCGAATGCGGAAAAAGTGGTCAAAACTGCTCGAGCATATGCGGTAATTGCTCAGGCCTAGGATGTGATAACAGCGACACGAACATCATAGACGAAGATCTAGAACAGGAAAGTGATTTGTTCGAAGAGGACTGAATACTGATGAAAAGCCTACTTTACATTAATTTAAGGTCGCATTTAACATTCTACATTTTTATTAGTTTTAATAGTTCAGAGTGGGTTTCTCCGTACCACAGGTTTATATGGCTTAGGCCTGTGGAAACCTCGTTTCCCTTAAAAAGTAGCGCCCCTTGAAAAGGTGGTGAGGTTGACGTTCCGTCAAGGGCTTATCACTAACATACCACCGGTCATTATGGGTTTGAAGCCATTTTTCAGTGTTGCCTTGGTAAACAAAAGTTTGGTGCTTTTCAGTCGGTCTACACGAATGTACCCAAAATAGTTCAATTACATGAGATGGTAGGTATTTATTAATCTCATTTAATTTTTCAGGATTAGGGTATTACCCAAATCTTTTGGACATTCGCGTTGACCGACTGAAAAGCACCAAACTTTTGTTTTGTATACCACCGGTCAATAAAATCGGTATTTGCTTTTACAAAACACAATCCTGTATACACAAAAGTAGTTTCCTTAGTGATAATGTCATATTCTTTCCAAAACAACAAAAATACGAAAAACGTCCACTTTTACACCCTCCGTAACTCTCGAACCGTTCACTTAAGCAAGATTATGCATAGGACCTTTTTTGTTCGCAATTTAATGTGAGTTATTTTTGTATATGACACATTGTGCGCTAAACCGCATATTTTTCGAAATATTTAAGAAAAATTGATAAAAACTACTAATTTACCAACTTCTGCCCCCCCCCCCCCCCCCCCCCCCTGCCCCCCAAACCCGACGATAAAAATGGTGAGACTTTTACCGAACAACATGTTGACTGTATGGAACAATTTGGAGCTGAAGAGAAACTTTTACTTTGGATGTTGAGGTTTGGGTCTAATTGCACCGTACTATTAGTGCAGCGAATCCACGACCTACTAGCCAGATTGTGCAGCACTGACCCTCTAATTACCTTTATGTGACTTCCAAGTCACATGGAAATTGCGGGGAACGAGTTAGCGGATCAAGCTGCAAAAGAGGCGGTATCACTACCATCTCGATCAGTGGAGGTACCCACTAGAGATATTCGCTCTCAGTTATGCCGACAGGTACTGGCAATCTGGGAGAGTGAGTGGCTAGATGGCCCAATGCCCAATTAACTGTGAGCGATAAAGGGAACTACTTGCGTGTGGCGGAGCTCTTTCCGGTCACGGTGGGAGTCCGTCATTTTGTGTAAGCTAAGGATAGGTCATGCTAAATTCACCCACTCGTATATAATGAGAAGGGCGCCACTTTCACCGTGGTCCACATTTTAACCACGTGTATCTTGCTAGTCTACGATGAAATCTTGGTTTGCAGATATCACTCAAACTTGTATTAGCCGATTACGTGGTAGCTGCTGATCTCGTCATCCGCTTTATAAGTGAGAGTAGGTTAGGGCCAGCAATCTAAATTTACAAGTGAATATTTACTCAAAGGCATTGTTCTTTTTTGAAAATTAAATTTTGTTTTCCATATATTTTTGCTTATTATTATAATTATAAGTTCATTTTTATTCTTTTATTACTTTTAGGTGTCTTTTAATGTTTAGGCTTCCACCACAAAATTTAATGAAATAATCCAAATTTGTATAATTTAATTTGTGTTAAGAGGGGCAGATGACCCCTTAAAACAATAACTAACTAATTACAATGTTTTGAACATTTTATGAATGATTAATTGGTTCTGTAAATAGTGAAACAAAATAAAATTTATGCTCTGCAGATGGATAAAAGTAATTATGTATTTCCTCCTGATGATCAGAAGACATTCATTGGCATATTATTTTGGTGGCTATACAGTAGTCCAGCTATTGAGAACGTATTGGAAGAGAGTAAAAACGCAAGAGATGAAGCTGTTGTTGAAGTGAGGAGGAGAAATAAGTTTGAGGAGATAATGCGAGTTATTCGCTTGAATGGTAACCACAGGATACATAATCATGATAAATTATCAAAAGTGGAACCCAATATATAGATTTCCTAAGAGAAAAACTATCAGAATTTGCCGACTGCGAAATGGAGTCGAACGTTCACGAAGCAAACCCCATACATTACCACGGTCACCACGGCCTGAAGCAGTTCATACGGGGCGAACATGTTCGGTTTGGATACCAGGTATAGAGTCACAAGTTCAGATTAGGATATCTTGCCAACTTTGAAATGTATCAAAGCGCTAGAGTCCATCGAATATATACAAAGATATATACGGTATATAATATTTCCGTGTCCGGGAGACACACTAAATTCTTCCTTTCCAGAACTCTGCAGCTCTTATTCCTCGGTCTGTTGCTACATAAGGCCTTTCTGGCTGCAGGTTTCATTCAGATCTTGGCACGAGAGCAGGTGTTGTGGAGTCTGGATTTCTCCAGTCATATCTTGGATCTTCTGCATAATCCCACTTCACACTGTTGCTACGACACTTAGGAACTCCTGTTCTCATCCAGTTTAAGGACCTGAAGGTGGTATAAAGCAAATGACTACCACTGCTTAGTTCTGGTACTATATGTTTCCAGAGTGACACACGCCGGACGTCTGGTTTGGTATGGAGAGGTACTGTTCTCTTAATAAAAGTCTTCCTGGATCTTAGGCGAGGAGTGGTCACCTTGTGGTTGAATATTGAATGTTTGGGATATGTCTCAAGATTATGTCTCTCTTTCTCTGCTTCCACCTCGTGTCGAATAGCTTATACAAAGATGAATTCGGCAAGGGAGGGAATATACTGCTGAAGTTCATCTTAACATATATAATTTAACTTCACACAGGTGTAATTATTGGACGGTTCTTTAACATGCCATAAATCTATGAACTGGGACCACCGGCTTTACTTCCCATCCAAAGGAAGGTATTCTGAGGGATTTTAACGCTCTTAAAAAATCCGCCAACTTCGGTCGGGTTTGAACCCGCGATCTTGGGCATAGAATTAAAGTGTTGTGATAATAACTGATAATAACTGCTGATAAGTGCTGATAATAACTACATATTTTGGAGAGGTTCACAGATTCAAGCAGTGGACTTGAGGGAATTCAACGTTCAAACCACACACAAAAATGTCCTATAACGGATATTCCAACAGGAAAAGGGTATCCATGAACATATGATTTAAAGTGTTGTGAATCAAGAATTGTTGTGGAATGATAAATACTAGGTTACAGTGGCTTTGAATTGTAACCATGTACAGCCAACATCAACGGTTACAGGGTACCCTTCTTTTCAGAAGAAAAAAAATAATGATGAAGTAACCAAAACTGTTGAATGTTGACAAAATTCCTAAGAGTGGTACGGATCGCATGAAACAAAACGTAGGTTACTATAGAATTAACATCCGTTCTAAGAAATTGTGGTGGTCTGATTATTCGGGGAATTGATGGTACAATGCAAACTACACTATCCTTCGATGTACAGTGTAACTTCCATTTTATGTTGTTTTTGTTAAATTGTAGTTTTTGCACTACTTTTCGAATGTTCTGTTTTGAATTCTGCTGACAGTGTATCTAATGTGTTATAATTAAATTATATAGCTTGCCACGGTGGGTGAGTGGTTATAGTGTCGGACTACCAACCCCAAGATTGCAGGTTCGCCCCTGGCCATGGTAAGTGATTTTTGAAGGCGACAAAAATCGAGATACTCATGTCATACGTTGTTGGCATGTTAAAGAACCCATTTGAATTCAGCAGGCCGTGTTCAATGGCAAAATCTCGGGATTTTCCGCCAACACAAAGTTCCTCCATTCTCTACTTGAAAGCGCTGTAGTGTCAAGGTATTAAGATATCTAACCTCCTTGACTTTCATAGCGTTCAAAAGAACGACGAAATTCGACATGCAAGCTACCCTCTGGGTGTCAATTAACAAAGCTTGCACCAGGCACCCGAGGCCATACGAAATTATATTATATATTAAATTATATTAATAATAACTCATAATTGGTTTCAGACTAGCACATCTACAATAAAACTGGATATAACTAGTATTTATTATTCCACAACAATTCTTAACTCACAACACTTTAATTCTATGCCCAAGATCACGGGTTCAAACCCGACCGAAGTTGTCGGATTTTTTAAGAGCGTTAAAATCCCTCAGTATACCTTCCTTCGGATGGGAAGTAAAGCCGGCGGTCCCATGTCATATATTTATGGCATGTTAAAGAACCTTCCACTAATTACACCTGTGTGAAGCTAAATTATATAGGTTAAGAATGTAAACAACGCTCTTATGTTCCTACGTTCGTTGCCAAGGGCCGACTGCGGTAACGTCTAGTAGCTAAGTTCTGAACTAGTAGTCGATGACGGTGGCGTTTGACAGCAAAAGTAGTAACTATTTGAAAAATTCAAAGTCTGCAGTCCTTACTTGATTAAAAAAAACAGATAACACACACTAATACAGTCATTACAATTAACACCGGTTATCAGATAGATTCTACACACACCCAAAGTACACGGGGCTACATGACTGCGTTGTCGCAGCCCCTAAACCGAGGAACCAACCAACCCATCAACAACACTTTAAATCATATGTTCACGGTTACCCTTTACCTGTTTGGAATATCCGTTATAGGACATTTTTGTGTGCGGTTTAAACGTAAGAAATCCGCAAAGTACACGGATAATGAAAGCATTGACTTCTTACAGAAATGTCTCCATGAGACGTCAGTCAAAATATGGCAGACCGTGGTCAAGACAAAGTGGGATGGTTATACCAATTCTAAGCAGGATTCCTGTCAACGTTCGCTTCGATCACAGATGACACTTATCAGTCGTTCAAGCTAAAAGATCTGCACATCACAGAGAACAGAAATGTACGAAGTGAGACGTAACACTGACACGTTCACAATAATATGAGGCCATGTAGGCCTAACTGATATTGGAGTTACTGATGGAGGATACTTAAGAGCAATTAGCCACTTTCGTAACTATCTTTCGATGTGCAGCGTAACTTCTGTTTTATTTTGTTTTTGATAATTTATCGTAGTTTTTGCACTACTTTTCGAATGTTCTGTTGTGCATTCTGTTGACAGTGTATCTAAAGTGTTATAATTAAATTATATTAATAATTACTCATAAATGGTTTCAGACTAGCACATCTACAGTATAACTAGATAGTTAAGGCACAGATCAAATAAAGAGGCTAAAATGACATCATGTGTGCCAACTCTAGTATACCAACACAAGAACTTAACAACAAATTATGAACTTAATTAAACCAAAACATTGGAACAAGTATAGTGTATGTAGCGAAGCACCATAAAAATCGTACACATTTTTATGGGAATCGTTAATATGAGCAAGGCGAAGGAACTCACAGTGATTTTACAATTTATGCATTCCTACTATGTGTCAAACATTTCGTAAGAACATTACTGCATTACAGATTCTGGTAGTATGGATGCATAATTTGTACAGAAACATTCAATGCACAAGCGCAAAATGGCTTCACTAAGAGACATATTGCAATGTATGTCACCAAAGCCAGACATCATTCACATTATATTACCAGATATTTAGCCAACACTAAATTCCTCCTTTCTCTACTACAAAGCGCAATAGTGTCAAGGAGCTTAGATATCTAACCCCTTTGAGGTTCATAGTGCTCCAAGGAACGACAAAATTCAACATGAAAGCTACCCTCTGGGCGCAAATAAAAAAGCTTGAACCCGGCATCCGGGGACATACGATATTATTATATGTTACCACAGCTACAAGCAGCACGTTTTCAATAATTGTGTTTATTTCTGCAAATTCTGAAATAGGAAATTATTATTATGTCACAAGTATTCTGGGCCATGCCAAAAACCAGCAAAAAAAATATATATTTACACATAACTCTGAAACACCATGTATACTGTGTTAGTCACAAATAAGATGTTTCTTATCATTAATGCTGTCCATTTTGTTCACAAAAACGAAAGTTTATGGTCACACAGCCAGTAATTATTAATTACACAATAACTATTGTGCATATTCAACAAGTTGTGAACAGGTTGAAGAAGGATTAAATAGCTAACGATTAATGCCACAATCTTACGTAAGCCACGATTCGACAGATTTCACACTCACTAGCAACTTTCCCCATTAGGAAAATTATAAATGTGTTGGTTTTTCGGAAATTTAAAAATATTTCACCTGTCACATGATTCTGTTCGAACATTCAATACTTTCATAAGAAAAGAGGAACTTTCTTCATGAACTCTCACTATGCTCAAGTGCATCATCTTGGGTACTGAAGCGTTGCATCATGTCTCTCGTGTGTACCTTTCTGTGGTTTTTCAAACCTCTAGTATCTCGATATCCCTTTCCACAATAACTACAGGAGAAAGGTTTCTCTCCAGTATGAAGAAACATGTGTCTATTAAGATCTCTTAATTTGAATGCTCTCTTACATATACTACATGCATGTGGTCTTTGGCCAGAGTGAATAATCATGTGAGTCTTAAGATTACCACTAACAGTGAATTTTTTGTTACACAACCTGCAAGAATATGGTTTGTCTTCAGTGTGATTCCACATATGTCTTTTCAACTGGCCAGATGTTATGTACGAGTTATCACATAGTTTACAAGAGTACGGTTTGTTACCACTATGAAGGTTTTCGTGAATGACCAAATGTACCCGCTTACGAAACAATTTACCAAACGTGCTACATGAAAATGGTTTATTGCCTGTCTGAAGTAGCATGTGTTTCACCAGATTTCCTCTTTCGGTAAACCCCTTACGTCACTGAGTACAATCATGTGGTCGTTCACCAGTATGTATCAGAACATGTCTTCGTAACTGTACGGGAGTTGTGAAGTCCTTCTTACATGTAGAACATGGATGAAGCTTAACACCTTTGTCAAGAATACGAAATCTCTTACGCTTATTAAGCACTTCATCATGCGTTTCAAGTTTTGAAGACAAAGAAATGCTTTTCGTTATAATATCACTAGATTGAGATTTCCTTCTCTGTAGGCTCTCACTACTGTCATTTACAGATACAACCACAGCCACTGAAGAATTCTCAGCCTACAGTATTACAAAAATAGTTAAAATGTATCACAAGGACCATATGATATTATCGTAAATGTGTATACCAACAGATTAACTAGACAATATGCACTCTGTATTGAAAAGAAACTAATTGCTCCTTTGAGAACAAATCAAGTAAATGGCTGAATTGTATCTTTGGTTCGTATTATGTCTGTTGTAAGAGGCCACCTATGTGGAAGGGTGTATTTGGCCCATCACACATGAAACAGCCCGAGTATTCTTCAGTGGTCTAAACTCTCCAGCTCATACCACTTAGTTTCGAGTTAAACGGCCCTGAGGTATTTCTGTCATGGGTCCATTTTGACCATTTCTGAGTCACAGTGATACAACCTTGTTCTCATTCCCTTTGCAGTCTACCTGTATCATTCCAGACCGCTTATCATTCATTCAAAATTTGTATCCCAGCATTGCCACCACCTTCTTGAGTATACAGTTTCAACACTCACCCCAGGCAAGCATTAATATCACACTTAGGTCATTAGTGTGTCGTAATTGCTATTGGAATACCACTGTTACTCGAACAACATTGGTTACCGAACGATATCAGTAGAATTGCTTGATGTCCTACAGGTCTCTCACCACTGATTGAAGTACAAGGAACTACAGTACATCTAAAATATTATCTAGAACTTAAAGAGCCCCTCTTATCTTATCTTAATTCCTGCCGCTCCTTCCGGAGCATAGGGCCTTAGCGAACGCAGTACGGTTCCTGACCATTCTCTTCACTTGACTCCAGTTCTTGTCCACCTCTGCAATTTCATTTTCGATCGTCCTCTTCCAGGTCTTCTTAGGTCGACCTCGTTTCCTGGCGCCTTGAGGATTTCAGTCTAGCGCCGCCCTCTCAACAGTTCCGTCCGGCTTCCTTAGTATGTGGCCAATCCAGCGCCATTTCCTCTCCTTGATCTGGATGCTAATCGGTTGTTGATTGGTGATGGTCCAAAGATTTTCATTTGAGATTATGTCCGGCCACCTCACATTCATGATGCGACGCAGACATCTGTTAATGAACACCTGTAGCTGGTTGTTGATCGGTTTTGTGACTTTCCATGTTTCAGAGCCATAGAGAAGAATCGACTTTACGTTGCTATTGAAAAGGCGGAGCTTGGTCTTCCTGGAAATGTTTCTATTTCTCCAGATGGGGTAGAGCTGGACAAAGGCACCATTTGCCTTCCTGATACGGCTTCGAACATCTTCCTCTGCTCCCCCATCATTTGTGACTATACTTCCAAGGTAGAGGAAGGACTCAACTCACTCAATTTCCTTTCCGTTGACTGTCCGTTGACGTCAGAATTTATCCTCATCTCTTTGGTCTTGTTGGTGTTGATCATCAGTCCTGCACGTTCTTCTTCTCTCTGCAACCTCCCCAACTTATATTCTATGTCTCGGTACCGTTGTGCCATAAGACAAATGTCGTCTGCAAAATCCAGATCTTCAAGCCTGTCATTTATACCCCATTGAATACCCCTCTTCCGTCCTCCCATTACCTTCTTCATCACACTACCCAGAGCCCCTAATCATCCCAATTCTTTAAAAACGCCTTACAAAACAAAGGTTGTGGCTAAAATCGTAATGGGATGCAAAAATTGAATTTTTGAATGCAAAAATTGAATTTTTGAATGTACAGATACTCATATCAGACATGGTGCATAGTAGTATATGGGAACTTTCAATTACAAAGTTAGCTCCAACTTCTTTACATTACACGTCACGTATACCGCATTACATGCACAACGATGTTCTGACAGGAATTCACACTCAACCATAAATATATTAGTAGAGAGTGGAGGCTGGCGGATTATTGTTCCTGATAAAATACTGCTTGATATCAGGGAAGACGATACACACGTGCGCGGTAAAACTGATCAAGCTTATTCGTCATGAATGCCGCAGTCCAGTGAACATCAAATTCACCTCGGGATTAGGAGGATTATTTGAGTGACTTCACGAGAACAAAACAGGGTAAGCTGTACACAAAGGGCGAGAAAGAATCCTGTCACACACGCACTAATTATGTTGCGAAATATTGTGGAACATTTCGTTTGTTTAAGTTCGCCCCTCCCCTCCCTTGTAATCAGCGGGGAATGATCACCCGAGTTAACAGTTTGGATAGAACCTACTCGGCCTAGCATCTCTGCTATACCCTCCATTAATGAGATCTGGTCGCTCCTCGAGCCTGGCAACGACCACACGGTGAGTTCACATGCGTAGATTTTATTGCTAAATTATTATTTATTTAGTATCCGCTAGTCGGCCAATTAGGGACCACGATAAGTTCCACTATACATTCTGGCGTTCATTCAATTTACGATTGATATAGTAGGTTTTCATTAGCCTGCTGTGTCGAGCACGGTGTTCATACGACCACTTTGCACTGGTTGTCCATTTCTCATCTCGGAAAGTCCCAAAAGTCACGATGCTTTTTCGGAAAAAGTCTCGTTTGTGCGCGTCACCATGTTGTAGGCCCATTTTGTGGAGGCCTTTCTTGACGTTAACGTACCAGCGTATTTTCCCAATATTGGAAAGCGTTCAGCACTTTGACTTAATTCTAGACGTTCTTCTTATTTTGCCAGTATTGTTTCATTCTGCTGGACAATGCCAATTTTCCTTCGTCAGATCATTGAGGTCTGTAAGGTGTAGGTTCTGCTTGCTCTGGTTGGACTTCCCAGTAGTTCACTTTGTTACGGAAGGAGTCTCTGTCTGATGTGTCGGTTATGTTAGCAGTTCACATGTCATTTTGTACTTCTTTCATCCATGGTGTTATACTTTTGATGAAATGCAATCTAGTATTCTTTTGGTTAGTCGGGTATTCGGCATTCTACTTATGTGCCCGAAGAATTTAATTCTTCTTTCTCTGATGTCGACTTCGATGTTTGAGTATTTTTCAGTTGTCTTGATTAACTGCAGTCGGTACCCATCAGGAGTCAGTCTTGCTCCTAGTATTTTCCGAATGATTTTTCTTTCTTCTTTCTTGATGTCTTCAAGTTCATATTTCTTATTGAGTGTGAGTGTTTCGCTTGCTTAGAGACTTGCCGGTTTGATGACAGTGTTGAAGTGTCGAAGTTTGGTTTGTCTTGACATGCATTTTTTGTTATAGAGGTTTTGGATAAGTCCGAGTGATCTCCTGGTTTTCTGGAGACAGTTTTATTGGGAGATGTTTTCAGATTATTATTATTATTTATTGAAAAATTCTGGTCGTTGTGCAACACTGCAGCCCTGTTTCCCGCCGCCATTGTTAAAAGTCATAGCAAAAGATAAATAATAAACTATTGACTTACTGCAAGACTTAATCCAAAACTGTAAATAAACTAGAAATACCACACACACAAATAATAATGAGAACTGTAATCACCTGTACGACATGTTCCACTTTGACCATTTCTGGATTCATGTCTTCTACACTAAGATCAGAAGATGCATGATGTAGTTCAGTCTTTATCACAGCCTGATTGTACGTTGATAACTGCTTATTTTGTTCCTGAAATATGATCGCAAAATCATTAGTGAACGGAAAGACTTAATTTAATCCATCTACACCAACAGTTTTTAATCTTAGAACTACCATCGGGACCCCGTGTGGGTGCGGGTCAGAATACACCCACGATATGCTCTGCCTGTCGTAGGAGGCTACTAATAGGGCCGACAAGACCAACTGACATGACTGACGTTGATTTGGAAGATCCCCTGTGGATGGGGAGGGCAGTCCACAGTATCCCCGACCTGTCGTTAAAGGCGACTAATAGGGGGGGGGGGGTCAAAGGTCTATTTCGATTTACTGGTCCCAATTTTGGTTTGACCCTTGCTGCTTGGGGAAGGGCCACCAACTTGGCCAACTGGCCAGAAAGCCTAGACGGTATTCCCCATCCCGTCAGGTGGGTGCGCCATGTACCCTTGCAGCAGTATCCGCCTCATATCGGAGGTCCTTATACGGCCGAATACGTTACTGTGCATGCCGAGGGGTATGAGGTCCGTGGAGTTATTTTCCATCGGGACCTCATTCTAAACTCTAAACAGCGATAAAGAGCTAATGCGAGATCTGGGGAAGAGAGGCGTCATCAAAATTAGGCGCATCATCCGGAAAATTGGAGAGGATAGTGTCGATACAGGCGCTTTCATTCACCATTTTGAGGGTGGTGTTGTACCTAAACAGGTGAATGTCACGTCGCACCACTGCGACGTACGACCTTGCATACCTCCACCTATCCGCTGCTATCAATGCCAGAAATTCGGGCATGTTTCCACCAGGTGCACTGCGAAGGCCGTTAGTAGAGAGTGTGGCAAAGTGACACATGAGTGTGAGAGGTGTACGCCTCCCCTGATATGTCCTAACTGCCAACGAAGTCACTCTCCAAGGTAAAAACAATGCCCTGAATTCACCAAGGAATCCATGATCCAGGAGATCAGGACCCTTGATAGGCTTTCATATCACGACGCTAGAAAGAGGTACCGTGATATGAATGCCCCCGAATTCCGAGTATCGTTTGCGGCTACAGCGACGCCCTCGTTCACCCCTGCCGCTACTCTACCTAGTGCAGTACCCTCAAGTTCCTCCTATACAGCTTGTATTCCTCTCGTTTTACACCTTCTTTGCGTTTATTATTTCCTACAGTGGGAATAACATCACTGAATTCCAAATCGTATCTCGCAGTGACAGCTGACACTCGCATTCAGCATTCGAGAGACTACCTAGGCATATATTGCATCAACTCGATCATTACAGGCAGAAAGCGGCCATCTCCCGGAGAGGTCCGAGTTCTGCATGAAATGTTAAATCTTATGCCACCGAACAGAGAACATAGAGGTCGGAGAAGTACGGTTTCTAAAAGGATAGTTCTATCTTAGAAGACATCATAATTACATACTCATCACTCAAAACCATAAAAAGGATGGAGAAGTCTCGTTTCTGAAATAACTGATGGGATGAGGGAAAACTTACTTCATGCAGGGATTTCTGAGTATATTACAACTCATACCTTATGATTTGTTGGCCAAGGAGACAAAATCAATTTCCTGTCACATTTATCTTTAAGATTACAAATATCAAATACCTACAGAAGCAATCCCTTTGATTTCTTGGGTCGATAACTAGATGTTAGGACCCTCAAAACAACAATCATCAAAATTAAATTATCTTGTGACAAACGTTTACTGCTTCCTAAGACAGAAGTGATACCGTAGTTCTTTGGCCCTTAAAACTTCTCCCTGATCTCCAGCATTGTTTAGCCAACCCAAATATTATTATCAAATTCTGGCAACTATCTCATACTTATTCAGAACGAAACATATTGTAAAATACTATATCATGGATCATGCTGCCTTTTAACCTCAGTAACTTATACACCTGCAATTCGTAAATGGTGCACAGTCCAAGAGGTCTTCTGCGCATATCCAATGGAGGCTGCCGTCCAAAACGTAGCCTACGGTTTATGAGGAATGTGTGGCCGGCGCGACGATACCCTCAGCCGCATTACCTTAGCTTTAAGTCATGAGTCGCTACTTCTCATATCAAAGGGCTACTTTAACCTCGCCTGAGTGGACGGCATTCCAGATTCCAAATTTCTACCAGAACCGGGAATCGAAAAGTAGTTCTTTTGGTAAATTATGTTTCAATATTTTATCATAGACGTGTAAAAAAGCGAGTATGGGATCGGGAGAGGGAAAAATATATAAAGTGAGCTCTCAAAAATCTGATAATAAAAAAAAATATGGAAATTTCACATTCGTTTATGAAAGTCACTGTATTTCTATGAGGTAAGTAACCGAATGACTCATGACGTCACCACAGCAGATTTAGTTGCACGTCCCAATCTGATTACAGTTGTGCATAGGTGGTCGTGTCATTCTGATTAACTTGTTTACATGCTCGTGGCATTTGAGACTTCCAATATTCCTCGATCCACAGTGTCGCTAGCGTACAGGGAATATCAATATTAAGGCATTACAGTATAATCCACCGAGGGGAATGCAGTGGCGGTCGAAGGTTACTTGTTGGTCGTGACCGCCGAAGGTTGGGTAGAATTGTCCGTGCTAACAGTGTAGGAACACTTGCTCAAATTACAGCAACATTAAATGCAGGAGTGTGTTACGTTCATTAGCTCCCACGGGATATGGAAGCAGAAGACTCACCAGAATGTTCCTGTGAACAGTACGACGCATCCCTTGGACTCGCGAGAGTGCTAATTGGACCTGGAGGACGAAACTTGTGTATGGCTGGTCTAATGACTCACGACACAGGTTGTTTCGGGCTGATGACAGAGTTAGGGAGTAGCGCAAACCCAATAAGGCCATGGATTCTAGTCAAGGCACCATGAAAGCTGGGTGCTGTTCCGTAATAGAGCAGGGTATGTTTGCATGGCATCGGTTGGGATCACTTATCCAGGTATCCACAAATCTCAATGGTAACCGCAACCAAATTCTCCTTGGTGAATTTTTGCAACCGTTCATGGATTTCAATTTTCCCAACAATCTTGGGGAGTACGTACATGATAATGCGCCACCTAATCGTGCTGCGAATGTTTAGGGCTGGTTCGAACATCTTTCTGGAGTGTTCCAGCGAATGGAATGGCCAGCACGTTCCCCAAAGTGAACCCAATCAAGAATTTATGGGATATTGTGAAGAGAGCCATTCGCGTCCCTATATACATGACTGACAAATTGTAATTAAGTTACATGATCCTTAGGACATGCATCCAATAAGAAATCACCTACTATATTGGAGGAGTCTTCAGGTTCTGCCAGCCATGCCGGCTCACACTTGATGAAATATGTTTCCTCCATACTTCAACAGTTCTGCAAGAATACACCAGTTATCACTGACCTAAAGAAATGTAGTTTATTAAATTAAATAAGAAAACTGTAAACACATTTTAAATGTTTAGGTTCAAATATACCTACAGTAATAAATAATACTAAACAATGAACCCATTTCTCAGTGTTGCCTTATTATTGATAACATTTGTCTATCCTTGTAACAGCCTTGTAATCTGTGCAAATAATAATTACAAGGTTGGCATGTTTCGTTCGTTACGCGAACATCATCAAATCTGATCAACAAAACCAATCAATCATATATATACAAAACAATAAAATCGCTCTACCAAACACCATTAAAACCCACAATGACAATCAGTTTAATCACAAATAGTCGCGGGCCTCCAACACTAGTTCGTAAATGTGCGGCAAAATCTTAATAATGTGAGGATAGTACTGCTGTGATATATTTCAATGATAAGCCTCCAACATTTTGAAAAGAAAACACAAATAAGCAACATTTGCCTATCATTGAAACTAAAAACACTTATGTTATATAATCGCCAAATCAATACTAAAAACACTTAATTGTCTATATTTTTATAGACCATATGTACAGTACATGTTTCAAAACTCGTTGGTCTCTTCATCAGCAGATTAATAGAACTTACCCTAAGAAGACTTCAACTTAGGATAAGTTATATTAATCTGCTGATGACGAAACCAACGAGTTTCGAAACATGTACTTAATAGTCTATAAAAAATATAGACAATTAAGTGTTTTAGTATTGATTTGGCAAATATATAACATAAGTGTTTTTAATTATTCTATCAATACGGATCTACACAATTTGCTATGGCAAATAATTTTGATTATCCTTGTAACACCATTCAACCCAACATGCTCTCAAAATAAATTACCCCGATATCCCCTTTAACAGATGAATTAATTCTAAATAACTCCTACACAAACGGCAATAAATGTCGCATAAAAACCAAACCCTACTGTTGTGTAAATTGCAAATCCACAGGAAGACCCTCGAGGTAAATTTAAAAGGCTTACGAGAATCGAAAATGGCAACATTTTATACAAAACAATATTTTTTCGCAGCAGGATTTTTCTAAAATATATTTGTTGTGTGGAGCTTTAATATGACATATCGCACGAGTAAATTCGATGAAATTAATATTAAGACCGCCCCCCTTTCGCAGTTTCATTATTTGGATAAAAATTATAGCTTAAGTTGGTTCTGGGATAACCTAATAGCAATTCCCAAATATTACCAAAATCTGTTGAGTCGCTCTCAAGTTATAAAGGTAAATAAAGATAGTAAATTAATTGCGCTAGTGTTGTTTTAAGGGGCGGAACAACGATGTCATCCACCCCTAGATAGGCAAACATAAATCCAATTTTATAAATATAGATTTTACGCAATAATCGAAAAATCATGAATTAACTAGAATCATCTCACCAGCTGATCGTTAAAGCAATGTGACTTATTTGCAGTTGACTGGCTAATGGTATTGAACTGACCACGATGTGTACAGATATCAACCGCTAGAACAGCTGAAGGCGTGCAAGATGCTTATGACAACAGTATTGTGGTTTTCTAGACATATTTCAGGCACACACAAGTCCGGCATATGGGATTAATTATTTACAAAGTAATAATATACCCTGAATAAAGCAACGACTTCATAAAGCGGCCCATTTACAACTACATAACTTACTTACGCAACCCCTGTCCCTGGATTTTGGATACGACCCTGTTTCTTACGAGAGGGAATACAAAATTCATTCTGTCATGATAATGGTATCGAAACCGCAATACTTGATTATGAGGTCTGTTACTGTTATCAACGACTATGCTCATTATCTAGCTGAAATGACAGCTTCTGGCAATAAAATTGCTGTCGTAGACTTCACAGCTAATTGGTATAGTCCTTGTCAGACAATTGCACCGGTATTTGAACAGTATTCTAAGAAGTACACCAATGCAATGATTATGAAAGTTGTGAAGAACCATCACGTATCATGAGTCAATGTGGGAAGTGTGAAGGCAGAGTTACTAGTAGAAGTAAGTGTGTAAGTGAATAGTGAATGGGTTAAGTATGAGATATCAATTCATTTAGCTTGTGCCGGCTTTAGTCGAAAAAATACAAGAAATAATCATTGGATTTTCCCCGATTGTCGGAACTTGGACAAAAACACAAAGCTGATCGAAACGAGCAACATGGACCGTGACGGTGAGTTTTCAATAGTTATAAACGACCTAAACAAGGCAAATATAAACATTATTGAACTGAAACGAGAAAATGAGACTCTAAGAAAGCTAGTGGCAGTAATGGAAGACAGGAAAAATCTATTAAGGGAGCTATATAGCAAAGAAAAACGCCAACGAAGTGAGGTTAGGTGTAGTTACGTAATCTCCCAAGAGAGCGAAGCGCATACGTCCCCAAATGGCCATACCGTTGCCTACGCTATGTACAGTAGGCAACGGGCCATACGGTGTCGACAAATGACGAACGTACGGCGTCTCAAGCGCATACACCACATGGAGGAAAGAACGAAAGGAGATACCTTCGCTGCGCTGCCTAGCGCAAGCTGCTGAAGCCAAACGGCACGCCCACTTTGGGTAGCAAGAAAATGGCTGTTCCTATGCTTAAAGCCGCAAACCACTCCAACTTGTCTTGGCTTTTAGTGACATAAAACTGCAATGACAAGTCAAGATTCTTTTTTTTTTGGATATGCAGAATACACTCTGTACATCACGGTACTAGGTACAAATAAGCTGCGTTATCGTTTTAAAAGCCAATTTAATTCGAAATATGAGAGCACCTTTGCAAGGCTAGTTTTGTAAGAAAGTCGCGGCAAAACTTAATAGTACGCTGAAACACTGATTAAATTGAATACAGGTGTCTGAAGGTGCGAGTTATACCAAAGAAGGAACATCTTGGGAACTAATGATGCCGAATTAATTACGGTATTTACACCAAATTGATTTGTAAGTTCTTATTGGTGTTGAGCCATTCATCAGTTTTAGGCCAAATTTCGAGCACAGCCACTTTCACTCATTGTTCGTACACATTTTGATATTCAAGAATAGAACCTAAAAATTTATAAACAGAACGTTTAAAAAAGGACTCATATTTGCACAAAAATACGGCATAGCCTGTACTTTTTGGTACCGTACGGTATTTTGTTTGTGGGGTTAGAAACTTGGCGATTAGCCTGGAATTGATTCATTACGTAGGCCTACCGTAATTATTGACCGACAGCTGTTTGATAATTTGGGATTTGCAGAGAAATTGCCTTTTTTTGGTATGTAGGGTAAACATTCCGAGATTAGAATTGAAGAGTTTTACATATATATCTTATCACTACTGCTCCAGCATGAGTTAAGGTGAGAAAAGGCTGGAAAGGCTCAGAAAACACCATGCACAATGCCTCATGCAAGTCACGGAACAACGAACACAGGATAAGGTGCAGCGCGTTGCTTCACTCAAACGAGTTCAGGGCATCACCTCTTATTATTTCCTACATGATACACCAAATGTACTGGCACTAGAAACTGGGACTGTAACAGATAAAGAAAGTTCGAAGGAACCTACAAATAACAAATTGCCATCGTCTGCATCTTACAAGACGAAACGTAGGCTGCGTTCCCGCAAAACTACATACGGCCCAGGAGTGAGGAGTTCCGGATCTTTGGAGCAGTTGACGAGCTTGACTGGCACGACACCTACAAACAGTGCAGATGTCGATCAACAGAAGGTGCGCACGTCTTCAGAATCTCTATCGACATGGAACAACGCAGTCCATGGTCAACATGTAGCGCCAGCTACGCCAGGGTATGTTGAAGATCGAAGACTATCGGTAGGCGAGTTTCATACTCCAGCGGCTACTGGTTCGTACTCTGACGCAGTCACCATACATATATCAAAACGAAACTTTTCACACTGGAGTTAAATTATACAATAAACTACCCCAGTATATAAAACTGGCCTAAAAAAATCAATCACAATTCAGCGACCGAGCGAGAAGGACGCACCGAGAACCGCCAGCTATTGGAGCCAAGCGAACCAATCGATAAACACCGAGCGCCCTGCCTGACGGCAGCCAGCCACGTCCGTACTCAACGTCCGCACTCTGCGTCCGCACCGAGCGCTGCCAAGCTAAGCCACCCAGTCAACGCCGAGTCTAACCATCACCAGCCGCCGAGTAAGCATTCTCCCACCCTGCCTAACTTATCCATCCCTCTCAAGAAAATCCTGTTGCCCCGAGTTTAATAATAATAATAAACTCATTCCTTCCCTCTACCTCACGCTCAGCCAAGACCCAGCTCGCCTATTGTCACGGCCCACAAGCCGACCAAAACTGTTAACCATAGGCGACTGGGATCTGCAACTGACATATCAAAAAGCCTTCCTCGCCGAGTCCACAAGGTCAACCAGGTCCGCTACGGCGTTTGACCACACCACACATTTCTTTCACATACACAGTCATGTCACTACAGCCAGATTCCCTCATCTCAGACCTCGACCCTGAGCAGATACTGTACTACGCCATACCCAACTTCAGATACTCCTCAGGCATCTCAATCATCGTCCGCCCACCTAGTAGTCCAAAACTTCTCAGCTCCCTCAGGGCAGCAATTATCGAGGTGCTTTCCCCAATTGCTGAGTCTGTAGCTGTAATAGAGAAACTAGTTACACACTTCATCGCCATCACTCCCACAGGGAAAGAAAACTCAGAAGAGGAGGACAAAATCATACATGCCCTCCAATCCCACCCTAGCATCACACCATACGTACACCTAACGCCAACCAACGCTATAGCCAACCCGAAACTCATCAGTCACACAGCCACGCAAACAGTCCCCGACACATGCAAGCGCTGGACCCAAACTGACAAATCCACCATCCCACTAAAGCCACCAAAGAAGAAAAACAAAAGCACCCAAGCTGCGGTCCAGCACAAACACGACACACAACCCACAGACCCAGTCACCCCTCCTACGGAGGGTGACGCCATTCCCCAACCTCCTGCCGTCCCAAACGCCCCTGACACTACAGCAGCTGCCTCCCCTTCAGAGAACACTGCAAAACCTGCATCCACAACCCCCCCCCCCCCCCAACAAAAACACGGACGCCCAGGCGTCCACCTCCCAAACAACGCTCCACACTTATCACCCAGTGCTACCACTGCCAGCGCCTAGGGCATGCTGCATACGAATGCAGGTACGAGGCCAGGTGCAATCGATGTGGCGGGCCTCACCGCCACAAAGATTGTACCGTGCCCAGAGCAACCCCCACGTGTGTAAACTGTGGAGAGGGGCACGCGGCCTCGTACCCGGGATGCAGACGTATTAAAGATGCCCTAAAACAACACCACAGGCAGTGGCAGTGGTCTCCATAACACCAGCAAAACATACCATCTCTACTATCACTTCCCATCTCCCCTCCAAGCTTAGCACAGCCCCAACACACAGCCCTCACAAGTATACTACACCTACTACAACACTTAGTCACCGCCGCCCGCTAACCTCATTCTCCCCAACCCCTCTGCCACGAGACGCCGTTGTGTACCTGCCCAGGGGACTAGCCACGGCCGGTCCACCCGGGATGGTGCCCAGCGGCCCTCGGAATCAGACAATTCTAACATGCCTCACTGCATCTCTTGCCTATAGACGTCTGCACTCTCTCTCTCTCAATATTTCACCTCCTATTACTCTACTCTTCTTTCTTTCAACTCTAATCCTGTTGTACTGCAACAATTCGTCTTATCCTAAATGCTGAACAAAAACAACCTGAACCAGGCAAACTTTACACTCTGTCGAATTGGGACATAGGACCTAATTATTGGTCGGTGGTCCCGAGCACAACACCCAGACGACGCCCCTTCGGGGCGCCGTCAAGGAGTCGCACTCTGACTGGGACTGGGGCCCCAAAAATAAAAACCTTTGATAGAATGTTGAAAGCTCATCTGCGGTGCCATTGTTTTTACTCTGTAGTTGAATATCTTAGCGTATAAGAGCGATGAAATCTATAATTACATTTTACTTTTCTATTTTTCATTGTAATACCTAGCTGTATGTTGTTGTATTTATAGAAATAAGTTTTCATATTATGATAATAGAGTAAGGTGTAAATAGTTCTGCAATAAGATTGTATCTATTAAGATCTGTTATTATAATAAGTTATAAATAGTTATAACATTAGTAATATATATCTGTTAGTTCTTTTATTTTATAGATATAAATTCTGACGTGTCCTATATCAAAAATGTATTGAATACATGTATTTGATCAAATGGAATTAATAAAAATCTATCTATCTATCATCCGAAAAGTAACAAAAAGAATGGTAAATACATTTTCAAAGTGACTGTACTTGGTGATTCCATGCTAAGATTTGCAGAAGAGGGCTTAGCAAAAGATGGTCACAGAGTAGGTTACTACCCTGGGATCCGAGTGGATCAGCTAAGAAAGAAAGTGGAACAGAGGGAGGTGGGGACTGACATTGTAGTCGTAATTCATGTTGGTACGAACAACGTCAAATCGGCTTCGTCACCTGATTATGTGGCAGGTAAGGTATGGGACTTAATTACCTCAGTAAAAGCTACTTTCCCCGAAGCCAAAGTTGTATTTAGTGGTATTATTTTCAGGCAGGATACCAGTGTTTACAAAATCCAACAATTAAATAATGCTATCGAATGGGTTTGTGAGCAACAAAGGGCACTTTTTGTCGATCCAAATGCTTGGATTAACAAAGGGGACCTGCGACCCGATGGTCTCCACATAAACACTTAACAGAACAGGTTCACATAAATTTGGCCAGGCCTTGAAAAGGGCTATAGACTCATGCAAACAGGGAAACTAAATAGGGGAATGGCTGATGGAAAAATCAAACTCCAAATAAGACCACAAGCAGCTTGGCAACCACTGTAGGAGAAACGGGGAAATTGAATCGCATCTCAGAGATGAAACAGAGGGTCTAAAGTGTCTGCTAGTGAACTGCCAAAGTGTGGGAAACAAGGAAGTTAAATTTGGCACGTTAATTGGAACTTATGATCCTGATATCATTATTGGTGTCGAATACTGGCTTTCCGACAATGTTTCTGATAGGGAAATATTTCCAAAAGGCTATAGCATCCATAGGAAAGACAGAGGAACTACTGGGGGTGGGGTTTTCATATTAGTAAGAGAAATTCTGGCCACCCATACGTTTTTTCATGACCCAATACACGAAATTATTGGCATCAGAATTCCAGTTGAAGATAGTGGTGCTTTGGATGTCATTGGTGTCTACAGACCCGGCAAAGTTGAAGGTGATGATAGCTTGGTAGCTGGTCGACTAAACTCGGCGGCAGCGGCGGAGAGAAGGGGGGGGGGGGGAGATTGTAGTAGGGGGAGACCTAAACTTGCCAAATGTAAACTGGGAGGACACCATGAAATCTGAACGACACGACCAGTTATTGGTTAACAAATTAGTGTGAGAAGGGGGCTATGTACAGGCAGTGAAAGAAACCGCCAGAGGAACAAACCTACTAGATGTATTCTTGGTCCAGCCTGAAGAAATATGCAGCAACATAAATGAAGTTGAAGGCATAGCTGACTATGTCTGTCTGTTAGGTAGTTAGCCCGAAGGCTGGTTGGATCCTCAAAAGCACCGCCGTTACGTTATGTGAGTAGATACCCACAAAAACCCAAGGCAGTGCTATATCGAGGCGTTCTAGGCAAGAAGAGGAGTGAGGTAGTTTGCCATTACTTTCCTCACTGAGTCAGAACAGTAGTCCTAACCCTATGAGTAGAACCTTTCACAACACTCACAGGCTATGACTGTGCCCTGAATGCCATTACTAAGCACCACCCATACCTCAGTAGCTTCCATATAATCACAGCCATGAGTGAGACTGAGACATCGGTGAAAAGCCACCTTTTACTCTAGCCTGTGCCAACTGACAAATGCAAATGTACTGTATTCATCAAGAGATGGCAAACAGGCCAAGCTGACTATAAAGCTGTATTAATGGACCTAAATCTGGCATTGGGTAGACAAATAAGGAGCAAATGCGGGGTCATAAAGCAGTACCAAAAGGCAAATACGGAAGCTATGAGCATATTCCTGAGTGGAAACTTTAATCAATGGATAGAGAAAGTAAAAAAATTGATATTCTGTGGGGGCAAATGAACAATATTATAACAAAATGTGAGGACCTTTACGTACCTGTTAAAAATGTAAAAGGATCTACTGACCCAACTTACTACACAAGAACAGTAAGAAAACTAAAGAGAAAATGCAGACTAGAATACAATAGAATAAAAAGGGGGAAGGCAGTAAACTTGTGCTAAAAGAGACTTAGTAAAGAATTAAACATGGCTAAATTTGAAGCGAAGGAATCTCTTATGGGAAATCTAATTTCAGGAGACCAGAAATGCAATGAGAGATGGAGGAACCTGTACAGCTACATGCGGACTATTAGAGGTGTACAGAAAAATATGCCAGTAATCAGAGGGGAAAATGGACTAGAAATAGTTGATGAGAAAGCAAAAGCCGACTTCTTTATCAAAGCATTTGGCAAAATGGGGCGGGTTACTCAGAAGGAACGGAGAAACATATAGAAACAGAGCATAGGACATTTAAATTTTCATGCAAGGACATATTTGAGGCAATAACAGCATTGAGACCAAGGAAAGCAGCCGGTATTGATGGCATAAATGTAGAGCTACTGAAAAGAATGGGATGGAATATTGTGCCAAGCCTACACTTTTTATTCAGCTATTGCATAAACAATGGTGTAGAACCAGAAGACTGGAAGGAAGCAGCAGTAGTACCTGTGTACAAAGGCAAATGTGATGTCTGAGACAGTAGCAACTACAGAGCAACAAGTCTGATATACATAATATGCAAAATTTTTGAGGGGTTTATTGAAAATTATATAAGGGTCTATCTGAAGGACACTGGGTGGCTGGACAAAAGACAGTATGGCTTTAGGAAAGGATACTCTTGTGAAGCCCAGCTAGTTTGCTTTCAGCAAGACATATTGGATGCCCTGGACCAGAGGAGTCAAATTGACTGTATAGCTGTAGACTTATCTAAGGCTTTCGACGGAGTGGACCATGAAATCCTTATAAGGAAGTTGTGGGTTATTGGACTCGACAGTAGGGTTGTACATGGGTTGGTTTTTTAGTCTTGGCACCAATGCTTCAGTGCCAAGTTGCATCAATGTTGGGCGCTGCCACTTTTACCGACGGTTGCTGCCCTGCATCCCCTCCCTCAGAGCACATGACCGGGCCCCTACTCACCACCGCTCGTGCGCAGTCGCGCCTGTTAGATGAGTAGTGTGAGACCAGCGCTCGCGAAAGACAGTCGCAATGTTTTCCAAACAGGAGCAGAGAACGTGGATAAAAATTCAGTGTGCTAGGGGTCGCAGTGCTAAACAGTGTCACCGAGGATTGCAGGAAGCGTGCGGTGCAGCTGCGTTACCGTTCAGAACGGTAGCAAGATGGGTTGCAGCCTTTCGAGATGGGCGCGAACGTGTGGAGCACATGCCCCGATCTGGTCACCCACCAGTAAATGATGACAATGTGCAGATGGTGCCCGCGTTAGTAGAGGTGGATCGGAACGTAACGATTCGTCAATTAGAGCAAGATACCGGACTGGCGCATTCAACTGTCCTCCACATCCTGAAGGACTTAGTGAAAATGAGGAAGATTGCGTCCAAATGGGTTCCGCATGACTTAACCGACATGCACAAATGGCTGCGATATGACGCTTGTCGTATGCACTTGCAGCGTTATGAGCGCGAAGGAGAGGCCTTCTTACGGCGTATCATAACCATTGACGAGACGTGGGCCAGATCTTATGAGCCACAGTTAAAACGCCAATCGAACGAGTGGCGGCACTACGGATCACCACGGAAACAAACAGTTCGACCAACCCCCACCAATGTGAAGGTAATGTTGATTCTTGCCTATGATTGGGATGGTGTGATCATTCACCATACTGTTCCCCGAGGGCAAACCATTAAGGCGGAGTACTATTGTTCGTTTCTGCAAGACCATCTCCGAGGAGCTCTGAGAAGGAAACATGGTTACACCGCCCATCGTTCTGCATGACAATGCTAGGGCACACATAGCAGGCGATGTGTCGGTATTGTTGGATCGCTGGGGCTGGGAGGTCCTCTATCACCACTCATATTCTCCCGACATCAGTCCCTGCGACTATGATCTCATCCCGAAGATGAAGTTGACAATGCGCGGGGAGCGCTTCCGTACCATTGAAGACGTTAAGCAGGCTGCCGAGCGCTCTCTTCGTACCATCAATAGATTGGGCAGTGCCAACGGGATCCAACGACTTCCGCATCGCTGGGAACACGTTGTACGCAACGGTGGAGACTACATCGAGGGACTGTGAAACTTGGAACCATCTAAGTGAGTTATTAATCCAGTTATAACTACGGTGCCAAAACTAAAAAACCAACCCATGTAAAATGAGTAACTTCATTCTTAGAAGAGAGAAAGCAATATGTAAGGGTAAGCAGTCAGTTTTCTGAACAAATGGAGATATGTAGAGGAGTCCCACAAGGTAGCAAGCTAGGGCCCTTGCTATTTTTAATTTATATACATGACATTGGGACAGAAATATCATCAAAAGTGAGACTCTTTGCTGACGACATAGTTATATATCGGAAACCCAAAGAATTAGATGACTGCAAAGCTCTGCAGAGAGATTTGAACATTCTGCAAACATGGGCAGATAGTAGAATACTTTTTTATGCTTTGGATATTGCGTAATCGCGAGGACATATTGCATCATCATGACATCATCTGATAGCCATGCGGATGTGAGCACGTGCAGCGTGCACGTGCACATGTTAGCGTGGGAAGAGGTCGACCTTTAACCGCTTGAAGCAGATAACCTTTGGGTAACCGCTTGAAGCAGATAACCTTTGACTTATTTATGCGATGGAGATAAAAATTAATGGGTGTTGACGTCATCTGATACCCGTGCAAGTTTTCAGCTGTGCGAGCGATCACGTGATATGTCTGCAGTGTTCGCGTGAGACGTGGTTGACCTTTAACGTCATCGGGTAAGAATGTAATCTTTGACTTCTTTAAGTAATAGTGATAAAAATATAATGAGATGATTGCGTCAGAAGCTTGTTTTGTAGCATTTGGTTTCTTGAGTGTAGGTGGGGGTGAAGGATATATAAATGCATGTGTGCGTGGATGAGTTTAACTTCTACGTTTGCGCGAAGAGAGTGTGTGTGTGTGTGTGTGTGTGAAAGAAATAAAGAAAGTCAACGACGAGGAACAAATTGTGTGTGTGATGGATTTTCTAACGAAGTTCAATAACTTAGCCACTTGCGTTGAGTATTCTAATAAGAAACTATCAGAACTAATAATTGATTTACCGTATGTGGTCCAAATTATTCGGGCTGTGGAGACGAGATTTGGAAGAAAAATAGTGGTGGACATTATCATTGAAGGTGAAATAACAAGTGTATTTCTACCTGCAGTATTTGCAAAACTAAGCGCATCAGAGATCGACGAACTAAACTCACTTAGAGGCAAACTGATGTTGGTGTATTTGGGGTTGAAGAACCGCTCACATCAACTGTAAATTTTTGGTGAGTATATATATGCAGATTATATATGTATTGATTGATATAACGAATGATATATATATTTAGTTGCTTATTATTTCATAATTTGTTTAATTTTTTTCAGATTATCTAAAAACTAATAAAAGGAACAGCAAAATGAAGTGGAAAACTGTTAATTTTCTGAGTGGAACTGAACATCGATCGCACCCGGTAATAGAGTATCATCGTGTATGCTTTCATCAGTCTGAAGAGGAAGAAGAAGAAGGAGAAGAAGATGATAATGAGGTGAGTCATAATGGCAAAGAAGCTTGTTTTAACAAATGGACATCTTCGAGTGGAATTTCAACATTTTCAGTCTACGTTACTAATGTTAGCAAATCAGATGATAGTCAGCGAGAGGTGACAGAAACAGTTCTAAGATATTTGTTACAAGAATTATGTGAAGATGAACATTTTATTTGTTTCTTCGGATACAATACATTTGATGAGGTTTACAAAATTGAATTTTCCATCACTTGTTTTGAAGTAACAAAATTGAATGAGTATAGAAACAAATTGCTTGGTAAACTTCAGGACGAATTTCCCTGTGAAACCATTCATTGTTCGCTGGAGATTACAGGCAGCAATTTATCTCAATGGCTTGAATACACTTTAAAAGATTATAGGTTTATGGTGAGCCGATGTTACAGCAACTGCTGGTGGTGTATTAACAACAGTGCAAATTGGACAATTGCTTAGACAACAATGGCAACACCTCCTAGCAAACGTAGAAAGGTTGATATTGTAATACATAATAATAACAGTGAAAATATAAGAAACTAATTGGACAATGCATTTGAAAGTGTTTCTAATTTTAGAAGTGAACTAAACGGTGCTATTTCAATATCATACCAAATCGGGGAATACACTCAAACGGACTTGATTGAGAACAGTGATGAGTTGATTGAATGTTGGAGAGTTATTAGCAACCACATATTGCAACAAGCTGTGAATTGTGAAGAAATTACACTTCAAATAAAGGATGCATCTTTCTTAAGCTGTGAGTTAAATGAAACGGCATTCAATTCTAGAGTGTACACACTTGTAGTTTCAAATGTTAAGAATGAGTTTTTGGATCCCCGCGAATTTTTAGCAAATGCTAATATTTGGTTTACCAAGTATGTTAAGAAAGCGTTAACTGTGCAAGCTTTAAAGGTGAATTCAGTTTTGTGTGCACAGTATGTGCTTCGCGACATATCAGAAACAAAATATTTTGCTGTCAAAAATAAAGTAGTTTTCGAGTATACTGATTTAAATGAATTTTATAATAATCATATCATTGAAGGTACATTGACAAAAATGAGCGAATTTGAAGCAAATGGCTCTGGGTGGGCTTTAGAAAAAATTCATAGTTTGAGAATTAATATAAATAAATATGTTGGATTTCAAGTAGGAATGTCCAATATTAGTAGATTGCCTGATGTAATAGTCAATAAACATGCAGTGCTAAATTTGTATGATACAAAGGAAGCTTGTTTTGCGTGGAGTGTGGTTGCTGGTTTGTATCCAAAAACGCGAAACGTGAATCATCTTTCTTCCTATCCTAATTACAGAGATGTTTTAAATTTAGATGATATTCCAATTCCAATGCAAATGAAATATTTAAACAAGTTTGAAAATCAAAACAATATTTCTGTGAATGTGTATGGAGCACAATATGATGAAAACAAATGGGTGTGTATGGGAACAAACGAAGTAAAAGGGAAAAAAACATTTACTATTGTACCTTTGTATGTATCAGATAAAGTATATGAAAGGAGTGTGGACTTATTGATGTTGCAGATTGGAAACAGTGAAAGTTATCACTTTTGTTTC
This sequence comes from Meconema thalassinum, assembly GCA_946902985.2. Classification (NCBI taxonomy): domain Eukaryota; kingdom Metazoa; phylum Arthropoda; class Insecta; order Orthoptera; family Tettigoniidae; genus Meconema; species Meconema thalassinum. Next base: position 744,675,126 of record OX336388.2, read on the forward strand.
ATTAGAAATCTCGCTCGCCTTGTGCGTTCAAGCGTCACTAGCAATTGTAGACGGATTTATATATGTAGACGTTGTTTGTCATATTATTTTCTTGAGGATGAGTTAAATGTTCACTTTGCAGACTGTAAACAGTTTCCTGTTGCAAAAAGCATATTGCCAACTGACGAACAAAGATTTGTTAATTTTACAGAATTTAAATTTGAAGATACAGTTCCATTTATAATTTATGCAGACACTGAATGCGTTTCGTCTCCTATTTCCTCTTGTTTTCCAAATAGTGACATTCCTAACTCTACATTAACCCATAAACATATTCCTTACAGCATTTCTTTATACCTTCATTGTAATTTTGATAGTGATTTGTGCAGTTTTAAACTCTTTAGGGGAAATAATTGCATAGAATTGTTTGTAAAGGAACTTTATAGTATTGTAGGTAAACTTCAAACATATTATTTATCAGCTAAACCGATGTTAAAGATGACGGAAAATGAAGAAAGATTATTTTTGATAAGTAAAATTTGTCATATTTGCGAGAAACCGATTGCAGATAATGAACTCAAAGTATGCGATCATTGTCACATAACTGGAAAATATAGAGGAAGCGCACACAATAGTTGTAATTTAAATTACAAAGTAACAAAGGTTCTGACTAAAGTATTTCATAATCTAACGGCGTATGATGGACATTTTATAATTAAAGAAATTTGTGAGAAACAAGATGGTGAGGTGTTACATAATCCTGGTCATATAAGTTTGTTAGCAATGAATATGGAACGTTATAAAGGGTTTACAAAGCATGTACGGGTTAAGAATGGATTCATTCAGTTAAGATTTATCGATACATATAATTTCTTGTCCTGTTCACTAGATCAATGTTCATCTTCGTTAAGTGAAGATTCAAAGCAATTAACTAGACTTTATTTTAATGATGATGCACAGTTTCGACTTACTGCGAGAAAAGGCGTGTTTCCATATGAATACGTCACAAGTATGGATGTACTTAACGAAACTAAATTACCTGAAATATCCAAGTTTTATAGCAGACTTTATAATCAAACAATATCGAACGAGGAGTATGAGTTTGCTCAATCGGTGTGGGAAACGTTTTCCTGTCAAACATTAGGAGAATACGCCGATTTGTATTTAAAAGTAGACACAGTTCTTTTGGCAGATGTCTTTGAAAATTTTAGATCGAATGGCATGGAGACGTATGCCATTGATGCAGCTCATTTTTACACTGCTCCATCTATGTCTTGGTGTGCAATGAAAAAGATAACCAATGTTCTATTTGAATTGCTTCAAGATATTGGTGTATAACACGACATGCGATTGCTAATAATAAGTATATGAAAACTTATGATGAGAAAAAACAAGAGTCCTACATAATGTACTTTGATGTTAATAATGTATATGGATATGCTATGATGGAATATCTTCCAACAGATGGCTTTAAATGGGTTGCAAATGTTGAAGGGTTTAATGTTTTAAATATTGATGATACTTCAGAAATCGGATATATCTTGGAAGTAGATTTGAGTTATCCTCAAGAGTTACATGACAAACATTCAGATTACCCTCTATGTCCAGAAAAGTTGACAAAGCTAATGGTTACCCTAGATAATAAAGAACGTTATGATTTGCATTATAGAATGTTAAAGCAATGTATTCAACTAGGAATGAAATTAGAACGTATTCACAGAATAATCGAATTCAATCAGAGTCAATGGCTAAAACCATATATTGATGTGAACACAGAAAAACGAAAACAGGCAAAAAATGATTTTGAAAAAAAATATATAAATTGATGAATAATGCAATTTTTGGTCGTTCACTGATGAATGTGAGGAAGTTAAGGGACATCAAATGGGTTACCAAATGGCATGGAGCCTATGGTGCTAAGTCTTTAATAGCTAAGGCTAATTTTAAACATAGAATTATATTCGATGAACAATGTATGGTCATTGAGATGAGCAGACTAAAGATTTTTCACAATCAACCAGTATATGTTGGTGCATCTATATTAGATGTTTCTAAACGTAAAATGAATGACTTTCATTACAATGTTATTTTAGCAAATCCTGAATCAAATGTGAGGTTGTTATACACAGACACAGATAGTTTTATGTATATATTCTATTATGATATTTATGAGTTCATAAAACAGCATTCAAATTTGTTTGATACTGGAAACTATGAAACAAACAATCCTTTTGGCATTGTCAGACAAAATAAAGGTGAAATTGGTTTAATGAAAGATGAACATGCTGGAAGGATTGTTGAAGAATTTGTGGGGTTAAGACCCAAAATGTATGCAATAAAGTTGTGTGAGGAAATGAATAGCTTGTGTAAGACTAAAGGCATTAAGAAGAGCGTGAGTAAAACTATGAATATTGATGAGTATCGAAGGTGTCTTTATAACAGAGATCAAGCCAGCAAAGTTCAAGTTTGTATAATTTCAAAATCTCATTCTGTATTTACTGTTCGGCAAAATAAGTTGGCAATTTCGTCAAACGATGATAAAAGACACATAACTGAAAACGGAATTGTTACTTTACCGTTTGGTCATTTTTCTCTGAAAAATGATTACAAACAAATTTGAGATTAAAGCACTTCATCTCTCTTACTTACTTTATTTCTTTCACACACACACACACTTTTATTCTGTTAATAATACTAATTTTTGTGTGTTCCTTTGCTTACGAAAAAGAGAATAAATAATAACCCAAATTTTGTGTGTATTATTTACAACTCCTCCCCCCGCCATTCCCATTTTCTTGAAATATATATATATATATATATATAATTACATTATATTACTTATCATTTAGTAATGGTGCGTTGTAAGAGGAGCAACTCTGCCACTCAATATAAACGAAGAGGAAGTGGATCATTCATTAGTCGTGTACTTAATAAAACTATTGATAATTTACCTGTGGAATTACACATTCCGGGATATGAATATTGTGGACCAGGAACAAAATTAGAAAAGCGATTGAGCCGTGGTGATCCAGGAATAAATATATTAGATAAAGCGTGCAAAGAGCACGACATTGCTTACGCAAATCATAAAGATTCAAACAAAAGAAGAGAGGCTGATGAAATTTTAGCTTCAAAAGCTTGGTCTCGTGTAAGATCTCGTGACGCATCATTAGGAGAGAGAGCGGCTGCACTAACAGTCAGTGGCATAATGAAAGCTAAGTCTAAGCTTGGTGGAGGTAAACGAAAATTAAATATAAAAAACAAGAAAAGATAAAAAAAAGAGAGCATCGAAAAAGCAAGGTGGTATTTCACCCCTACTTCCGATATTTGCAGCCTTGTCGGGCTTGGGGGGGGGGGTCTAGCAGGCGGAGCAGCCGGGGTAGCGTCTGCTATAAACAAAGCGAAAGCTGCACAAGAAGGATTAAAAGAAATGAAAAGACACAATCAAATTATAGAAGCAATGCGAGGAAAAGCAGGTCAAGGCATTTATTTAAATCCTCCTGCATACAAAAGATAATTAACCAAATAACAAATAAAGCATTCAGTAATTTCGATTTAGCTAAATACGCACATCAATTAAAGATTCCAAATTTTAGAGGAGTCTTTATGCGAGATACGTTACCAAGACATCCTCGAAAAAATGAAAACTGTATTGTTAACCTTGAACCGATGGTTAAATCTGGTTCACATTGGGTGGCTTTCAGTAAACGAGGTAAATACGTGCATTATTTTGATAGTATCGGTAATTTAAGACCGCCATTAGAAATTTTAACATATCTTAAAAATAGTTATCTACAATATAATTTTCATTCATATCAATCAATTACTTCTTCGATTTGTGGACATTTATGTTTAGTCTTCTTGTATTGTATAAATAAGGGACACACAGACTGTCTTTAAACATTTCAAAGATGGCTTTCGAAAGACGGATAACTCTTGATGGTAAAGGCTCAAAGATTGATGTTACAATTGGAGAACCCACTTCATCTTGTAAGAGCAGAGTTTTTTGAAATAGGACTTGCAGGATTGTATAGGATTCTATTCGAAATGTTACCAACCGAAATAATAAATTTCGCATTCATTTTATTAAATTTTTGTTATCAATTGATTTAGTGGTACCACCAGGTATTTATGAATTTGAAGATCTAGCCTCAACATTTGATGATTTACTTAGTTATCACTCATTGTCGAAACTTATAACAAATCATATACAAAAAAAATCTTAATTTGGAAGAGGATATATATGGAAAAGGACGCAACCGTCTTGTTTTGTCTTCTCCGTTTAATATTGATTTTAGTGTACCCAACAGTGTAGCAGAGGCTTTAGGTATTGAAAAGAAAGTTTACCCTAAAGAGAATAAAAAAGAAATTAAGATTGATCGAAATAGAATCGAAAGTGAAGTAAAAATTAACGAAAATAATAACGTTTTAGCCATAAAGATGAACGATGTGGATACAACAATTTTAATAATACCTGATGCTAGCTATACGTTTCAACAATTAAGTGCAAAGATTAATGAATTATTACTAGCACATTTATTATCAGTTTTATTAGGTGAAAAAGACAAATTTCCTTCATATATTTATATTAATTATGATAAAGTGTTCTCTAATTGTAAACTATATTCGAAAAACTTTGCTATAGATTTTGGTGTTGCAGATTCTATTGCAGATTTGTTAGGATTTTCTCATAAAAATTTCGAGGCAAACACAACTCATCATTCTGAATATATGATTAAAATTAACACTGTTAATAGTATTCGAGTATGTTGCAACCTTGTGCTTGGTACGAGTTCTTATTTGAACCATAAACCAACACACCCTTTATATAATTTTAAAGCTCATGTTCCTGCTGGTTATCCGATTGTTGTACAACCAACAACAATCAATTTTTTGCCTATGAACAGCAAGGTTATTCAACATGTATCTGTGCAACTTGAAGATCATCTTCAACAGCTCATTGATTTGCAAGATGAAGATTTAACTATAGAATTAATTATTCGTCCAGCACGTTATCTTGCTATATAAAGTAATGAAATACTGTTATATTTTCATTCTAGTTGAGTAAGCTTACTAGAAAACATTCACAAATATGGTTATACTATATAATTCTCAAAGTTTGAAAAAAAAAAGAAGTCGACTCTGATTCGAAAAAGCAATATAAATCAATCAGCTAAAATTTCTAAAAAAAAAAAAGAAAAACAACGCCATCACACCTTAAAATCTAAGAAACAGTTATCGAGTAACAACAAACATTTCTTACAGTCTTTAGGCCATCGCGTACTTTAATTTCAATATAAATATATATGCAATTGTTAATCTTATTTAGTTTCTATCTATATTTGAAGCTGTTAACATGTTTAACATGTTTAACATGTTTAACATAACGGATAAAAGAGAGGTTGACAACAAAGTTGTGCGACGAGAAGAAAGAGTTTACCAACCTTATTCAGCTAATAAATTCGAAAATAATTATGAAATTCGAATACCAATCCAAAATGAAGAAAACATAGTTTTATTACCAGAAGGTGTTCTTCACTTAGAAGGACAAATTATTACTTCTAACGTAAATCCGGCTGCGTCTACTACAGCACATCCTGACCAAAATTTTGGGGCTAATCATTTTAGCGAAATTCGCGTTACGTTAAATGGTAAAGAAATTGATCGTACACGCCATCTAGGTATAACAAGTTCTATAAAAACCTTTGCATCATATTCAAAAAACGAATATACAGCTTTACAAAATGCTGGTTATTTTCCCTCTTTAACAACACCAGCAAGTGAAGCAAATATTGTTGATAGTATCACAAAACGTTTCCATGTAATACTTCCTTTAAGCAACCTGTTAGGTTTAGCAGAGGATTATAGAAAGCCGATTTTAAACTGCAAGCATGAACTAATACTTCTCAGATCGTCGAGTGACGCACGTGCGTTGCAATCTGCAACCGAAAATGATCTTTCTAAGGTCAAGTTATTTAAAGTTTATCTAAAAATTCCCGTTTTATTATTATCGGACGAAGAACAAATTAAAAGATTAAAACTAATGCAGAAAAATATTCCCATTCAGGTTGGTTTTCGATCATGGGATGTTCATGTCTTGCCATCTCTTCCTAGAACAACTAAATATAGTTGGACTGTAATGACAACTTCTGAAACTCAAAAACACGTCAATTTTATTTGGTTTTCAAACTAAAAGAAATGTACTAAATACGTGCTCTTCCTATTTTGACCATTGTAACATTAAATCTATAAGAGTTTTTTTTTAATTCAATTTTTTATCCCTATGAAATGCCAACTTCTGAAATTGCTATAAATGACTACAGCGAATTGTATGGCATGTTTGTTAAATTTCGTAATGTATATTATCCGATCGATGATTTTCGTTCAGAGACTCTAGTTTCACGAGATGAATTTAAGTCTCAATGTCCGATTATTGTAATTAATTGCCTTGAGCAAGTGGAGGCAGTGAAGACATCTTCAGTTGATGTGCGAATTGAAATCGAGACAAGTGAGAATATACCTGAAGATACAACTCTTTATTGTGTTCTTATTCATGATCGTCAAATATCTTACAGACCATTAACTAATTAAGTAATTATCTAAACCAATATTTGCTAAGTTATAAGCAAGCAAGCAAGTAAAGAAGTATTCTCACTTTAGTTGCAATCATGGAATTGACAACAACAAACTCTCCTTCTACTGATGCTGACACGTGGAATAAGAAGCAGCCAATAGTTGCAGACATTCGCAAGCTACCAAACGGCAGTTTGGAACTTGCTTACTGTATGTTAAATAACAGCAATATACCTTCATTCAGTCCTGTGTTAACATGGGTCGCAGCGTATTGTGAAAAAACTCTTTCTTCTTTTTTTGACTCTATTAAAAATAAATATGAATATTTAGTTGTGTATAATTTGCCACAAGAATTTTCTTTGTTTGCACTAAAAACACTTTCCCCTGGGTCATTAATCGATCTTAATACGATTGATGGAATGTCAGATCTAATGTTGAAGCATAGCCAACGTTTACCTACAGATTGTCCAAAACATTTACCATCTCTTGCAATGGGAAGCAATAGTTGTGCTAAATTTAATGTCAATGCCGTTCAACATTGGTTAAATTCTTCCGATGGCATCATGAAAATCGTGTGTTCGATAATAAACAAGTTTCGAAACAATGGACTTCAAGGTTTTAATAAGTTTGATTGGAACTACTTTCCTAAAAACATACTGACTATATATGAGCCACAACGAATTCGTCTGGAGTGGGAACATCTACCAGATCATCTAAAAAGAAAATTTCAACTGTTTCATCTTCGCTGCAAATGTGATAACTGTAATCGCTATCTATAAAAGGTAATTCATTAAATCTACTAGTGTTGTTGACACCTATACATATTTTGTTTTTGTTTGCTTTTTTAACACAGTGTATATTTTTTGTCTACAGAAAATAAACATCTGGACAACTAAAAGAACAAGATCATCTCAACACACACTCATCAGGACAACTAAAAGAATGAGATTACTTCAACACTCATACAAGAGAAATGAAATTGTATTAATTGTAATTCTAAATGAATAAAGAAGAAAAGGTCTTTGTACCACTTCATATTAAAGTTTCTTTAATGATCAAACACCTCCTCACTCCACATGTATATAAAATAATATTGTCAGGTGAGGGATTCGAACCCTCGCTTTCAATTTCTGAAAATTAGATCTTAAGTCTAACGCCTTAGACCGCTCGGCCAACCCAACACACGCAAATCCTGCATATTAGCCAGCGTGTTTTGTTGATTCATATCAGTTCACATTTAGCTTCGTGTGAGGAACATCTTTTTTTTTTTTTTTTTTTTTTTTAAGTAAAGCATCATCATGAAGTATTTTAACTGTGTAAAGTATTCCAAGAAACAGTTAATGCAAATGATATTGAGTCAAAAAGGAATGAATTTAAAATCTGAAAGAGATCGGCTAAAACATTTAAGAACTGGTCTTCAGACAGTTTTACGAACACTGCATGGTTAGCAGCTGCAGGATTTTACTATTATGGATATAAGGATATGGGCAGGTGTGCTTTCTGTAATCTGCAACTTAGTTATTGGGAAGAAGATGATGATCCGTTTGAAGACCATAAGAAATGGGCTTTTTCTTGCCCTTACGTAAACAATATTTCTCCTAGCATAGAATTAAAATCTGAATATGAAAGACTTAAAACTTTTCAAAATTGGCCTCTTCCCTGTCCAAACGAATTTTGTTTAGCATCAGCAGGATTTTATTATACCGGTCATGGTGATAAGGTGAAATGTATATTCTGTAAGATTGAAATTGAAAATTGGAGAGAAAATGATATTCCTTTAAATGATCATAAAAAATGGGCACCACATTGTCCATTTTTAAGAGGGTTTTACGTTGGCAACGTTGATTTAAATCCTGAAAATCCTACTATTATTCCATATAATACACGTTATGATGCGTGTGGAAACAATATATGTTGATGTGATGTGATTTTTTGTGCAGTGTGCATTCTCAGACGTAAACGTTGACATGCTGAAGTTTGTTAAGCAGTCAAACACTCTACCAGTAATTTCATTTACTAATGGTGAAAACCAGAGTAAAAGTGAAAAAAGAAAGCATAGTGTTTTACTACCGAACAATATTCGATGTATCATTTGCGGTCCATCGAACTGTGGCAAAACAAACGTAATGATAAATTTATTATGTCACAAAAATGGAGTTCGTTTTGAAAACATTTATATTTATTCTAAATCACTTGCTCAAAGTAAGTATGTTGAATTTAAAAAGTTTTTGGACTCTATAAAAGAAATAAAAAGTGATTTTTTTCTGATAATGATGAAGTTATGCCACCAGAAATGGCTAGAAAAACTCTATATTTGTTTCTGATGATGTAGCCAGCAATAAACAACAACACATGAAAGATTATTTCAGTAGAGGTCGTCATCACGAAGTTGACGTATTTTACCTTTGTCAAACATATTCTGTATACCTAAACATCTAATTAGAGATAACGCTAATTTTTTAATTATTTTTAAACAAGACGGAACAAACTTACGTCATGTATATAACGATCATGTAAATACAGATATGAGCTATGATCAGTTCTTCGATATTTGTTCTTATTGTTGGCAAAACTAAGTTTGGCTTTTTGGTTATCGATAAAGATAGCGATTTACAAAATGGTCGATATCGCAATGGATTTGATGTTTATTTTCAGTTATAAATAATAGTTCAAAAGAGCTAATTGCTCATTCGCGGTATACACTTTGTGTGGTTAACAACCTAACTATGACATCGTTTAACAAAATCAATAACGTGTCTATCAGACCACCAACTTCACGCCATGATATTGCAACTAAATCGTATGTTGATGATAAGCCTACTGCAATATGGAAATCAAGTAACAACAACAACAACAACAAGCGATGGGCATCTAAGTATTAACGGCAAACGGTTAAAAGATGTTGGAACGCCCATACATGTTGAAGATGCTTGCAACAAAGGTTATGTACTGAAGTTATTGAATGAGCTAAATAAAATTGAGTCTAAAGAAGACATACAACGAAACATTAACGACCTTAAATGTTTAAATTTTTCAATTTGTAAAATAGAGAAACAACAACTTGACTTTGAAAACAAACGTCTCGCAGGTTTAGCTTTACCAACATCTGCAAATGATGCAGTAAACCTTATTGCAATGCAGCAACATACATCGAATATAAAAAAATATCTGGAAATCCGAACAACCGAAGTGTTACAACGAGTAAATTCATTCATGGTTTAGTGAGTGAATTTTCAGAAGATCACTTTCCGTTTGATGATGATAGTCTCGACTTGGGTAACAAAAGAATAAGAAATGTTAAAGATCCAATTCAAAATCAAGATGCGATATCGTATTCTTTTCTTAAAACTCATGTAACAAAAGAACTCGATGAAATTAAAAAATCTCTTTTGAATATAAACAAAGATGATGAAACTGTAGATATGTTAAATAGAAGAATAACAAACATATCTCAACCAATCGATTCGTTAGATGCAATAAACAAATATTATTTAGAAAACTTTGCTGCTTCTCGAAAAGATCTAGAAGACTTAATCACTAAATTTAATAAACAAAACTTCTTAAACGTAGACGATGGTGGGACTTTAAATATGATGAGTAGACGAATTACTCACGTAAACAATCCCATATACGATAACGATGTTGCAAATAAGACGTTTGTTGAACAATATGCCGCTTCACGAGATGAATTTGAAAAAATGAAACAGACTGTAAACAATCTACAACATCAAAAACAAACAAATGTTGAGTTTCCTGTTAACGACCAAGATGTGACAAATAAACGGTTTGTAGAACACTATGCTGCTTCACGAACTGAAGTTAATCAACTGAAAGAAATTTTAAGCAATTTACAAACTCGTATTGAGGGTGTTGCTAACAATCTAAATATTGTTAAAAAAGAAGAACTTGAAAGTTATGCTGCTGCATCCAAAGAGGAATATAACAAGTTAAAAACTGAACTAGAAAAAATTGAGCAATTGGTCAACAAAGAACCACTCGAAAGTTTTACCGCATCCAAAGAAGAATATGGTATATTACAAGATGAAGTAAAGAAAAAGAACTTATCGAAATTTATTCTGAAATTCTCCAACACACCATCAATCCATTCACCGGTATACACACTTCATAATCATAATATACAATACCAACTTCCCTATAAAGGTATATTAAAACCAATTTTTGTTTCACCAAGATCTCCAATTGTGTATGCAATTTTAAATATACGTCAAGATATTGAACTGGATGGCAGTGACATTGTAGTTGAAGAACAAGATGAAATACAGTTTCGACTTAGAGACCCTGAGAAACATAAAACCAATGATCTTCCTCTTCAAATTGATTTTGAATATACTATAAATAAGTAAAACAACTACAATTTTAGTTTAGTCATGGAGAAGAGCTTGAAGATTGAGGCTGAAAGTCGAGTAAAGGATAAACTTTCTCGCTTAAAAAAAAGATGTTAAGGACAAGTATCTTTCACTCCAAAATGATGTTAGACGTCAAGAATTAGATATAGAGACTAAGTTTAAACCAGTAACAAATTCATTAAATCAGCTTGTAGCTATTGCTAATACCATGTCAACTAAAAAAAAAAGAAAATCAAAAAAAAGAAAAAAAATGATGATTCTGAATCAACTGCTACATCAGACGAAGAAGATGGAGATAGCATCAAAATAATTACACTACTTAACCGCTACTTTGATCCGTTCATTAAACAAAACGTGGATAGAACATTTGGTATAACGATAAGAAATGATAAACAATACTTGGGACGTGAACGAGTTTTCTTTGATAAAAAGTGGATAAAAGTTGGTGGTGAAAAATGTCCTATAACAGAAGGTCTACTTGAATTGATTCAAAGGAAAGTACCAGATCACTCTCAAATCGATAGGAGTGATTTAAGTTCTTATTTGAAATTATTAAATGTTTCAAACCAAGGGCAAAGCAAGGTAAAGCGTACGGGATGCCGCACGCTCACCAGAGCGCGGGGACTTGCCCCTTCCCTCCAGTCTAAAAAACACTTGTAGTGGGCGATGTATTGAAGATAGAGATATGCTCTCCGGACTTTTTTTTAGAACTTTTCATGCAGACCAATTCTTACGCTCATAGTATATTGATATTTATAACGGTTTGCCCAGCGTAAGCTTAAGAAAGCACGGACGCCAAGTTTGTTTTGGACTTTTTCACTGAAATCGTCACTGCTTGGCTTCCTTTGATCATCCATAAATTATTTTCTACAGAATCTTTCCTCGAGATTTCCTTTACAGAATGGTGAAAACCGCATCAAAATCCATCCAGAGGTTCTCGAGATTACCCGTGACATCCAAGAATCGGGGATTTTTGTCTTATATTAACGAAGTAGAGATTGTCGGGGTACACATGCACCAAGCGGTACTATGACGTCACACACCTCAGTGCATCTGGGCACATTTCGTCCCGTCACCGTAACGTAACGCCAGACCCCAGCGTAACGACGAAGTCGACAAGACCATTTAAAATGATAAAATATCGTTCAAAACAGGCATATCTTGTTAACTCTTTCTTTCTATGTTTATTACAATTATTGATTGAATAGTCGAAAAGTTCACTAATGCGAATTTTTCGAAAACATCGAACGTGCGAACAATTCGAATAGTGGAACTATTGGTACCGTATGTTACAATCATATATTCCTATTCAATATTATTCGCGCAATTTGAATACAGTAATTCGATGTTCAAATATGTACACCCCTACCGAGAATATCAAGTCTCGATAATGCCGAAACTCGGGGGTGTGGTGGTGCAGCGTTCAAGCTGCTTGCCTCCCACCAAGGTGGACCGGGCTTCATTGACCTCTAGTTCGGATTCCACGTAGAATTGGAAGTCCCATGGCTCATGATCGCGAGAATAACGGTCGCGTAATATTACAAGCTTCCATCCTTTAATACCGGTACTCCTTTATTCTCGGCGTTGTGGACAGTACCGATTTAAAGGAATAAACAGACTCAAACCACTGCACGTGTCAAGTCAAACCCCTCATTACACCACCTCCCCCCCACCCCAATGAGTAACAAGGAAACACCCTTTCAGCTCTCTAGCACGCTGTGAGTTGAAGCATTGACCAGTTGACCACGTCTCCATAAAGACTAGCTGCTGGTACTCTGCCACAGGCTGGGTGCGTGGCGCAGCGGTAACGTTCTCGTCTTCGGAGCGCAAGATTACAGGATCGAATCCTGGCGCAGTCACTTGGCATTTGAAGGTGCGCAAATGCGAGGTAACCGTGTCAGTAAATTTACTGGCACGTTAAAGATCCCCTTCGGAGCAAAATTCAACTTCCACTACGCCTCTGAAAGCCTCAGTAGTCAAGAAGGGCGTACAACAAATGACATCATCATCCGACAACAATAGCAGATAATACGGTGTACTTGAGTTATTGTAATATGAAAATTTATGTTTTAATTTCGATTACTAAGGCAACACTTAAAACACCATAATGGTATTGTAATACTTAGTTGATGGTGATGATCGTGTGGCCTCCGGAGAGGCAGGTCTTTCTAATTGACGCCCGTGGGCGACCTGCGCATCGTAATGAGGATGAAGTGATCATGAAGACGTCACTTACACCCAGTCCCTGAGCCACGGGAATTAAAATCCCTAAACAGCGCGCTAACCATTTACCTACGAAGCTGTTGCTGTTCAGGAAATCTGGCAACATGTGCCAACATCATGGACTCAAGACCCTGTGTTAAGTGAATTGCAACCCTGTGATAACTACGGGCACCATAAGCAAGTGGCCATCGCTAAAATACCATCGGTACAACACTGTCGAAGCTGTCAGCTTGTGAAACTCTACCAAGGTAATAAAACCTTGAACAAATACTTTTTTCTTCATTCCACAGGTGCCATGGCGAGGAAAAATCAACAACAGATTGGCTAACAAGAAATGCACTTCGTGACGTCATGGTCAAGATATTACTTGTTCCTACCAGCAGTGGAAAAATCACTAGTGAGTGATAAACCGTCTAGAGAGTATTATGTCTGTGTCATCAATGTTGGAATTGGACAATAATGGTACTGAGCAAGCCATTGGAACATTTTTCGTGTGAAAAAAGAAACTAAACAATTTCACAAAAGAAGAATTAAATGCCTTGTCTAAATCATTTATTTCTTATGTGACCGCAAATGCTGTTCAGGATATCTGGCAACATGTGCCAACATCATGGACTCAAGACCCTGTGTTAAGTGAATTGCAACCCTGTGATAACTACGGGCACCATAAGCAAGTGGCCATCGCTAAAATACCATCGGTACAACACTGTCGAACCTGTCAGCTTGTGAAACTCTACCAAGGTAATAAAACCTTGAACAAATACTTTTTTCTTCATTCCACAGGTGCCATGGCGAGGAAAAATCAACAACAAAGGGGGAAGATCAAAACTATCCATCACTGACTCAAAAAATGTGCCAGACCTGTACTGGTCGTGGCGTCATTGAAATAGCTATTCATTTATTACCCTCTGAAATGCACTTACCTGATTACAAATACTGCGGTCCAGGAACAAAGCTGGAACAATGTTTGCAGCGTGGTGATGTACCTATAAATCTTTTGGATCATGCTTGCAAAGAACATGAAATTTCTTATCGCCATAGTCAACCTGAATTAAGGTGTGTGGCTGATAAAGTATTATTGAAAAATGCTAAACAACGTTTGACATCCTGTGCTGTTTCGGTAGAGGAAAGGTTGGCAGCCCTAATTGTGATTAGAACTATGAAAGGAAATTAAATGATGAATGGACATTGATATTAAAAAACAGTATTGCTAGAGAACGATTTCTTTTTATTCATTATTTAAAAATGTAGACAGGCATTTCCCACATTGCATATTTAAAATTCCAATTTCCACCTTACATATTTAAAAAAATATTTTAACTGTCAACATTTCTTGATGCGAGTGCTATTGCAGTGGTGCAGCCCACTTGTATTCAAACAAGTACGGTAGTGGCACACTACACACACTTTAAGCAAGACTGTCCCACAAATAGAGCCTATTTACCACTACATGTCTATGACTTTCATATTTTAAAAAAATAAGAAAACTACTATTTAAATTTGCTATAAGCTTTAATTTCTTTTCTCAACAGAGTTTGCTACGGTCGAACAACAAATGTTAAGTACTCGTGTTATCTCACTCCCTATTTGACTCACTCACTCACTCACTCATCTTTCACACTCTCTTTGGAAAAGAAACAAAACCATCATATTCTTTCGAAAGAACATATTCACATGCATGCAACACCAAAGGAACTTTTAGTTATGAATTTACAAATGACAATTTCATGCACGATGAAAAAAATATTTTCCATTTAACATTTTCAATTTAAGGTATAATGAAATTAAAAACAAGTAGTTCCGTGAAGAACTATACAACCTATTTTCATATACCCTTCTTATGTTAATTGCCTCTGTCAACATACAAACTTTGGGTCGGTCACCAGGTTGGATTTTTATATATGTAGGTCATGTGAGTTAGCCGTGGTCGTTACGGCATGACTAATGGCAGTCGCTCACATCCGGGAGGCGAGGAGGTTCGAATCCCCCCGCTGGCAACCATGAAGATGGTCTTCTGTGGTTTCCCATCTTCCTTCCAGGCAAATGCCGGGGTTGGTCCCTAACTATAGGCCACAGCCGCTACCTTCCAACTCCTCGCCCTTCCCTTCCAACTTTCCTCCCCAACGGTACTTGTAGCTCACCCATTGGGTGTCCGTCTCGAAGCAGCTACAAAACTGGCGAGCCGAACATGTCCTCGGACACTCCCGGCACTAAAAGCCATACGCTAAAAAAAATAGTTATTTACTATTAGACGACGATTTTTGCGCAGGTTCATTATTCAAACGTCACTTCGATCGCTTGAATAATAATTCATTGTATGACTACCCCTTATTATTCCCGTTTTCCAACGGGGTCGGGGATGAGATGCGATGGAAGTCTTTGTGGCGATGTTTTTACGGCCGGATGCCCTTCCTGACGCCAACCTCATGAGAGGAGTTAATGAGATATGAAATGAATGATGGTGAATGAAACTGGGCAAGGATGTGAAAGGAAGCGGCCGTGGCCTGTCAGAAGGTACCGTCCCAGCATTTGCCTGGTGTTGAAAATGGGAAACCACGGAAATCCATTTCAAGGACGGCCGACGGTGGGGTTCGAACCCACGCGTCTACCGAGTCAGCAGAGAGCTTGGCCCCATGACCTAATGCTGCGCTTTAGCCAGCGTAGCCACTACTGTCGGTGCTTGAATAATAATTCATAAGAAATGAAAACTTTATTTTAAAAATGCCCACAGCCGCCATCTTGAGGTTATGTGAACAATTGAACTAAAATAGATACCAGTACATTTCAGTGTGTATAAACAATTACTGAACCAAATTTTACTGCGCTTAGATGGTTAAATCGCGAGAAGAGTCAAATAAAGTGTTTCACATTCGCTTGGCCGCCAAGTTCGTTATGTATTTTACAGGTTTTTGGAAGGCTCATAGCTGAACTTCTAGTAGTGCTCTTTATCACCGTACTCAATTTCAGGGTGATATTAGTAATAGTTTCGGAGATATAGAATGCTGGTGAAATATTTCGCACAGCCACCATCCTGAGGTTAAGTAAACAATTGATCTAAATTAAATGCCAGTGCATTACAATCTATTTAAACATTTGCTGTATCAAGTTTCATTGCGTTTGGATGGTTAAATCGCGAGAAAAGTATATTTAAAAGTTCACGATTCGCTTGGCCGCCAGGTTTGTTTTGTAGTTAACAGGTTTTTGAAAGTCTCCTAGGTAAACTTCTAGTAGTGCCCTTTATCACCGTAAAACATTTCAGGGTGATATCAGTAATATTTTCGGAGATATAGAATGCCAGTGAAATATTTCGCACAGCCGCCATCTTGAGGTTATGTGAAAAATTGAACTAAATTAGATGCCAATGCATTACAATGTGCATAACCATTTGCTGTACCAAGTTTCATTGCATTTGGATAGTTAAATCACGAGAAAAGTCTATACGTTTCAAATACGCTTGGCCACCATGTTCGTTTTGTATTTAGCAGGTTTTTGAAAGCCTCATTGGTGAACTTCTAGTAGTGCCCTATCAAAATTCCAACGTTCTCCACTAGGTATCATTAACATCTGGTAGCGAAAGTTGGAACTACTTGAAATTGAACGGACCTTGTATCTCACCCTATGAGCTACAGTCTCTGGAAAGCCGAACATGTCCTCGGACACTCCCGGAACTAAAAGCCATACGATAAATAAATAAATAAATAAATAAATACATAAATAGTGCCCTTTATCACCGTACAAAATTTAAGGGTGATATCAGTAATACAGTAGTTTTGGAGATATAGAATGCCGGTGAAATATTTCGCACAGTCGCCACGTTAGATTCGTGAGACGTAATTAAATTTGAAGGGGACGGTCGGGGTCGGCCGTAATAATACTATAACCTTACCGAGTTTCATTGAAATCACTCCAGCCGTTTACAATTTATTAGAGGGACACACACACACACATCCGCACACGAACAAAAGGGGATCTCATAGGCCTATATTTTCATAAATGAAAATAGGCAATAAAGTTGTACAGGCTTTAAAGAGCAAAGGGCGTAGCGCATATCTCGTAGTTACCATACTCGTCATCGACAGACAAAATCCCATTATTAAAAATTACCATTTACAGATTACCATTCTCATCATCGAGAAAAACAAAATTTCATATTTACGAATTAGCATTTGCAAATTACCATTCAAACATAGAAAAATAAGTCTCATCTACAAATTACCATTCTCGTCACCGTGAGAAACAAAATCTCATATTTACAAATTAGCATTTACAAATAACCACTCTCGTCATCGCGAAAAGCAAAATCTCATATTTACAAATTAACATTTGCAAATAACCATTTACGTTATTAGGAAAACAAAATCCCATATTTACAAATTAGCATTTACAAAATACCAATCACGTCATCGCAAAAACAAAACAACAAAATCTCTTATTTACAAGAGCTTTTTCGCCAAATAAAGAAACAAAAATATCACACGCCCTCCTCGACATGATAGGCCCATGGCAGCCTGGTGAGCAAGTCAAGAGCCCACTCTCGCCTATTATCCATCGAGGCCTGTGTGTTTTTCCTCTGTTGTACAATATACAAATTATGTTAAACAGATTGTATCTTGCACTGTTTATGGGACATAGCTTTCACTGTTGGTAAAACCGCTAAGTAGTCGTCCACACGTAGCGATTTTACCACAGTTTTTCCTACGCCCTTGGCCCTTTTAGATTCTCGATGGTCTAGCTGGCAATAAGCATACATTTTAGACGCGAGTCCAACAAGCTCGGTCATGATCAAATCACCGCATTCGTCTTTTCTTCTTGTTCTTAATGGGCAGCTGAAACACATTGTCAGGTCTATAGGAAGAGGTGTCGAACCAATCACTATATTGCCTCATCATGACATGGGGATCACACCGGCGAATATGGTATATAAATGAGTTCGTATACATATACGAAGAGATACGTCCCCGAAATATTGTTTGGCAAACCCATAGTGGAATTTGTACATTACCAATTTAGCAAAGTCCAAAATCACTTGCCCCAAGTAAATGGGTTTATTCGTAGTGACATGGGTTATACTCATTTAAATGGTAACCAAATCTTCATCTATAATTATAATGTTCTTGAAATTTGGCTTGGCAATGTACCGCCACCATGACGCCCCTCCCAGGCATTCACTAATTTAATGTCTCGGTATTTTCTCACATTTTCCATAGACTTGCCATAAATGCAGTTGTTCTTCAATTTTAAAAAGTTGATTTCAAACAGCTGTGTTGCCATTTGTCGCTGCTGGGTGTTCAAATCCATGTATGGCTTGAGCCATGCTTTTTGGGCGAAGGAAATACCCCTATAGATTTTTAAGACCAAGCCTAGGGCTAGACACTGCACCAACATTTGAATATGTAGCACATACCGATTCTTGTTATAAACTGAGCCCATAAGGTTTTCAATTTTCACTTTACTTTGTAGGGAGGCCATTTGCTCTAAGCAGAATGGGAAATCGGCAGGTTGGTCATAGAGAATGTGTATTTTAATTCCACTTCTCGAACATAGCTACGGCATGTGTCAAGGCTGGCCGTGTTTACATTGAAATCTCCTCCTTTGAAAGCACAATCCTCATAGGTTAAAGGCTGACTCATGGCGTGACCATATAAATTATGTACATCGTACTACATTATGGAAGTATTCTGGTTTGTCTTGTGAATAGCATGGCATGTAATTGTTATTCGCTTCTGCATGGCGCTGGTTAAGTGACACAAACCCTTCGCAAATGCCTCTTTCGAAGAATAACACCATGTCTACATCGGTCAGTAAATCCAATTCCTCTTGCGCGTAACGCAATGCCACATCTAACGACAGTCCCGGACTCGTAAAATAATGGGACGGCTCAAGTCCATAAATGTGTGGACACAACTCACGGAACTTTTCAAACACATCTGGCAGCAACAACACATCCAGTAGTGCACGGCATAGTCCCGTAGAGTGCTTATATTAAACACCCGCCAAACATTGCATGCGTGGGCGTAATCCTCATCGGACACGGTACTACGTGCTAGCAAAGAGCAAATTTATCTTGGGGTGGCAGAGCATTTTGTTTCAAAACACCTCAGTTGTTTCAAAAATCATATGGGAATATGCCTTTCCGAATGCACAATTCGTAAAGTGCGCAGGATTCTCAAAATGTGTTCCGGTGTATTTCAATTCCTTCTCATCCATGCCGTTCACTAGGCTGTCAAAAGATGAGGCCATAAACTCAAACTAGTCAAGGAATCGAATAGAAACTTTGCCCAACCACCATGATAATGCCGTGAAACGTTCATCGTTTTGGGGAATAACCCAATTCACGAATCAGGAACTGCATATCATAGCTCGCTAGATTATGGTAAACCACACTTAGAAATTGAGGGCTGGGTAATTAACATTACATGGCCTGTGGGCTGCCCCGCGATATTCACCAGTAAAGTGCGAGTGACCATGAACCATGTCCTCGGCACTGACAAGCTGCTTTTCACTAATATGGCATGTCGTGGCATGTTATACTGCATAGGCACTTAATTGTCCAGTAACCCCCGTACAAGGTCAGCCAACTCAACAAGTTCATTTAAGAACCATTTAGCACAATCTGGGCCTGGATAAGATTTAATATAGGTCTTTGTGTTGTCATACGAACACACGACATTCAGTCCTATGGCTAAGGGTTCGTGTGAATATGGGTGGTTGAGCTCATGCTGGGATCCGGTTCACATCCAGGCTTGGGCTTAGTAAGAGACCCAAAATCGGCATACACTACAAAGAGGACCGTGTTTCACATTCGCTTGGCCGCCAAGTTCGTTATGTATTTTACAGGTTTTTGGAAGGCTCATAGCTGAACTTCTAGTAGTGCTCTTTATCACCGTACTCAATTTCAGGGTGATATTAGTAATAGTTTCGGAGATATAGAATGCTGGTGAAATATTTCGCACAGCCACCATCCTGAGGTTAAGTAAACAATTGATCTAAATTAAATGCCAGTGCATTACAATCTATTTAAACATTTGCTGTATCAAGTTTCATTGCGTTTGGATGGTTAAATCGCGAGAAAAGTATATTTAAAGGTTCACGATTCGCTTGGCCGCCAGGTTTGTTTTGTAGTTAACAGGTTTTTGAAAGTCTCCTAGGTAAACTTCTAGTAGTGCCCTTTATCACCGTAAAACATTTCAGGGTGATATCAGTAATATTTTCGGAGATATAGAATGCCAGTGAAATATTTCGCACAGCCGCCATCTTGAGGTTATGTGAAAAATTGAACTAAATTAGATGCCAATGCATTACAATGTGCATAACCATTTGCTGTACCAAGTTTCATTGCATTTGGATAGTTAAATCACGAGAAAAGTCTATACGTTTCAAATACGCTTGGCCACCATGTTCGTTTTGTATTTAGCAGGTTTTTGAAAGCCTCATTGGTGAACTTCTAGTAGTGCCCTATCAAAATTCCAACGTTCTCCACTAGGTATCATTAACATCTGGTAGCGAAAGTTGGAACTACTTGAAATTGAACGGACCTTGTATCTCACCCTATGAGCTACAGTCTCTGGAAAGCCGAACATGTCCTCGGACACTCCCGGAACTAAAAGCCATACGATAAATAAATAAATAAATAAATAAATACATAAATAGTGCCCTTTATCACCGTACAAAATTTAAGGGTGATATCAGTAATACAGTAGTTTTGGAGATATAGAATGCCGGTGAAATATTTCGCACAGTCGCCACGTTAGATTCGTGAGACGTAATTAAATTTGAAGGGGACGGTCGGGGTCGGCCGTAATAATACTATAACCTTACCGAGTTTCATTGAAATCACTCCAGCCGTTTACAATTTATTAGAGGGACACACACACACACATCCGCACACGAACAAAAGGGGATCTCATAGGCCTATATTTTCATAAATGAAAATAGGCAATAAAGTTGTACAGGCTTTAAAGAGCAAAGGGCGTAGCGCATATCTCGTAGTTACCATACTCGTCATCGACAGACAAAATCCCATTATTAAAAATTACCATTTACAGATTACCATTCTCATCATCGAGAAAAACAAAATTTCATATTTACGAATTAGCATTTGCAAATTACCATTCAAACATAGAAAAATAAGTCTCATCTACAAATTACCATTCTCGTCACCGTGAGAAACAAAATCTCATATTTACAAATTAGCATTTACAAATAACCACTCTCGTCATCGCGAAAAGCAAAATCTCATATTTACAAATTAACATTTGCAAATAACCATTTACGTTATTAGGAAAACAAAATCCCATATTTACAAATTAGCATTTACAAAATACCAATCACGTCATCGCAAAAACAAAATAACAAAATCTCTTATTTACAAGAGCTTTTTCGCCAAATAAAGAAACAAAAATATCACACGCCCTCCTCGACATGATAGGCCCATGGCAGCCTGGTGAGCAAGTCAAGAGCCCACTCTCGCCTATTATCCATCGAGGCCTGTGTGTTTTTCCTCTGTTGTACAATATACAAATTATGTTAAACAGATTGTATCTTGCACTGTTTATGGGACATAGCTTTCACTGTTGGTAAAACCGCTAAGTAGTCGTCCACACGTAGCGATTTTACCACAGTTTTTCCTACGCCCTTGGCCCTTTTAGATTCTCGATGGTCTAGCTGGCAATAAGCATACATTTTAGACGCGAGTCCAACAAGCTCGGTCATGATCAAATCACCGCATTCGTCTTTTCTTCTTGTTCTTAATGGGCAGCTGAAACACATTGTCAGGACTATAGGAAGAGGTGTCGAACCAATCACTATATTGCCTCATCATGACATGGGGATCACACCGGCGAATATGGTATATAAATGAGTTCGTATACATATACGAAGAGATACGTCCCCGAAATATTGTTTGGCAAACCCATAGTGGAATTTGTACATTACCAATTTAGCAAAGTCCAAAATCACTTGCCCCAAGTAAATGGGTTTATTCGTAGTGACATGGGTTATACTCATTTAAATGGTAACCAAATCTTCATCTATAATTATAATGTTCTTGAAATTTGGCTTGGCAATGTACCGCCACCATGACGCCCCTCCCAGGCATTCACTAATTTAATGTCTCGGTATTTTCTCACATTTTCCATAGACTTGCCATAAATGCAGTTGTTCTTCAATTTTAAAAAGTTGATTTCAAACAGCTGTGTTGCCATTTGTCGCTGTTGGGTGTTCAAATCCATGTATGGCTTGAGCCATGCTTTTTGGGCGAAGGAAATACCCCTATAGATTTTTAAGACCAAGCCTAGGGCTAGACACTGCACCAACATTTGAATATGTAGCACATACCGATTCTTGTTATAAACTGAGCCCATAAGGTTTTCAATTTTCACTTTACTTTGTAGGGAGGCCATTTGCTCTAAGCAGAATGGGAAATCGGCAGGTTGGTCATAGAGAATGTGTATTTTAATTCCACTTCTCGAACATAGCTACGGCATGTGTCAAGGCTGGCCGTGTTTACATTGAAATCTCCTCCTTTGAAAGCACAATCCTCATAGGTTAAAGGCTGACTCATGGCGTGACCATATAAATTATGTACATCGTACTACATTATGGAAGTATTCTGGTTTGTCTTGTGAATAGCATGGCATGTAATTGTTATTCGCTTCTGCATGGCGCTGGTTAAGTGACACAAACCCTTCGCAAATGCCTCTTTCGAAGAATAACACCATGTCTACATCGGTCAGTAAATCCAATTCCTCTTGCGCGTAACGCAATGCCACATCTAACGACAGTCCCGGACTCGTAAAATAATGGGACGGCTCAAGTCCATAAATGTGTGGACACAACTCACGGAACTTTTCAAACACATCTGGCAGCAACAACACATCCAGTAGTGCACGGCATAGTCCCGTAGAGTGCTTATATTAAACACCCGCCAAACATTGCATGCGTGGGCGTAATCCTCATCGGACACGGTACTACGTGCTAGCAAAGAGCAAATTTATCTTGGGGTGGCAGAGCATTTTGTTTCAAAACACCTCAGTTGTTTCAAAAATCATATGGGAATATGCCTTTCCGAATGCACAATTCGTAAAGTGCGCAGGATTCTCAAAATGTGTTCCGGTGTATTTCAATTCCTTCTCATCCATGCCGTTCACTAGGCTGTCAAAAGATGAGGCCATAAACTCAAACTAGTCAAGGAATCGAATAGAAACTTTGCCCAACCACCATGATAATGCCGTGAAACGTTCATCGTTTTGGGGAATAACCCAATTCACGAATCAGGAACTGCATATCATAGCTCGCTAGATTATGGTAAACCACACTTAGAAATTGAGGGCTGGGTAATTAACATTACATGGCCTGTGGGCTGCCCCGCGATATTCACCAGTAAAGTGCGAGTGACCATGAACCATGTCCTCGGCACTGACAAGCTGCTTTTCACTAATATGGCATGTCGTGGCATGTTATACTGCATAGGCACTTAAATGTCCAGTAACCCCCGTACAAGGTCAGCCAACTCAACAAGTTCATTTAAGAACCATTTAGCACAATCTGGGCCTGGATAAGATTTAATATAGGTCTTTGTGTTGTCATACGAACACACGACATTCAGTCCTATGGCTAAGGGTTCGTGTGAATATGGGTGGTTGAGCTCATGCTGGGATCCGGTTCACATCCAGGCTTGGGCTTAGTAAGAGCCTTGTGTATAGTCTTAAATTTCAAAAACTAGTCTCACGGCCTCTTGCGAGCTGCAATCTACCCTATGTAGTTCCAAAAGAGCAGGGCTAACAAAATACTGGGGACAACGGTCGCAAATATGCTTTTTATCATGTTATTTTGACAGTTGACTGCCTACCGAATTTTCCTAGATTCTTAATTAGACAATAATGGTACACATCCCCCATTGACAAATATAAGAGATGAATGTGGTATTGTTTTGGTTCTTTCGTAGCATACAGTGAACCTATAATTTCATCACCGTCAACACCGTAGACCAGAAAAGAATAGTCGGGATTATCCTGTTCACACCTACGAATGTTGGTTAAGTCCATAGGGAACAAACCACGAGTTAAATTTAAATTTTATTTTAGTTGGTAAAACATGGGTTTGTACTTTCCTAGCCTACATACATTACGGTCATGTACTGACTGCAAATAGGCAGCCAGGCACCAAATAAAACATTCATCATCCCTGTTTTTATATTCAATACGGCTTTTTTTTCAATGTTATTGCTCGTGGTGTAGGGATATGACTGTACCCAGCGTTAAGCTGGTTAAATTGACAAATCTTCATTCGCAAGTAATGAATTTTGCCTAAAGCAAGACCACTGGGTCCTTTTTGTAATTTGCCAAATTTAGCCAGCAAGGCATTGACACAGTGTGTCTCATACCACTCTTCCAAATTGTCAGATACTAAAAGCTCCTGCATCTTAGTACACAAATGGATTTATTTCTTTGTTTTCAACATTGTTTCTTTTTCGTATACAAAATCGCAAACCATTTCCATATTAACCTTTAAATCCCCATGCAACTGGCAAAATAAATTTGTTCCCTAAAAATTGGGAAACAAAATTCCAAGAAGCCCTTTGGAATCTTAATTTCCTTAACATTTATTATCCACCCAGAGCACACTCGTGTTCTAAAGCAACATTGCTGGGTTGCAATTTTAAAGCATTATTAGTAGCGGTAGAGTCAGCCATAATTGTAAAATAGTCCTACCTTGTGTGCTCTGGACAAAAAGCCAGTATTCAGGTACACGCCGGTAAAACACCAATGTTTTCAACAATTGGTAGCACACGTGTTCCGTTTGTCACCTCCCCGGGTTTTATCAGCAACAGGTATACCGCTGTTCACGAAGCCACGCATGCCATTCTTGGACTAACGAATTTGGAAGTCGTCGGATTGACAAGGACACATGGCTTTGGAATGACGCAGTCAAAACTGCGGTAAGCAGGAAGAAACAGCTTTACCACTATTTTCTGGAAGACAAAACTCCTTCTCGTTTGAATGCTTACAAAATGGCCCGCAGGGAAACGAAGAAGACTGTTGCAGCGACAAAATCCGCTCGGTACGCAAACCTCTACGCGAAGCTTGACACACGCAAGGGAGAGCGGGACATCTATCGCCTCGTCAAATCCAGGCACCATAAATCTCAAGATATCCAACACACTTCAATGGCATCATTGACGTTAAGGGCATTTCGCTCGACGACTGGAAGAAGGCGAGAAAACGCTGGCGAAACAACTTTGAGAAGGTCTCAAGAGAGGAATTCCAGCACTAACAGATACCTGTCGCTACTGCTGTCGAAGGTCCTATCAAACCTATTGATGTCGCAAAGGTCGCAGGTGCCTTAAAACAAATGAAACCAAGGAAGGCAACTGGTCCAGATGACGTCGCGGCAGAGCTATGATCCTCTCAGAAGTGGAATGCAGCGGATTGGTTGACAAAACTCTTCAACCAAATTGTCATAGAAGGACGACCGCCACTTCACTGGCAACATAGCATCACGATACCGATCTTCAAAAAGAAGGGAAGCTCACCCGAGTGTGCTAATTACAGACCAATTCGACTCCTCTGTCACACCATGGAGGTCTTCGAGCGCATTCTCTATAAGAGGATACGTGCGATCACCCACCTGACAAAAAACCAAGCTGGATCTGTGAAAAATTGCAGCACAACATATGCAATCCACGCCACACGGCTTTTAATTGAAAAGTATCGCGAAAAGAATAAGCCGTTGCACCTTACTTTCTTTGATCTCGAAATGGCTTTTGACCATGTGCCGCATGACTGGATCTGGTTGACTCTCCAACATGGAATCCCAGAGTACTATGTCAAATGGGTACAGTTGCTCTACGCAGAGCCAAGAAGTTACGTCCAAGCCACCGCAGAAGCGTCGGAAAACTTTCATGCAACAGTTGGTGTTCATCAAAGTTCGGCCCTGTCACCATTGCTGTTCATTATGATCATGGACACGGTTACTGCAGATCTACAACAACCGTTACCTTGGACCATTCTTTACGCTGATGACGTTATGTTGGACACTCAAAACAAGCTGGATCTCCAACATCAAGTCCAGGAATGGAGTAATCGATTAAGTCAATATAGCCTGCGGTTTAACAAAGCTAAAACGGAATATATGACATCGGATGCAGGAGAAATCGCAACAATCCAAGTCGACGGCGATGACCTGCCTCGAACGACAAAATGTAAGTATCTTGGCTCTTCGATAACTGCTGAAGGTCGTCTCACCGAGGAAGTCAACGTAACAATTAATGCTGCGTGGATGAAGAGGCGAACATCGAAGATTTAACGCACTGTAATTCGTCCTGTGGCGCTTTATGCTTCTGAATGTTGGCCGATCACCAAGGAAGCAGAACGTCGGCTGTCATGGAGACCAAGATGCTTGGATGGACAGCTGGCATTACTAGGTTGGACCACATCCCCAATGAAAGAATAAGGGAACCATTTGGTGTCGCGGCAATCAGTTTGGGCATGTGCGACGGTCAGGAGCGGACACCATTGCAAAACAAGGCTTCACACAAGTCGCCGGGAAAAGACCAAAGGGGCGACCGAGACAACGTTGGGCCGATACACTGCACAGGGATCTGAAAAGCGTCAACCTACATCCGGACATGGTCTATGACCGAGTTAAGTGGAGACAGCGGATTCACATAGCGGACCCTGCCACGAGTCGGGACAAACGCTAAAGCAAATGAAGTAGAGGTATACCGCATAAGCTTTCTCCAATATCTATAAAATTAAAACAAACCATAATAAATATATAAATTCAAATTAATACACGCATTACATAAAAAAGTAGACTGGAAGCAGGCTGCGAATTTTCATTTCATTACATAAAAAGGTACAAGTACAAAACAAATTCAAAACAGGTTATAAAAATTTCAAATCTCACCTTAGCTCGTAAAGTCTGCTTTACCCTTTTCTCGTGAGCTCAAGGGTGTAATGGTCTCTCTCTCTCACACAACGGACAAGCGTATATACAATTACCTGAAAAACTAAAATAAATAAATAAATAAATAAATAAATAAATAAAAGTAATTCGTCGTCCAATCATTCAATAAATCAATGCCAGTCAATAACATTGTCAAATTAATTCATAATTAGTTTTCTCTAAAAATGTTCCAGAGTACGTCGCACAGTGGTCCGGATTCGAAAAAAGCGGACAAAAATATTTTCCGTCAAAAGAAATGAAATAATTTTGTGAAAAACTTTAAATTAGATGTTACTATGAGGCAAATTTGTCGTAGTGCATAAAATTACTTACTTATTCATCCTCTGATCCGGATGAGTCGACTTCTTCTTCTTCCCCTTCCTGCTCCGTCTCATCCTCGGGTATACACAATAAATTACACACCTCTTGAGGCAACTGTCTTCTTTTCTTCTTCGGTAGACCTCCCGTGCTTGAAATTACTGGATCAGAGCTTAGCAATAGTCTATGGAACAAGTCAAAATTATTGGACATTCTTGATGATTTTCTGGTATGATCTTCCCTATATTTTCTTAAGTCTTTGTTTCTAGACTCTAAGGCCTCTTCTGAAAGTTCTCCAATCGGCAAAATAGCTGCTTCTATAATGGAAGATCCATGGATAAGTATTTTATGGAGTGTTGGAGGCATGTAATACCATGGATATAGCCGTACATATAAGCTTGCTGTTTCGCTGCAGTAGGAATTGAACTCGGAAGAATCAATTTCATGACCAGATGAAATTGCTTTTAAAATTATTCCGAAACGAGTTATTAACTCACAGTCTACCCCTGTTATTTCGGATGCTACTTGAGGTTGTTCAAAAACCTTCGGGCAGTGTTGCCATCATTGGTTGTTCCATATCCAGGCTTCGGAATATCAACTAGAAGACCTAATCTCGTTCTGAAAGAGTCTTGCACATGTTTTTTCTTTCTTTCGAATAAGTATCGATTACCGTCTTTCACGCTCACTTTCCACTTTTTAAAATCCAGGCGGTATGAAATATGCAGGAGACTTTCAAAAAATCGGATGTGCGCGTGCAGAACTGAAATTCCAAATTCAAGCTGTAAATTGTCGACGGGCTTTTGTGCCATTATTTGTAGATTGTTCATTTCTGAAATTTTCGCACCGCAAATATAGCACTTCATGCTTGAAGACTGTGCTAGAGCATTGCATATTTTTCCATCTATCATTGACAATATTAAGGAATACTGCACTTCGGTGTTGCTTATAACCAAATGATGTAAATTCTCAATTTGATCATTGAGATACATCCTTTCCGTCCGTGTAATTTCCGATGTTTCATGAACCCACTGCATTCGAATAGGCCTGCAGAATCGTGTAGATGAGGTTCTTGGATTTTTCCACGCAATTGTACCTGTTTTACTGTCAACGAGGCGCAGAGGCACGACAGATGACATAAATAAGCTCTGGTCACTCTTTTCAGCTTCTGACCAGGTATGTTTATATTGGGAATGGCCGGAGCTGCCATCAAAGCCCCATTTCCAATATAATGTATAGCTCTTATCACTCACATCTGGTAACATTGATAAAATTCTGGAGGAAGTGTGGTCCAGCAAGTCTTGTATTTTCACTTCACATTCATTTTCCTTAATTATTACATTTTGTGGATAAGTAGCCTTTGTAGCATTCAAAATAGCATAATAGCTAGGGTATAAATCATGGTTATGTTTATTAGCTAATTTTCTCATTGTCACATACTGGTGCTTGGATAACTTTGCTTTAATTATGAATGATAAGGCTTCTTCCACTGACATTTTTGTAGATCGTTGATCCCATTTTCTCCATGCATCCCGTATTCGTTTGCCCCTTGTTGGTGTAGTCGTGGTAGCTTCTTTAAATAGCTTGGCTGATGAATCGTCTCCTTCTGCCCTTAAATTCATAGCGGTCGCATAGGCAAGCTCTGATGAAGTGGCACTCTCCCTTAGGTCTTTAATTTTTCTTCTTTTGCTTCTCTCCGTTAGCTCTTCAAATTCTTTTGAAGGACGACCTCGATCTTCTGATTTTGCGGAGCCAGGCATGCTCGGAATTGATATCACAATTTCCTTATTCAACCAGTCTGAATATTTCTTCAAAAAAGCATGTTCTAAGAAGTGACACTTTCTCCACCGGTCAAAATAAGGCAAAAAGAAAAAGGTTCTTATATTATTATACACTGTTTTCTCTACACTCTCGTCAACATTTAATTGGAATTTGTTAATGAGATATGTTACCACAAACTTTTCTTGGCGAGCGCGAGATAGATTTTTGTTCTCTCGAATCTTGTTATGAAGTTCACTGCGACTAACAACGAAATTCATTTTTCACTCTTCATAACAAACACAACTACCACAAATCAATTTCAACTCGGGACTGAAGATTATTTTGGTTTCATGGCCTAGAGATATCCCTTGCGTAGCATAAACAAATGTCTCAACAGGCCCTTATCTCGCGCGAGTGTTTATCCTAATAAGAGCGCGCAGTAATGTTCTCTCCCTTCTCAATCATGCATCTGGCGTGTTCTGGCGATGAAACCTTTATGGATATATTCTCAAGTCTTCATTTTAAAACTTGCACAAGTTTCATGCTCTACATATGTATACATTTTTTTGTAGGTCAAGCAAAATTTATTTTTCATGAAAAAAATAATGCACTATAAAAGTAAGTATAAGAGTCCTTACAAGTGATCTGAAATTGAAAATCATGCTATAAACACATATACCAGACCTAAACATACATACTGATACAGTATTAAAGACCCCTAGTTTAATTTTGAAGTTAGAATGATATTTCAAAGTTTACTTAACGGAGTGCGGAGTTCAGAAACGAAGAGTTGTATCACTTTTGCAGTAATATATCTGAGACACACAGAAGCAATTTCCAAAGGAAACGTGAAATTAATGTACACGGATTAACATACTTCACTTGGAAGGTGGTTTGACGTTTCTAAAGTAAAGTTGAAAAATCGATTTTTCACCGCTTTTTTACTGATCCGGACCACTGTGCGTCGCCACTGCTCAAATCAATGTCAGCCGTCAATGTCACGTATAAAAATCCCTCACACTTAATCAGGGTACTATCTAAAAAAAATAAAAAAACAGTTAATTCATTGTCCAATCAATCAATAAATCAATGCCAGTCAATAACATTGACCAAAGAATTAATTAATTAATAAGCTTACCTCTCAAAATGATCCCAAGTGTATTGCCACTAGCGGGTTGTTCTTGTATTCGCTCACCCTCAAATGCCAACTGGCTGCATCGGGTATAAAATTCCCACACACTTAACCAAAGCGATATCTAAAAAGAAATCTTCACCCAATATATTCATAAACACCCACCCAGTCAATAAGATTTGCCAATAAATAAATTAATTAATTAATTAATAAGCTTACCTCTCAAAATATTCTAGAGTATATCGCCACTGCCGGATTAGTTCCTAGATTTTGCTCAGCTATACCGTAACGAACACACAGAGCTGTTGCGTAGTCGCAAGTAATAAGTAATTATATAAATATAAATAACCATATTCTACGCTGCTCTTTTATAACCTTTACTTGAAAAGCACGCTTTCACAAATTCTCACCATTCCGTTCACATACACAAAAAAAGGCTTATCCAGTTTACAATGTCATTTAATACAACTTACCACAGAGAAAACAGTAAACGCCACATCCCGTCTGTCCACTAAGATATTGAAAAATGGTAGCCTACTGATAGAAAGCCACGTTACAAGACCGCACTGCAAAGCAGTTCCGATCACCTTCAAGTGTCCAAAGTCCAGCTCCCCAAGGTCTGTTTGGTCACAGGAAGTCCACAGCAGTCCTCAAGGACAGTTCACATACAGCATAGCGTAATTCGATAGAGCTTAACTAAGCCGTTATCATGTTGAGGTGTGGGACCACCGCTCTGAGACCGAACATCGCTAGCTAACTAAGTCTGTTCACTAGCTTATTGTACTGGCTAGGCCGGCTACAGAATATAATTGTTCAATTTATTTTACACACCTTCTATAAATAAAAGGCTATCCGTAAATATTAAAACAACACCTCTGGCTACCTCTATAGCCATATGTATTTAAAAAATATTCAATAATTAGCTCTTAGCCAACCTTGATAGCCGAGCGTAATAAGTAAATATTCAGTATTTAGCGGTTGCTTATCTCCACCTATTACAACTTTCTGCCATTCTTCCTAGCTAAATAAACCATCTCTGCCTCGCCACCAATCCATCGATTATGGCCTAATAATAATAATCCATCCATCATTAACTAATCATAATTATCGGTTATGCTTTTTTGCAACAAGTCTAAAATAATCATTAAAAAAACACCAGGTCGCATCCCTAGTTACGTGGCCAAAGAAAGGTACCGTAGCGTATAAATAAAATGGGTCCCTCGCATGTCGTTAACCCATTTGGATAAATTTTTAAAAAATAAATGGTTCATAAAAAAAAGGCCGTCATCGCGAATAAAACGAGTCCTAACACGTATTTCTAAACTTATGGGTTAAGATATTAAGAGGGGAAAAGTCAATGACCCTTTATTTTTTGGGTATTTGGGTAAATGCATGGACCATAGAAAAGGGGTGGCCATCCTGAGTCCTATGACACGTCACACGCTCAAATCCGATGATTGGTTCAAGAGTTATCGATAGCGTCGCTTTTTGGGCGCAGCCGCGTCGGGTGACGAAGGATTCCTGTTCCACCACTACTAACAGAAAAGAAATTAAATAAAAAGTTAGACTTACCTAATAACAACATAAAACTAAATTCGTCTCCGCGCGCAGCCCATGGCCGGCTAGAAGGAACACCGCAACCCCCTCACACCAGAAACAAGAAGTTCCGTGACGAATTAAGAGCCTGCTTTTCTTAAAATGTAAGATTCATGCCAATGATTAATCTATATGGATCTATCTAGATTAATGACGAAATTAAGTTGATAATATCGAAATTTCTAATTAGTTCGATAAACTGTATACCTGGCATAATGTGGCCTAATAGAGCACTAGAGTTGACAGCCCTGGTGACATCTCTTAAGGTACAGAATACAAAATTTGGTTGAAGTCCAATGGATAGCATGGATGTTACATGCAGTAAAACATTGGATCTAACTGCGAGCGTAAAATCATGTTGGCAACAATGTCACGCATGTATTGGTCAGAAATAATCTGAAATAATATGATCTATTGCTGTACCAATTTTGAATGAAATCCATTAGTTAGTATAGAAGTTACATGTATTTTAAAATTGGATCTAACAGCAGGCTTAGCACCTTGTTGGCAACACTGACGTATATTAGTTAATCCATATTAATCTATAATGCCAGGTACTATACGTGTGCAAAGTTTAGAGCTATTGGCTTGCATACTTTCTGATATATTGATATTACGGTAATAAATAGAGACAGCATTTATTAACAGTTGGCAGCCCTGTATGCTCTTAAGAATACGCATAGTAATATCTGTTATGGTACTCATAGCACATATGAAATTCGGTTGAAATCCAAATGATAGTATAGAAGTTACATGTATTTAAATTTGGACCTCTCAGCAGGCTTAGAATCATGTTGGTAGCACTGACGTATATAAGTTACTCCAAATTAATATAGAATGTCAGGTACTATACGTATGCATAGTTTAAAGCTGTCGGCTTGCATACTTTCTGATATATTGGTATTTGGATAAAATACATTGAGAGCATTCATTACCAGTTGGCAGCCCTGGTAGCTCTTAAAAATACGCTCAGTTATATCTATTCATGTGCACATAGTACATACGAAATTTCGTTGAATTCCAATTGATAGTGTAGAAGTTATATGCATTTAAAAATTGGACCTATCAGCAGGCTTATAATCATTTTGACAACACTGCCATGTATGGCCTCCTGGAAATTAAACTGAAATAGTATTTATGTTCGACGATGTCGAAATATAAACATTATGTGTCAGAAAACTGTATCATAATGAGGGTCATTATAACATTATTTTTCATTATGAAACAGTTTCTCCCACCAATCAGAGCTCAAGAAACAGTTGTGTGACCAATTTGGTAAGGATATCTTCGCGCATGCGCTCAAAATCCATTGCCAAGCACACAGAGCGCATGCGTCGGTCGGTCAGAGAGCTTGGAAAACATAGATATCTTACCCAGCGCTGCACTCCAGTCACACTATTCTAGTGACTGAATCTCAACAGATATTTATGAATATTTATGTTAAAACATGTGATAAAGTTATAATTATCGTCGAACATAAACAGTCGTATGCAACTCGCCTATAATGGTAATTAAAACACACGTGCGCAAATTAAAAAACGAGCGTACATCTCCAACATGGAGCTCAAATTTCAATTGTGATTTTTAGCAATTGGTAGCACTAACAGCATTATCCGGTACGGCATTGAGATATTTACGTATAGACCTTTACTCCTACCAAATTTTGTTTCGATTGCTGCAGCCGTTTAGGAGTTGATAGGGACACACACACACACACACCGCCAGACAGACAGACATTTGCCCGGATCGATCTCATAAGTCTGCTTTTTCCTAATTTTTGCAAAATGTGGAAAGTAGGCTAAAAATATAATATCATATTATAATAAATAAATATTAATAATAACAAGTAAATGGTTCAAGTGGTGTGGATGAATGCGATTTTCTGAGAGTGGGCCAAATGATCGTTTCACCCATATCTTTGGTCACAGAAATCAGGAGTATATTAGAGCTGCGTATAAAAATACCCGTTTTATCATATCTAGCAGCCCTGCGTCTGATATGTTAGCGTTGTCTTAAATAGACGGTGGCTTGTAATCCGCGTTCCATCCATTGAAATGTGCATGGTACGGGATGAGTTTCATCCAGGAACCTTACCGTTACAGCATGGCAGAGCATTTTAAATGTTATCCACCAAGTTCCCTAAAATATTGTCGATCTCACGACTGTTCAAAACAGACCTGGTTTACCCCGGATTTTTCACTCTCTCCAAGAAAATTCTTGAATGGCACGTAATTTGAAGTCCCGAGGAATTTTCCCAAATTACAATTATACGCACTGTTACAGTCATTACAGTGAAGAAGTTTATTCGGCAAAACAATATATGTACAAATACGGGTATTACCCTTTCACGAATTGATTGCCGGCGGTCGAGATGGGAACTATTCCCTGTTTACTTGTGTCACACGTCACTCTGCTTCGTTGACAGGTACAGTTGCACGAGTAGGATATGACTCAGCTCCAGTAGCTGTACGTGGTGACATGAGCTTCTGTGACACTTATCTGCGCTTCTAAGACAGGTAGTGCGCGCAATGCTGCTTGACTTATGGGCAGACTGTTGTCACTGCGTTCTCCTCTTTACCCCGCGGGGCTTTTGCTACAATAATCAACAAACGGTGGCGCAGCCATGCTCACCGGCAATCAAATCTTAAATGGGTAATACAAGGAGTGGCGTCACTCAATTGGGCAGATAGAGATGGTTACCCGATTACAGGTGCAGTCCATTTTCTTGGTATTATTTAAGATGGTAAAATGTGGAAGTAGGATAGTTTCGTGCTGGGCCCGATGAGTAACAAAAACTAAACTGTGTGAAAGCCCGAGAAGTCGAGCAAAATAACACCGCAGAGGCCAAAACGAAAGGTTGCTCACAAGAAGAATAAGATTATCCTGAATACAGTAACATACATCACTTTAGAGAGACTAGACATGGCAACTAACTACAGGTACATTTGCACGAGAAGTTCTACCGAACTCATAAAGACTTAGCGTCACTCCCGAACCAAACATAACACTGGAAAAAAAAGAGGCACACATAGTGTAGGCGGTCTAACTACCAAAGAAAGACACTAACGCGAGAGATAATCCTTGAATCCGAATGAGGACGTTTTAAAAGAAAACCAGCACTTTGTTGACGTGAGGAACACATACACACGAAAATCCGGGGAGGGGGTTGGGTTACCAACCGTGTCCTGCTTTTCATTCATTTTGGTTACCGATATTTACGGCCGGCATTTCTAATTTATCAAAAATGTCCTGTATTTTTAGCATACTTTTCACATTTTGCAAAAATGAGGAAAAAGTAGACTTATGAGATCGGGCAAATGTGTGTCTGTCTGTCAGTCTGTCTGTCTGTCTGTCTGTCTGTCCTTCTGTCTGTCTGTCTGTCAGTCTGTCTGTCTGTCTGTCTGTCTGTCTGTCTGTCTGTCTGTCTGTCTGGCAGTGTGTGTGTGTGTGTCCCTATCAACTCCTAAACGGCTGGAGCAATCGAAACAAAATTTGGTAGGAGTAAAGATCTATACCTGAATATCTCACGGCCATATTTGAAAATGATGTCAGTGCTACCAACTGCTAAAAAAAATCGCAATTTAAATTTGAGCTCCATGTTGGATATCTTGGAAGGTATGAATGGGAGCTATTTTAAAATTGGCACACGTATAGATAATAATATTGCAGTTTAATTTCCAGGAGGCCATACATGGCAGTGTTGCCAAAATGATTCTAAGCCTGTTGATAGGTCCAATTTTTTAATGCATATAACTTCTACACCATCAATTGGAATTCAACCAAATTTCGTATGTTGTATGTGTACATAACCAGATATGACTGAGCGTATTCTTAAGACCCACCAGGGCTGCCAACTGTTAATAAATGCTCTTAATTTATTTCATCCAAATACCAATATATCAGAAAGTATGCAAGCCGACAGCTTTAAACTATGCACACGTATAGTACCTGACATTCTATATTAATTTTGAGTAACTTATATACGACAGTGCTACCAAAATGATTCTAAGCCTGCTGAGAGGTCCAACTTTAAATACATGTAACTTCCATACTATCATTTGGATTTCAACCAAATTTCGTATGTGCTATGTGTACCATAACAGATATGACTATGCGTATTCTTAAGAGCAAACAGGGCTGCCAATTGTTAATATGTGCTGTCTCTATTTTTGTTACCCTAATATCAATATATCAGAAAGCATGCAAGCCAATAGCTCTAAACTTTGCACACGTATAGTACCTGGCATTCTAGATGAATTTGGAGTAACTAATATACGTCAGTGCTGCCAACATGATTCTAAGCCTGCTGATAGGTCCAATTTTAAAATGCATGTCACTTCTATACTAATGGATTTCATTCAAAATTGGCACAACAATATATCATATTATTTTAGATTATTTCTGACCATTACATGCATGACTTTGTTGCCAACATGATTTTACGCGTGCTGTTAGATCTAATGTTTAACTGCATGTAACGTCCATGCTATTCATTGGACTTAAACCAAATTTTGTATTCTGTACCTTAAGAGATGGAACTAAGAATATATTCAGCCACCAGGGCTGCCAACTGTAGTGCTCTATTAGGCTACATTATGCCAAGTATACAGTATTTCGAACTAATTAGAAATTTCGATATTACCAACTTAATTTCGTCATTATTCTAGATAGATCCATATAGATTAATCATTGGCATGAATCTTAAATTTTAAGAAAAGTAGGCTCTTTAGTTCGTCACGGAACTTCTTGTTTCGTTACAAGATTGCTCATTTAGGTTTTCTCCTTAAAGTCAGACAGATGTTAAATACATTTTCAGAAGATGGTTTGAATAAAGAATGCAAGGTGTTTATGGGAAGTGTACGGTATCTTGTTTCTACGAAACCTGCACTGAGTAAGTTACTTGGATAGGCTAAATGGATGCATCCTATGGAGGAATTGAGTGTTTCAAATGGTTGCAACTTCAAAACATTTTTGAGGATATTGTACTATGTATTGTACTATGTCAAAGGGTGTAGAAATAGATGTTTCAAAATTATTCGACGTAAGAGCGTATTCTAAAAGTTCCAAGACACAACAATCGTCTGTTTTCTTTAATAAGTGCCAGAACATTGAGTTTTTTAGAACTTGAGAACATTTGCCAGTTTGCCATACCAAGCAGGAAAACCTCCACTGAACGTGTGTTCACATTCATAAATGCTCAATGGACAAAAGGAAGGAGCCGTTTGTTGGTAGAATCAATGAAAGCAATGTTACTGGTGAGGTTAAAATTCGAAGATAAGTCGTGTGAAGAATTTTATAAAATACGGTACTATACAGTATGTGCTCGAGTGCTTCAAGAAAATAATTCGCGTCTTCTTTCAAAAGTAGGTTCTGTTGAAAAATACAACTTCAAGGAAAATAACTGCAGCAAGGACTGATCATTATGTAAGGTAGCCTACTGGTATTTCCTTTTGAAAAACGTTATGTGCAATATACATATTATGTATCATTTGGTTATCGATTGAACTTGTCAGGCATTTTTCTTAAATGCCCTGCTTTTTAATGAGCAATGTCCTACATTTGGAAATTTTCAGTTGGTAACCCTACAGGGGGGGGGGGGGGGGGGTAAAGGCGAAAAGTCATCTAGATAGAATCATCTATTGAATCTCAACCAAAAGTTTACGTAACTGACTTTGTGAAAAGTAATTTTAGAAAGTGGACACATGGTCACGAGAAAGCAGTACCTACGCTGGTAAAATAAGCCCCAACGAACGAAAGAATACTACCGGAAGTAATTAAATTTAAAAATAGTGAGAGAAGTTACCGTCAATGAGAATATATTACACATACCGTAGGTATATTAAACCAAACTGTGTGGAAGCACACTGGTATAAATCTAAACATGTAACACCACCAAAGAAACACAAACCTCACCGAAATTAATAAAACCTCCACATCACATTGCATGCACCCAGACGATGCAACGTCAAGGTCAGATGAGAGGCCCCATTATCCGCCGTTACATATCCAGCTATACGTAGAATTAGTAGCAATAGTAAATCTGCACACATGACCATTAATGATAGAAAAGTAATTCCATTAAGATGAAATTATGGTATCTCATTCAGTAATAGTCGCAATGCAGAAAGTAGGCGTGCTACCACTCAAAGAAATACAAACTCC
The DNA here is from genome assembly GCA_946902985.2 of Meconema thalassinum. NCBI lineage: Eukaryota > Metazoa > Arthropoda > Insecta > Orthoptera > Tettigoniidae > Meconema > Meconema thalassinum. The sequence continues at coordinate 744,713,181 of OX336388.2, forward strand.
GGATGTCCAGAAATATGCATTGAGACTGTAATCAAACGCGCTGGGCTGAACTCCCGGCTCCGCCTGAGGGCAGTAACGGGGTGCACTCCACCCCGTGAGTATAAACTGAACTGAAAAGAAGTAGCTACCCTATAAGTCGTTTTATGTGGTGCAACTGTCAAATGATAACATAAAATAACGACAACTAAGGCGTCACAGCCACCTGTAAAATCAAGTACACATTGGAAGGGGAGCAATGCCCTTGCAGTGCCCGGCTTAAGTCCAATATCCCCTTGTGTTGAACCTGGAATATGTGGATAATACTGAACCTGTTGTTTTGATGTCTGTCTAATTGATATTTTTATTACTGAACCCGTTGTTTTGAAGTCTGTTTAATTGATTATTTTATTAAGAGCCAGAATATAATGCACTGATGTATTACAAACTCACTAATTTATCTGTAGGAATCTGTTTTTGCAAACTTTATTGGCTCATTTAACTTATTAGTCTACTGTATTTTTTATATTTCTCTCCAGTGGCGGCTGGTGGTTTGTTATGGGCGTGTACTGTTTTAAAAGATTATCTAAATTTGATATAAATGCATGCTTACCTAACCATACTAAATATCAGCTTAATTACCATGTCACGATTTTAATAACTTATTGCTTATGAACAATGTATTAAATATTTATAAACGAAATGTTTTACTTTGAAAACTGGTCAACGCAAAACGTTACTTTAACATTATTGTATTTACAGTAGGTGTTCAAGAATTGAATTTTAAACAATTATAACTGATACAGAAAAGTACAAAATGTATAATTTACCGTGCCAATCCTTCCTATTGCAGACATGAATCCAATTCTGGGTGAACAGTATGAACTTTTCTGAAATTTACTCTGACGAAGTCACTCACATTATTTTCCCCAAATTCACTAGTGGCACTTTGAGTCTCTTTACAAGAAGATTTGTGAAATGCACAGATTAATTATTAAGTAGCATATATGGCTTGAAACAACAATGAATACACAATGTAAAACCTTAAATTACGTTTGAATCATTTTTCTGTGATTCATTCTTCTCTCCTTCCGGAAGTCCTCACGCATGTACTGTACATAACTTCTAATTCTGTTCTCAATTTGGATCTGTCAACAAGAGAATAGGCTCGGCAAGCTTGGAAGTCAAGGGCGATACAAGCAGCAGCGAAAAGTCACAACCTTCCAAACTGCGCGTGAATTGCTACTTGGTACACTAATTCTCCGTTTGCCACGGTGGGTGAGTGGTTATTGTGTCGGATTACTAACCCCAAGCTTGCAGGTTCGCTCCTGGCCATGGTAAGTAATTTTTGAAAGGCGACAAAAATCACGACATGGATGTCATACGTTGTTGGCATGTTAAAGAACCCATTTGAATTCAGTAGGCCGTGTTCAATGGCAAAATAAATCTCGAGATTTTCCGCCATCACAAAGTTCCTCCATTCTCTACTAGTAAGTGCTTTAGTTTCAAGGAGCTTAGATATCTAACCTCCTTGACTTTCATAGCGTTCAAAGGAACGACGAAATTCGACATGCAAGCAACCCTCTGGGTGTGAATTAACGAATATAGCACCCGGCACCCGAGGCCATACGATATTATTATTATTATACTAATTCTCCAACAGATAGTGCGGTAGTTGTTATCGAAGCTCGTGTCTGAGTAATGGTCAAGACTTCGTCTGTCACTTGTGAAGGAGATGGGAAATTAAACTGAGCATGCGCAATTCTTTCCACCAGGCAAGGATGTGGCTCCGCTGCTGTTATTGTTAACACACCGCCCCTCTTACCCCCACTGCAGCCGCATAGCCTAAAGTCTGGCTACAAAGCTGCAAGTGGCGAACGGCGATCACTGGGCGATATCCGAGCCAACATACAGCGAGGAGTAACAAACATGGTGTATAGAACATTTGTTGACGCGTTATAATACCATAAAATCATGTTGTTATTTACATATTCCTGTTTATAAAACTAAAATGCACAGCTAGGCAAATATTGCAAGAATGGGTGTGCACTGGCTCCAGGGCGAATACCCAGAAACCGCCTCTGTTTCTCTCTAAATTCTTCAATATCTATATTTGCCATATAATCGCGATACCATTTATCCCTAGTGTTTATGGATTCTACATATCCACTCTTTCTTTATAATTCGTTTGCCTGTTGTCCCCGGCAATGTTTCAGATGTTATTGTCATGGTTGACCATTTAAGGGATTAAGGATTCTATGACAAATAAGATACACAGTAAGTTACAACAACAATGTTGATCTGCGAATAAGAATAATATCGAAGGATTATTCCGTTTGCGAATATGGGAATTGTTCTTATGGAAAGTTTATTTGAGGTCTGATAAATAATGCATATCTGATACCGGCAATTGTAAATGTAACTGAATTTGTATTATTCGTCAAAGATAAAGAAAACTTTTGAGGATTAGTTAATGTAGAAGATAAGCACCCGACAGTGGAATATCAAAAATGATTTTTGACAGCAGAACATGACATAACATTTGTAATTACTATGGATATGTGAGAAATCAGGAGGAATAATATAAATGAAAATAGTGTATATATTCATTAAAAATGACAATTAAGGACATTAGAATTTCCAACACAGGGATAACTGTAAATATTATACGCTCTACTTTGGAGTATAAATCAGATAGAAGAGATAAATATTCTAAAGTTTAATTTTTATATGTTATGTAAAAACACGGATTTAGGTCACAAGAAGAATGTTTGTGGGTTATTTTTAATTTATAGTGAGTGAACAGTGTTTATTTTTCCAGTGTTTGAATGATTCAGGTGACAAAAAACTAACTTTAATTTCAAGTTTTATTTGATATATCTCAATGAGTGTGCTCAGAATAAGATATCTTTTTATGGTCGAAACAAACGTTCCACAAGTGCAACGAATTAATTCAATGAACGTGATAATTTTATGAGATGGGTAATTTTTATCCCTTTGCTGTGTTTTGAAATGGAATAAAAGAGGAATGTTTCTTTTTCAAAAAAATGTTATTTGTTCGTTAGCCCTTGTTTATACGGTAGCTGGATGAGTGAAGACTTATGCTTTTTGAAGTATTAGAAGCCAGTTTTCAGTGCAATTATAGAAAGGTTTTCTGAGACCAACAAATATTCTGCCTAATCTCCACCTAAGTAATAAATATTTCATGTAATATTTTTTATCAGGTTAAGGCATTTAATTTTTTTGTTTTCCCGCCTAATGTAATGGACACAATTTGTTGATTTCATTGATTTATGCTTAAGTGAATATTGTTTGATGAAAACCACCTACCAACATAGCCAGGGATCCCACAATCTGTATCTATCTTGCTAAACGTGAATATAATCAACCTTAAGTCCATTGCATAATAGTACATTATGCAACGAGCCTATAATGGCTATAATTAAGACACGAGTATTTTTATAAAACGAGCGTATGCGAGTTTTATAATTTCCATACCAGTATCTTAATTACCATTATAGGCGAGTTGCATACGACTGTTTATGTTCGACGATAATTATAACTATATTATATGTTTTAACATAAATATTCATAAATATCTGTTCAGTGACTAGAATTTTGTGATTGGGTGCTGCGCTGGGTAGTATATCTCTGTTTTCCAAGCTCTCTGGCCGACCGACGCATGCGCTCTGTGTGCTCCAATGCCATATGTTCAGATTGTGCACCAATATTCAGTAAAACTGTCACCGAAGTCGTTTGAAAACAACGCGCTGTGTAGAAATTGGGTTTGGGGATATTAAGGTACAGTGCTATTTCTTGTCTCATATTCAACAGTTTATTTACGCGAACATATGGACGGTGCACTGACGGTAATTTATATAGACATGTTGGATTTTCAGCGCATGCGCGAATGTATCCTTATCTATTTGGTCACACAACTGTTTCTTGAGCTCTGATTGGTGCGAGAAACTGTTTCATAATGAAAAATAGTGTTATAATGAGCCTCATTATGATACAGTTTTCTGACACATAATAGTCAGGGTCGAACATAAATATTATAGACATTGAAAGTGTATCCCTTTCCCGACGGTGCAAGATATTTAGCCAGTTCATCGCGCATCTTCCTGTCGTGGAATCTCGCACAGTTCCTACACTTTAACTCATTTAACTATTCGTAATGGACTGTGACTTTGGATCCCTACTAAATGTCCAGATCATGTAAATTGTTCCACGCCATGGAACCCTTAGTTATTTATTATTTTAAGGGGCGGAACAATAAGGTAGGCTGCCCCTTAATCAGGAAAATTTAACGAATGGAAAATCGAAAATTTGGAATCATAAATAATCGAGTAAAACGCCTCCTATTAACACGGAATCTTCTTGCATCACTTGGTAGCTATTCAATATCAAAAACCCCTTAGGTCGTATGTTTAAATGGGATGAATAAAGCATTCACAGATCTTAAATGGTTCCTCTTGAAGAACAGATACCCTCTCAACTAATTTGATAACCCCTACAACTAGGATACAAATAGCTATGTAGTTGGGTACCTTTTAACAAAATATTCTGATAACAGTCTGCAAAATTATAAGCTTGCATTCATTTTTACTTAGTTCACAATTAAAGACATGGAAGTCTTTTTTTAATATAAATTTCCCTTTAAATTGCAAAACAAACTCTTCCCTACATAGCTGTTATCTATTTATTTAGCACAATTGTTCATATACATCCATTGTTCACACAATATTATTCCCTATACAATATATGATACTAAACTGGTCCATTCTCCCAAATACAGAACATACAATAGTTGTCTGCATAATCAATCAGTACCATTGGACGATGTCCGATCACTGAATTACAGCAGCATATGAATACCATGGGCTTAAGTATAAGATGAAAGGTTGTACAGTGACAAGGGTTTCAAATTAGTTACAACTTCAGCAGTACCGTACATTGCCCGACTTAACACTTCTATACTAATGCTTTATCACAAGGGCATTAAACATGATTTCATTTACAAAGCATTTGTAGATATTTAAACTTGAAATTACAATTGAAAGGTAAAAAAATTGCACATGTTTCAACAATGACACTTATCTGAACAAAATGTACCCCCTTCATTACTCATGTAATTTAACATGCTTCATCAAATCAACTTCATATTTGAATGAAATTTTACATTTATTACATGAGTGTGACCTATCTTTCGTATGAACAGACATGTGTTTCTTCAAGGCCCCAAAATGTACAAATCGCCTTCGGCACACTAAACATGAATGAGGCATTTCTCCACTATGATAAACCATGTGTTTCTTCAGACATGTGTCCAATCTGAATGTCTTTCCGCATACACAGAAAATGTGTGGCATTTCACGAAATTGGAGAAGCTTAATTATTCTCACAGCAATACTATCAGTAAATCTCCTATGACTCACTTCAGAAGTAACAGGCTCATTTCCAGTATGAAGCAACATATGAGTGTTTAAAGAAGTTCCCTCAGAAAAAGTATTCTCACATAAGTAGCAGGAAAACGGCTTGCCTCCATCGTGCATCAGCATGTGCTTCCTGACGTGAGCCCTATCCGTAAATCCCTTCCCACAGATAATGCAGTAATGTGGCATTGATCCACTGTGACTATCGAGATGTGCACTCAGATTTGACAGATGCCGAAACTTCTTATTGCACAAATAACAGGACATTAAATTCTCTCTGCTATGGTCCAACATGTGACATTTCAGAGGTTTTAAACTCGTGAATTTCCTTTGACAAACAGTGCATGAGAATTTACTCTCGTTTGTCTGCCGCAACGTCCCCGACCTCAAATCAGCATTTTCCTTAGTCTCCTCTTCAGATAACTTGCGTGTGAGCGCGTTATCCCCATAATGGTTCATCATATGCGCTTTAATGCGTGCAGCCAAGTCGTTTCCCGGCATATATTTGAAGAATGAGGCAGTTCGTTCAAAGCAGGTCGACTATGACCAATGCTAATATACTAGATATAGCGTATTGACAAATATTGATGAAGTCCAAACCCTAAAACCAATACATAAATAAGATCCAGTAACATAACCATCCTATCACAGATTTACATCGCTAGAGAACATCCTCAAAATAGAGCAAAGAAAGTTATTAATTAAATTTCAGTATGGACACATTACAAGACCTATTAACACTGCTCTTCCCCATGAAGAGAAGAAAGAATCGTCAAAAAAATCCAAAAAAAATTGTCAAATGAATTTTATGAAATCATACTAATATATAACAAGTAGTTCCGTGAAGAACTATACAGCCTATTTTCATATATCCTACTCATGTTAATTGCCTCTATCAACATACAAAATTTCAGTTTGATTGCTGTAACAGATTCGTAGATATTGAGAACCGTGTAAATATTTCAGATGGTCGCCAGGTTGGATTTTTAGCCTATTTTCAATTTTGAAAAATAGGCTTAAGAGATCACCTTTTGTCCGTGTGTGTGTGTGATTCGTGTGTGTGTGTGTGTGTGTGTGTCCCTAATAAAATCTAAACGGCTGGAGAGATTTCAATGAAACTCGGTAAGTTCGTAGCTCAATACCAGGCGACCCCGACCGTGCCCTTCAAATTCTGTTACGTCTCACCAATCCAACATGGCGGCTGTGCGAAATATTTCACCAGCATTCAATATCTCCGAAACTATTACCGATATCACCCTGGAATGTTGTATGGTGATAAAGGGAACTACTAGAAATTCACTATGTGACCTTTGAAAACCTGGTAACTACACAACCAACATGGCGGCCAAGTGAAGTTGCGACATTTAAATGGACGTTTCTCGCAATTTAAGCAACCAAACGCAATGAAACTTGGCACAGTATATGTTTATATACATTGTAATGCACCGACATCTAACTTAGTTCAATTGTTTACATAACCTCAAAATGGCGGCTGTGCGAAATATTTCACAGGCATTCAATATCTCCGAAATTATTTATATCAACCTGAAATTTTGTACGGTGATAAAGAGCACTGCTACAAGTTTATCGATGTAACTTTCAAAAACCTGTAAACTACGAAACGAACGTGGCGGCCAAGCGAAGTTGAAACATTCTAATACATTTTTCTCGTAATTTAATCATATGAGCGATTGAAATGTGGTACAGTAAATGATTATACATATTGTCATTCACTGGCATCTAATTTAGTTCAATTGTTTACATAAACTGAAGATGGTGGCTGTGCGAAATTTTAAAATTAAGTTTTTATTCTTGTGTCGAAATCATGCGATCGAAGTGAAAGTTTGAATAATGAAGCTACGCAATAATTTTCCTTTAATGGTACATAACTCTATGGCCTATACATATAACAATCCAAAATGGCGACCATCCGAAGAAATTTGACGGTTCTCAATATCTAAGAATCTTTTCCAGCAATCAAATTGCTTTTTTTTATGTTCATAGCGGCTATGAACATAAGTTCACTTATATGACTTTCAGTAACCTGGTGAGCACAAATCCAACATGGCGGCGACGCGAAGAATAAATATTTAAATGGACGTTTCTCGCGATTTAACCATCTGAGTGCAGTGAAACTTTGCACGTTAATGCTTATCCAAATGTTAATCCACTGGTATCTAATTTATTTCAATTGTTTTCATAACCACAAGATGGCAGCTGTGCGAAATTTTAAAATCTCGTTTTTACTTCTTGTGTCCTAATCATGCAATTGAAGTCTGAACACCACACGTACACAATAATCTTCATGTATTAGTACATAAATAAAAATCCAACTTGGCGACCATCTGCAATATTTAGTCGGTTCTCAGTATCTACGAATCTAACATAGCAATCAAACTGAAATTTTGTATGTTGATAGAGGCAATTAATATGAGTAGGATATATGAAAATAGGCTGTATAGTTCTTCACAGAACTACTTGTTATTTATATATTATTACATGAAGATTATTGTGTACGTGTGGTATTCAGACTTCATAACCATGATTAGGACACAAGAAGTAAAAACGAGATTTTAAAATTTCGCACAGCTGCCATCTTGTGGTTATGAGAACAATTGAAATAAATTAGATGCCAGTGGTATAACATTTTTATAGGCATTTAACGTGCAAAATTTCACTGCACTCGGATAGTTAAATCACGAGAAACGTCCATTTAAATATTAATACTGTGCGTCGCCGCCATGTTGGATTTGTGCTCACCAGATTACTGAAAGTCATATAGGTGAACTTATGTTCATAGCCTCTATGAACATAAGAAATTTCAGTTTTATTGCTATAAAAGATTCGTAGATACTGAGAACCGTCAGAATAAATCGGATGCTCGCCATTTTGGATTTTTATATGTATAGGCCATAGAGTTGTTCACCATTAAAGGAAAATTATTGCGTAGCTTCATTATTCAAACTTTCACTTCGAACGCATGATTACGACACAAGAAATAAAAACATTTTTTTTAAATTTGTCGCAGCCGCCATCTAGAGGTTAGGCAAACAATTGAACTAAATTAGATGTCAGTGCATTACAATATGTATAGTCATTTACTGTACCACATTTCACTGCGCTCAGATGGTTAAATCACGAGAAAAGTCTATTAAAATGTTTCAAATTCGCTTGGCCGCCATGTTCGATTTGTACTTTACAGGTTTTTGAAAGTTATATAGATAAACTTTTAGCAGTGCCCTTTATCACCGTACACAATTTCAGGGTGATATCATAAATAGTTTCGGAGATATTGAATGCCAGTGAAATATTTAGCTCAGCCGCCATTTTGAGGTTATGTAAACAACTGAACTAAATTAGATGTCTGTGCATTACAATGTGTATAAACATTTGCTGTACCATGCTTCATTACGTTTGGATGGTTAAATTGCGAGAATAGTCTATTTAAAAGTCTCAAATTCGCTTGGCCGCCAAGTTGGCTTTGTAGTTACCAGGTTTTTGAAAGTCTTATAGGTCTTTTCTAGTAGTTCCCTTTATCACCGTACAAAATTTCAGGGTGATATCGGTAAAAGTTTCGGAGATACCGAATGCTGGTGAACAATTTCGTACAGCCGCCATGTTGGATTGGTGAGACACAATAAAATTTGAAGGGCACGGTCTGGGTCGGCCAGAAAGGTGCTATGATCTTACCGAGTTTCATTAAAATCGCTCCAGCCGTTTAGAATTTATTAGGGGGGACACACACACACGCACACACAGACAGACACACGGACAAAAGGTGATCTCATAAGCCTTTTTTTTTTTTTTTCAAAACATGAAAATGGGCTAAAAATGAGATGGTGTTTGACTGTCTGTCGTCCTGTTACTCAATCACGCAAGAACCACTCGTCCGATTGAAATGAAATTTTGTATGGATGTAGCTGATTTACCAGGTTTACACATAGGCTACTTTTGATTCCGATATTTTGCACTATTTAACAAGTAGTTCCGAGAAGAACTATACAGCCCATTTTCATATATATCCTACTCATGTTAATTGCCTCTATCAACATACAAAATTTCAGTTTGATTGCTGTAATAGATTCGTAGATATTGTGAACCGTGTAAATATTTCAGATGGTCGCCAGGTTGGATTTTTATTTATGTACTATTACATGAAGATTATTGTATACGTGTGGTATTCAGATTTCATACGCATGATTAGGACACATGAAGTAAAAACGAGATTTTAAAATTTCGCACAGCTGCCATCTTGTGGTTATGAGAACAATTGAACTAAATTAGATGTCAGTGCATTACAATATGTATAGTCATTTACTGTACCACATTTCACTGCGCTCAGATGGTTAAATCACGAGAAAAGTCTATTAAAATGTTTCAAATTCGCTTGGCCGCCATGTTCGTTTTGTACTTTACAAATTTTTGAAAGTTATATAGATAAACTTTTAGCAGTGCCCTTTATCACCGTACACAATTTCAGGGTGATATCATAAATAGTTTCGGAGATATTGAAAGCCAGTGAAATATTTCGCTCAGTCGCCATTTTGAGGTTATGTAAACAATTGAACTAAATTAGATGTCAGTGCATTACAATGTGTATAAACATTTGCTGTACAATGCTTCATTACGTTTGGATGGTTAAATCGCGAGAATAGTCTATTTAAAAGTCTCAAATTCGTTTGGCCGCCATGTTGGTTTTGTAGTTATCAGGGTTTTGAGAGTCTTATAGATGATTTTCTAGTAGTTCCCTTTATCACCGTACCAAATTTCAGGGTGATATTGGTAATAGTTTCGGAGATACTGAATGCTGATAAAACATTTCGCACAGCCGCCATATTGGATTGGTGAGACACAATAAAATTTAAAGGGCACGGTCGGGGTCGGCCAGAAAGGTGCTATGATCTTACCGAGTTTCATTGAAATCGCTCCAGCCGTTTAGAATTTATTAGTGGACACACACACACACAGACAGACACACGGACAAAAGGTGATCTCATAAGCCTTTTTTTTTTCATAAAATGAAAATCGGCAAAAATATAAGATGGAGTTTGTCTGTCTGTCGTCCTGTTACTCAATCACGGAAGAACCACTGGTCCGATTGAAATGAAATTTTGTATGGATGTAGCTGATTTACCAGGTTTACACATATGCTACTTTTGATTTCGATATTTTGCACTATTTAACAAGTAGTTCCGTGAAGAACTATACAGCCTATTATCATATATCCTGCTCATGTTAATTGCCTCTATCAACATACAAAATTTCAGTTTAATTGCTGTAACGGATTCGTACATATTGAGAACCGTCTAAATATTTCAGATGGTCGCCAGGTTGGATTTTTATTTTTGTACTATTACATTAAGATTATTGTGTACGTGTGGTATTCAAACTTAAATCGCATGATTAGAACACAAGAAGTAAAAACGAGATTTTAAAATTACGCACAGCAGCCATCTTGTGATTATGTAAACTATTGAAATAAATTAGATGCCAGTGGATCAACATTTGTATAAGCATTTAACGTGCAACGTTTCACGGCACTCGGATAGTTAATTCGCGAGAAACGTCAATTTAAATATTTATACTTCGCGTCGCCGCTGGTGTATTCTTGGAATACACGGTAAGATGGAGTATATTTTTAATACTCTTTGTTTGTTCATTCCTTCCTTTTTATCAAACACCAACAGTGATCTTCTAGTTTCTCTTTGGTGGTCATGTCTCTTATGTCATTTGTGAGTCTGTTCTAGATATATATCTTCCATGACTCACTTAGCGTCATCTAGCAGCGAATCTCTGAAGTTCCTCAATTCTTCCCGGTGCAAGAGGACGTCCTTATCCATCTGGCCACCAGAGCTCTTCGCCATCGCCAGCTATCATCTCCGTGATCAAGAGAACTTCGACTACTTTTTCACCCACCATGCTGCGCTAGTATCGTCTGCTATCAACTCTTTGAAGACCATTCATCAAGAAAAACATTTATTTTTTCAAGGTTGTCTATTCTGCTATGTCTTCCTTTTGTCTCCTACCCACACTCTTTTCCCTTCCTTGGTCCCCCTGTGCTTCGCTGAGCATGTCTCACTTGTACGTCGACCGTCGACTCAGTCAAGGCTCAACTAGAGCCAGCCTCCTGAACTAAGAGGCAGTCCTTAGATTCCACGCCAAGTTGGAACTTTAATCGTCAAAGGGAAGTTCACCTTCGCCATGCAGCAAAGATAAGTACAGACTTCAGGTTTTAACCTCATCTTCATCGGTTTTAATATCTAGATGCTTTTAATAACCATTTATAGGCAGTGTGAGATTACTTATTTGTGGCAATAATCATCCTTCGCGGGATTTTTCATATTGAGCTTTGTCTACCCACCAATCTTTGTAAAAGCTGCATTTCTGATGCTTATTAAATGAGAGATCTTCTCACAACGTGGGATATTATGGAATACCCACTGTCTATAAACTAATAAGCTCGTTCCTCCACTGGATTAATTTTGGCCCTATTCTTCTATTAGGATCGTTCTGGAACCTTCCAGATTCTGTACTCTACCTACAAGTCGTGCCATCATGTATTTTCCACTCACTTGTGGGAATACTATTTAAAAATGAGGAATCTTCCTTATGAATTAATGCTCAATAGCTAATTTTCTTCCACCGTTAGAATGTTCTATGGCGCATTTAATTGTAATTCACAACTTTCTCAAGCAATAGACTTTCGCCTACCTAGTGCAACTAATTATTTTTCATCATTGCAATAACTTTCTTTGCCATAAACTCTTGTGCTACTACAGTGAACTTTCCATCCATTTAACAAACTATAGTGATAAACAGTGTTCTTTCAGTATTTCTTCCGCGTCGCGTTCGTCCGATTATTATAAATACGGCCATGAACATTTACCTTCCATCCCAGTTGCTCTTTCCTCAACCCCTTACTAACAAACCTTAATAAAGTTGTTACTTTTGGTCCTTTTCAATGAGGTGTCACTCTATAGAAGTGCCCTCCCCTTTTTCTTATATAACATTAATTAACTTCTGCATAAATACGTGTCCAGTACACGTTTTAAACTTAAATTGTTTCTCCCTTCTAATTAGGGAATGCAATTCTTTCAGCTCATGAGTGAGTTGTTTTTAGGTCTCACGAAAGGGAAACTTGCCCCATTTGTCTCGTGATTCCTACTTAAACATAGGAAGTCTCGAACCTTCCTTTTGACTTTCTCTTCAGGTTTCACAGTAAGTGACCTGTCCTATTTTGTATAACTATTATAAAAGTAATTCAACGTAAATATAAGAAGTTATAGGAACTTCTCTTTCATTCTACCTGCTTTCTTTTTTGTTATTTTCGAAGTTGTAACTTTTTCTAAGATAGGTACTTGGAATTTTCTTAAAGTACACACTTTGTACTCGATTTAATGTCTAACTTTAATCACTTCATTTGTCTTTTTTAAATCTTACAAAGATTTTAGTACATATAAAGGTTTGAAACCTAAAGAATTGTTAATTGCCTGGAGCAAACTTTAAAAGTTAGGAGGTCTGCGACCCCAAATTGTTAACAAAAATTGAAACTATATGCTTGTTAAATTTATTAGGCTCTTTTTCATTGTTAAATAAATTCAAACTTTCTTTTTCTGACTCATCATTTCTCTAATACAACGGTTAGGCAAGATCCTGTCTTCCCTGACTCTTCCTAGGTTCATGCCCTTGTTAATGCAAATAAATCTTGTGATAGGGTTTTCACCACTTGTTGCATTTGAGCAAGAACTCTTAGTTGCCAACTCGGTAAAGTCTCTCTTAGCTTTAATAGCTAATTCTAACTGGCCAGTAAGGCAAGCATAGCTCGCTACGCCAGCTTCCTGCTTGTGGAGATTCTCTCCAATTCTTATGGTTGGTTTTTCAAAATTTAAGTGTTTCTCCTTGCCTAAACTTTTAGTCGGCTCCTTGCTGGGTAAAAGCTTAGCCATTTCCAAATGCAACTATTGGTACACTTACCAAAATCATTCCCAAAGGTATAATTCTTTTATCACTATCCTTCTTGGAAGCACTTGGTCGCTTTTTAGGAACTCTACAACTTTAAAAACTGGAAATATCGAAACCGATTCAAATTATTGGCATTCTTCGAATTACTTGTTCAAAACGAATTCCTTTGAACAGACATACAATAAGTCTGTTACTCTCTGTCTTGCCAGACCATCACCCTTCCCCATAGTAGGCATATGTATGCTTGAGAGGGAATATGCTAAAGCCATTCTCTTGCAAACCACCCAAGTCCTAGTTGCGGTTCCCGTTAACTTCGACCAGGTCCTTACCCACTTTAGGTATCAGAGAGCGGATTTGCAGTGGCAACCGCCTTTGAGTGTACTTAAAGTTAAATTTATAACGTTTGTGGGACTCTCCTCCTATTTCTCCATCCTTTTTTCTCCAATCCGAAACCCACCTCCTTTTCTCAATCATCTTCCCTTGGTGGTTAGGTTATTCCTCAGCCAATAATCTACCCAAAATTTGGTCCCAGAAACCCGGGAGAGTCCATTTGTCATTTGTTAATCTTTTTAAAAGGTTATTTGACAATACCTTACAAATTATTAATATCTGCTTTGAATCTTTCAGCTATAACTACATCGTGCAAAGCCTGTGAAGTGGAAAGAGGCCGCTCCTGTCTCCTATGGTGTGTCCTTTTCTTTCAACTTATTTGCTGCTGCCAGCCTGACAGCATTTCCGAGGTTCCACAGTTTCGTAAGTTGCACTTTAATCTACCTACTTTGTCATGGCTCCTACTGAAAAGGATGAAACTCTCATTGCCAGACGTTCTTCCTACAAAGGGCAACTCACCAGATTTAGAAATTTCATCAACAAAATAAATCCCGCCGAGTGTGATCTAGACATCTTGACACAACGCCTTAAGTTGTACGAACGGTCCTATGATTATTACGATCAAATTCAAACCGAGATTGAATCCTCTTGCCCAGAACTTCAATCGGATCGGGACGAGGTTGAACCCTTGTATTTTGAAGGGATCGCCAAGGCCCACCAACTGATCCGCAGTATCTCAGAACCGGACACTAGGGTCATCAATCCGGCCCAGTTCGCACCCGCTTCAGTTCACAAGGATAAACCGAAACCGTTACTTCCAAAGATAAGCCTACCTCACTTCTCAGGCCAGGAAGGTGAATGGTATTCCTTTTATGAACTTTACTGCACCCTCATTCATGAAAATAATGACATTCTCGAGATTCATAAATTCTACTTCTTGCGTACGTCCTTGGAAGGACAGGCCTTGGCCTTGGTTGAGTCACTGCCTTTAAGCGCAGATAACTACCACATCGCTTTTAACCTCCTTAAAGAGAGATATGGTAATTTACGTTTGTGTGTCGCTCGCCACATCCGCTGTCTGTTCAACCTGCCAGCCGTCAAACCTAATGACGTCACCTCTTTAAGAGACCTGTTAGACTCCATGCAATTAAATGTTAGAGCGTTATATCAACTCAAGCAGCCAGTCCAAACTTGGGACACCATCCTTATTCATCTAGCTACATCCAGATTCGATTTTTTGACATTAAAGGCTTGGGAGATCGAACTCACTCGCAAGGGGGAATACTCGTTCGAACACCTCATCTCGTTTCTCAACAGCCGGTGCCAAGTCCTTACAGCACTCTCATTTCAGTGCGAAAATGTCGAAACGAGTCATCAGTGTCACACTCTTGAGAAAAAACTTGTCTCTTCAAATGGTCATCAGCCCCCATCTGTCGAGAACAAGCAAACCCATTCTGCTTCTTTCAACCATCCAAGAGAACATATCAGGCCGCTCAACAAATCTTTAAAATGCACGCTCTGTAAAAAGTTTCACACTTTGTACTCGGGCAGATCCGTTAAAGAATTGTCTGTTGAAGACCGAAGGAAATTTGTCTTCAATAGTAAACATTGCTTCAACTTCTTGTCACCTAAGCATTCTTCTTCTAACTGTACGTGTTCCAACCTCTGTTTCCATTGCAAAAAAACCGCACCATTCTTTATTGCACGTTCATGATCAATCGAGGTCACCAGTACCCGCTTCATTAAACTCCATGCAGAGCAGCTCCGAACAAACTAATGCTTCTTCCTGCATTTCTAACGCCGAAACTTCTCACAGTGCGCAAGTCCTTTTGTCCACTGTACAATTCGAAATCCAAGATAAATTTGGAAATTGGTTTCGAACCCGCAGTCTTCTCGATTCCGCTTCAACTCACAACTTTGTTTCGCAATCGTTAATTAAAAAACTAGGTCTTTCTTCATCACCTAGTTCCATCAATGTATCCGGCATTGACAATTTGAAAACTCAAGCCTTGCAGTCTTCAAAATTGAAAATCAGAAACATTTGTCAAAGAAACACCAATCTTAACTTAAACTGTCTCATTCTTACCAGTATTGGCAAGGACACTCCTAGCAGCTCTATTAATACTTCCGGTTTAAAGATTCCTTCGCACTTAAGGTTAGCTGATCCTCAGTTTAATGCTCAAGGTCCCATTGATGTACTTTTCAGTGCCGATGTTTCCGTAAACAGGTTCGCAAGTTATCTTCAACCGTGGTCGCCAGAGACACCGATTTTGGTTGGGTTATTACTGGTGAAATCCAACAACCCAGTCTTCAAACCAAATCGCAATGTCATTTTGTTACTACTGATATAAATCCCATTTCTGAAAAAGAGAACGCTTATGTTTTCGATCTCGATATATTTGAAAAACACTTGCCGAAACTATGTCTCATTGTAAACAACTACGCCACCTTTGTAAGTTGTTTAAATGGTTTTGCCTTCTTCCCGCATAAAATGGCAATTCAAGTTCGCCTCGCCTTGTGTCACTTAGTTTACTTTCTCATGTCATTTTTTATAGCAGGTAATTGCTTAAACTTTCTATCGAAAACTATCTTCCCCTTGTGTAAAACCATGGCTATCAGTCACCATCATTTCGCTGTAAGCTATGTTTCACTTCTTTCGCTATTTAGTAGGATGGCCACGGCCGGCTTCTTCCCCCTTCCTCACAATCGGAAGCCGCCTTTGAAACCGTTTGAAAATCTGAATTATCTAGCATCTAGAATAACTATTCTTATGTATAAACTCCTTCTCAATGTCCCAGCTTCTCTTCTTTGTTCGGAAGAATTAAGCTTTTTTCTGTTGAAAATTGTCGGATTCCGTGATCCTCAAAATTATGCGAAATTGATTTCTTACTTTATTTCATATGTCTCTAAATTGGTTTTTCACGTCCAAGCCACGAATGACTGCATGCCGTGTAACCTGAATATCCGCTTTAAGTCTCAGCTGATTTCACTTGTTTTGTGTGTCTATTTCGAACTGCTTGTTTGTCAATCTTGTTTGTATACAAGCTCGGGTAATGCCAAGCTGCTGTTTATTTCCTTTATGCTTGCCAAAGGTCAGAGCAAGTTTTCCTTATCTCAACTCTGGCTGACTGCCAACCATTGTCTTGCGAGTTGCTTCCGTAAGTTCAGAAGCTGCTCACCTCATTACCAAAATAAACTTGTTCCGGTCAAGGACTCTTTCAGCTATTTATATTCGTTATCTCGCTGTACTATGTGGGTCAAGGTCGTTCATACCTATGTCTCCCACTTACTCCCGCTCGTATCCTATAGCGGCTTCGATTCCTGTTTCATAACATCGTTGCATATTTTTTACGCGCTCATGTATTGCACCTTGCTTACATATTTTGCAATCTTATTGTTCATTGATGAACAAACTTGTTTTTTCTCGTCGTAACATTCGATGTGTTTTTGTGTTTATGCTTGTCACGCCACGTTTCTCGCTGACTTAAGTATTTTTCTGATTAACCCCTTTGATGCTTATTATAACTTGAGGTCATTGTTTATGGCTACTAGATTGTTGTTACCTATAGTGTTCTTGCCTCCTACTCGCATAGTTCCTTTGTTCATTTGGTATATTCTTATCCTTAATCGATGTACTTGTTTCTATACGCTTTGTTTAAACTTGTTAATTCTCCTTTCGCATCTTATCGCAATCTTTACTAGAGCTATATTTCCCGCAGCTTCTAGCTACTTTGTGATTGAAGGTGTTGTCAATTCTCGCTCTTTAACTCCACTTTCCAATGACCCTGATGACCTGCTTCTACTCACACCTGGTCACTTCCTTATATGCACTTCTCTTTCTGCCCCTCCTCCCCTTTCCAACTCTTACAGGGATTCTAATCTACCTATTGTTTGGCGTAAACTTGAAGCCCTCCGCAATTCTTTCTGGAAGAGGTGGAACTTGGAATATTTAACTTCCTTGCAACGGAGACAGAAGTGGTTTCTTTCCAATCCCGACATTAAAGTGGGGGACTTGGTCCTAGTTAGGGATGTTTCTCCTCCCCTGGTCTGGATTTCTGGTAGAGTGACCGAGTGTTATCCTGGAAGGGATGGGAGAGTCAGGGTGGCCAAAATCTTGACCACTAATGGTCAGATCACAAGACCACTGTCTTTAATTGCTCCATTACATTTAAATGTTTAATTGTTTATCCTGCTCTCTGCTGGTGTTTTCCCCTCCTAGCTTGGTGTATTCTTGGAATACACGGTAAGATAGAGTATATTTTTTAATACTCTTTGCTTGTCCATTCCTTCCTTTTTATCAAACACCAACAGTGATCTTCTAGTTTCTCTTTGGTGGTCATATCTCTTATGTCATATATATCTTCCATGGCTCACCTAGCGTCATCTAGCAGCGAATCTCTGAAGTTCCTCAATTCTTCCAGGTGCAAGAGGACGTCATTATCCATCTGGCCACCAGAGCTCGTCGCCATCGCCAGCTATCATCTCCGTGATCAAGAGAACTTCGTCTACTTTTTCACCCACCATGCTGCGCTAGTATCGTCTGCTATCAACTCTTTGAAGACCATTCATCAAGAAAAACATTTATTTTTTCAAGGTTGTCTATTCTGCTATGTCTTCCTTTTGTCTCCTACCCCCACTCTTTTCCCTTCCTTGATCCCCCTGTGCTTCGCTGAGCATGTCTCACTTGTACGTCGACCGTCGACTTAGTCAAGGCTCAACTAGAGCCAGCCTCCTGAACTAAGAGGCAGTCTTTAGATTCCACGCCATGTTGGAACTTTAATCGTCAAAGGGAACTTCACCTTCGCCATGCAGCAAAGATAAGTACAGACTTCAGGTTTTAACCTCATCTTCATCGGTTTTAATATCTACATGCTTTTAATAACCATTTATAGGCAGTGTGAGATTACTTATTTGTGGCAATAATCATCCTTCGCGGGATTTTTCATATTGAGCTTTGTCTACCCACCAATCTTTGTAAAAGCTGCATTTCTGATGCTTATTAAATGAGAGATCTTCTCACAACGTGGGATATTATGGAATACCCACTGTCTATAAACTAATAAGCTCGTTCCTCCGCTGGATTAATTTTGGCCCTATTCTTCTATTAGGATGGTTCTGGAACCTTCCAGATTCTGTACTCTACCTACAAGTCGTGCCATCATGTATTTTCCACTCACTTGTGGGAATACTATTTAAAAATGAGGAATCTTCCTTATGAATTAATGCTCAATAGCTAATTTTCTTCCACCGTTGGAATGTTCTATGGCGCATTTAATTGTAATTCACAACTTTCTCAAGCAATAGACTTTCGCCTACCTAGTGCAACAAATTATTTTTCATCATTGCAATAACTTTCTTTGCCATAAACTCTTGTGCTACTACAGTGAACTTTTCATCCATTTAACAAACTACAGTGATAAACAGTGTTCTTTCAGTATTTCTTCCGCGTCGCGTTCGTCCGATTATTATAAATACGGCCATGAACATTTACCTTCCATCCCAGTTGCTCTTTCCTCAACCCCTTACTAACAAACCATAATAAAGTTGTTACTTATGGTCCTTTTCAATGAGGTGTCACTCTATAGAAGTGTCCTCCCCTTTTTCTTATATAACATTAATTAACTTCTGCATAAATACGTGTCCAGTACACGTTTTAAACTTAAATTGTTTCTCCCTTCTAATTAGGGAATGCAATTCTTTCAGCTCATGAGTGAGTTGTTTTTAGGTCTCACGAAAGGGAAACTTGCCCCATTTGTCTCGTGATTCCTACTTAAACATAGGAAGTCTCGAACCTTCCTTTTGACTTTCTCTTCAGGTTTCACAGTAAGTGACCTGTCCTATTTTGTATAACTATTATAAAAGTAATTCAGAGTAAATATAAGAAGTTATAGGAACTTCTCTTTCATTCTACCTGCTTTCTTTTTTGTTATTTTCGAAGTTGTAACTTTTTCTAAGATAGGTACTTGGAATTTTCATTAAGTACACACCTTGTACTCGATTTAATGTCTAACTTTAATCACTACATTTGTCTTTTTTAAATCTTCCAAAGATTTTAGTACATATAAAGGTTTGAAACCTAAAGAATTGTTAATTGCCTGGAGCAAACTTTAAATGTTAGGTGGTCTGCGACCCCAAATTGTTAACAAAAATTGAAACTATATGCTTGTTAAATTTATTAGGCTCTTTTTCATTGTTAAATAAATTCAAACATTCTTTTTTCTTACTCATCATTTCTCTAATACAACGGTTAGGCAAGATCCTGTCTTCCCTGACTCTTCCTAGGTTCATGCCCTCGTTAATGCAAATAAATCTTGTGATAGGGTTTTCACCACTTGTTGCATTTGAGCAAGAACTCTTAGTTGCCAACTCGGTAAAGTCTCTCTTAGCTTTAATAGCTAATTCTAACTGGCCAGTAAGGCAAGCATAGCTCGCTACGCCAGCTTCCTGCTTGTGGAGATTCTCTCCAATTCTTATGGTTGGTTTTTCAAAATTTAAGTGTTTCTCCTTGCCTAAACTTTTAGTCAGCTCCTTGCTGGGTAAAAGCTTAGCCATTTCCAAATGCAACTATTGGTACACTTACCAAAATCATTCCCAAAGTTATAATTATTTTATCACTATCCTTCTTGGAAGCACTTGGTCGCTTTTTAGGAACTCTACAACTTTGAAAACTGGAAATATCGAAACCGATTCAAATTATTGGCATTCTTCGAATTACTTGTTCAAAACGAATTCCTTTGAACAGACATACAATAAGCCTGTTACTCTCTGTCTTGCCAGACCATCACCCTTCCCCATAGTAGGCATATGTATGCTTGAGAGGGAATATGCTAAAGCCATTCTCTTGCAAACCGCCCAAGTCCTAGTTGCGGTTCCCGTTAGCTTCGACCAGGTCCTTACCCACTTTAGGTATCAGAGAGCGGATTTGCAGTGGCAACCGCCTTTGAGTGTACTTAAAGTTAAATTTATAACTTTTGTGGGACTCTCCTCCTATTTCTCCATCCTTTTTTCTCCAATCCGAAACCCACCTCCTTTTCTCAATCATCTTCCCTTGGTGGTTAGGTTATTCCTCAGCCAATAATCTACCCAGCCGCCATGTTGGATTTGTGCTCACCAGGTTACTGAAAGTCCTATAGGTGAACATATGTTCATAGTCTCTATGAACATTAAAAAAATCAGTTTGGTTGCTGTAAAAGATTCATAGATATTGAGAACCGTCTAAATATTTCGGAAGCTCGCCATTTAGGATTGTTATATGTATAGGCCATAGAGTTATGTACCATTCAAGGACAATTATTGCCTAGGTTCATTATTCAAACTTTCACTTCGATCGCATGATTACGACACAAGAAATAGAAACTTAATTTTAAAATTTCGCACATCCGCCATCTTGAGGTTATGTAAACAATTGAATTAAATTAGATGGCAGTGCATTACAATCTGCAAAATCATTTACTGTACCATATTTCACTGCGCTCAGAGAGTTAAATCACGAGAAAAGTCTATTAAAATATTTCAAATTCGCTTGATCGCCATGCTCGTTTTGTACTTCACAGATTTATGAAATATACATAGGTAAACTTGTATCAGTACCCTTTATCACCGTACAAAATTGCAGGCTGATATCTGTAATAGTTTCGGAGATATAGAATGTCAGTGAAATATTTCGCACAGCCGCCATTGTGAGGTTATGTAAACAATTGAACTAAATTAGACTCCAGTGCATTACAATGTGTATGAACAATTGCTGTACCATGTTTCATTACGTTTGGATAGTTAAATAGCGAGAAAAGTCTATTTAATTGTCTCAACTTCGCTTGGCCGCCATGTTGGTTTTGTAGTCACCAGGTTTTTGAAAGTCTCATAGGTGAACTTCTAGTAGTGCCCTTTATCACCGTACACAATTTCTGGGCGATATCGGTAATCTTAGTTTCGGAGATATTGAATGATAGTGAAATATTTCGCACAGCCGCCATGTTGGATTGGTGAGACGTAACAAAATTTGAAGGGCACGGTCGAGGTCGCCGGGAATAGCGCTATGAACTTACCGAGTTTCATTGAAATCGCTCCTGCCGTTTAGATTTTATTAGGGGGACACACACACACACACCTCACACACACACACGCACGCACACACACACGGACAAAAGGTGATCTCATAAGCCTATTTTTTTTTTTTTTTTTTTTTTTTCAAAATTGAAAATAGGCTAAAAATGGCGACTATTTTCATATTGCCATTTCAAATAAAAAGAGAACGCTAAGAAATAGGAAACTTTTGATGACACATACGAGCTTTAAAATTTAATTTTCTATCCGATGGGTCCTTATCACGTTTCGTGTATCTCCAACGGTTAGCGAGTAAACCCTACATTTGTGACGTCACTACACCCCTTGGTTTCAAAATTCTTTACTTCCATTTTAAATGAAAAGAAAACGCTAAGAAATAGCAAACTTTTGATGGCATATGTGAGCTTTAAAATTTAATTTTCTATCCGAAAGGTGCTTACCACTTTTCGTGTATCTCCAACGGTTAGCGAGTAAAACCTAAATATGTGCTATAAAACACGGTCAACGCCTAGCGATTTTAGTCTATGTTAGTCTCTACATGAACTGTTTTATTTATAGAGGTAGTTTGTGGGGCCCGAAACGAGACGTGATTTTGAGTCTAATTTTATACTCTTTGTGCCGGTTATTTTATGTGAGTATTTGGATCTTTACTCTGTTTCGCAATGTTATATCATCATCATCATACAAATATATAAAAATGAGATGGTGTTTGTCTGTCCCTCGTCTTGTTACTCAATCACGCAAGAACCACTGGTCCGATTGAAATGAAATATTGTATGGATGTAGCTGATTTACCAGGTTTACACATAGGCTACTTTTGATTTCGATATTTTGCAATATTTAAAAATGGCGACTATTTTCATATTTCCCCTTCAAATAAAAAGAGAACGCTAAGAAATAGCAAACTTTTGATGGCACATACGAGCTTTAAAATTTAAATTTTCTATCCGAAAGGTCCTTATAACTTTTCGTGTATCTCCAACGGTTAGCGAGTAAAACCTACATTTGTGACGTCACTACACCCCTTGGTTTCAAAATTCTTTACTTCCATTTTAAATGAAAAGAAAACGCTAAGAAATAGCAAACTTTTGATGGCATATGTGAGCTTTAAAATTTAATTTTCTATCCGAAAGGTGCTTACCACTTTTCGTGTATCTCCAACGGTTAGCGAGTACAACCTAAATATGTGCTATAAAGCACGGTCAACGCCGAGCGATGTTAGTCTATGTTAGTCTCTACATGAGCCGTTTTATTTATAGAGGTATTTTGTGGGGTCCGAAACGAGCCGTAATTTTGAGTCCAATTTTATACTCTTTGTGCCGGTTATTGTATGTGAGTATTTGGATCTTTACGCTGTTATACAATGTTATAGTGCTTTCTACTTTGCACGATATGTTTTCATCCTTTTTATCGATTTGTTTTTTGTTAACTGAATATTTCTGTTGGCCAATATTTATCTGCTTTTTGTCGTTTTCTACCATGATCAGAAACTCAAATTCACAGAAGAATGTATCGAAGACTACCGACTGTCCCATTAGTTTATTTGGTGTTCATATTAATCTTACTGCAGAACTGGGCAAATTTATTTCAATAATGTTGTTATTTTTTTCTTTCATGGCCAATAAAAAACCGCACAAAACACGGCGTAAACCCAGAAAAGTTGCTGAGTTTTAATTGCTTGGCCCTGAAATTCAATATACAATCATTTTGGACGCCTTTATAGGGAGGTGAAAGACTGTTTTAGCGTTTAGCTCACGCAGTAATGTAGCGGAGGTGTTCTAAATAAGAATTGAGATATCGCGCAATTTACTACTTCTTTGGTAGTCCGCAAATAGACCACAAGAACCCGCTGAAGAACCATCTCGGAGTTAATAGGCGTAATCTCGCACAAGACACGGCATAAACTTACAAAAAAATCTGTGATTAATCTGTTTTTGTTATTATTACTTGGGATGATTGAAGTTTGTTCCGTTACTGTTACTCTTTATCATGACATGATATTTAGTTTCCGAAATATTACTTATTGCGGATATGACAATTGCTATCAAGTTTGATGTATTTTAGCGTAATGTTTATATGTTAAATATAGTATGAAGACGTTAAACGTTAGGTGTTCAATATTTAAGACAGGTTATTTAACTTATACTACATAGAAGCAGATATTTATTTCCAATATATAAACGCACTTTCTCACCTACAAAGCGGAGGCAGACAGGCTTTTCTCCGGGTACTACGGTTTTCCCTGTCACACTTTCATTCCAGCCACAATCTCCACTATCATTTCATTTCATCTGTCATTCATTTAATCATTGCCCCAGGGAAGTGCGACAGGCTTCGGCAGCCGGCACAGTTCATATCCTCGCTGCTAGATAGGGGTTTCATTCATACATTCCCTGACCCGGTCGGTCGACTGAAAGCAGGCTGAGGATTTTAACATTCCTACCTCTGATTAATAATTGGGTGAGTGAAAATGCATGTAGTCTACACAAAGAACTATTCAAAATAAGAAAGCTAGCAATTTGATAGATTAGATTAGATTTTGAAATATCCATTTGATCAATTACATGTATGCAATACATTTTTGATATAGGACCTGTCAGAAATTACATAGAAATATAAAAGAACTTACAGGCATATATTACTAATACTATAACTATTTATAACTTACCATAATAACAGATCTTAAGAGATACAATCTTATTGACAACTATTTACATCTTACTCTATTATCACAATATGAAAACTTAATTCTATACATACAACAACTTACAGCTAGGTATTACAATTAAAATAGAAAAGTAAAATATAATTATAGAATTAATCGCTCCTATATGCTAAGATATTCAACTACAGAGTAAAAACAATGCCACTGCAGATAAGTTTTCAACATTCTTTCAGAGGTTTTTATTTTTGTGGCAAATTTTATATACTGGGGTAGATTATTGTATAATTTAACTCCTGTATGAAAAATTCCTTTTTGATATATGCTTGTGTGTATGCGTGAAGTATGAATGTTTTGATTTTGGCTTGTGTTATGTCTATGAACATCATTGTTTGATTGTTTTAAGAAAAACGTCTTTATTCATTAAATTCATTTTAAAAATACATAATACTTTCAAAGATATGAATGCAGGGCAGTGGGAGAATGTTTAAATCTTTAAACAGAGGTCTACATGATTCTCTAGTTGGCGTCTCTAAAAGCCAGTGTAGTTAAAATGGACGTAAAACCAATAACATTTTTTTAAGATTCTCTAGTGTTTACATTTGCCATAACTCTAATCGCCCTCTTTTGTATCCTAAACGTGCTTAGTACATCTGGTGACATTCCCCAAATTATGACCCCATATCTTAAGTATGAACGGAAATAAGCAAAATAAGTATTTCTTAATGTGTGCATACTAGTGCAAGTTTTCAAAATATGTACCGCAAAGCACATCGAGTTCAGTTTAGTATTCGGATATTGTATATGTTTATTCCATTTCAAGTCATGTTGTATCCATAGTCCTAAAAACTTTGTTTCTGATTTATTTTCTATTTGATGACCATTCAATATTATATTGGGCGTCGAAGGATTCCTATTCTGTATAGTGTGGAAACTTAGACATACTGTTTTTTTTAATAGTTTATTATGAGGCGATTATCTTGTGACCATTTGGTTATCTCTTCTGTAACAGAGTCAGCAGACTGCTGTAAGACCTGTTTAGTTTCAGCTTTTTTTACGAGTGTTGTATCTTCTGCAAACAAAATTTCCTTATCAGAATCAACGTTCTGATATATAGAACCGATCCCTGGGGTATTCCAAATTTAATAATTCCCTCATTGGACAATGTTTCATTATGTAATCTGGTTCCATCAACCTTGTGTCTCAAGCTTACTATTTGTTTACGCCTTGTTAAGTAAGACTCTATCCTTTTATTAGCTAGACCTCTAATAGCATATTGATTTAGTTTTATAAGGAGGATTTTATGGTCAACAACATCAAATGCTTTCGATAAATCCAAGAATAGGCCAGTTACATGTTCCTTATTGTCAATTAATTTCAGTATACTATTAATGCATTCATAAATTGCTGTATGTGTAGATTTTTCCGTTCTGAATCCATGTTGTGAGTTCGATAGTATTTTATTTTTTACTATAAAACTTATCATGATTTTTTCCCACAATTTTTGCAATACCAGTTGGTAAGGTAATAGGACGATAGTTATCTAATTCATCTTTAGAACCGTTTTTGTGCACTGGAATTACTTTTGATAACGTTAACATATCCGGGAAAGTTCTTGTGAGACTTGAACTGTTTATTAAGTGCATAAGTGGATTTATTATATTATCTGCACATTCCTTTAAAATTGCATCAGGGATGCCATCAATACCAGCACAGAATTTATTTTTTAGTTCTTTTATAACTATTCTTACCTCATTTGTGACATGATTTATAAATAAAGAATCACTGCATATATTTATTTTATTATTAGAATTTAGTTTATTTACCTGTGATTTATTTAATAATTTTTGTGGAATTTCCAGAAAATAGTCATTAAAAGTGTTTGCTATTTCCTCTGGATTATTAATCACCTTATTATTTCTGGTCAGTGTAATGTTCCTTTGTATTTTAGCAGATTTTCCAGTTTCTTTCTTTATCACGGACCACATAGCCCTGTTTTTATTAGATGATTGGGAAATAAAATTATCATTATGCATTTTCTTTGCTAGTCTTATTACCTTATTTAATATGCTAGTGTATTTTTGTAGTATAAATTGAATTCAGGTGTTGTGTGGTATTGTTTATATAATATGTGTAGAAATTTCTTTCTTTGACATGAATTTATAATCCCTGTTGTTATCCAATTGCTAGTTTTGTTATTTTGAACAGTTCTTCGTTTAAAGGGGAATGCTTTTTCAAAATAGTTTTAGGGTACTGTTAAATGCATTAAATTTATCATTTACATTTTCTAGTTCATAAATTTCTGACCATGTTTCCTTATTTAATAAGTCATTGAAATATGTAACATTTGATTCAGTGAATGACCTCACTTTGATTTTACTCCATTATCATTATTATTGATTGTTTCGGATACTTCAAAACTCAGTATTTGTCCATGGTGGTCACTAAAACCGGGACAATAGACTTCTATTGAATGGTGATATTCATCAGTATTTATAAAAATTTGATCAGGAGTGGTTTTACTAAAGTTTGTTATTCTTGTTGGGGTATTTACTGTAGGTTTCAGTCCATAGGAAATTAGTAACTGTGTTAATAATTCACAATTTCTATCAAATTTTAAGAAATCCACATTTACATCCCCACAAATTATTATATCGAAATTTACTTTGCTCTTCTTATTGAGTAACAATTCTAATTTATCTATAAATAAAGGAAACTTTCCTGACGGAGAACGGTATATGCATACAATTATTAACTTAAACTGTATTTTTACGGCAGAGAATTCGAAATTATGTTCCATAATTAGAAAATCATAAGCTGTTTACTGTTCATGGTCTACATTATTTCTTAAGAAGATACAAGTACCACTATGGCTAATATTAGATCTAGAGTATTTACTAACTAGTATAACCCCAGGGAATTGAATTCCTACGAGTTGTTCATCTTTCAGCCAATGTTCTAAAATACATAGTGCTGAGTTGTCTTTAAGTTCATATTTAAGCATTAGATTTAAGTAATCAATTTTATTATAGAAAGACCATTCTCGCGGTAAATTTTAAATACGTTACTTTTGCAAGCTCTTGTTGAGGATTTATTTACATAATTATTATCATAAATATTATTATTATTGCAGCTAGACAAATCCAAAATACCATTGTTGCACTCAGTTAAATTTGACATCAAAAGATACTCATCTGAATGCCAAACCTCACGTTTGGCTTCTTTTACCAGTTTCCCTGCTTCCACTGTTGAACTATTCTTACCATTTGAATTTACAATTTTGCAGATTTCATCACTAAGATACTCTTTTCCTAACTTATTTAAGTGTAGGCCATGCCAAGTGTGGAATTTCCTGTCTAATTTACTTACATCTATAATTTGGACATTTGGAAAACTCTTACAAATTTTATTATTTTTCCCATTTGTAGCCTCTATTTCCACATTTAAGTTACACATGATTTGGGAATTAGCCTAGGTCATATCTCTGAGGAATGTTTATAAACAATTACATAAGTGTTATGCATGGATGGCAATGTAACCTTTAAATCTTTGATTACCATTTTACTCTCGTTCCTGTGTACGTCGTTTGCTCCAGCGATGATAACGGCATAATCCGTTGTAGTTAAGGACACACAATCTCCTACCATCCCGTCCGTGACCGCTGCAATGGGAGCTTCTCGTTTTACTGTCGTAGTGACCTCCATTTCAACTCTTCTCTCCAGAACGTTTCCTGCTGTATCTCGCCGTGACTATCCGCAAATATCCGCTTCTTCCTGGATTTTCTCTTTATCACATTCTTCTTTTCTTCTTGAAGAAAGGCATCATTTTCTTCGACGAGCACTCCAAATAAATCTGAGACGGGAATTTCAGTTTCCGGTACTCCATTTTTAGGCCTAGGCTTATTCGATCTTACACTACCAGCAACCACTGTTGACCAAGTTTCCTTGCTTTCTTCTCTGTTTCCTTTTAATTTATTCAACTCTGCCATGATCTTACCAATATCTTCCTCTAGCAGCTTTCTAATTTCATCTTTTGAGGACAGTTCGTTTCTCAGGTTATGACATTCGCTTGACGGTACCGGTACATTACGACAATGGGTTTCACTTTTCTCCTAATTCAATTTTACCTGAGATCTTGTGATGAGTTTATTTGCATTTTTAACTTTTATTTTGCACGACGAGCATAAATCCGTAACGGTTACACTACCTAACGAGACACTAACACTGTTTACTGACGCCATACTAAAGATCTAAGTTAGCCTAGACGTTTGCACCAAATTACACCAAATTTATTTTATTTATTACTACGTAAATGAATTAATATAATTACCTACTGATAAAGAAGAATGTGAAATACGTATATCTTCCAATCGGGCGAAATCTCGTAAAAGCACCACTGCTCTACTTGGTTCAAACAGTGATTGAAGAAGTTACCGAATCTTTGGATACACGTTTTCACAATTTGGTTTAAATTTATTAAATTATCGATAAGAATTTCTAAATACTATCAATATTATGTATTTCACTTGGCTTAAGGAAAGTGACTTAATAGATTTTAAACCTCTGTTATAATATTTTACCACTTTTATCAAATATTTACACTAGCTGCTATTTCACTGCACTTTCACTGTGCAGTGAAATCTTACCGCTGGGATTATAAATTCATGTCAAAAAAAAGGAATATCTACACAAATTATATAAACAGTACCACACAACACCTGAATTCAATTTATACTACAAAAAATACACTAGGATATTAAGTAAGGTAATAAGACTAGCAAAGAAAATGCATAATGATAGTTTTATATCCCAGTCGTCTAATAAAGAAAGAAACTGGAAAATCTGCTAAAATACTAAGGAACATTACACTGACCAGCAATAATAAGGTGATTAATAATCCAGAAGAAATAGCCAACACTTTCAATAACTATTTTCTGGGAATTCCACAAAAATTATTAAATAAATCACAGGTAAATACACCAAATCCTAATAATAAAATAAATATATGCAGTGATTCTTTATTTATAAATCATGTCACAAGAGGTAAGAGTAGTTATAAAAGAGCTAATAAATAAATTTTGTGCTGATATTGATGGCATCCCTGATGCAATTTTAAAGAAATGTGCAGAAAATATAATAAATCCACTTACGCACTTAATAAACAGTTCAATTCTCTCAGGAACTTACCAGGCTATTTTGAAGTTATGAAAAGTAATTCCAGTGCACAAAAACGGTTCAAAATTAAATAACTATCGTCCTATTACCTTACCAACTGGTATTGCAAAAATTGCGGAAAAAATCATGTATAAGAGACTGATAAGTCTTATAGTAAAAAATAAAATATCAAACTCACAACATGGATTCAGAACGGTAAAATCTACACATACAGCAATTTATGAATCTATTAATAGTATACTGAAATTAATTGACGATAAGGAACATGTAACTGGCCTATTTTTGGATTTATCGAAAGCATTTGATGTTGTTCGCCATGAAATTCTCCTTACAAAACTAAATCAATATGGTATTAGAAGTGTAGCTAAAAAATTGATAGAGTCTTACTTAAAAAGACGTAAACAAATCGTTAGCTTGAGACACAAGGATGATGGTACCACATTACTTAATGAAACATTGTCCAATGAAGGTATTATTAAATTTGGAATACCTCAGGGATCGGTTTTGGGATCACTACTCTTTCTTCTATATATCAATGATATAACACAGAACGTTGATTCTGATAAGGAAATTTTGTTTGCGGACGATACAACTCTCGTAAGAAAAGCTGAAACTAAACAGGTCTTACAGCAGTCTGCTGACTCTGTTACAGAAGAGTTAACCAAATGGTCACAAGATAATGGCCTCATAATAAACTATTAAAAAAAACAGTATGTCTAAATTTCCATACTATACAGAATAGGAATCCTGCAACGCCCAATATAATATTAAATGGTCATCAAATAGAAAATAAATCAGAAACAAAGTTTTTAGGACTATGGATACAACATGACTTGAAATGGAATAAACATATGCAATATCTGAGTACTAAACTGAACTCGATGTGCTTTGCATTACGTATTTTGAAAACTTCCCCTAGCATGCTCACATTAAGAAATACTTATTTTGCTTATTTCCATTCATACTTAAGATATGGGGTCATATTTTGGGGTTGGTCACCAGATGTACTAAGCACGTTTAGGATACTAAAGAGGGCGATTAGAATTATGGCAAATGTAAACACTAGAGAATCATGTAGACCTCTGTTAAAAGATTTTAACATTTTCCCACTGCCCTGAATTCATATCTTTGAAAGTATTATTTATTTATTTTTAGAATTTAATGAATAAAGACGTTTTCCTTAAAACAAACAATGCTGTTCATAGACATAATACAAGACCAAATCAAAACATTCATATTTCACACATATACACAAGCATGTACCCAGGGTATCAAAAAGGAACTTTTCACACAGGAGTTAATTTATACAATAAACTACCGGTACCCCAGGATATAAAATTTGCCCCAAAAATAAAAACCTTTGAAAGAATGTTGAAAGCTTATCTGCAGTGCCATTGTTTTTACTCTGTAGTTGAATATCTTAGCATATAGGAGCGATTAAATCTATAATTATATTTTACTTTTCAATTTTAATTGTAATACCTAGCTGTAAGTTGTTCTATGTATGGAATTCAGTTTCCATATTGTGATAAAAGAGTAGGCTAAGGTGTAAATAGTTGTCCAATAAGATTGTATCACTTAAGATCTGTTATTATAATAAGTTATAAATAGTTATATTATTAGTAAGTTAATATATACCTGCATGTTCTTTTATTTTATAGATGCAATTTCTGATGTGTCCTATATCAAAAATAGATGTAATTGATCAAATGGATAAATAAAAATCTAATCAAATCTAATCTACTAACCGTTTTGTAGGATATCTTGTTCATTTTATTTCACCTGTTTATTTCGTGGTGGCAGCTGAAATTGTGTCTTCTACAATAACACAAACACTGTGATTTCATGAAATGTATAGTATAGCAACGTACTTGCAACGTTTCAACGATTTGATAACAGACTTTGACCTTTCTGGTAACACCAGGAGAATTGTCACCAGCCGCCACTGCTTATTACTGTAAAAGTTATGTATAGAAATCCGCACTACTTTCAGATGACATATTAACTCGGCCATAGTCTTAAAAAGTTCCCCCACATAAGGTCATAGTTCCATTACAAGTGCAAAGCGCCCAGTTAAAACGTAAATTCACGAACTTTTCCTAACGAACCAATGTGTCCTAGGTTAGCCTAAGAAACAATGGAATCACCCATTATTGTCGTCATAACACTGTGTCATACACTAGCAGGTTTAGATAACATTACCGCCGATAAACAATACTGATAAAATTGTCTGCAGAGTATAATAATAAGGCCGGTAATGTATTTCCACCCGTGATCATTCCCAAGGGTCATGTAATATTCCCATTCTTACGGTGTTTGGGATGAAGTGAGACGAGATTTCTTATAATTGTTTCAAGGGGCCTGACATCGAGGTCATCGGCCCAACGAGTTTTCTATTTGGCGGAAGATTTTCTGGGCCGGGACAACATGATGCAAATTTAATCAAATGGGGAGTGAAATGAGTGGAACCAGACGAGGAACTAAAAATGAGAAACCACGCTAACCCATTTCAAGGCCGGCCAAAGATGGGGTTCGTCTTCCAAATTTCGAAATGGCCTTGCATCTTAACGCGTGTAGCTACTCCAGTCTGTAGCAGCAATACAATAATTTATTATAATGAAATACATTCTTACCTGCAAAATAGGTTCGCAAACTGACTCCCGGTATTTCAGCCCAGTCCACAATCAGTCGTGACATGAAATAATCAGACAAATGCCGTATGCAAACGTACAAAGGAACTCGTTTCCCTTGATGACTCTTTGCTCATATCACCTTAAAGACTACGGTATATTACGACTGGCGAGAACTCAATATTTCCAGCAAACTCCTCTCTGTCCAAAGAATATGGATCTCTGTCACCGGTCAGTTTAACTCGAACAATGTAGGGTTGGCAAATGCGTCTGCGCTCTGCGTGGTTCTTTATTGATCACTCCTATGAAACCAAAGAATATAGAATACTAGCTATTACCCGCAACTTCGCCCGAAATAACATTTGGAATCCCGTTATAAAATTAGTTCTTCCACCATCCAGTAGGGTTGCTGCAATACCTAAGCAGGCGACTGCGATGGCTATGTTCAGTCGACTTCTAAATGTACTGAGCAGGAGATTAATCAGGATGGTTTTGCCAGTTGTGCCTGGTGCATCCAGAAAAAAGAGCTGACCACATTCTGAAACAACACTTCGAACTATTTCGTCATAGGCCAATCGGGTTTTTTAAGAGCGTTAAAATCCCTCAGTATGCCTTCCTTCGGAGGGGAAGTAAAGCCGGCGGTCCCATGTCATAGATTTATGGCATGTTAAAGATCTTTCCACTAATTACACCTGTGTGAAACTAAATTGGATAGGTTAAGAATGTAAACAACGCTCTTAGGTTGCTACGTTCGTTGCCAAGAGCCGACTGCGGTGGCGTCTAGTAGCTAGTTCTGAACTAGGCCTAGTAGTCGTTGACGGTGGAGTTTGGCGGCAAAAGTAGGAACTATTTGAAAATTCAAAGTTGCAGTCTCTACTTGAATTAAAAAACAGATACACACACTAATACAGTCATCACAATTAACACCGGTTATCAGACAGATTCTACACACACCCAAAGTACACGGGGCTACATGACCGCGTTGTCGCAGCCCCTAAACTAAGGAACCAACCAACCAACCAATCTCTGCTCGTTGATCAATTTTGGAACATTATCAGCAACCACTTTGGACTACATAATTGTGTATTAAGATAGTTCACTGACATATTGTCGGTGAACAACAACGGAGTCTTGTTCTCGAGAAGACGACGGAAGTCCAAAGCGTTCCAGTTGTTGACCAGACATTTTTTAGTACTAAATCCTCAAGAAGCACCCAGACACCTGTTGTAGATAACACCCATGACCAGGTTGACATCAGCACACTGCCTCTGAACCTCTCTCATCACTTTTTTTAGTTCAATTATAACACAAGGGCAATAGCTGAAAACCTGTCTACTTTAATAGCTTTTCCTGTCCAGTATATGGTGATTGTTTTTCGGGCTGTTAGTCTGTATGCACTCTCACTCTTTTATATATATTTTTTTTTCCGTTATCATTAGTATTATTATTATTATTGTATTGTTACTATCTTTTTGTTACTATAATTGTTAGACTATGATTATTTATATTGTGAATGTAAGTAAAATGTTTTATTTTTATAAGCCCTAATCTTATTTTATGTAGGGCGCTACTGTAAAGGAGCTCTTAAGCTCTAAGTGTAGCCGTGAAAATAAAATCAATCAATCAATCCACCACATCTTCCGCGAGGATGTCTTTGTGTTTTTACCAGAGCATGATGGGATCACTCACTTGTCAAACACCAGTAAGATGGCAAACAGCTCGCGTATCTTGTGGGGAAAGTCGGTGGAGGACGCTTCCTCTAGTGTGCGGTCCCAGTGCGCATCATCCTCTAGCAAGCCAAGTGCTTTACATGCCGCTTGAAATGTTGGTTGAACCACGGTTTTGAGGTCAGTAAAAGACTGAGGGCCATGGATTTTATGTTAAGGAGGCGGAGGTAGTAGCACTCGGCATTACCAGGGTGAACGGTGTAAACTCTGCCAAGGGTCTGATCTTTCTTCACACCAGGATGGCCTGGAACTCGCTTTCCTTGTTTCCTTCTACAGAACTTCTTCTTACCTTTCCAAACGAAATAGGATGGAATTTCACCATATAAAAGTGTTGAAGCAAATTTATCGAATCGGCATAGTTCGAAAAAAGCAAGAAGAGTTGTGTTTGCAGGGCTGTTAAACTGGTCACGAACGTCGTCTTCATTAAAGTAAACTCGCTGGCCGTTCTCGAGGTGGACGGCAAGTCGCATGACCGAAGGATAGCGTTCATGTATGAGGAAGCAGAATATGCGCCAAGCTGCCTCTGACCTGCTGATGAAACGTCCTGATTCATATCTCGCAACTTCGTTAAACTCTCCGATGCTAAAAGTAGCTTGGTCGGAACCTTTGTTAACATACTTGCAAATTTATATTATTGACTTTACAGAGTTGCAATACTCAACATTGATATGAGCTGAGAAGGTGCGAGTTAGGACGGGGTTATAGGGTACCACCCAGCTATTGTCAATTTCCACTTCCTTTTTAATAATAGAAACCCCATCCTCCGAAGTGGGCAGCCTGCGATATTTGGGATACCCACCTTCCCCGGTTTGGGTCTCCTTGATGAGTGGTCTGGGGTACTTCTTGTTGCATATTCCTTCCACCATGCAAGACGAACTCCTGTTGAGAACTCCTCATGGACCGTGGATCATGGTTGCCTTGACAATCTCATGGAGAGCAGGGTCAAGATTTGGGTCAGGAATCTCAGCACTCATCACCTTGTCGATGTCTTCATGCCTTAGTTTTCTTCCAGCCACAGAAGTATTTGAACGTGAGGTAATCCTCGCTTTTGCCATTCAATGGAATACATGTGACACCTTGAAGGACCAAAGATACAACCCTTATTAAGAAGTCTTATCATGTGCTTGACTTTCAAATGGAATACCCGCGCTCCAAATCATGTCTATTTTGAGGTTGTTGACCTTGTTTCAGGTGCTCGACTACTTCGGACCAATTTGGATTGCAGGTAAATGTTATAAAAAGAATCAGGACGTCCAAAATGGCGCATGCGTTCATACATATAGCGCGGGCCTCCAGTGAAAGTCGACGGCAAGCCGACCATTTTACCAATATCTGACAAACGACTGACAGCTTTACTCATTGCGTCCTTCAGGTGCACATATTCTTCACTTCTTATCTTTTTCTGATTGATGCGAATCCAAAGTAGTCTCTCTGTCTCAATCTTTGAATACATATCAACCTGAAACTGATTGAGAAGATTGCGAAATAACTAAAGATAAGAATTATCACCCTCAAGCTCAAATATTCTGAAGCTGTAAAAGTTAGCGGCAGACACGGTCTTCTTCAAAGGTGCTTGAGTGCTGTTGTGACGTTGAGGGATATTCTCCTAACGTAATAAAACAAATTTCTACTAAAAAAAACTGATAAATGGAATAGACCTAGCATAACGTAAATAAAATTAACGTTGGTAGAGGTCATTTTCTTTTACCAAAGTCTAATTTTCATTTTAACAATGTCTTCTTCTTTATCATTTCCCCCTTTCCAGCTGACACTGGGTGGGGCAAATATAGTTCCTCTCTACTTTGTCCTGTTGCGACACGGTGTTCCAATCCGGGTTCCGTTTTCTAATGCTATTCTCCACCGAGTCCATCTAACGCATTCTTGGTCTTCCTCGTCCTCTCTTCCCTGTCATCCGTCGTTCCAGTGCTCGTCTTGGCAGTCTTACTTCATTCATCCGTTTGATATGTCCAAACCATCTCAATCTGTTTTGCTCCAGTTTGTCATTTAGTTTCTGTACTCCCAGTTCTTTCCGTATATCTTCACTTCTCACTCTGTCTCTTCTCGTTTTCTGAACCATACTTCTCAGGAATCTAATCTCAGCTGCCTGTACTCTGCTATCTAACTATGTACTACCAAGAAATTATGAAAAACTCCGTACCTAATCCAACAAACAAAGGAACTATACAGTTACTTCAACTAAAGGCTAATATATAATGCAATATGATGATTATAAAGTGATGGTGAAAGTATAAAGTACAAACAGAAATTACATAGAAGTACTGTTTGAACAGAGAGAGTGGGTAAAGGTCGGGAGCGCAGACAACAATGACGTACACGTTATGACAGTAAGCTCACTGCCTGCAAAGACTAGTAGGGGCGACGTGCTGCATTGCTTCATATAATCGCGGTTTTCGCGATCCCGAGTGAATTTTTCGAAAACCTTTCTTAGCGAGCACCTACGGCCCTTGAGGAAGCTGCATACCAAATTTCATACCAATCCGTTCGGTGGTTTCTGAGATTTCGAGATGAATTAATGAATGAGTGAGTGAGTGAGTGAGTAGTATTTGACAAATATATAGTAGATGAATTTGAAACAGTTCAATGGGCTGTAGGAATGAATATAGGTCAATACTGTGACTTCCCTCTGGTCACCTAGGGTCACCGAATACTCAAGGAGAAAGCCGAATCCACACGATCTAGAAGGGTAGGCCTATTACTAATAAGGTAGAAGATTTTTAGTTTTCTTTAAATTGTCATTTTAGGTTTTCAAAAACATGAAATAGGTTTTTTGTTTGTTTTTAATACAATAAGTTTTTATGTTTAATGAGTACTGTAGTAAAAGTTGACATAACCTGCGCAAAGCTTAAAATTAATGCCTAAGAAAATCTGATTGCAACGAGAGTGTAAATATTTTACATAATGATTCAGCTTTTATCAAATTACTGGTATCACCGAGAACTTCACACATTAATGCAATATTTGTTCTCCTTAAATATTATTCAAATTCAATAAAACCAAGGATTTCAGAGGTGATTTTCACACTCTAGCCCGTTTAATTAATTTTGCTGGTTGCATCCATGGAGGTGAAACCAAAAACTCACCATAAACAACAACAAGGGCGCGCAATACAGTATGATCTACTGGCATTAAAGGAAACTACTCACACTTGTCAGTATCAGGTGGAAGTGAGCAACAGGCTTGGTACTTGATGAAATAGGAGAAGAAGTGGATGGAAGTGTACTACATATATTAATAGATTGTAGAAGGATATCAAGAAGGTGATTCAAGAATCAGCTAAAAACGCACTACCAAAAGTGAAACGAAAAAGAAATGGCTTAATGATACATGCAAAACAGCAGTAGCAGCTAACATCTCAGCAAGGAAAGCATGGTTACAGGACAGGAGAAATGAAGAATTGGAACAGCACTACAGGGAGACACAAAGAGAAAGAAGCGGAACCTTACGGAAAGAAAAGAAGCTGTACCTTGAACATAGTTAGAGAGCATTGAGAATGACGAGAAGGATAACAACATCCGTAAAGTATATGGGACAGTGAATAACATTAAGAACGGATACCAACCGCGATCAGCAGTTCTCCACGACAACAATGGTAACATCATTGCAGGAACAACCCACTTATTACAGGCTTGGAAAGAGTACTTTGACCACTTACTGAACTGCCCTGAATCAGACAACAAATTGGAGCGAACCACTTTTTCAACGGTAGAACCTTTCATAAATGATCCTTCATATGAAGAGGTAACCAGCAGTCTGAAGAAACTGAAAAAACCACAAAGCTGCTGGATCTGACGGTATACCAGTTAAATTGTTGAAATATGGGGGTGAGAAGCTTCATGAAAAACTGCATAAACTTATCCTGAATATATGGAGCGAGGAAAATACCGAATGAATGGAAGGAAACAATTATTGTTCCAATACATAAGGAGGGAGATAAACGTAACTGCGGAAATTACAGAGGAATATACCTACTTGTCACAGCTTACAAATTACTGTCGCACATAATATTACAACGACTAATTCCATACACCGAAGACATAATAGGAGACTATCAGAATGGTTTCCGTAAAAACAGATCAAAAACAGACAATATATTTTGTATTAAGAAAATCAATGAAAAAGTTTGGGAATATAACAAAAACGTCCGTAACCTATTTATTGACTTCCAAAAGGCCTATGACTCAGTCCACAGAGAAATGGTGTGGGAAATCATGGCAGAATACAGAATCCCACAAAAACTCATCAGCCTGGTCAAAATTTGTATGGAGGAGACGGTGAGCAAAGTGACACATTGTGGCTCCGTATCAGACGGTTTTGAAAACAGAACAGGACTAAAACAAGGTGATGCGCTCTCCCCACTTCTCTTCAACATCGTTCTGGAAAAAGTAATTCGGGAAACCAAAGAAGCTGCACGTGGAGATCTAGCAGATAACAAACACAACATCCTGGCATATGCAGATGACATTGCACAATAATAATAGGAAATAATGGATGAGAAATTGAAGCTCTATTCAGGAAATTAAATGAAACTGCTGCTAAAATAGGTCTAAAGATTAATGAAGAGAAGACAGAATACATGATTATACATAGAGGAAAATTATGAGCCTTAGAGTAGTCGCATATGATGTGTAATATCTGACATGTTATTCGAATAATTCCATATTACTTAGGGCCTACTCGCATTTTTAGCCTACTTTCGATTTTTGCAAAAAATTAAAGTAGACTTATGAGATGAGATCAACACAGGGCGAAAAAAGTGTGTCTGTCTGTGTGTGTGTATGTGTGTGAGTCTCTGTGTGTGTGTGTGTGTGTGTGAGTCTGTGTGTGTGTGTGTGTCTGTGTGTGTGAGTGTGTGTACTCTGAATGTCTGTCCCCCCCTATCAATTCGAACACGGTGAATGCGAATTGAACGAAATTTGGTACAAAGGTAGCACTAGCAAAGGACACCTCAGTGTCATGTTTTATATCGCCGCCATCTTGACGGAAACGTAATGGCGGCCATACAAATGTTCAAAGCTTAAATCAAATTACGACTAACCTAATCATCCGATCTCTACCAAATTTTGCAACAACATACCTTTATGGGGGGAGCATCCTTTGACCAAACCAATAGGTCATCAGCGTAATAGTTTGCGGATGGCGGCCATCTTTGTGTGAAAATCGATTCCCCTATTAATTCGAACACGGTGCAACCGAATGGAACGAAATTTGGTACAGAGGTAGTACTAACAAAAGGCACCTCAGTATCATGTTTTATATCGCCGCCATCTTGACGGAAACGTAATGGCGGCCACACAAATGTTCAAAGCTTAAATCAAATTACGATTAACCTAATCATCCGATCTCTACCAAATTTTGCAACAACATACCCTTGTAGAGGAAGCATCCTTTGACCAAAGGAATAGGTCATTAGCCTAATAGTTTGCGGATGGCGGCCATCTTTGTGACAGAATCGATTCCCCCTATTAATTCGAACATGGTGCAACCGAATGGTATGAAATTTGGTACAGAGGTAGCACTAGCAAAGGGCACCTCAGGGTCATGTTTTATATCGCCGCCATCTTGACTGAAACGTAATGGCGGCCACACGAATGTTCAAAGCTTAAATCAAATTACGATTAACCTAATCATCCGATCTCTACCAAATTTTGCAACTACATACCTTTATGGAGGTAGCATCCTTTGGGTAATCTATTAGGTCATTCGCCTAATAGTTTGCGGACGGCGGTCATCTTTATGTCAAAATTGATTCCCCCTATTAATTCCAACACGGTGGAACCGAATGGAACGAAATTTGGTACAGAGGTAGTACTAACAAAAGGCACCTCGGTGTCATGTTTTATATCGCCGCCATACTGACAGAAACGTAATGGCGGCCACACAAATGTTCAAAGCTTACGTTAAATTACGACTAATATAACCATCCGATTTCTACCAAACGTTGCAACAACATACCTTTATGGAGGGAGCATCCTTTGACCAATCTAATGGGTTATTAGCCTAATAGTTTGCGGATGGCGGCCATCTTTATGACAAAATTGATTCCCCCTATTAATTCGAACACGGTGGAACCGAATGGAACGAAATTTCGTACAGAGGTAGCACTAGCAAAGGGCACCTCAGGGTCATGTTTTATATCGCCGCCATCTTGACTGAAACGTAATGGCGGCCACACGAATGTTCAAAGCTTAAATCAAATTACGATTAACCTAATCATCCGATCTCTACCAAATTTTGCAACTACATACCTTTATGGAGGTAGCATCCTTTGGGTAATCTATTAGGTCATTCGCCTAATAGTTTACGGATGGCGGCCATCTTTATGTCAAAATTGATTCCCCCTATTAATTCGAACACGGTGGAACCGAATGGAACGAAATTTGGTACAGAGGTAGTACTAACAAAAGGCACCTCGGTGTCATGTTTTATATCGCCGCCATACTGACAGAAACGTAATGGCGGCCACACAAATGTTCAAAGCTTACGTTAAATTACGACTAACATAACCATCCGATCTCTACCAAACTTTGCAACAACATACCTTTATGGAGGAAGCATCCTTTGACCAATCTAATGGGTTATTAGCCTAATAGTTCGCGGATGGCGGCCATCTTTATGACAAAATTGATTCCCCCTATTAATTCGAACACGGTGGAACCGAATGGAACGAAATTTCGTACAGAGGTGGCACTAGCAAGGGGCACCTCAGGGTCATGTTTTATATCGCCGCCATCTTGACTGAAACGTAATGGCGGCCACACGAATGTTCAAAGCTTAAATCAAATTACGATTAACCTAACCATCCGATCTCTACCAAATTTTGCAACTACATACCTTTATGGAGGTAGCATCCTTTGACCATTCTAATAGGTCATTCGCCTAATAGTTTGCGGATGGCGGCCATCTTTATGGCAAAATTGATTCCCCCTATTAATTCGAACACGGTGGAACCGAATGGAACGAAATTTGGTACAGAGGTAGCACTGGCAAAGGGCACCTCAGTGTCATGTTTTATATCGCCGCCATCTTGACTGAAACGAAATGGCGGCCACACGAATGTTCAAAGCTTAAATCAAATTACGATTAACCTAATCATCCGATCTCTACCAAATTTTGCAACTACATACCTTTATGGAGGGAGCATCCTTTGACCAATCTAATAGGTCATTCGCCTAATAGTTTGCGGATGGCGGCCATCTTTGTGTCAGAATCGATTCCCCCTATTAATTCAAACACGGTGAAACCGAATGGAACGAAATTTGGTACAGAGATAGCACTAGAAAAGGGCATCTCAGTGTCATGATTAATATCGCCGCCATATTGACAGAAACGTAATGACGGCCAAACAAATGTTTAAAGCTTAAATCAAATTACGACTAACATAACCATCCGATCTCTACCAAACTTTGCAACAACATACCTTTATGGAGGGAGCATCCTTTGACCAATCTAATAGGTCATTAGCCTAATAGTTTGCGAATGACGGCCATCTTTATGTCAAAATTGATTCTCCCTATTAATTCGAACACGGTGGAACCGAATGAACGAAATTTGGTACAGAGGTAGCACTAGCAAAGGGCACCTCAGTGTCATGTTTTATATCACCGCTATCTTGACGGAAACGTAATCGCGGCCACCCAAATGTTAAAAGCTAAAATGTAATTACGACCAACCTAATAATCTAGTCTCCACCAAATTTTGCAACACCATATCTTTATGTGGGAAACATATTCTGACCAAACTGCAAGAACATCAGCCCAATAGGTTGCAGATGGTGGCCAAGTATGTGTGCAAATGGATTCCCCCTATCAATTCAAACACGGTGAAACCGAATTGAACGAAATTTGGTACAGAGGTAGCACTAGCAAAGGGCACCTCATATTCATGTTTAATATCCCTATAGCACGTTGTATTTCAACAAGCTACTACAACCAACATTCAATCATACTCCTTGAAAAGGACAAAGAGTTATAACAATACCCATGCATTTAGGAGAAAGTAGGCTATATGTTCTTTACTGAACATCTTGTTTAAAGAATGAACTCATAGTGCTACCTTGTGCCAGCAAACATGAAAGGATTCTCCAATGCATCTGCAGTAGTGACATATACCTGCAACTGTATGCGGGAGCAATCAACTGCTTACTTGATGCGAGCTGCGCTTTATACCGGCCAGTTAGTGAACCCAAGCCAGCGGTGTTATTGAAAATGGCCTCTTATTGCCGATATAGCGCACTGCCAAGTATAGGCGCGATTAAAAATTATGTGTGCAGTAGGTATATTAAATGCGTTTCTCCCAGTGATACGTTTAGACCAACGAAATGGCTTAATATGATTATTTTTATTTATTTATTTATTTATTTATTTATTTATTTATGGTATGGCTTTTAGTGCCGGGAGTGTCCGAGGACATGTTCGGCTCGCCTGAGTCTGTAGCTGCTTCCAGCGGACACCCTAAAGGGTGAGCTACAAGTTCCGTTCAATTTCAAGTAGAGTAGTTCCAACTTTCGCCACCAGATATCAATGATACCTAGTTGTGAACGTTAGAACTTTGATAGAGCGTTCTGACGAAATCTAATGTAGGGTTTCTTTGTGGGGGTGTCCTACAATGGAGTGGTTTTGGGGAAGTTAAAATGTGAGTGGAGCGGGTAGAGTGATTGAGCTGTCTAAGGGCAAGGACGTAGCTCTGTGGACGAGCTTCCCAATTGTTCAGATTGCCGGGAGAGCTCGGGGGTGTAAAAATGGTGCTGGGGGAGGTTTAGCAAATAAAGACATAAATGACGCTGCCGCTATTCGGCTTAATACTAGCGTAAGCTGGCTAGCGAAGGCTTAGAGAGAGAGCCTGCTGATTCAAGCACTGTGACGGAGTAGCAAGTGGCCGTCCGCTGACGCCACGAAGCAATTAAACAATAATGCTATGGGATCCTAGCTGGAGGAAATCTAAAGGGTAGGAACTTACTACAGTGGGTGGTCATATTATTAGGGCCACTAGGTAAAAATTGGAGAATGAATGTTTGGATCTTTATTCTTGTATTAGTATTAACTCATTGTTTATTTTTATTGTTGGATATTGTTAAGTACCGGTACGCATTTCTGTAGTTGTATTCGACAATCAGTCCTATATTGAGAAGCATAATAATGAAAACTCAGTTATTAATTGAGAAAGGCGCCAATTATGTTACAGCTCCTTGCTGACTGTTGTTGGATTGACACGTGTTATTTAGCGTAGA
Organism: Meconema thalassinum; assembly: GCA_946902985.2. NCBI lineage: Eukaryota > Metazoa > Arthropoda > Insecta > Orthoptera > Tettigoniidae > Meconema > Meconema thalassinum. Next base: position 744,756,388 of record OX336388.2, read on the forward strand.
TTTGTTCCAATGCAAATTTTGTGTGAATTTTACTTTGTATACGATACAGTAAAGTGACAAACGCTAAATACAGTTAATTATAATAGGTACATACTTAAAAATACTGGTATTTTGAAAACAAACATGGGGAAAGCTAGAGACCTTCCTCCGGGTAAAATTTCGGAAATGAAAACTCTTTTATTGAATACTGATCATTCTCTCACAGAAAAATAGCATCTATTGCTTCTGTTTCAAAGTCAACAGTGGGCAGAATTAAGAAAAACATTGACCAAGGGAAGAAATTGTCACCTAACAGGGTGGGTAAATGTGGCCGGAAAAGATTCACCACTCCACGAGCAGACGCCAGTTAAGAAATATCGTCATTTACCACAGAAAGGCTTCAATGAAAATCATTTCTACAAAGATTCGACAAGCGGGCATCAATGTATCTTCAAAGACTGCTCGCCGAAGGATCATAGAGTTGGGATTCTCTTCTCGTCGTCCAGCAAAGAAACCATTACTGACACCAGCCATGATGAAGCGATTACATTGGGCAAAGCAACATCGGGATTGGACTGCTGATGATTGGAAAAGGTTAAACTGTTTGCTAGACATGTGATTTGTTTTTTCCTGCCTGTTAAGATCAATTGTACTTCGCGTAAACATGTTATACTGTACAAAGCTACATTTTTTTCAGGTTTGCTTTTCGGATGAGTCATCAATACACATCCTAGATGACAAATCTTTATCTGTGAGGAGGCGCAAGGGTGAGAAATAGAATAGTGACTGCATTGTCGGCACAGATAAGCACCCGTTAAGTGTCATGGTGTGGTCCGTCATCAGTAGTAAAGGAACTGGCCACCTGTATATTGTCGAAGGAATGATGAATCAACACCAGTACATCAAGGTTCTGGAGAAACGGCTGTTTCCACAACTTCGTGAATGGTTCCCTGATGGCAATTTTTTATTTATGCATGACCCTTGCACCTTGCCACAAAGCTAAATCAGTGACAACGTTCTTTCTGGACAACAAAGTGATGGTTCCGGGCTGACCTGGGAATTCTCCCAACCTCAACCCGATCGAGAACCCTTGGGAGCTAATGAAGAGGAAAATTTCTGCTCAGAATGTCATGAACAAAATGCAATTGTTCGAAAAACTCGTCAATGGGTGGCATCATGATGATGAAATTAAAAATAACTGCCTCAGGTGCATTTGCAGTATGTCAGATAGAGACCAGGCTGTCATCGCTGCAAAGGGAGGTGTTACAAGATATTAGATTTCGCTATGTTTTTCATGATTTTCATTAATGTTCCAAATGTAAATTAGTGCAATATGTATGTCAAATTTCATTTTAGATAAATAAAGTATATATAAGTGAAATTTTGTTTTGTATGTCTTATTTAGTTCGAAAAATACAACTTTTACCTAGTGGCCCTAATAATATGATCACCCACTGTAGCTAGTTAAATAAATTTAAGGACCAGTTATCTAAAGACGTCTAGTTTTAATGTACTTACTTCTAGGAAGAAGTATTAATAAAGTTTGCAGAACAGCTAAAGTGCTAATGCAATTCCAGTACAAGTAATAGGGGATGAAAGTGTAAGTGTGTGGGTGTGTAAAGTTACTCGCTGTATACTCACCAAGATGGCAGCAGTCGTGACGGCGCCCAGCAGCGGTTCAACACTACAACACAAAGTCTGTTTGAGAATGACCTCGAGTCATGAACTCTCCGAGGTTTCATGGAGTCGGTGTGCAGTGTGTGCAAGAATTGCACATTTTTCTAATGTCGAAGCCTTACCGGGGTCGTTTGAGGTCAGGCATGAGGCCACCTGAGTTCATTGAAGTAGTATGATTTATAGATGTGTTCGTTGATCGTAGAAGTTGGTCTGAAGTCATGTATAAGGATGTATTTTTAGGGGGTGTAAATAATAGGGGATGGGGGTGGCATACCCTACGTGTATAACACTAACCTAACAATTTTGCTTTACACAAGTTTAGTCTGTGAAAGGATCTTTTACATGCCATAAACCTATGACATGGGACCACCGGCTTTACTTCCCCTCCGAAGGAAGGCATACTGAAGGATTTTTAACGCTCTTAAAAAATCCGACGACTTCAGCCGGGTTTGAACCCGCTATCTTGGGCACAGCAGTTCAGCATGCTACCGACTACGCCACCGAAGCCGCTGCTTAATATGATAATAGTGGAAACTCTCGCCACTTAACACGCAGAGCAGCGGCGACAGCACATAATGCTACTATCTAGCGGCTCGAAAAGACAACTACCGGAACGAATTATTGTAGTTTATCACAATTCGACTTAAACAAGATGTTCGGGAAAGAACATATAGCCTACTTTCTCCGAAATGTATGGGTATAGTTATAACTCTCTGTCCTTATCATCTCCTAATTTCTTCCTATTTGAAGTGCAAATTGGCACACAGGATTTGAACAGTGGCGTTCAAACCATAGTTTATAATTTACCCCAGCATTTTGCAATTTCATCAGCAAACACTCCAAACACCGACTACTTACAATAATTGAAACTTCGTTGCTCTAATAAGGCCCATCTACAATGCGCAGTCGGCAGTCCGTAGTTGGTAGTCCTCGGTCGGCAGTCGCGATCGACTCCGTGTATACTATAGGCACCATACACAACATGAAGTTGCAGTTGGTAGCTGGCAGTCGAGAATTTTATCCTTGACTGCCAACTACCCGACTGCAGCAATGTAATAGCCAATCAGAGCAGATCAGAAACTGACGTCACGTTGTTGTTCTGTGTCGTGTACGAATGATATAGAACTAAGTGAAGTAACTTCGCAACCCGTTAATTTATAGGCTAATCTTAAATACACGGTATAACAAAATAATCCATCTCCAAATCATCCATATTGCAAGTTTTGAGATTATCAACAACGCCTCTGTGCACAAGGAATAAACGAATGTTACTGTCTTATTACTCCTAGCAGTCGTTAAGACTGGGTTCACTAACTGGCCGGTATAGAGCGCTGCTCGAATCTATAGTTTCTGCATAGTACAACTGAAGGCTGGAAGATGTCACTCCAGTGGAGAATGTCGTTTTTTTAATATATAATTTCCATTGCAAAAAGCACCATATAAAGCTTTATTTTATAACGTCTCAGTACTCAAGAAACAATAAATATAAAAACTAGTCGTGATATCTAGTTGTGAAATATCGAACAATATAATCCTAACAGAGCGAGTGCATTCTAGCGGCCAGAAGAAGAAACTTTTCAATAAAATCTGTTACCTTTTTGTCAGCTAGATGTCTCGATTAAATCTGCTGGCGAATTATGTTTTAATTAAGTATATGTTTTGCACCGTAATATGCACAATATAACGCTTAATTTTAAAACGTCTGAGTCATTACAAAGCAACAAATATGTAAAATGTCAAGCAAAAAACTAACTCTGATGGGGTTTGAACCATAGGCATATGAATGACAGACTAACGCTTTACCACTGAGCTAATTGTGTCAACGAATATCGTTCTATATAAAATGACTTACATAGAACTTGTTAGCAAATAATGATTTATACTAAACGATTTCATCACTGAAGTATATTATTTATATATAAAGCATTTCATACAAAGTTTATTTATTTTGTTTCAGTACGCTATATTGCCTGCAATACTCAAATTAGTGAAATATAAGTCAGGCACAAGATATCCGCTGCCATCTTGTCTTATTAATGAATCAGCTGAGCTTTTTAAAATCACGTCTGCACTATAGTATTACAAAATAAACTTTTAATTTCGTACGTGCCTCTTCCTTTAGAACAGTTAAAACGATTCTCGGCTCGATAATCGGAACTGGTGGGTCCCATGATATGGATTATAAAGTTTGCATAATTCGCACGGCCGCCATCCTGAAATGGTATGGCGGACGACCTTGTAGTTTGGTCACAAGACGCATCCTATACGAAGGTATGTTGTTACCAAATTTGGTAGAGATTGGATGATTTGGTTAGTCGTTATTTGATTTTACGTTTTGAACGTTTGAGTGGCCGCCATTCAGTTTTAGTAAAGATGGCGGCGATATAAAACATGACACTGAGGTGTCCTTTGCTAGTGCTACCTTTGTACCAAATTTCGTTCAATTCGCATTCACCGTGTTCGAATTGATAGGGGGGGACAGACATTCAGAGTACACACACTCACACACACACACACAGACTCACACACACACATACACACACACAGACTCACACACACACATACACACACACAGACAGACACACTTTTTTCGCCCTGTGTTGATCTCATAAGTCTACTTTCATTTTTTGCAAAAATCGAAAGTAGGCTAAAAAACGCAAAGAAATACAGATTTTTAGTACGTTGCGCACTTATTGCAGCATAATATAAGGAAGGGAGATGGGTGTTGATCCGAAAGGGGCAGCAATAAGAATGAAATACATGTATATTGTCATTAAAACATTCAATCGTTATTATATCAAATAGCTTATAAAGATAATAACGGAAACTCGGCCGTAAAAGCATGCGCTCGTTTGGAGACAGCGATCACAGTGCCATCTCTTGGTGCGAGTTGACAGCATTACTCTTCTTGCCACCCACAGCTAGCATTTTTGAGTGCGCCCCGACCGAAATTGCATTGTAAAGTTAACATATGTCTCGGCTTGATATGTAGGCAGCAAATACTTTAAAGATTAGTGTTAAAAGATACTTGGTTCTGTACAATATTTATATAGAATTCTAAAAATACTGTACTGCTTCTGCATATGGTTTGCTTTGCCATAGGCAGTAGAACTGAAGGCACTGCACCAGGCCAAATACTGAAAATCACAAGGAAATATTAGCATATTGGTTTTAATCCATCCTTTTTGACATACTGGTATTTAAAAACGAATTGAACACGCTTAATTACATTTTAAAAAAAGCAGTTACTTTCTTATATATTTCTTAATAAAGTCAGTAAAATTAAAATTTGTGTTTCTGAACTTGTTAGATTACACCAACCTCCTTAGCTTTAATAGTGCAATAAGTACACTTTAGAGGCAGATGACCTCGCTGTTCCGCCCCTTATAACAACAATAAGTAACTACGTACACTTTCAATCGGAAATATTGAAGCATGTTGTTAAATGTTAGGCCTACTGTACCGTAGAGTCACCACGTTTTATAAAGGCTGTTATTTCAATATTAACATTAGGCCTTCTATCAACAACCTACAAAGATCTTACCCTTGACTTAACAAGTTTTTGTTCCTGAAATCTTTCTCCACAAAGTGGTCTGAGCATACAACATGAGTTCTGTTTAAATATTCTGGGCCATTCCTTTTCAATATGTCATCTAAGTCAGCTCTTCGGCTTCGAATAACCCACAGCGTGCATCTATAAATAAATAAAGAACAGGCTAAAATATGCTAAATTATATTGTAAAAGCATTCTGTATTAAAAGAAAACCGAACTATCAGTGTAATGGTAGGCTACTTGTTTACAATAATTTCTTGGGTACCTGAAGAAAGATTTTGGGTCACTTTGTTGTTTATAATTATTACAGCCATATATGGCACAAATACTCCCCGTACCAACCATTACAATTGGATAATTAGATCATCCACAGGTCAATATTTCTTATAATTGTTTGGTTGGATCTCACGGTTGTAAATCAGCTGGTCTTACGTTGCCAACTCGGACCGCTAGGCGGTGCTGGTCAGCACTGTCTCCTGTTTTGGCGAGGAGTTTCCGCTATTATCTTTATAAGCTATTTGATTATATGACAGCAGTTTGACTAGGCTACATATATTTCCAAAAGCAAATTACAGTACAAGTGAAATATCTTATTGAGTTTGATATTTTTAGTGGGAAGATTTTTCACTGATTAATCATTAGTTCTATTCACATATGCCTTTTATGCTGGCTGCGTGGCTCAGCGGTAACGATCTCTCCAGGTGTTCCCAGGGTTGCAGGATCGAATCCTGGCACTGCCAGTTGGCATTTGAGAGTGCACAAATGCGAGGGAGCCTTGTCAGTAGATTTATTGGCACGTTAAATAATCCCTTCTGGGCGAAATTCCGGTACCCCGGCGTCTCGAAAAGTCGCAGTACATAACAGGGACGTAAAACCAATGAAAATTAAAATTAAACACATACCGTAAGCCTTGATAGTGACTTTGAAATACTTGTCAGTCAGTAATTTCGTACAGCTATTACAGATACTTTCATTGGAGTCATTAATTGATAGAAAACAACCAGTTAATCTGCTTCCAATCCCATGGGTGCTTTCAGACAAAAAATGGCAAAAACTACCTCCATGTTCATGACATTTTGGCAGACAGACAAACCCCACACACATTTGGAAACAGCATTGCGGAGTTATCTACTCTTCATAACCCACTGAGCACAATTGGAGAAGGATTAAATGGATAGGTTTAATCACAACAATGTTTTAAAGAAAGACAGAGGCGGCCCTAGCAATATTTTCAGGTGGTGCGAGATCCCCTCCCCTGTGGAGACTAAGTATAACAAACATTTTTATATTATTTATAACTGTTATTTTAATATTAAAAATAATATTCCCAGAACGTAACTAAAATATGATTTAATATTAAACAATATTGTTCGTTTATATTCGCGCTTAGACCAGGCTAGGCATGATCATTATCTACACAAAAGGAAATATACCTAATATGATGCTACTAATTTCTTACATTACGTAACACCACCTTAGTAAAGTAGTAACGTTCTAACAGTACCGGTAAGTCAAGTTTCAATTTCACGCGTAGCTTGCAACACAGAAAAAAATCACAATCCACATGCACCCGCACACGATTGAGCGCCAAGAAAACAGGTGGCGGACAGAACCCTAGATGTATATATATTGGTTTCAACTCGTTAATATTTATACAACGTTAAGTGAGAATTTCATGTTATACTGTATGTCTATACCATTGAAATGCACGCACCCCAGCTCACTTACAGTCTATATAGAATTAATTTTGACGGGTAGGGTTAAGTAGTATGCTAATAAGCTGATTGGGTTTTATTTTTTTGCGCTGTCAAACTATCGTTGCATATTCTGCGCCTCCCATATGACAGCGCAAGGTGTGGTCGCATCACTCTCACCGCCCTAGGGCCGTCCCTGAGATAGTATGCTATGTTCAGATTAATAGAAAAAAATACAGGCACGTAAACATTAGTAGGTATACTCACAACTGTTTGTTTTGAGGAAATCTGTAAAATGACTTGGGATCACTTTGTATTTTGTAATGAAAACATAAATACATAGCCCAAAAGTTACACTTCTAACATGTGCAGATAAACTTGCCAGCTGATTGAAATCGAGTTCGTAGTTGTCAGCGTGAGCTGCTAGATGGCACGCATAATCGGTGTCGCCAGTTTCTCGTGGGAGTTTCCACTATTGGCAACTCCAGCTATCTGATATGACATCTAGCGGTAAAAATGAGAAAGTTACCAAGTAGGGAGTCGGCCGTGGTAGGGTACATTTGTCACGTGGTGACTGTTTGTATATGGTTTCTTGTATTGGTAAACAGATCGTGGTAAATTGTTCGTGTCTTTATACATAAGTAATAAGTTTTACTCGTTGATAGAGTGAAAAATGAGTAAAAGCAAAGTGTATTGCTCAGTTTACGGCTGTAAGTCGATGTATAAGAGGGCTGCGGATATACGTTTTCATCACTTTCCAAAAGATGCAAATAGCACTAGCCGAAATGTGATGATACCTAATAATACCTAATAATAATACCTTTCCATCCCCGGGAAGGATCTAACACTTGTCGGGGTAGACAGACAGAAGACCTGCGACGTAAAGCCAGCGAAGGTTATTCAGTTTAAAAACAGCTGTTACGATGGGCGCGCTGGTAAGATTGAAGTTACTTGAATAATTAATTATTGGCTGCTTGGTAGGGAGAAGGGATGAGTTTAACTTGTATTAAAACTCGGGGGGCGACAGGAATTGCTTGATTTGGATGGTTAAAAGGTGGGTTTGGTGTTGAATATTTGAATGGTAGCGGAATCACTCAATCTACAGTGCCCACGGAAAGGCAAATTAGGCCTATATGACTCGTAGTGGAATAGCTCGATTATCGAAGAACTTGGCGATTACGAGGTGTAGGCTTCGCGGAAAGGCTGGCGGATCATCAGTTTGTCATCAATTCACGATATAAGTTGGAGCTTGGAACAGTGGCGTCTGGTTTGCGTGGATGCTAGTCTCGGAATGATAAAAGTAGCACAGCTTCGGTGTGTTATTTATTTGTTTATGTACCGTATTTCGCTATTTGAATGTCCTCGGCGTTGACTCAGGATCGACATTTACATTATATTGCGCATAATAGTACCGAAATAATGTCCGAAGTGTAGCCCTGTGTAAATTTGAATCAGCTGATCTACATCAACCATAAAAACTTAAGCTTGATAATATGTAAATGACACCAAAAAATCCAGTGGAACACACAAATTAGATCACGTGTATCACACAGTTATACATATATACAATTAAAAATAACACTGTCATTACTTTAGAGACCACATTTACTGATTATAACCGAAAAATAAAAAGTGTTCCATATCAAACGCGTGTTATTGAGTATTTTAAACCCTACTTATCCAGACCGACCGCAGCGCCCCAAGTGTTAGTTTGAGTTGCCAATAGAGCTCGTGCGCATAATGTTATTTCAGTTGCTGGCGCTCGTAGCGGTGACTTGTGTAATCTCTCAGGGGGAAGGCAGTAGCTTGTGCAACTACAAGCGCAGGGAAGAACTCAATGTTGAAATGTCGTCTCTAGATATTTGTGTAGGATTTCGAGAAGTTCAGTGGGATGCATCGTATTTCAGAGCTTCTACTTTAAAGAAGGGTGCAAAACTCCGTGACAGTCATCATATACTACAAGCAAGAGAAGCGTTAGGAGAAGAAATAACCTGCTTGTGTTTGAGAGAAACAAACATCCATCAGCCGCCTTATGCTGTTAAAATTAAAGTAAGCATGTGGTTTGTCTTTCTATATAATAACGTAGCATAATATTTGTATATATTGCAGTTTTAAGTGTTTTAAGAATTAATTTACACAAGATTAATCTTTTTACAGATTGATTGCGGTCGAAAGGTTAAATCTGCTGAGTGCGATTGCAAAGCCGGACTTTCACAATGCTGCAAGCATATTGCTGCATTGTGTATTTATATTAATACTGAGAGAGATTCTTCCCAGACTTCCTCTCTGCAACAATGGGAGAAACCAAAGAACATTATTGCGGAGTATTGTAAAGGAGGGAATGTAGAAGAAATACTAAATGGGCCATCAAATAAGCGACCAATGTATTTTGCGTCGGAAAGTGTTGAAACCTTAAGTAAAGCACAATTATATGAACAAATTAAGGTCATAGACTGTGCTTTCTCGAAAATTTTGAAAGCAGAGTGTAAAGGTGAATCTTTCTTTATCTCCACTTGCATTGTTCAAAACATCGTTGAAAGCGCTGTAGAGATAAGCGAAAAGGACTTCTTATTTCAGTGTCTTAACCAGTTGGACAAACAAACAGCTAATAAACGATTTAGATGCTATGTTGTGAATAATTTGCCTGGTGGTATCATATCACTAGCTTCCATAAATTATGAGTGCATGTTGCCAAATGATATATTGAAGTTTTATTGTAAAAATGTTAAAGTAACAAATTCACAGAAGCGTGCAATTGCAGTTGAGACAAGGGAACAATCTTTATGTCCTTCCTGGTTCCAGCAAAGGAAGTTACGCATTTCGGCCAGCCAGATTGTACACCAGATCAAAAACCTACAGAGTGGAAATTACGAAAGACTGGCATTAGCGTTTCTTTTACCTAAGAATGTAAACACTCCTGCAGTGAGATATGGCAGAACTAATGAACGGAAGGCACTTGAGGAGTACTGCTTATTAAACGAATGCCGTGTGGTTCATCTCGGGTTGTTTATAAAAGAACAGCAACCATGGTTATGTTGCAGTCCAGATGGGATAGTGGTAGGTCAGGATTTTGTTAATCTTCTCGAGATCATGTGCCCTTTTTCATGTCGAGAAAAACCCATAGTTGAAGACAATAAGTGCAATGTCCCGTATTTAGATATAACTACTGATGGTAACGTAAAGCTGAAGGAAACTCACGTTTATTATACTCAGGTACAGGTATCAATGTACATTCGGAACCTTCACAACTGTGACTTGTTCATATATTCTCCAAAGGGAAGTGTTAAAGTGAACGTTTCCAGAAATTATGACTTCCTTTCCAGTACTATTCCTTCAGTAGAGAAATTTTATTTTGAACATTACCTTCCAGTAATATTTAAAGATGCTACAGTGAATGCACTGTAACTATATTCAAGTGTGAATTATCACTAATCGGATAATGGCTGATGTACGAATTGTATTTCTCAATGCTGAGAATTCAACTTGAAAATTTAAATTTATTATGTTGATTACATAATTAACAAGAAGTTCCGTGAAGAACTATACAGCCTACGTTTCATGCCAATGATTATTCTACAGAAAATGAACCTATCTAGAATAATGACGAAAATAAGTTGGTAATACCGAAATATCTAATTAGTTCAAAATATACCTGGTATAATGTAGCCTAATAGAGCACTACAGTTGACAGCCCTGTTGACTGAATATATTCTTCGTTCCATCTCTTAAGGTACAGATTACAAAATTTGGTTTAAGTCCAATGGACGATACATGCAGTTGGACACTGGATCTATCAGCACGCGTAAAAGCATGTTGCCAACAATGTCATGGGTGTGCTGGTCAGAAATAATCTGAAATATTATGATATCCTGTTGTGCCAATTTTGGATGAAATCCATTTGTTAGTATAGAAGTTACGTGTATTTTAAAATTAGATATATCAGCCGGCATAGAATCATGTTGGCAGCACTGTCTTGTATTAATTACTCCAAATTAATCTAGAATGTCAGGTGCTATACGTGTGCATATTGTAGAGCTGTTGGCTTGCATACTTTCTGATATATTGATATTAGGGTTAAAAAAATATAGACAGCATTTATTAAGAGTTGGCAGCCCTGATTGCTCTTAACAATACTTATAGTCATATATGTTATGGTACACATAGCACATACGAAATTTGGTTGAAATCCAACTGATAGTATAGAAGTTACATGTATTTAAAAATTGGTACTATCAGCAGGCTTATAATCATGTTGGTAGAACTGACGTATATAAGTTACTCAAAATTAATCTAAAATGTCAGAATATACGTGTGCATAGTTTAAAGCTGTTGGCTTGCATACTTTCTGATATATTGGTATTTGGATAAAAAAAATAGAGAGAGCAATTATAAACAGTTGGCAGCCCTGGTGGCTCTTAAGAATACGCTCAATCATATCTGTGTATATACAGATATTACATACAAAATTTGGTTGAAATCCAATTGATAGTGTAGAAGTTATATGCATTTAAATATTGGACCTATCAGAAGGCTTAAAATTATTTTGGCAACACTGTCATTGTTGGCCTCCTGGAAATTAAACTGAAATAGTATTATCTGCATGTGTACCAATTTTGGAATAGCTCTCATGCATACCTTGCGAGATATCCAACATGGAGCTCAAATTTCTAGTGCGTTTTTTCAGCAGTTGGTAGTACTGACATTTTCAAATATGGACGTGAGATATTCCGGTGTACATCTTTACTCATACTAAATTTTGTTTTGATTGCCGCAGTCGTTTAGGAGTTGATAGGGGGGGGGACACACAGACAGACAGACAGACAGAAAGACAGACAGACACACATTTTCCCGGATCGATCTCATATGTCTACTTTTTCCTCATTTTTGCAAAATGTGAAAAGTAGGCTAAAAATCAAATTATTTTGCTGTTACAAATTCCATTACGGTATCGAATTTTCTGACAATTATTTGTAAAACTCTTTAGTAAGCTTAACTAAAAATAGTTAGTCTTGTGATTTAATTATTGGAGGACTGAAGTTTACCAAGACTCCTATGATGTGAACAATTTTGTCTATATGAGGAAGTAAATCCATAGTGAGTTTGTTGCTTAATATTTTATAAATTTTCATTCTCTGAATAGCTCTTTCAACATGAATTCTTACTGACGCAATATCGTATGTTGTTTCAATTTCTTCAGTTGAAAACTGAGGATTAAATGCAAAAGGTGGCATTACCATTACAGCATTTCTGTTCTCAATACAAGTTCTTATCTGTGGGAATCCTTTGTCACACATAACTATATCCCCTGGTTAAATCAAGTTTAATATACCGGAATTAACTGTGATGTAGCTGTCAGTCGCTCTTCCACCATAGCATTTGGATATAAAAGAAATGTAACCTGATGGAGTAATGGCAACAAGAAATTTGACAGTAAATGAATTCTTATAATGAGAAAACATTAAAATTCTTTGACTCACACTGTTAGGTCTTTCACAGGGCACTTCACTGCAATCTATAATGCACGTGCAATTTTCGTAGTGTTTTTTAAAAGCATTAGGCATTGTGCTTTTGATAGAGGATCGTTGTGGCCAGAAAATCCACTCCTTTGTTTTCTCCAAAATATGTTGGAGAGCGAATTTAAAAGTAGCAGATGCTGTAGTCCTATGGCAGTTAAAAATTACGCCTAGAGCGGCGAAACTAATACCGAGTTTTCATTTCATTAGCAGTAGAAGCAGCATGTTTTCTTTAGTAAATGTACAGTTATGATGAACAGAGGGTAACAAGGATAACAAGATATGAAACACTGCAAATTTAACACCTGCTATTTCGAGAAGATGCTGTTCCTTGTCTTTCACTGGCCTGTATCCATTAAATGTACGTTTGGTGTCCATGAAGTCCACGTGAACACCACAATCTCTCTTGAAACAAGTGTCGGTCGTCGTCTGTTTATTCACTCGAGGCAATGGCAAATTTGTTCAACTTCCGATTCACAATTATTTTTCAGAGCAGAAAATAACACGTTCACACTGGTGGTGTTACCATCGGTGGTCATTACATCAGTCTGCGTGCTTACATCACTGTATGATTTCGAAAAATCTTCCATGGTACCATTTTCAAAGTTTTTATTTTCATGTCTCCGTTTTCGCCTCTTGTATCTAGTCGTCACTCGGTGCTCCTCTTCTTGCTGACGTTCGATAGAAACAAGTGGTTTTTTAAACAATCTCGGTACATAACCAGGACTGTCAGGATCTCTCGTAGGCATTCCATTCACAAAATGCCGACTACAAACACGCGAGTTGTTTGTGGGTTCCCATGGTTTACCATCACTAGTTCCTCGTTTCAGTGCCGCAATCCAGGCATTTCTCCTAGTTTCATGCTGCTTTTTATTCGTAAACACAAAAAACTTAGTTCCAGGAGGACAGTTAATATACGTGAAGTTGCAACCAACCACAGAACAATTGTTTCTACTGTTTCGAGAACCTTTTAGCATGTCGAAGCTGAATCAAGCATATACAAGACCATTCAACACAGGTACAGACACTCGACTGCGATTCCCCCTGAAAGTTTAAGTGACTTGCCGCCAGAGCGTAGCACCCATCATGCGCACGAGGTCTATTATGATATTAAGCTATTTGGACCAACGAAGTTCCAATTATTGTTAGTAGTCGGTGTTAATATACTGAATTCCTACGTTGTTTGGAGTGTTGGTTGATGCGATATAGCACTCGGGGTATCGAGAGCTTACATTAAATAAGAATAGAGCTAAAGTATGAAGATTTAATAAATCGTAATTGTTTTCAGCAAATATTATACAATGTATATTTTCACACCAAAGAACGACAACTTGATTTATTGTCAGAATTTCTTTAAAGGGGCCTCCAAACCTTGAGGTAAACCGTACGCAATTTACATTCCACATAGTCACATGGCTTACACAAGACCAACTACAATATATATTGTAGTCGGTCTTGGCTTACAGTACGTCGTTGTACCAATCTCCGCCACCGCGCGCTCATTGTTACCGTCCCATCCACTTCCGTCTCTATTCCCACTCCCACAAAAATGTCCAACTACCGAGTGCCACAAAAATATCCAGATACCGGGTGGAAAGATGTTACACATCAAAAACATGACTACAGATCAACGAAATAACTTTCATATAGGCAATTTTACCTTTAAGAACACGCCAAATTTCAAATACCTTGGGGTAAATATAAATGACTGCAATAAAAGACAAGTTGAACACCAAATTAGATTACGGAATACAAGCAAAGTTTACTTTTCCCTGCATAAATTACTTTCCTCCAAACTTTTGACCAGGAAAACAAAACTAAAACTATCCAACACGAGCATCAAGCCAGTACTGGTATACGGAGCCGAAACATGGATTGTGACCAAAAGTGAGGAACACCAACTTACAGTCTTCGAAAACAAGGTATATAGAAAATATTTCGGCCCCATTTTTTGACCAGGAAACACAAAGATGGGTTCTCAGATCAAATCATGAGCTGTACACGTTAGCCAATCAACCCAGGGTAGTTAACATCATGAAAGCGAAACGGCTACAATGGGCAGGGCATGCCATCAGAATGGAAGCTGCCAGAATAGTTCGCCAGGTGTACGAGAAGAAGATCGAAGGCTCGAGACCCCCTGGAAGACCAAGGAGTACCAGTAGATGGCAAGATGAGGTGCCCCCTGACTGCAGACAGATGGGTATTACTGGATGGGAGAATACTTAACTGGATAGGAGGAAATGGAGGCAGATGGTGAGAGCGGCACGGGATCGTCACGTCCCAGAGAAGCCAACGGAGTGAGTGAGTGAGTGAGTGAGTGTGAGAATATAACTGATGTGAGGGTAGTGTTGAAGTAATATTATTATTTTATATTTTTAGATACCTTCTATTAGATATTTGCTTGTATTCGTTCGATGAGTAAATGAAACAGACACAACAAATTAGTTTTAACTCTTCACTTTTTTTACGTAACGACTTCACCGCAGTGTAGATTTTATTTTTTTAAAACAAAAGAGCAAAGGGTTGCCAACTTCCATAGATAACAAAATGACTCTTTTTTTAGCTATACAATACAATGCAATACAATACAATACAACACTCTTTATTTCCAGAACCTGCATCATACAGAATTGGATATGTCACACAACATACTCACAGTTAAATTTACATATTTACAACTTTTTTTACATAATTTAACAGTTACGTGTTTCTTTAAAATTCACTTAAAGAATGCAACACTTTCTAGGCTAGGTATATCTTGAGAGACTTTCTGAACCCAGTTCCAGTCAAAGATTTTAAGTGGTTTGGAAGCTTATTATGGTATATAGCACCTTTTTTGAAATGATCCTTTTCTGCATATTGTTTATTTACCCTTGTTGTGTATTCGAACCCTCAGAAATGTATGTTTTAAAGAAATCTCATCCTCAACAGTTGGTAACACATACAAACCACCAGAGACTCAGTTATCGATTACTCGAGCGACCAGAGCCGTAATTGTGGCGCACTGATCTGTATTGTTCCTTGTTGTGTATATATTGTTTGGCTTCCTCATAATAAATGGTCAATCTTAGAAAACACAAAAACCCTCTTTTGAAAATAGTAATTCTGCCCTCTGGTTTCATGATTGTGGACATCGTTGATTGTGGCAACTTTATGTTGATTTTCCCTTACAAGCAAGATAACTTTGAAAATATACAATGAAAATATTGTTAAAATATTATGCTTCTTAAATGCAACTCTGCATGATTCTCTCGATTACTCGTATTACTCGTTTCTGCAGTTTAAATATTCTCTCCATATTCCTATTTGCTGCCCCACCCCATATCTCAATACCGTATGATATCTGTGAATGTATTAATCCATAGTAGACTGTTAATTGGTATTCGCTGCTTAAAACGAAGGAGTTTTTGTTAATTATTTTACAGATTTCATTTATATGCTCTTCCCATGATAATTTACGATCTATTGTAATACCCAAACATTTTGCTGAGGCTACCTGTTGAATATCATCAGATCCACAGTAAAGATTTCGATCTACTTATAAATTAGTTCCCTTATGCTTGTTAAATATTACAAAGTTGGGTTTTGAAGGGTTTACACTTAACATTATCTCATTAAAATATTGAGTGGCAAGATCAATACTATTTTGAGTTTCTTGAAGAGTAATTGTTTTATTACAGTTCCAGTTCAAAATTGAGGTATTGTCTGCATACGAAACAATCAAACTATTTTTTGACTGTGGTACATCATTTACATAGAGAATAAAAAGGAGGGGACCAAGAATTGAACCTTGAGGTACGCCTTTTTAACTAAACTAGGAGTGGATTGGAACTTGGATATATTTTCACCATTCATAAAAGGAATTTCTGTAAATTGCCATCTATTATTCAAATATGATTTTAACAGTTCCAATGCTATTCCCCTTATACCATAAGCCTCTACCTTATCCAACAATAATTGATGATCTACTGTATCAAATGCTTTTGTCAAATCTACGAAAACCCCAACAGCACATTTATTATCATCAAGAGAAGCAAGCAGAGTTTCATAAAATTGTGCAATGGCATTTATAGTTCATAAGCCCTTCCTGAAACCAAACTGATTCTTATTTATTAAATCATTCTTATCAATAAACTCAATTATTCTATCATAAATCACATACTCTAAATTTTTACTAAATCAAGAGATAAGGGTGATCGGTCTGTAGTTACCTAGTTGATGTCTGTCACCCTTTTTAAAAATTGGTTTAACAACGGATAGCTTTAGTATATCTGGGAAGATGCCCTTTAAGAGACACATATTTATCAGTTCTGTAAGAATGTCCTCAACATACCCCCTGTAAAAGGGAGCTTTTGAAAGACATACATATTTGACACAAAATAATGGTAAATCTAGTCAATAAAGTAATATACAAAGTAGCAGTCTTGATGTTTCTTGCTTTACATGACAAGCTGATCTCGGAATTGTTGATATGTCACCCTGTTGAGGGCCTTGGTAAAGATATCTGCTTGTTGATTTTCTGTGTAGACATGCTTTATTTTGAACCATCGTTTGCTCAACTCGACACTGACAAAATGATATTTTTTGTCAATGTGATTGCTCTTTAGAGTGAGCTGCCCAGGCTTGATCATATTAATGGCACTCATATTAGAGCAGGAATATTAGACAGAATATGGGCAAAGTGAGGAAAATTAGTTTATCAAGCTAAAAATTGGTGGAGAGGTTCCTTGAATAGCCTGGATCAAAATACTAAACGTCCCAAAAAAATCCCTCATGGGGAATATGCCGCCATCTTGGATTTCGTATCCAGCATCGCATTGAACGTCATAACTCGTTACCTAAGGGTGATAGGGACATGCGATTTGATCAGGATAACTTAACAGAATGCAGGCTATCATTTTGACACTGCTTAACCTAGATAACAATCGAAATAGTTGTTATAAATCACTTAAACACACTCTCATAGGGTAGCGTTAAAAATCATCTTGATGTTCAATGACGATTTTTCACCTTTTACTGTCATGGAATTGAAAAAGTACCGAAATAAATGTTGTTCAGCATATCAAAACGCACTAAAATATGTAATCAGCACTTTCGTATATCAAAAATTACGGGTGTGAGAAGTTGTCAAAAATGCGCATGCAACTCGAGGAGCGGCGTGCCGAGGAGGGGGGCTTCACAAAGCCAGTGCAACTGGTGATGTAAACATATTCTGTAGGCGCAACTATGCCCCTTTTTTATTGATAAGTATAAATTTGACACTTTTATATAGAAGGACGGCATCTTATAACCTAATAAATAATAAAAAAGCAATAATTAATTTGTTAATACAGTAACTTTGCGCTTTAAAACTCTCTTTCTTAGCTACGTATATTTTAATTATATAGAAAATGAAAGATAAACGTTACTATTAGAAAATAAATTAAGCAGATATTTGCTTATTTGTTATCTTATACCACACCATAAACACACTAACGTTTAAGCACATTACAATTCATTTTGTACAAACACGGACAAGAGGAGATTCTGCTGCCACGGGACGCTGTAGTGTGGAGTGCCTGTAAAGGAATAACGCCAACTATTAATTATATCGTACGCGTGAATATTGGTCATGTGTTCGTAAAAATAACGTGACACTTGCCTTAATCTTGACGCTTTTTCTTTGGTAAGGTTGAACTTTCAGAAGAGTCTACTCTGCGGCGAAGTGGTGGCGAGGATCTGCATGGCAATTCTTCGGGGTTGTCCTCCTATTCCTCACTCGCCATATTGTCAAGAGTATCTTGCTCTGGCTTGTTAGAACAACCATCACCAGTGCAATTGCTGCACATTGCTGAACAGGAGAGACCTTGTCTTCGGCAACCGCAAGATCTGCTGCCGCATCCTGTCTTGCACTCACAGCTGATGAGGTTTAGGAGGAAGTCTCGTGCGGGAGGAGATTCTGTTGGAATCGGTAAAAATTTGCCGATTCTGTTCTTCTTCCATCCCCACTCAGTAGGTGGAACAGAGATTCCGCGCCTCTTGGGCTATGTTGTCGAGATACTGCTGATGTTGGTGGAAAACTTGAGAGGTCGAAGTCTGCATGGAGACATTGTTTGGCAATGGTCTTAAGGTACTGACTATAGAGCTTACACTTTCTTTCGTTCTTTCACTTGCCATAGGACGCGCCACCGGCGTATGGTTATGCATTACCAGCTTCCGGTTTAGTAGTCAGGTAATGAAAGCAATGGGAACTGTGTACTACAATTTTCCTTGCAAGTAACATAGCAAAATATTGTTGTTAGGAGAAATAAAAGTTGTAAAATGCATCAAGAGGGAAATGATCTTCCCCTGTGTGCAATGAGAAAGCTCTGCATGTGTTTATTTCTTATGTATTAATGATGCGAAATGTCGGCTAACGTTGTGCCGCTTACAACACTCGCAGTCTCTAAATGTTGCACATATTCCCGTCAATTTACAACAGATTATGTTTGATATTTTTTTGTTAAGATCTTGACGAAGAAAGTGTCTCTCCAATTGAATGATTGTATTTAACTGTATGCACGTCGTATACTCTTGGCAAGGTTGTTTTTCTCAAAGAACAACTTTACATTGTAGTAGGCACGTAGCTCCTTGTATATAGTTTTCTAGCAACTTGTTTTAAATTATTGACTAAAATATTTCTAAATCCATGCCTCCATTCGAAGGTTTAGGGTTGAATAATTCATGCAAATTGAAGTTCATTCGTTTGTGAAATTGACCCTTTCAATGATTACCGAATGGTACCGTACCGTACTTTACGTAGACTTTTCTTTAAAAAGTTTGTCGCCAGTTGTTTGCTCTATTAACTTACGGTAATATTTTCCATAATATTGAAAACTAGGCAGAGTTGGATTTTAAGGTGCAACCGAATGTGCTATCAAATATCGCTTTCTTGCAATAGGCCTAAGTACGTAGAATAAGTATGTAATTATAAAATGATTATTGGTTAAATAAGTGTTAATAGGTAGGCTATTATAATTATAATGATTAAATAAATGTTAAAGAAGAAACAACGAGTTGTTAGTAAATATTAGGCCTACCGGTACGGTGAATAGCCGTTAACTAGTGTCGTCACGTTTTAACATTTAATTGGGTCAAGTTAATACATAATATACCAATATAACAACCGGATAGCAAATTATTATAATATTCTCACATTTAACATATTTCATTGGCACCAATTTAATACGATTGTAGTCTAAGATATGTTACACTACTGCCGTTTGATATGTGCAGATCGCACACTTGGTAACCAAGCTGTTCGTTATGGTCGTTTCTGTTGCGAATTTTTACTAATTACTCTTTTAGGAGACACTTGTTCTTGGAATATTCAAGAAATGCTAACCCTCTAGTGTATATTTCATAAGTTGAACGCCTACAAACAAAACCACAATTCGAAATAATAATGAAAATAATCACGGACGATTCACTTGCCAATGAATTGTCCGTGATTATTTTCATTATTATTTCGAATTGCGGTTTTGTTTTAGGCGTTCAACTTATGAAATAAACACTAGAGGGTTGGCCTTTCTTGAATATTCCAAAGACAAGTGTCTCCTAAAAGAGTAATTAGTAAAAATTCGCAACACAAACGACCATAACAAACAGCTTGGTTACAAGTGTGCGATCTGCACATATCAAACGGCAGTGGTGTATCATACCTTAGACTACAATTGTATTAAATTGGTGCCAATTAAATATGTTATATGGAAGAATATTATAACCATTTGCTAACCGGTTGTTATATTGGTATATTATGCATTAACTTGACCCGTTTAAATGTTAAAACGTGACGAAACGAGTTATAGGCTATTCGCCATACTGGTAGGCCTAATATTTACTAGCAACTCGTTGTTTCTTCTTTAACATTTAATTAATCATTATAATTATAATAGCCTAGGCATCGATTAACACGTATTTAACCAATAATCATTTTATAATTACATACCGGTACATATTCTACAGAAGGTTACTTAGGCCTATTGCAAGAAAGCGATATTTGATAGCACATTCAGTTTCATATTAAAATCCAACCGTGCCTAGTTTTCAGTATGGAAAATATTACCGTAAGTTAATAGGCCAAACAACAAGCGACAAACTTTTTAAAGAAATGTCTACGTTAAGTACGGTACGCTACCATACGGTAATCATTGAAAAGGTAAATTTCAAAAACGAACGAACTTCATTTTGCATGGATTATTGAACCCGAAACCTTCGAATGGAGGCATGGATTGTCTGTCTTTACAAATATTTTAGTCAATAATTTAAAATAAGTTGCCTGAAAACTAAATACAAAGAGCTGCGTGCCTACTACGGTGTAAAGTTGCTCTGTGAGAAAAACAACCTTGCCAAGAGTATACATCGTGCATACAGTTAAATACAATCATTCAATTGGAGAAACACTTTCTTCGTCACGATCTTTTTAAAAATTTCAAACATAATCTGTTGTAAATTGACGGGGAAATTTGGAACATTTAGAGACTGCGAGTGTTGTAAGCGGCACAAGGGTAGCCGACATTTCGCATCATTAATACATACGAAATAAACACATGCAGAGCTTTCTCATTGTTCACAGCGGAAGATCATTTCGCTCTTGGTGCATTTTACAACTTTTATTTCTCCTAACAACAATAATGTGCTTAGTTACATGCATGGAAAATTGTAGTACACACTTCCCATTGCTTCCATTACCTGACTACTAAACCGGAAGCTGGTAATACTTAACCATACGCCGGTGGCGCGTCCTATGGCAAGTGAAAGAACGAAAGAAAGTGTAAGCTCTATACCTTGTCTTGTTTAGGCTATCTGTAGTGTACCCAATTGTCATCATATGGAACATGTGTTCGTATCCCAGCTATCTCACGGTCTTTCGAGGTATGGGACGTTCCTGCCCACCATACGACCACATGCTCAGGATTTGAGTCTGTCAGGTAACTACTCTACATGAAAGAAACAACATATTCCTAAATAAAACATTTAATGATATAAAAATCATGGCTATACAACAAAAATACAAACAAAGGATAATTTACATTTACTTCCCACAATGAAAATCAAGGTTATTTGTGAGTCTCTTCTTACCATTAGTGCTTCACTGCACTCAAATATATTTCTAGCATCCTATCATTGATACTTTCAGACATCTACGAGTGTCCATAGTGTTCTTCACATGTGGCACAATGTAACATAAACTGGAGTATCACAACACAATAGTCATAATATCACTTTAAATGACATTAATTCACTAATAATTAAACATTAATCCTTTTTTTACGGGCATTTACTTTCATTAACATAAATGCATTATCTTATGCCTTAATTAACAAGTGTTGTGTCGTGAGAATCGTATTCTTTTTCCCATCAATATGAAACGCTAAAGTGGTACGTTTTCCCTTCCAAAATACACATGGATAGAAATGTTTATAGTTTCACCATACAACGATTTTCTGGGTCTGGTCGAAATTATTATCGTTACAAACGTATCATGTCATAGAAATCACCTACCCGTCTGCATAAATTAGTGTGAACTGGGCAAAATGCACTTTAAAAAGATGCCTATATTTATTTGGTTCAGCGTACCTCCTCAGAGAATAACTGGGCCAAATATTATCCGATCACAATGATCCAACAAGGTATGTGTGTTGAAACACATCATTTAATTCAATTGGCATCATCACAACAATCATATCTTAATTACATTTCGAAATATCGAGATTCTTCAGTGTCCCACTATGCTTCTAAAATAAAGGGACCAGGTCAACAGACCTCCCTTTCAAGCAGGCAATAAAATTAGTTCTAGCTGGCCGAGCAATATGGCCGCCGTCCTCGTGGCATACCTACCACACCTCTCTGGCTGCTAGCAAGGTCAACTTTGTTTACAATTGCAATACAATGGAGTTACGCTGAGTGTTGTCTCTAGTAATTCAGTCATTCTAATTATTTACCACCTATATTTATAGTGTAATGGGCTCAATTCGGCTCCTAATTAACATTCATGGCTGGGGATGGATCCTGTAATAGCCTTGCCGTTCTGTGGCTATACTAGTGGCTTCGGGCGTGAATCACGATTGAGAATCCAAGATTTCTCATCAGCAGCTGCCTAAATAATAATAATAAGGAAATCTGCGTTTCCTATCCGACGAACATGATTCTAACCTCTCAGGGCAGATCAATTAATACATGGGCTCACGGTGTCTCGAAGAGCATCCCTCGTGGCAATATTCCTGCTAGCGATGGATACGGACAGGCTCCGTTCCAATTCGCTGCGAATAATACAAGTATGCTCCACGGCAATACTATCTCGTAGATTAGCCAACCTTTCACCTAACGTGCAAGCTATGTTAGAGTGGTCCCCGCAACTTTATTGACGTAAATCACTTGATTCTACGTTACTTTGCTCGCTATATGCGGCTCAAAAAATACTTCTCATAGACGACTCGATTATTAAAGCACTCACGTCCTCTCTGCAATTACTCTTAAGCCAAAGCTTTAAGTAGCTCCAAAAACAAGTATAAATTTACTGGCTTACATTACTTTAATAGTTCCCAAATACACTCCTGAGAATTGACCATATCCACTATACATTCAACAATTCACTGACACTGAAAAACTCTCATATCTCGATATATTTTACGTTACTTTCTTACTGTTTACCAAAATACAGTATCTTTATGTTAGACATGACACACTTTGAACGTTCTTTAGGCCTGAAATGCCTATTACTTTACTTATTACTGTTACCGACCCCAGATTATTATTATTATTATTATTATTTAACGTTACCGTTACATTCATCACTATCTTAGGCTTGAATGGCCCTAAACAAATCACCCTCCAAGCCATATTCTACCAAAATACGAGTGGTGAAAGCTCGTACATAAGTGACTGTTACATCTTAGTCTTAAAGTGATGCTTCGTTGTATGGTGAACTATCTAATTAGATTAACATTGTAAATTTGTACTCACTTTTCATTTTCGCTAGATTATTCCAGCACACCAGCCACGAGCCTACCATGATGCTTGGTTTAAGCCATCATGCTATATCTCACACGACACATGCTATCACATACTTCACACATGATAATCATACTTTTATCAGTGGCTTTTCTCACTTTAACACAATACATATTATTTCACAATACACATAAACACTTTTGAAATCACTGTAATAAAACTTATATACACCTTTTGCACTATTTCACATGTGGATCCTTAATTGGACTCCTCCTAACGCCTGACCTCAGAGATACGATGCAGCTAACTTCTGACAACCGCTGGTCTCCGTGAAAGTCTATCTTGCGTGTGCGTGCGTTCGATTCTCGTCACCTACAATACTGTTCAGTTCACCGTCATGATTATTTGTGATACCTTTCGGGCTCCCATAATTGTAGTGATCTTGACGATAATATGTCAATTATAACTATGACAATACCTCCTGGTATATTCACTGTCCAAAAACATTCTAAATTATTCCTACGCTGTAGCGAATTTACACTTGCGTATAATAATGGATAAATATCTGCTGTAGATTAAATCTTACGCGATTCATGATTACTATTAAGAAGCTGTATGATGCGCTTCCATTGTTCTTCAAATATACTCGAGCGTCGATACTCTAACATTTCGCGCACTTTCTGGCAGCGTTTTAGTTGACGTGTTGAGTCAAGACGAACTGGAGATGAACTGCAGAGCAACTGAAGAAGACTAAAGATGAACTGGTTTGGTCTGCGCTGCTCCCCCTATATAAAGGTTTCTCGTAAAACGTAGTCCACTGGACATACGGGACCGACTCCTTTCTTGAAATAATGCATTTCCATGCAAAATAACGTATACACCTCGTTTATCTAGGTGTGGAGATCCCATAATCACTCGCGTGCCTTCTTCCATAGCTTCATGACGCCACCATGGTAAATCCCCTCGTGCGGGTCTCCGAATCATTCCTCTCGCGCGTATGCTCTGTATTCACAGGCTTATTTCAAGATTTAGGCTTCAATTTAGGCGTGAGACCACTCCTAAATTATCTCTCCTAGAATATATTCACCTGGGTGTACCTTTTACTCCATTTCGATGCTCCAATTGGCTGCAATCAATTAATTTCCGTGGGCTATTACCCCCACTCCGGTCTCAAGCGTTGTCTACAGGTGAACCCCAGAGTCATTAACTTCGAGCTGTCCTGGCGGTCCAGACGAAATGAATTCTTTCGGCGTCACTAATCCACGCCCCTCTGCTGGCTGCGATTAGTCAAATGTCAAGCTGGCTTGCCTTCAAGCGTTTAGCCTTCCAAAAAGTACATATGCTTGCATTTTCTTACAATATTTACCTAAAACAGCTATGATATTCACATTCTAGCCGTGAAACCATGCTATATTATTATATGTCATTATAACTCTCATTGCTCTTCGGGTTCCCTGTAGCTGTTCCCCCTCAGAGATCAATGGTTCGACTCTAGGCAGAATCATGGGCCTGGTCTTCTCTGATAAGACCCGAGTTCGATGCCAGTCTGCCATGTCCCATTGGGCACAGTAGTTCTACCTCCGTATAACGCTACGAAGAATTCTTCCCCTGCCTTCACGATCACTTCCACTGCAGCGTCTGCGCTGTTAAAAACTGCAACTCTTTGGCGAAGACCTGGGTTATTGTTTAATGTCTTGAACGCTTGTACTTTCCCCTTCCTGTAGGGAGCCAAATTGTGTCGCAACCGGACATGGCATGGAGGAAGAGAAGATTGTCGGTCATGTCCCCAAGAGCCTTCTGCAATTCCGAAGAGCCAAAGAGTTTTTTCGGATGGGCTTTTGAAGGTGGCACCAACTTATAGACGTTTCTATCGCGTTCTGCAAGGCTCGAAAGAAATACCAACAAAGCGGTATCCTCTCCAACAATTGCAACATGACCTCCCTTCTCTGCTTCCTTGATCGCTGTTGTCACGATGAGACGATCAGCATTAGACTTGGCATGAATAGCTGGAATCCCCTAGAAGTGCGACGAATCTTTATTTGTTTGAAGTGTTGGCTAGGAACTGATGCTGCAACGAGACCACTTATACTTCCAAATACACCAAAACTTCAGAAGATGACGTCTTGGCACGTCGTCTCATATGCTCCACACGTTTCGAGGTACTTTCGGAATAGCCGTCGAACACTCCAGTAGCTTTCCCTTGATAGTTCGCCTTGATGTACGAAATGTAGTTCTTACAAACATCATCGAAGGTTCCCGATTTCGGCCTTACCACCCGGTGCAGGAGATCTCCACCGTCAAACACGTAGGTAACGTCTTCGGGAAGACAGATCATTGGTGCATACAACTTCTCTATCACTGTCCGTAAAGTTGATTTTGTACCTTTTCTGATAGTTGAAGCATCGAACGGCGCTGGCAGCAATAAAGCCAACACGTATTCAAAGCAAGATGCAAGGTCCTCTTCATTGCGATCAACACACGCAATCCGATGAAACAGCTGGTTCGGATTTACAGGTACGGTCTCACCTCGGACAACAAGAGCTGCAAGAGTGACAACTTTGTCCTTTCGTTGGAGTTTAACTTCGTCGAACGAGTTCTCTTCCAGTTTCTTCAAAGTCGCGGTTTCTATCTCCCAAGCTGAGTCGCAGGTCACCGTTTCGTCACCTATAACACCGGTTGATAAGGACACCAAAATATCTTGAGGTTTGTCGAAAGGAGAATGTATACATAGCCATTCTGTGAATTTTTCTAGATGCTTGAAATCTCGCCTTTGGCAAGCTTGCCCAAATGCTACGTGTTGCATAGAATTTAATGATAAAATCGTTTTTGACGTAGGACTTTTATAAGGTACAGGAAACGGCATTAACGTTTAAACCGGATGGTAAATATCGGCAAAATAAGCATAAACGGACAGCTCAAACTGAAACACACATTTTTCGCTTTTATGATTCTTTACTGTGGCGTACCGTTTAAGATAAATTTAATGATAAACGTTCATTTCGGCCGGCCGGCCGGCGCCACTGCTAAGCAACACAGGGAAGGTGGAGTGGGGAAACGAGAGTGCTCTGACGACGCAGCGGCAGGGATGTCACTCGGCAACGCGTGGACGGACAGTCCATTCTTAGTTTAATTACATACAAGCGTAGCGCAAAAAATACTTAAAATACGGTATTAAAGTTAAAAGGAAATATTATTTTCTCTTTATACATACAATATAAGTAGGTAAAAAAGAGAGTTTTAGAGCGCAAAGTTACTCTATTAACAAATTAATTATTGTTTTTTAGTATTTATTAGGTTATAAGATGCTATCCTTCTATATAAAAGTGTCAAATGTTTACTTAAAAAAGGGGCATAGTTGCGCCTACAGCATATGTTTACATCACCAATTGCACCGGCTCTGTGAAGCCCCCTCTCCTCGGCGCGCCGCTCCTCGGGTTGCATGCGCATGTTTGACAACTTCTCACACCCGTAATTTTTGGTATTCGAAAGTGCTGATTACATATTTCTGTGCGTTTTGATGTGCTTAAAAACATTTATTTCGGTATTTTTTTTTAGTCCCATGAGAGTAAAAGGTGAATAATCGACATTGAACATCAAGATGGCTTTTAACGCTACCCTATGAGAGTTTGTTTAAGTGATTTATAATAACTATTTCGATTGTTATCTAGGTTAAGTAGTGTCAAAATGATAGCCTGCATTCTAGTAAGTTATCCTGACCAAACTGCATGTCCCTACCGCTCTTAGGTACCGAGTTATGACGTTCAATGCGATGCTGGATACGAAATCCAAGATGCCGACAATTTTTCCAAGATGGCGGCATATTCCCCATGAGGGATTTTTTGGGACTTGTAGTATTTTGATCTAGGCTATTCAAGGAACCTCTCCACCAATTTTTAGCTTGATAAACTAATTTTCTACACTTTACCCTATGGTGCATTCCATGGAATACACGGTCAGGCAGAGTTAGTCTTTGCTGCTCTTTGATTTATTTAGTTTATTCAATTCATTTTTTCCCAGTTCGCAAACACCAACAGTGATTCTTTAAATTTTATTTGCTCTGTACACTTTGCTCATGCCTTTTATAAGTCTGATCTAGATATATATATTCCATGATCAACCTAGCGGCATCTAGCAGCTAACCACTGAAGTCCCTCAACATCTCCATGCTCAAGAGGGATTCCTTACCAATCAAACCACCAGGTTTCGTCGTTGTCGCTAGCTAACATCTCCATGAACATCGCTCCATGAAGAAGAAACTTCACATCTATGAAGAATTTTTCATGTTATCAAGTTGCCTATTATAATGTATGTTCTCTTGTCTTTACCCCTCTCCCTCGTTTCCCCTTCCCCTTGCCTGCCTACCTCCTTCGGGTGCGTGTTCACTCGTTCTCAGTTCTGCTTTAGCTTTCGAGCATACAGTTTGAAGCCTCCAAAAGCTTGTCTCCCGTCCATATGAGACATTTTTTAAAATCTACGCCATGTTGTGGACCTAAGCTAACGGTCGCCAGGATCATCTACTTTCTTCAAACATGTAAAAAGCTAAGTACCAATCTCCAATTATTTTTAAATTGTTTTAAAGGTTTTTAATACAATCTTATAGGCAGTGTGTGGAATAGCTAACTATTATGCAATAACCGTCTTCGAGGGATTTTTCTAGTCATGCTCTAGCTTCTAAGCTGACTTTAAAACCTGAAAATTTAGTACTTCTTGTACAAATTAACTGAGAATACTTTCTCACACCGTGGGATTCTTGTTAAACTAAACACTGTCTATAAAAACTTAGCTTCTTTTCCTCCGTGGGACCACTACTGCCCAATTCAACCGTCATAATAACTCCAGAACTTTCTACGTCAAACTATCTTTCTACGAGTAAAGCAATCTAGTATTTCCCACTCAAATATGGGAACACTTTTCCTCACTGAGGAATTTATGTTGCATAAACCGCTGGTCAACACACAATTTGCTTTCCTCCGTGGGAACTATTCTTCAGCACTCAACTACAACCTATAAATTTTCCAACGCAATAAACTTGTTCAAGCTAAAATTCAACTAGTGATCTCCATAACTAAAATATATTTTCTCTTTATAAACTGTCTGTGCCGCAATAGTGAACCTTTCAAATCCATCAATAGACTATAGTGCAAAACAGTGCCTGTTCAATTACCAACCGTGCCGCGTTCGAATGAGAGCGATACATTTGACCAGGACTTTCTCCTAAAGTTCCCATTTCTTCCTTCCCAAATACCTTACTAACACAATCTAATTAAATTGTAAATTTATGTCAATTTCTGAGGCCTCGCTTGCTAGCAAGTGCCCTCCCAAATTTGTTACATTCATCATAACTTAATTCTGCATGAAATTGTGGCTAGCACACATTTTAAGACATATTGGTTTTCCCTTCTAACTGGGGAATTCTATTCTTTCTACTCACAAGTGAGTTAACTAATTTTTCTCTCCAGGTTTCACAAAAGGGTGACCTGCCCTATTTGCATTTTCAAATTCTCGTGATTCCTGTTTAAATATATGAAGTTATAGAAACTTCTTCTTAATGTTTCCTTTTTTTTTTTTTTTGTTATTATAATTTTGAATTTAATTTTTGTTTATAGCCTTTAAGATTTCCATAAAGGGATTCTAAGAGTTCCTACATTGTACCTGACCTTATTACCAAAGTTGTAATTGCTTCATAATTATTGTTATAAATTTAAAAGTTCTTAATCTTAAGCACATATTTTAAAACCTTTGCATAGGTTTAGTGCTTTTACAAGTTCGAAACTTGTAATCAATAATTGTAAACTTTTCTTAATTAGGTCTGAGAACTTGATATTTATAGCTTTAAATTGTTATTCTCCACTTGAAACCAAAATCAAATTTTAAATATGGTTATTTAGTTTACCTTTGAAATTGTTTAAATAAACCGTTAGTTTTCTTTTGTTCCTTATCTTTATTGTTAGAATAACTATTAGGCAGGACCTTATTTTCCCTGATTCTTTCTATAGGCTTAAGCCCTCTGTACGAAAACAAATAATTATTCAAATAATAAAATCTTTACTATTTGTTACATTTAAACAAAAACTTTTCGTAACAACATTTTCAAAGTTTCTCTTAGCTGTCATAGCTAATTCTAACGAGCCCTTAAGGCAAGTATAGCTAGCTTTGCAAGCTTCCTGCCTGTTGAGATTTTTTCTCTGACTTATGGTTTGTTTTTAAAACTCAAGTTTTTCTTCTGTTCTAAACTTTTAGTCAGCAGTCTGCTGGGTAAAAGCTTAGCCTTTCTTAAGTGCAACAATTGGTATTCTTACCAAAGTTTTCAAGAAAAACGTTAATATCAGTCATAAAAGCATTAAAACTGCTTCATTGCTTCCTTCTCTGGGGACATTCGGTCTTTTTCTGGAGATCCAACAGTTCCCCGAACTAAAGAATATCCCGGCGAATTCAAATTATTTTAACTGTTCAAAACATTCGGTTAAATCTAACTCCTTTGAAAGGAAAAACAGTAAACCTGTATCCCTTATCACTCTTTGTCTTGCCAGACTACCACCCATCCCATAGTATTGAAATACTGGCTTGGGAGGGAAAGAACGTATGCCGCTTACTCGCAAATAGCCCAAGCTCCAGCTGCATTAACTGTGTCCAGGTCCCTATCCACTTTAGGTGTCTCACAGCCATTGTACGGTGGAAACTGTGGTTGAACACTTACTTCAAGTTTGAGTTTATGTTTTACATTGGACTCCCGTCCTATCTATCCATACTTGTTCTTCATACCGAAACCCGCTTCCTTTTCTTTTTCTTGATCATCTTCCCTTAGGTAGAGTTAATCCTGAGCTAAACCCTACCCACCCTATTCTTCATACACTATATTGTCCATGAACAGAGTCACTGTTGGCTTTCTGTTGAGCAGTTCATGAACAAATGTGGTGACGTGCTTCAGTTGTGCTACACATTTTGCTGCAGCCACATACTCAGCTTCAGCCGATGATAGTGCCATTGTAGTCTGCTTCTTGGAGCATCAGGCGAAAGGTCCATTTCCATATATTATTAGAATCCTGATGTGCTCTTTCTATCTTGATTTCCTCCCAGGTCAGAGTCGGAGAATGCTTCAATTTTCAGTAAATCTGCTTATTTTGCAACATTCTTAATCCCTTTCGTGGCAGTGCCGTTCAAGTATCTTATTGTTCTTTTTACAGTTATGACATCTTCATGAGAAGGATACGTGGTATGCCAACTTATATGATTGACAGCAAAACTGATGTCAGGTCTAGTCTTGGTAGACAGATACAGTAAACTGCAACCGGCCTCTCTATAAGCAAACTCTTCTTTTAAAGCGGATGTTGTCTGTTTCTTCACTATTGGTGTTGACTTGGGATTGGATTTTCCCAGCTTGAAGTGTTTTATTATCTGTTCAGAGTAGTTCTTCTGAGTCAGTGAGATTTCATCTTGGTGAATCTGTATGTGTATGCCTAAATATTCTTTTGGACGGTCACACACAACAGTTACAAAAGTTTCCTTCAGTCTTTTCAGCAGTTTTCCACTTCTTCTTCTGTTTGGCCCATAATCAATCCGTCGACCACATGAAGGCCAATGAATTCTTCTTAGTAAATACACATCTGTCAGATTGTGTGTGTTCCAGATGTTCAGTCGTTACGAAATTACATAGTTTTCTGTACCACTGACGGGGCACTTGTCTCAGTCCATAAAGTGCTTTGTTGAGTGCACACACCATGCCTGGATGATTAAACCCCTGTGGTGGTCTCATTAATATTTCTTTCTTGAGATCTCCATACACGAAAGCTGACTTTATGTCAAATGTCTTGATCACATATTTTCTTATAGCTGCTATGCCGAGTAGAACTTTGTGGGACTGAATTCTCACAACTGATGAATATGTGTCACTAAAGTCTAGAGAATTCTTCTTTTGCTGGCATCCCTTAGCTACAACTCTAGCATGATATATTCCATCTTCTTCTAGTTTAGTTATTACGGTATTATGTTGCCTTTGGCATATTATTCTGGAACCCGTGTCCATGTATTCGTCTTTTTAAGACATTCTTTCTCTTCTTGTATGGCTATTTCGCACTCTTTCTTTTCAGCGCTTCCTACGTTTGTAGAGCTTCATTTTCTTCAGCTTCAGAGCCCATATCATAATCCTTGTGCCAGGCAGGATTTTTTCTCTCTCTCTCTTCTTGGTCTTCCTTTTTCTTCATCCACTCTTTGGTTTTCTTGACGTACATTTTCTCTTTGGTTTTGTTCAATTTCTTGGTGTGGTTGCTGATCCTCTTGTTCTTCTTCCCCATCATCTTCTTCTCCTTCACTACTAGAATCTTCACTTTCTACTGATTTGTTGTCTTCTTATTCTTGATTATTTATTTCATCTTCTTTTTCATCCTCATCAAAATCTTCCACAGTGACAACTGATGCTGGGGCTATTCTCTTCTCAGGCTCATAGACAGGTATTATATCATGGGAAGTGTAGATTATCTTGGTTGTTTTGTTGGATATCTTGTAACTATTTGTTGTGTATCCCAAAAATATTCCTTTGTTTCTTCTACTGTTGAGTTTCTTGTTCTTTCGTATTACTTTTGAGTACACGTCTTGCTCGAAGATGAACATTCTTGACAGGACTGGTTTCTTACCATACCATAGTTCGGCTGGTGTCTTCTCTCACAAATGGAGGATGGACTCCTGTTGAGGAGATATGCTGCTGATTGGACGGCATGCACCGACATGTCATTTTCTAGTTGGGCATCAAGTAGCATAGCTCTGAGTTTATTAAGCGGGGTCCTGTTCATGCGCTCCACTTTCTCGTTCAGTTGTGGAGTATGAGGAACTGTATTATTCAGCACTGTTCCACTTTTCTTGCACCATTGTCTGAAGAAATCACTGCTGTACTCGCCACCATTGTCAATCCTCAGTTTGAGCACTTTCATGTTGAGTTTAGCTTGAGCTGTAGTGATGTATTCCTTCAGATATTCTTCAGCTTCATCCTTTGTCCCTAGAAGGTACTCTTCCAGAAAATGAGTGTAGTCATCTAGCACTGTCATAAAATAATTTTTGCCATTGTATTTTGGTGGATCAAGCTTTCCACATACATCACTATGTATTATCTCCAATGGGCGTGTAGCTCTAGCTCTCACAGTATTGAAAGGAACTCTTACTTGTTTAGCTTATGTGCACACATCACACTTGATTTCTCCACATTTTGACAGGCTGCTTGGTAGCCCTTGGCTGAGTTCTTGCTGTTTCTTCAGATATCTTGTACTGATATGGCCCATCTTCTGATGCCACATCATGGCGGTATTTGTGTCTTCTTTCTTAGTCACGTGAGCTTCCAACTTGTCTTTCATGTCTATCACGAACAGACCTATTTCGTTTTTACTGCCTGTCATTAAGACATTATTTTTCATTCTTGTCAGTAAAATTGTTAAAAAACTCCATTGACATGCTAAGTAGCCCACTAACTACTTTAATAAATGTATCGTTAGAGACTGGCCTGGTGCCTGATTACCTAAAAATAGCACGAGCCATACCAGTCTATAAAGGAGGTGACAAAAGAAATCCAGACAATTACAGACCCATTTCCATCCTCCCACCCATATCCAAGGTACTCGAAACAGTATTAAAACAGAATTTGTCATTTAGACTTTCACGGCCCGTGTTATTATTCATAATGTTGAATTTTGGGCTTATGCCGTGTTTTATTATATTGCAATTCGACGCGTTTCGAAAGAAACCATGTCTTTCATCGTCAGGAATAATCTGGAATACGACAATGTTGCTAAGAGAAAGCAACGAAGAACATATAGAAGGTGCCCAAAGATGGACGCCATTATAGCCCCATGTTAGGGACAACGGAAAGCAGCAGTGAATTACTTTCTCAGGGTTCTGATAATAGGTAGCCAGGATTCACTGAGATTGTAGCCGGTGTCGCGGTTGAAATTATCTGGGTGTTTACGTATTTCAACCGCCTCCCTGATGATTCTGGGACGATATTGCTTTATACGGGCAAGAACATCCACCCCTTGGAACATGACATCATGGCCAGGTGTTAAAGCATGATCGGCAACAGCTGATTTATCAGGTTGAATGAGCCTGATACATCTATTATGTTCCTTAATGCGAGTGCATATTGTTCTCGAAGTCTGCCCGATGTAAACCTTGCCACAAGTACAGGGAACTCTGTAGATACCCGGTTGTTGCAATTTAGGCAAACTGTCCTTAGTTGGTCGCAGGAGTTGCCTAATCTTAACAGAAGTTCCAAATACAGTCCGTATGTTGTATCGACGTAGGATTTTAGCAATACGATCCG